>VXBP01004733.1:49208-752231 GCA_013400115.1 Rhinopomastus cyanomelas
GTGGCAGGGGGATTGGACTGGCTGATCTTTCGAGGTCCCTTCCAATCCCTAATGTTCTGTGATGCTGTGATTCTGCGAAAGTGAATCAACCAGAATTTAGTTTGGATTTGGTTTCTTTACATTTTCAGACAGTTCTGTGCAGTGTGGGAGCAATATGATTCAAGAAATAATAAGAAAAGACAAGTCAAAGACCACTATTTCCTGCAGTTTGGTCCATTCAGCACACAGAGTTCTTTCTACCTCTAACCCACCAGTGGCGTATGGCAGAAATCAAGGCACTGGGGGAAGGAGACAGGAAAGGGAAATGTACGTTGGTTATTTTAGAAGGTTCTTAATAGCTGCTTACAAACTATCTGAAAAAAAGCGAACCAGTTCCAAACCTTCATGTGTCCAAAGGCCAACTTGTAACAGAAGATTTGCAGCATCAGATAGAAGTCACTCCACACGATCCATACAACCAAGACCTGAGCGTGAATCGTTACCCATCCCGAGCTGCCCAAGCCCCTGGAGTCTTTTCCACCTCCCATTGAAATAAAAGAAGTGCAGTTATGATTTCAAACTTTGCTGATGCAGCAGTTATTAAGTGATGCAATCAGGAGTTATTTGCGTTTGTCATTTCCTGATTTTGAATCCTGGCAAGCCAGGCACCGCTCATTATCACTTGAAGTACAGGACTATAAGCAAGGAAGACTGTAGGAACACATGGCTACAAGGGAGTGATTTTCCTAGCAAAGACAGACATGTGAAAGCTTTCAGAAGTTCTTTTCCAACTCTCGTGAGTTTTTAACGATTTGGATAGCATGGGTAGTGGAAACAGATGCTGTCGCCTCTACTTTTTGGCAGAGGATAAAGCAACAAAGGCTAACATATTCATGCTGTTTGCAAACTGGTGTATACCACAGATCATCTTTCCAAAATACATGTGGGCAGGACAGAAGATTTTCAGCTCTTGATGATATAAAATTATACCATTAATGTCTAAATATATTACTGCTCTTCAAGAGGAAACAATCCACCCTAATATATAATCTTTCCTGTTCTCAAATGGACAGAGGGCACATATCTGGGTAGCCATTTAGATTCCTTCTCCTCCCACGAAAGAAAAGCAGCCTTGCCAAGTGCTTTAGGATCCTCAGATGGAAGACACTTTGTACAAGAGAATTCCTTTATTTATTGCAACCACACAGCATTCTTAAGGCTTCCTGCAGTCTGAGGACTATATTAAGACCTCCTGCAAGCAGATGTAAGTCCTGACATCAGCAGAGTTGCATTTACATCAGGCCTCAACATGGTCTAAACACTGGTGCCTATGGTTTATCATTGTCTGTTCTTACCAAAGAAGTATTTCTAATGTAATAATAATTGTCTAGATCTGAATCCAGAACTCAAGATACACAAACTACTCAGAAAAGGCCACTCATGCAAAGCAAATATCCATCTTTGCTTCATGCATCCTTTGCCCTGTCCACAAGCAGCTTGGTCTGGGGGTCCTAAAAAATGAACCTTTAAGATCACGAAGCAATAAAGCAGTTGAGTGTTAAGGAAAGATGGTAAAGGGCTTGAAGCATTCTCTCTTTCCATATAACACAACATACTGCATCACACATGCATCCCTCTCCTCTTTGTTATCGCTTTTAACTAGCCGTAGGCTGAACGACTGAGATGCATCAAGTAGCACATTCAATAAACAGCATCTGTCATCTAGTCACCTGAAAATACTTCAGCTGCATTCCTGCAAGCAATTAAACTTCATTTAAAGTGGTGAAAGAAGAGGAAGGCAATTCCACAATACACAAACCATGCTATCACCTGAGAATCTAATGCTGTAGCTCATTTGTACAGGCAGATCACTGTGTGATCTGGGGCTATACGGGTAAGCATGCCACAAAATGGGATGTGGTTTCAGGATGTGATTTGTCCTGATGATTACTTGAAATTAACAGCAAAATGCAGGACATTGGATGAATCTCACAGACAGACAAGGAACCTTAATTCAAGACTCACTACTTGACCTTTGAGATGACTCATCTGCTACTGAAGAGTGCTTTGGAAAACAAAGGCTTTGTTCTGGAATCCAGAAAAAGATTAAGTAGGCAAAAATGAAGTCTCACTTGTACATAATGGTTTAGCTTTGAAAATACTATAAGTTTCCCACATCTTCTAAACTCTAATGTTGTTTATTGCAAAACAAAGAATCATTAGGGACTGGAAGGGACCTCGAAAGATCAACTAGTCCAATCCCCCTGCCACAGCAAGATTCCCCTAGACCACAATACACAGCATTTCCTTGTTTTCCTTCTAGTGAGTAAAAGTGGTCAAACTATCTGCAATCAGGGTGGAGCCTTCGAGTGCTCTGCAAATCCTGATTATGCACTCATTTTGACAAGCAGTGACTATGGCTTGGTTTTGCTTAACTTTTATCTTTAGAGAAAGCTGTTTTGGTGAGGGAACTGCCAAGACAAGCTATGGCTGCAATGGAGAAGGAGGAGAATATAAGATCATTTTTACTTAAGATCACTGTGTACCCTATCTAATGCTTTTTATTCCATCTGTGAGCTTGAGGTAATGAGCCCTACCAGTAAACCTTTCACCTTCACATTTTCTATTCAAAGACTATCAAGACAGATGGCAGTAAATGCCATCTTTATTGAATTATGATCCATAGTACTTTACCAGAAATAAGCAAGTATTAATCAAAGTACAAAGGTTTGAAAAAGGGAGATCCATGAGACCTTTGGGAAGAAAACAGCTTGGCAGACATGCTCTCATTTTTGACAAAAATTAAAGAAACATTACAGGAGTGAGAAAACTTGGTAGGTAACAAGCAGGGGTAGAGGAGACATCACTCAGACTCACTACAAATTGTCAGGGTATCTGTCTTTTCATTCTGTGCCACGTCTACATTCCTGATGTGGCAGTTTTCCTGCATGAAAACAATTATTTTAACATTAAATTTATTTTTATTTTATTTAATTTAATTAGTTCACCAAACTGTTTCAGTTACACATGATTGTCCTTGGGCCTCTTACAGATTTGGGGGTTTGTGTCTTGTTTGAGGTTGATTTGGGGTTGGTTTGCTCTCTTTTTAAAACCTATTTGTCTCTTCTCGCGGTCTTGTTGGCTTTTTGTCATCATGCTTCTGCAGTTTGTTTTGGAAAAAAACCAAGATCAATGCTAGTCTGTCTCAAAGAAGAGTCTTTGAGGGACAAGGCTCTATTCTCAGTGCTGATCCAGACACAGTCTTCAGTCTGTCCCCTGCCTAGCTGGAGCTGGGACTTAGCAAAAAACCAATCCAGCAAACCAAAAACATGTATGAATCCCTCAGCACACTGCAGGTCTGGAACTTTGAAGCATTTGCTTTCAATCATTTTCTTTCTTTTAATTGTCAAAGGACTGTTTCTGTAACATAGCAGAAGCTCCCAGACAGATACAGGTTGAAGCACACCCATCGTAACCTAGGTCTACCCATGACAACCAGCAACATGCTAACAGGACCCTTTTAGCCCCTTCACTACTCCCCATGAAGTCCAACATCACGCACAGTCCCAGCCACGCTGTAGAACCTCTGCTTTGGAGCCACAGTAGTGAAACAAGAGACACACAGAAGGACACGAGCACACATGAGAAGAAACACCTGTGGATGCCTTTTTCTCATACAAACCTTCCTTTATAAGGGTGGTTTAAATACTAACCAGCAGGTCATTTTCTCATGCACTTGCATGCTTTATACCTTGAACAGAATAAATCAGTTAAGTTGTACCAGACTTTGAGGAAGAAAGTCAGACTTAAAAATTCTGTTTCTTTCAAGCTGGAGCTGAAGAGCTGTGCACAGCTACTGCAGATGAAAGTGTTTGCTCTAGTGAAATCCCACTCGGTGTTTTTCCAATAGCAGTACTCATTTAACAAGTGCACTCTGCCATGCAGGTGGGACCTGCAACAGCACACTGGAACATAAGCTTTGGGTAATTATTATTTATTGCTTACATATATTCATTTTATTTATCTCTTCATCGCCAGCCCTGCGCTCCACAACCCAGCGTGGTGGCAAAGCAGTAAAAGTTTTCACTGGCTATGTGCACTTTCTACTGTGTAAAAACATTTCCAAACACCTAAATACACACTTATGGCGATTTTTTAAAAAAAATTAATAAAACAAAATATCAATCAGTTTGTCATAAAAACAAAACAGTGAGTGGCTCCAGATGACAAACACACAAAAATGTCAGCATGAGGCAAATTACAGTCTGAATGAGCAGCTCGCAGAACTGGTACCTGATGTTAGTCCCCAGTAAACTCGATGTGATTTTGCTCACCCATCGATGAAGTGGGAGTTGCCCTGTAAATACAGGTGGGCAAAATTCACTGAGGTCAGAAGCAGCTGCTAATTACTCACAACGTTACCCCACAGTAACTCAGCGATGTGTTTGTATTCTGGACTAGGAAGCAGAAGTAGCTTGAGGCACCACAAAGCCTCTCCACTTATTAACAAAAGACAGTGGCTCATAGCACACGATGGTTACTTACAGTTAAGGCTGGTTCTTTACATAGGAAGCTAGAACAAGACCTGATGAATTTTTCAAGCTCCACAATGCTGAACATACCTGACACCTTTCCTACTAAAGAACAATATTAATTATGTTCCTACATTCCCCATTCAATAACCTAGGCTGTTTTTCATAGAGAAAAATATTGATCTATCTACTGTTGTTTGTTGTTACTGGAAGCCTCCTCTGCCTAATAGCATTTTTTGTGACATATGCCTGGTGTGTTTAAAAAAAACTCTGCTTCTACCCTGCAAAACACTTAACTTCCTAAATTTGGTTCTGCTGTCATCAGTGAAGTAAAGTTCTTGTGTCAGTGCTTGGCTGAACTAAGGCATAACTACCATGAATTCTAAAACCTACGTTTGCCTTTTGTTTCCAGAAGAACAGTAGTTCTCTGAATGGCCACAGCAACTCTTATGTACATCCTACTCCAGTCAATGATAAATATTTTTACTTTTATTCATCTATATGTAATGATAAATATAAACATAAACATACCTACAGGAACACAGAGATATTAAAGTGCCCTTGGTTGATTGGGTTGATCAGGTCCAAGAAGAGATTAACCAATTCATGTAGGTAATACAGACCAGTGAAGAACAAAAGCCCTAATGTAAAGTTCAGTGAGCCCAGCTGCATTCCCTTCCTGCTTTGAGCCTAGTTTAAAGCCCTCTCAATAAGACTTGCAGTTCATGACCTAGAATCCTTTTCCCCCTTTGAGAGAACTGAATTCCACCCGGCGCAAGCAAGCCCAGTGCCCTGTAAACCTCCTCATGATCAAAGAACCCAAAATTCCTCTGATGGCACCAGTCTCTAAGTCATGTGTTAATGAGCTGTATTCTCCTGTTCCTCTCAGTACTTCTCCCTGCCACTGAAGGGTTTGAGGAAAACACTACCTGTGTTCCAAATCCTACCAATCTTCCTATTGCCCTGAAATCCTTTTTGATTGCTTTTGGGGTTCTTTCACCAACATCCTCATTGCCAGCCTTCAAAAGGAGTAGCACGTAATAACCAGAGGACCAGACCAGAGACCTCCTCATAACATTCTTAAGCCAGGCTCCAGAGAGCCAGCAGACTTCTCTGTGGAATGGGTCTGGCTGGCACACCGGCCCCTCCGTTCCCCTCAGGAGCATCTCCTACCACAATCACTCTCCTGCCTAACAGCAGCAGTCCTAACGCATGAAGCTGACTGACTCTCCCTTGGCAAAACATCTAGTGTTTGTTCTCCCACTTGTTCAACTTAGTCTATTTTGAAACAATTTTTCAACTTCATAGAAAAATGTTAAAAATCAGCACAGATCTATGCTATGAAAAACCCACCGTTATTCATGAATTCTTCTACCTTTACAGAAGACTGTTTTAAGGACTCTCAATTAAGTTTAGTTGTTAATGTTGGATATTGAGCCAGCCAGAGAGTTTGCATATGCTTCTGTCAGACAGCAAGCTCTACTGGGTTCCTACCATTTTTAAATACTAAAGAATGTATATAATCTATCTATTATAAGTATTTCTGGTTTGATGTTGTGAGATCTGTGCTAAATCTAAAAGAAGTAGAAATTAGCATTATTTTAAAGTCATGCTTCTGCTGTTTTCCAGACATTTTTCTTTCAGAAATCAGATAACACCACTTTATTAGCAAGACTTGCATAGCTGTGATATTATCTAGTACTAAACTGCTCCATAAGGGTCCAGAGATTGGCCTAGATGATCTTTCGAGGTCCCTTCCAAGCCCTAATGATTCTATGATCTGCCTTGGGTTTTTCCAGGACATATTTATCTGTTGGTGGAAAATTGGTCCAGGAGCAAAAACTAAGCAGTTGCTCCAATACAAACTTTTCCGTTGTTTCCCAGCTGCAGTTATTTGTGTTCAGAGCTAGGAGCTTGGTAAGACCAGCATCCAGTCCTTAGATAGTATGTGAGATAACTTACTTGGGCAATCTCATGTCAGGGCTGCAGCAATGAAAAATGTGGGAAAAGAGTCCAACATTAAGAACTTGGATAAAATGCTTTGAGATGTCTATTTTCCCCTTTCTCATCCTATTTCCAGTCCCAGGTTGTTTATTACTAAATACAGAGCACAAGAAATCTGATGCACAGCAATGCAAATTCAGCTTTAATGATGCACTGAAAAACATCTTATTGTTACCAATATCCGTGTCTTTCTGGATATAAGAGAATTTATGGGATTCAGAAAGAAACCCTAAAATCCATTATATTAGTCCTACAGAAAAGGAAAGGCTGATTGCTAAGGACAACTGTAACAGTATTTTGGTGAACTACAGACCCCGCTTGTCATTAGTGGTCAGAAACTAAATTAGATCTCCCAATATATTCTCTGTGTACATTCTAAACAATCTTCCTGCTATTTGACCCACGTAATTTCAGAAAATAGGCTGAGCACTGGTAAATTTGACAAAGCTGTAGTAAACCAGACTGCTCTACAGCTCTGTTTCTGATATATTCCTAGATTAAAATAGCTGGCAATTTACATCCAAAGATGTAAAATAAACACCTCATAAGGCATTCAAGTTGTAAGCACAACTTCTGCAAAACTATGAATAACTTACTCCCCAGCATCAACAGTAATTTCACCCAGATTGCAGTCTTTACATTGTCAGCACCAAAGGGATATTAAATGCAACAGTATGAACTTTTCCCTCCGTTATCAAGCAATACCTCTCACTCTTTGAATTTGAAAACAATAGCACAAAAATAAAAGTAAAGAAAGAAAAACACCACTAAAATTAACTCTGCAAATCCAGAGGATGGGGAGAAGTATTTGTGAGTCTACTGAAACGCTCAACTGGAAAACACTGTGAGCCCAGAAAACACACCTGGAAAACACACCTGGAAAACACACCCTTCTTACAAGGGAAGAATGACATTGCTGAGGGGAAGTATTAGACCATGTTGAGCAAAATACACCACACGCTTGTCCCGAACTGGGGATCCACAGAGGCAGTTTATTTCTTGAATACTTTTCACAACCCAAATTAAAAAGGGGAAAAGCTAAGGATGAGACCACCTTCAAGAATCCTGTACTTTACTATCAGCCACTTGGTTTCATTTAGTTGTTTGGTGCTTACCAAGAGAGTTCCCCAGGAACATTGGGTGTTACTAGATTGATAACCAACTCATATGGCCAGCAGGTAGCTCATAAATTCTTAAACATATGCAGATTAGTTGGGAGAGGATACTCCTCATTTTGTGGTTTTTAGGTCATATGAATGTGATTTTCTCTTTCAAACAGAACTAAATGGAGAAGGAGTAAAAATCTTAATGGAAGAGAACACAAATAGTTTCCACCCTGCTGGTAAGGTTAGGAAATGTTACGGGTTGCTGTCATTACCATGGAACAGAGAGTTCTTCATTATTTCAAATGCATTTTCATATCCACAGGTACTCAGATAAGTGACCATTACCACAAGCAGCAAACGGACCAACAGATGGGCTGCAGCTCATTTGTTTTTGCCTGTCCTGTACAGGTTTGGTTTTTTCTAAGTCTGCACTCATCTACTGACTGTGTGATGGGACTGGTTCCCTCTCTTCTTAACTGAAAAGACACTTTTAAATGCAATAAGAAACATCCTGTCTTTCTAAAAGCAATTGTCTCCAAATTTCAAAGAATCACAGAACATTAGGGATTGGAAGGACTCTCGAAAGATCAACTAGTCCAATCCCCCTGCCAGAGCAGAATCACCTAGACCAAGTCACACTGGTGGGTTTTAAATATCTCCAGAGAAGGAGACTCCACAACCCCACTGGGCAGCCCCTTCCAGTGCTCTGTCACCCTCACTGGGAAGAAGTTCCTTGAGACAGTGTTTTACCAGCACTCGAGTGATGTGGGCACACTTCCTTCTGGGACTGAAGAATCAAAAGTAAGATTTTAAGGAAAAATTAAATTTAAAAAATACCTGTGGCGGTGTTTCTCCACACTACTATTTTTAAGCAAGAGAAAAAAAAAAGAATTAAATTAAATTAAGCATAATTCAATGTAATTAACATTTAGTAAGCTAAACAGTGATATAACCAGCAAATTTATAACACTGACATCCCATACCAGAGCATCAATCATGAGTCATGGTATGATCCTGGCAACTGACCTGATGCGTCATTCATAGTGTTTTAAAGAAAACTCTTTCCAACATTCAGTAAATCACAGCTATTAAAAGAAGACTTTCTAGCAAATTACTATCTTCAGCCACTGAATATGATTTTGGTCAATTTTGGTGTGAAATTTACATGATATGTCTCATATATACACAGACACACATACACCTAGAACAGGTAAAATTCAAACAAACCTATGTGACCTTCACAGTGTCCAGCGTAAGACTGGAAACAATCCATCTCTTTGCCCATCTGCCTACAAAATTACAAAGCAGGGAAGCCAGTGGGGTGCACAGTTCATACCTATGGTTGTTGCTGCCTAAGGACAGACAAAAACATCTCTAGCTAAACAACTGGCTTCCTTGAGGCACTAGCAGCACGTCTTCATTTAGTCTGATTTCAGTAAGTGAGCTTTCAGCAGTGACTGCCGTGCAAGGCTGTAATTACGTCTCAGGAGTGGAGAGACACTGAAGCCCAGATTCTGCAAGAACTTAAACGTGTGCCTAGCTTTCTGCGCTGTAAGAAACCCCATCTGCCTCCAGAAAACACCATTCCCTGTGTATACAAACACATGCATAGGTCCCTGCTGGACAGTGGGGCAGGTTGGGATTTCATTTCGGTCATTTAGCTGCATGAACTTACCAATTTGATCAATCCAATGCAAATGAAAAATTGCTGTCACTCCTGGCAGAGACAAATGAGTGGAGCATCCCTCACTGCTCTTGGCCTGGTGGTAATTCTAGCCCAGAATGACACTTTACGTATCACTCAAAAGATAGATCAGTAGAGTAATAGTCACAATGGCACGGACGGCCAGAGAAACGCCTAGTGCGCTGTATTTATTGGCACTGAGGTCTGATACGACCAGCTTTTGCCATGAGCTCACACCAGAGCTGCCATGGCAGAGTGCACAGTGATGAACCCAGAATACCCAGTCTGTTAGGAGCGGAACTGGACAACAGAAAGAGCAGAGCAGTAGTGCAGCAGAATCAGTCTGCATGCAGGAACACAGTTTTAAGACGTGTAGAACTCGTCATTCCTAGCCAAATTTGGTGGATAAAAGTGTTCTAATAATGGGGAAAAACAGTCTGTCTTTCAAGAACAGCAGATTTTTAGGACAGAAGTTTACTAGAGAATAAAACCAGCAATGGTTCTTCCATTTCGTCTGTGCCAGAGACCTGCTGCTGCTGCTGTGAGACCAGAAGTGATAACATCAAGGAGCCCAAAGTGATGATATAAACTGCTTCCTGTTCCCTGAACTTCCTGGCTACAACAAACTGGCTACAACATACCTGCAGCTTTTACCCCAATGGGCTTTCCATCCCAAACAATCTATTCTACTTTGTTTCCTTTAGGGAAACAATGCAGTTGCATTGGGAGTACTTGGGAGGCTCCCATGTATGAAGAGCAACAGAATAATCTTGAGGCTTCAAAATATTTGAGAAGCAGGAAAATAGAGCATTTTGCTTATGACCCTGCCAGAGACTCAGAACAGTGCTCACTTCTCAAACAAAATCAGGTTATCCTGCCAATCGTGTGATTGATTTACATGAGCTGAGCTTTGGCCTAGACCTTTCCTTACCTGCACGAGCACCAGGCACATCCCCATGCCTTACCATGAAGGCAAGTTACTCTTTCAAGAAGATGCAGTTTCTTCTCAAGGTTTTAGGAGGTTTTTTTTTTGTTATGTCTGGAGTGCCCAGTGCTCTGAATTCCTCTGTGTTGTTACTACAGACTTTGGAGGAAAAGGGAAGAAAGTTCTTGCCTAAGGGAACTTCACAGTTCCCCAAAATCAGGAGCTGATTTCTGCCCTCATCTGTTTCAATGTCTTTTAGAATGTACTGCCTGGGTACATTGGAAAACTCCATTTCCTAAGTGATCTTGCCACCAAAAAACTCCATGACGTCATAACCACATATAGAACAATATGGTGCTAAGCAGAAAGTTCACTAAAGGTGAGCAAACAAGCAGTCTGATGTACACAAAATTCTTCATTGATTCTTTGGAGGCACCAGACTCCTCAATACTATGACAGTTCTGAAATGGAAGTTGCCCAGCGGTGGTACTTCAGTTTGGCCACTTGTCTTGCTCAGTGCCTTACTGGTGTACAGCAGTGTAGCTACACTGGAAGCATCATTCTAGCCTTCATGGTAAGCATTGCTGTTGTTATGGCACATACACTGTTCCACTAACAAGTTCTCTGTTCACTCATAGATAAATCATAAATTGCTGGTGAATATTATATAGGGGGGTTGTGAGGGTGGAGGTGGAGAGGGTGATTTAGTTTTTGATTCATCACCTCTGCAAGTAAATTATTAATAATAAACAGTTTACACAGTTTATTAGGGTTGGAAGGGGCATTCAAAGGCCATTGGGTCCAACCCTCCTTATGAGAAAAGAATAATTGCTCGGTTTCCTCCACTAGACCAGCATCCACCATTATCCACACTATCTTTTTGATTTTCTTACTAGTTATGGAGATAAGAAAAGTTATATAACACATTAACAAAACAGCAAGTAAGGTGATACCAAAATGTAAGTAATTCAGGGGACAGGTATTGCACCACTACCCTGTACTAAACTCACTGCCTTTAATATTTAAGCAAAGAAATCTATGGAATTAAAAGTCTAAGGTGAAAACCTTAGCAGATCCTTATCTAGAATTACTAGTAGACTGTCTCTTTAACATATATCCCCTTTTACAATACTTCTAATGTCTTTTTCTCTCTCCTTAAATTACGTGCTCCCATTCAGGCAATAAGGAAAAGAGCTGAAGCACTTCTAAAACAGTCTAATGGCTTGTAAGATGCTGTCGTTTCCTGTTTTATCCATCACCAATTAGAAGTAAAAAGTTTTCTATGCTGGTCATGTAGAACACACCTCCATCGCATGTTTTCTCCTTTTCTAGCTAATAACTGGGAGTAGGGATTTAAGTTAAATGGTTCTACACCCTGACCCCCATCTTGATGTGAACCATAGGTGGCAGAGACTGTATTAGAGTTGTCTCTGGGGTGTTATGCAAAAGACTTCAGTGCTTATGTAGTCAAGAAAATTGTGCTTTACTGCTACCCTGCTGAGTTTGCATTATAATTCTCTATTTTCAGCAAGGTGTTTTATGGGATTTAATGCTTTCAGATGCTATATATTAGGTAAGAGATGGCATTAAATTTTTCATGTAAGGTTCATTAGCTAGGTGTACACATTAGATTTAAATTACCTTTTCTTCTGAGGAAATTGTCTAAAGGATGTGATTCAATATAGATGTGCTGAGAAAAATATATCACAGAGGAAATAGTATCTATTCTAAACATGAAGACTTCCTAAAACTAGTAAGATGTGCTAAAACCATTCCAGTTTTACTCAAGACTGGTCTGGTGATATTGCTCCAGACCCTGATACAGGAATCAAAAGACCCAAGTGTAGCATAATGGATTGCGAAGCTGGAGTTAATCTTGATAAGAGAAATCACCTGTTGAGAGCTGAAACTTGTCTTGTGAGACACAACTCATCATGCCCAATGTTACCTCATCATAAATCCTTCTTTCAGTCTTACACAGGAGAAAAAAAGCCAGCTCTTTCCTCATAGTTAAAATTTCATCTGTCATGACATCTCATCAAATCAAAGTAAGAGGTCGTTTGTGCAGAGACTGTTTCTAGGGAGGTACCAGTACTGAGCTCTGCTCTGTGGAATCAGCGGTCCACGTTTAGATAGGTCACATCACTCTGATTTGCACAACCCACATCTACAATCTCCAGCTGTGGGGTCTTTCTGTTGATGTATACAAACATGCCTTCACATGCACGCGTCGACATCAGGCCAAGTGTACCTGTGAGCACGTATTTCACTGCACAGCAAGACAAATTCAGGATTCCTTATGAATCATTAGCAGCAGGATTTCAAATTTGCCAAGAGCCTTCTCCAGTTATAGTTTGTTGCCTCTTTGTGTCTCTTTGTCAGGTTTTAATGCACCGATGAAAGTGAAAAACATCTTGTACACCGTTCCTCGGGCAGAGCTCACAGCGCTCTGTCAAAGGGCAAGCACCTCTGCTCTGCTGGCTATGGCATTCATAAGTGCTTTAGTTTTGATTCCCAAGTCTGTCAAGGTGAAAGGCAAAAGAAGAAATCCTTAGTTTGCTTTGGATGACCTTGATCTTACCCAGCTGTAGGAAAAGCCACTGGTTTTGCTCTTGAATTGAAGAGTGTAACACCAAGCTAGTTCAAGAAAAGAAATAAAGAATCCTCCTACTTCCCTGAGAAGCCAAAACTAGAGCTTGTTGCCACTCATAAATTTTCATGCTTTATTTTTAGATGAAATATTATCAAAATGAGTTGCACACATAATTCTTGCTATCCCACTAGGCAGCTGAGCTGAATGCAGTTTTATTTGCACGTGCTATTTACACCCTCCATGCACCAATGTTCTCGCCAGTTCATTTAAAACAGATTTAGATAAGAAACATTACAAGACTGTATTTGGAGAACATATCCAACCTACCCATAACAAGTGAAGAAGTCTACCCCAGTATGGTTTACACTGGAAATTTAAAGGAAGGAAAGATGAGATGGGGGAGGTGGGGAGTCGCAGCAGTGGATTAGCAGAGCTGGTTTAGGCAGGATTTTCATTTTGGCTTTGATCATGCATGACCACTACCTTACAGAACAATGAAGAGGATTTATGAACCGTTGATACAGAACACTGAATCGTCTTCGCCGTCCTTTACCAAACCACAAAAAGAGTTCAGATGCTGTTAATTCTTCTGGACATCACATAATTCATATTTCCAATAAATATTATTTCTGCCTCCCTAATGGTCTTTCTTCATCCACATTATTTTCCTTCTCTCAGTTATCAGTTTCCCCCAGCTTTCCCTGCCTTGCCCTGTGTGTTCCAGCAACACACTCTTCCACAGTATTTTTAAATGCAATTGTTAGTCCAGAATGTTTGGTTGTTTTACATCCAGCTCAGCAACTTCCTGACACAGACATTTCAGAATTTATCTGAGTCATCTCTAATCTTTGTTCAGTTTTCAAAGCCAGGACACATGTCTCAATGTGTATCAGATGTCTTATGTACCATTAAAATACTATATTAATATTAACTTTCTTTATCTCAGTGCACCAGTTGTTCAAAGTAGATTCCACATGAATGACAGGCTTTGCTGCCTTCTCACTAACTTTTCAAGTAATAATCTCCCCCACTGTCACAGAATAATTACATCTTGGGGTTTGGCTGAAGCCTGCTCCTTCATAGAATCACAGAAAGTTAGGGATTGGAAGGGATCTCAAAGCTTATCTAGTCCAACCTCCCTGCCAGAGCTGGATCACCTATAGTAGGTCACACGGGAACATGCCTGGGTGGGTTCTGAATGTCTCCAGAGAAGGAGACTCCAAAAGGAGTCTCTGAACAGCCTGTTCCAGTGCTCTGTCACCTTCACAGTAAAAAAGTTCTTTCTTATAGTTCCATTATAATATTGGGATTATAACGCTGGTGTTATCATACTACACTGCAGTGTAATGCAGGTGCCAGAAGGAGAGCAACTAAACCCACCAGTTCTGGAAACATAAGACACCGATCATAATTGAGATATAAAAAAGTCATTTTTAAGTGTTTCATTAAAATCATTGCAAAGACTCTGCAGAGCAATTTACTATAGTTAACCAAGACCCTGCAAAGCTGCGTCCTTAATAAATGAGATTCATCTGTAGTAAATGGCTTGGTACAACAGCGGCGTCTCTAATCGAATTTGGGACAGATGAGTTCCATAGATTCAGTTTATTTCATTAATTTACAACTGCTTAGTGCTCATGGTGGATGGACAAATGATATTATTTGTGACAACACTAAATAAAATAAGCAAAAGAAAATGAGGCACATGATGTATTACCAGGATAAATCATACCACAAAATATAGGGAGATGAAAGCCTACAGCAGCAACACTTAGCACACTTCATTTGATTCCCATCCATCAGCTGCAGTGACAGTGGCTCAAAAAAGAACGCAAAGGTAAATGAACACCAAAGTATGATTTACAGCACTTGAAAAGGAATCACACTGAGATAAATCAAAAGTCTAGTGTTATTTTAGGCCAAGGTTTATTCAGAATATGGAACCTGTATAATAATATACTGCTAGTAAGAAAACATCACAGTACAAGCGCAGCCATAAAAATCCCAAGTGAAAGAAAGCCCATCCACTGCTCAGCCTGTCTACATAGGGTCAGGGGTTGGATTTATGCATTCTTTTTTTCTTCCTTTCTTTAGTAGATGGATTCATTCCATTCTAAAGAAGATATATAGTCACCTACTGATATATAGTCAGCTCGTGATGCTGACTGTGCTCTCATTTGCATATTGGCATCACGGCTGGCAAGCGGGCTTTGCCAGCCAGGCAAGTTTCTCAGCCCTCACTAGCTCCGGTGCAGCTTTGGCGGCTCCCCCTCCAAGCCCAGCAGCACCTCCTGTCAGATGCAGCCAGTGGACAGGCTGGTCAGCTCCACGTTGTGCATGGGAAAGCTTTGGGGCTTTCCTTGCTGAGGGATGAGCTATGGGATCAGGAACGGTGGTGAAGCTAACACAGCAAGAGGTCTGCATAAAACACGAGACGTGAAAGACATCTGAATACCAAAAACAGAGTTTTTCCACTGCCTGATTGTCTTGAAGCAAACGACTTCGCTGCTGGTGAAAGTCTCACGTGGCAGAACACAAACAGGACAGAAAGCAGCAGGTGCTAACCGGACCCACAGAGGCCAGGAGCCATTTAGTCAGTGCTGTGCCTGTCCTCCACCTTGCAAGTGACACCACCTCACATCACTTCCCTAGAACTTGCACATTTGCCCCTGCTGTGGCCAGGGGGATTGGACTAGATGATCTTTCGAGGTCCCTTCCAATCCCTAATGAATCTATGATTCTTCTGACATGTTTTATGGGCCGCTATTGGGACACAGTAGCCTAATTAAATGTATAACAGCTTCAGCAAAGCCACCAGGTCTGGGAGCAAAGCACAAGCAAGCAGATGCGTAGTGCAGGTTTCTCCTGCACTACGAGTCTTAGCGTGGCACACCGTGTCCAGGCTGTCCTCCAGCAGCCACGCTATATACCATTCTCAGACTGGAAATAGTTCAGAAATCCATTAGCATTCATTATTACACCAAGCTTACAGCACTGATTGCTTTTGCTTTCAATAATTGGAGCTCTTTCTCAAGGTTAACTAGTGTGTGGCTACAGCCTGAATGTTTGATTTCCTTTTTTCTTAATTGCATGTAGAAGCAACACACTGGAATCATTTTTGACCACCTACTGCTATATCTCATGAGATTTATATCCAATACAGGCTAAAAAAGCAGCAGTAAAGTAAAGCTGTGATGATAGTAATAAAAACAACCCCCCAACAAACAAAGTGCCCTAAACCTTATTTCATACCTGTAAGACCATTCCCAGAAATGCATTTTCCTCCTGTTTGCTACACAAGTGCATTTTCTATCACTGAAACTTAAACTGTAATGCTGTCGCAAGTGGGGATGAAGCATTAACAAATCCAGGCTACCAGAGCTCTATGAAGTTAACATTAGACATTTCAAAGGTTTATATAGGTGTTTGCCTAAAAGCAGCAATCTCTGTGGAAAACAAGTTTGAGAGAAAAAACACCAGTTGGATTTTCATTCTATTATCACTGAAATGGCGTTGGGGCTTTTTTGGTTAATGACTGAATAAATCAGAACTTCAGCTTTGTAGTCGTAACATTTTCTCCTAGTCATTCCATGCAAAACTGAGCGGCGACTGAAGAAATGACTCGCTCTTCAATGTAATGGAAATTCTGCAGATCTAAACTGGCCATGCAGGTGGACTAGATGGTCATTCTGAGTGCACTCCAAATGAAATAAAGAATTACAGAATGAATCTTACTCGAAAGCTGTTAGAATCATGGAACTGTTGAATCGTGGAATGTTTTGGGCTGGAAGGATTTGTCACAGGTGATGTAGTCCAGTCCTTCCTCTAATGAGCAGAGACATTTTCAACTAGATCAGGCTGCTCACAACCCAGTCCAATCTGACCTTGAATATTTCCAGGGATAGGGCATCTACGAGCTCTCTGGGCAGTGTTTTACTGCCCTCATTGCAAATGTCTTCCTTGTATCTAGTCTAAATCTCCCCTCTTAAGTATCACATGGGGCCTGAATGCACATTTTACCTCTTTATCGTCTTCTCCCACCACCAAGCACCCCAACACAGTTATAAACACAAATTTAAAACTCATGGCTGGCGAGAGACTCTCTTCCTTTGCTCCATGTACCCCAGCATCATTTCCTACTGGCATAAAAGCCAAAAACAAAATGCCTGAGACCTATGATTCAGTATTCCTGTTGTCAACTGAACGAACAACTAAATCTTGTATCCAAGAAAAATTATCTATATAGACACAAGAACCAGTCTAAGTAATTATATAGTTCATTCAACTCAGAGAATGTAGAAAAACCTCCTAAGATAGTTGATGCTGTTGGCACTAGACATCTGACAAACATCTGCAGGCTCTTGGAAAGAGATTCCCAGCCCCTCCATAGCTTTTGCAGTTATTCACACCTGCAGAAGGCAGGTGTAAAGCTGCTGTTCAGATCTGGCAGTATTTATATCCACTCAGCACAGCTGTGAATGTTGACAGAAACCAGCTCAAAGCACTGTCTCATCCCTGTTCAGCTTCTAGTTCAACGTGCGATTTTAAGACCGGAAAGCTGCAAAACCCATATACTCTGTTGCCTTAAAACTCCATGTCCACAAGGAGGTCAGAATATATTTCAATGTCTAATTGTTTTAATAAAATCTATAATTAACTAAATTAGGATCACAAATGTTCTGATGCTTTAGATAAAATGTGATCGGATCAATAGACGGAATCATAGAATCATTAGGGACTGGAAGGGACCTCAAAAGATCATCTAGTCCAATCCCTCTGCCACAGCAGGATCACCCAGACCAAGTCACACATGAAGTAGATGACTTGTCCTTTTTGTTCTTCTAGAAAGCATATGAGGTTCATAGAAGTATCAGTAATATATGGCCTCACTATAGCTTCCAGTAGAAATTCCTGAAGCAGGAGAGATATTTCATCTTCTTAACTACTGACATTATTTACAAATGATCCTTGCAGCCCCGACAAGAAAAGTTTACTCTGGTGCATTAATAGTCTGACTGATACTCAAGACTGACAAAAGGAGCACCAGAATGGTGCATCCCAGGGTTTAGCCTTCCTTGGTGCTCTTCGTGCAGCCTCCTCCGCAGGGCTATGGTTGAAGGCAATGCTGCTGGCATGCTCTGCCATCACTAGGACTGAATGGAAATGGGTTTGGCTGAGAGAATTCATGCTCTCCTGTGCCTCCTCAGCATCTCAAGTTACACTCACCTAGGAAAGCAAGCAGTGAGGGAAGGAAGAAGGAGGAGTAAACTAGCAAAGCTCACTCCCTGTAGTTTCACCATTGGGAGCTGGATATGTTGTGTGCAAGGAGAGAAGTCCTCTGCTCAAAGCCATTCAAATCGAGGGAACTTAAATTGATGATACCTTCAAGAAGAATGACAAACCCTAAACAAACCACAGGCTGAGCCAATAACTCATACGTTTCTCTTTGTCAAAATATTTATCTCTGTCAATTCAGAACTTTGTGCACACATACTGGTACAGTAAGCTTTTTATTCATTGCTGCTGTCAGACTACTGTCACCTACGCCTCGCTCATAACCAATTGCACAACTGAATTCAATACTCAGAAGTCACATGCCACCTGCTCATCCCGAGCGTGGAAGACTGTGTCTCAGTCCACTGCAAATGCCTGTTGAGAACAGATTAATTGGATGGGTTCTGTGAACGCCTCCATTTCCTTTGCACTAATTCTCTGAAACATTCAAAGAGGAGCAAATGACAGAAACAGCGACGAGAAATTCATGATGAAAATAAAAGAAGTGTTTGCAAGTGACATAGATTAAATACAGAGTCTGTCCAGCTTCAACAGTAGAAAAAAAACCCCAACACACCAGTGTTCCTATGAGTAGGAGAGCGGTAAGGAAAAGGAAGGGAGTGAAAAGGAACAGTAAAGAAAATATTCATTAATTCTACTGAGTTTTGGGAGGAGGAAGGAGCAGGCCATTTTATAATAAAGAGATCACAAGAAACTGTTATTGACCCCATGGGAAGGAGAAGAAGGCAGATCAGGAAATGTTTACATAGATAAGGGAGGTATGTAAAATGGCTGGTGTGTTGCCCAGGAGAGGTTTCAATTACTTCTCCAATCTGCACAACAGTGGGGTTACAAAGAAAGCATTCATTTTCCTGGAGCTGAGACAGAGTCAACAGGTTTCAAAAGCCACTCTAGAGTTGGTTTAAGGAATTAAACCAAATAAAATGGGCAAACATCTACATGTTGGTGTTGAGAATAAATAAAGTTTCAAATATTGGACTAGATGACCTTTCGAGGTCCAATCCCTAACAACTCTATGATTCTATGAATATACATGGCTAAAAATCCCTCAAACAGACTAGTATATAAGTAGTAAAGTTTAACAGAGAAATATAGAAGACAAACAAATTAAGTCAGGGTCAAGTTTGTTGTCAGCATCACTGAAACTGGGTTCGCTTCAGTTACAAGGCAGTTTATAACTTGTGTTTTGTTTTAATTTGCACTTATCCCCAGTACAGTATTTTGCTTATATGAGAAACACTCCTCTGTCACTGAAAACCCCAGGAACACCTCATACTCCAGCAAAATCAGAGCTCAGCTACCTATCTTTTAATGCTGAAATAAGCGACTGCAAGATGCTCTTGCTCTAAGGTCTCAGCACTTTGGTGACTTAAGTGTACAGCTTCATGCAGTTTATATCTTTCCAGGAGGGTCCTTAGAGCACCAACTTTACAATGTCATAAATAAGACATTAGCATCTCAACTGAAGGCCCCGATATAAATTGAATTACCTACCCTTGTGCACAGTGAATTACGAGCATTCATGCAATGCAGTGCCCAAGTCAAGGGCTGCTAAATTGCAGAGAAGAAACGGTAATTTCCTTTGACTACTGCAGCTAGGATTCACAGCTCCATCTACGTTTTGCAGATACTTCTTATTGTCAGTTCCACAGCTGCAGGAGATTTAAATTACATCCTCTTTCTTTCTTCTTTGCCCAGACTTTCAGACTTCCATACACTCAGTCCACATTTCACTCAGTCTCCTGCCCTCCACAGACACTCTCTTTGTCCCGTTTCCACCCTGGGTAAGTCTCCATCCTGTACAAAGTTGGCATAACTACATTTGAACACGAGTCAAACATGCAGTATTTCTGCTGAAGGTGAATGACTGGTGATCCCAATTTACAAGTCATAGAATCATAGAATCATTAAGGATTGAAGGGACTTCAAAAGATCAACCAGTTCAGTCCCCCTACCACAGCAGGATCACCTAGACCAAGTCCTACAGTCAGTCTGGGTTAGAAGGGACCACAGGATCATCATCCAGCTCCAACACCTCTACCATGGGCAGGGGCACCCCACCCTAGATCAGCCTGGCCTTAAACACCTTCCCTAATCATCAACCCCAGCTGCAACTTTCCCTCCTTCATGGCACAGGGCAGCAGGCAAGTGGAGTTGGAGGCCTGGCAGTGCCTGCACCATGAGTGTGGAGCAGCCATGGGCTGCAACACCACCATGGATCCAACACAAGACACCTTTGGCTCCATGTCTGGGCTGTATGACTCCATACACTCCAGCTCACCAACTCCATGCACCTCAGCACTCACACACACAGTGCCATCTTTAACCTCAAGTACTCACCCAACGGGTCAGTGTTGACTGTTGCTTGCAAACAGTTTGAAGTACTGCTTTCTGACTCAGTATCTTCAGAGCACATCAAAATTCTCTCTGAAGTTCATGAAGACTGGGTAAATAATATCTGGTTTCTGGATAATTGTTTGTGACCTGCTCTGATGGCACCACAACTGCACTTTGGGATTTGTGAAAGCTCAACACAAGAGTGTGAGCTTTGCACAGCCACAGTAGCTGGGTGAAGAACATGGAGTATGATTCCAACACGAGGTTACTGCTAATGTCAGAGTTGGATGGAAAGTTGATCACCTGGGACACAGAAAGGTGCACTGAAGAGGGATGCTCCCACAAGAAGTCTTCTCATGCTCGTTTTCTTATGTGCATAAGGCTGACATGAGACTCAGAGTGTTTCGTCTGTTCACCATCTGAGAAACAAATTTCCTCCTAGAAGCAAGGTGGATCCCCTAGAAATAATTGGGAGGTCTTAACACCTGAGGTTCCTGGAGAAAGAGATCAAGGCAATTGCATTACATCACCACAGTGACATCTAAAAGAGTGGGCCACGCATTTTTGGTGCTTAAGTAACAGATGACCAGAAGGAAGCCCTGTGAACCCTGTCTCGCCTCATTGTTCCCTGTGACTGACTCACTGCACTGAAGAAGCCAGCATGGCCCAACTGAGAAACACAAAGAACTGTGTTTCGGTCCCGATGGCCAGATGATTTCATTCACATATGCTTTGGGACCTGCTTGCTGCATCCCAAATGCACACTGCTGCAAACTTCTTGACTACTTGCCCAAAGAACTTAATCCCCTGGAAGAAATCCATTCCCTCCACTCTAACAATGATGCAGTACTGACAACCAAGTCTTCTCCCCCTCTGCTCTGCCCTAGTGAGACCACATCTGGAGTAGTGTGTTCAGTTCTGGGCCCCTCCGTTCAAGAAGGACATGGAGATGCTGGAGGGAGTCTAGCATAGAACAACAAGGGTGATGAAGGGAAAGGAACAGCTCCCTGATGCGGAAAGGCTGAGGGAGCTTCGACAAGAGGAGACTGAGGGGGGACCTCATTAATGTTGATAAATATGTGAAGGGTAGGTGTCAGCAGAATGGACCCAGGTTCTGCTCAGTGTCATCTAATGACAGGAAAAGGGGCAGTGGGTGTAAGCTAGAACAGAAGAGGTTCCACATCAATATGAAAAGGAACTTCTTCACAGTGATGGTGACAGAGCACTGGAACAGGCTACCCAGAGGAGTTGTGGAGTCTCCTTCTCTGGAGATGTTTAAAATCCACCTGGATGTGTTCCTGTGTGACTTGGTCTAGGTGATCCTGCTGTGGCAGGGGATTGGACTAGCTGATCTTTCAAGGCCCCTTCCAATCTCTGATGTTCTGTGATTCCCCAACATACTCTCAGCCTTGGATGTGCTTCTATCAGCCAATGTTCTAGGCACATCTTGCACTGCACTTTGTGATTTTTCCTTCAGTTCAGTTGAATTACGCTCTTTATAAAGTTTCTAAACCACATGAGGTCGTAGTTGCTACCTGACCTGGCAGTGCTGGGTTGAAGGTTGGACTTGATGATCTTAAAGGTCTCTTCCAATTTGAGAGATTCTGTGATTCTGTGACTGATCCCATCGCCTTAAATGGCATTTTGAATGCTCATATTTAACTTCAGCTTGAGCACACACTAATTCATGTCTCTCATTCCCTGCTCAGATAAGCTCTAGGCATTATCTCTTCTATGCAAGGCAATCTTCTTGTGGGTGTTTGGTTGCTTACTAGGTGAGCTGGCAAAGATGAGGAAAAGACAAGCAGAAATGAAAACAAAAAACCAGCCAACAAACAAGAAAGAACATTTTAGCTGGCTGATTTGCTGGTTCTTCACGTGTGGCAAATTTCTTCACTCCAGAAACTGATCCAAGGCCATTAGCTGAGGCACTGAGTTAAAACTGAAGTTCAGAGGGACACTGCTGTTACTGGGAGCATGCTGCAGCACCTCCAGGCGTGTGCCCTGATGTAGTCTTGTTTAAAATCAGGAAAAAGGTAAAAAATCCTAAACGGTGGCAGAAAGGAATCCAGGTGCAAGAAGGAAAAAATCCAGTCATAAGTGGTGAGATAAAGAGGGCCAGTCCTGCACTGATACGAAACAATGCAACTGGATTCTTTTTTTAAGGGTCATTTTCCTCTCTGAGTTCAAGACCAATTCCCTCCTTCCTGTGGTAAAGTGAAGGCGTAAATCGTGTTCTCATGGGTTGCAGAGAAACATTTGCAGTTACTGGAAAAATCTTATCTTGTAATTTACAGCAGCCCGGACTCCATCTCCCTTTGCCTGAAACCCTGTAAAGTGTGCGTCAATGGGGCTGCCAGAGGCCACGTCCCTGCTGCAAAGGACACGCAAGTGATGCAGGGGCAGCCAGAGGAATTATAAAATGAACCCAGCTGGAGCCCAGGCTCAGCCTGCTGCCAGGGCTACAGGGGCTGCACAAGGGCTGAGAGCTACTGGCTGTCCAGTGACACTCATCTGATGGTGGTGTAGGACCTAAAAGCAAAAACCCAACCAAAACCTGAAAATTTGCAATATACTCAATCCTGTTCAGGTCAAAGACCTTCACATTGTTTTAAAGCCTAAGTCCACTAAGACACATTCCTGAGTCTTTCACCACCTAGACAACAGTACTAAGCATATTCAAGTTCAGTGTCTTCATGAGTCCCCACTTTGTGAAGGAAGGTGTGATGAACACACACCATTTCTAATCTTCCTGTATTTCTATGCACTGCATTGTTTCAGAGCCCAGATTACTCATCCAGATGTAGCTGCACCAGAGGCAGGGATGACTGACTTGCTGTCATGTCATCACCTTCTGTGACGGAGTGGTTTTATATTTGCTGGCCAAAACTCAACTGACTGAAAACTTACACAAGATCTAAAACTTCATATAAACCTCTTGCTTGCGTATTTTCAAGTTAAAACTCATTCTGGTATTTACAGGGCATGGTTTGATTCTCTGGAAATTCTAGTTCATTATTTCCCTTCCCGCAGAGCCACAAAGATGATGAAGGGAGTAGAACACCTCCCTGATGAGGGGAGGCTGAGGGAGCTGGGTATCTTTAGCTTGGAGAAATAGAGACTGAAGGGTGACCCCATGAATGTCTATAAATATGTGAAGGATGGGTGTCAGAAGGATGTAGCCAGGCTCTGCTCAGTGTCAACTCACGATAGGACAAGGGGCGATGGGTGGAAGCTGGAACACAGGAGGTTCCAGGTGAATATGAGAAGGAACTTCACGGTGAGGGTGACAGAGCACTGGAAGGTGCTGCCCAGGGGGGTTGTGGAGTCTCTTTCTCTGGAGAAATTGAAAACCCTCCTGGATGTGTTCCTGTGTGACTTGGTCTAGGGGATCCTGCTGTGGCAGGGGGATTGGACTGGATGATCTTTCAAGGTCCCTTCCAATCCCTAATGGTCTGTGATTCTGTGATTTCCCTCTCCTTTCCATTTTAGCATCGTTCCCAAACAGAACAAGAAAATGTAGATTTATTCCCTCATCTCTTTGATGAACAAGGACGTTGAACATGTTCTTGCATCATACAACAGAGGTATAATCATACACATACTAGTTAAGAAACACTTAAAAATTAACAGTTTTTAATGGGTATGAGAAACAGCTGACAGAAGAGACAGCACAGGGCAGAATACCTTGACCATATGCACATGCTACATAAGGCCACCTCACACGTGAGTGGTATTTAACAAAAGAAAGCCGATTTCTCCTGAATTACAGACAGATTGTAGTTACCCCTTCTCACCAGTTATGTTGTTTCACACCAACATTTCGCTTCCCCCACATTTTAATCCAAAAAAAGCCCAGCTGTTTATCACAAGAACCTGTGACAGTGACTCATGCTAGAGAGTTTCTCTCAGGCAGCTGGGACTTTGGTGTTTTAAGCTATAATTTTGGCATTTTCAATGGTGAAGATGTACTCTTCATAGAACAACAAGTGGAAAAAGCTGATGGGAAAGAGACAACATCTAAATAGGATCCCAGTGACAACAGAAAGCCCTCCAAAAATACTAGTGAGCTGGAGTTGTTTTTAATTCTTTAAGGTCAGTAATGCTGGTCCTATTGTTAAGATGGTCTGACAGTCTTATAAACACGTCTGTACAACTATCCAAATGTGCTAAGGAACTGGGGAGAGAAACTAAGGAATTAGCACGCACATCCACAAGTTCATTTAGTTTGGAAGAGACCCCTGGGGACTGGCAAGCGGCTAACATAACAAGTTATTGTAAAAGTGCCTGGAGACATAACAGGAAACCACAGACCAGTTAGATTGATATAAAATGGGGAGAAACTTGTAGAATATCAAATGGGAGAACACTTGAAGAAGCACAGCTTGATTAAGGATCGACAGTGTAAGAGCAGGGAGAGGAGGGAGATCTGGGTTCATGGCTCAGCAACTTCCCAGGATTCTGTGAAGTGATTTCTGCCAGGGTAGCCAGTGAATGCAGTAGGCACCAGCAATATAAACCCTTATTTCCATTAAAGAATGTATATGCTCTATTTCAGATGAGGATTAACTCTTTCCTTGATGGCACACCGCCACAGCCTCTGTACAGACAAACCTGATTATGCCCAGACACACCAAAATGTTCCCTGGCAAGCACCACTTCTAATGGAAAGCTTGTCCTTCCATAAATATATTTATTACCCTGAAGTCACAGAATGACTCTGGGTGGAAAAGACCCCTGGGATCATCAAGTCTAACCACCTGCTCTACTTACAAGTTCCCCCCTAAACCACATCCCTTAACATCTCATCCAAATGATCTTTAAACACATCCAGGGATGGTGACTCAACCACCTCCCTGGGAAGCCCATTCCAGGGCCTGACCACCCTTTCTGTGAAAATATTTTTCCTAATATCCAGTCTAAACCTTCCCTGTTGTAGCTTGAACCCCTTCCCTCTTGTTCTATCACTAATTGCTTGTGAGAAGAGACCAGCACCAACCTCTCTACAATGTCCTTTCAGGTAGTTGTAGGGAGTGATGAGGTCTCCTCTCAGCCTCCTCTACTTCAAACTAAAGACCTCCAGCTCTTTCAGTCTTTCCTCATAAGATTTATTCTCCGTGCCCTTCACCAGCCTAGTTGCCCTCCTCGGCACCTGCTCCAGCAGCTCATCTCTCCTGTATTGAGGTGCCCAAAACTGGACACAGTACTCAAGATGTGACCTCACCAGTGCTGAATACAGGAGGATGATAACCTCCCTACTCCTGCTGAAAGTCAATCCAATGAAGAATTTAGTGATACTGCCTTCATTGGATTGTTTCTGGCAGTATCAGTAGCAAACTTGCTTCTCAGAAATCCTTATTAAATTCTATGAAATACATTGCACAAAATATAAACATTTAAGAATTGGATCCTGTTTTAAAATCCTCAAAATGGAAACAGCTTGAAGTTTGATTTCTTTATGCCGTACATGAAAGTAGGCATACTCTCTTGATATGCCACAGCCTGCAGATAATGAACCAGGCAGAAAAGACAGCCCTGGAAGTCTGCTTTGATTCATGAGCAAGACAGCACAATCACAGCAATGAATATGAAGCCATCTACCACTCAGTAAGCATTTCAATTTGTTTTCATGATTATAAATAATTGTTACCGTATTTGTAAAACTGGAGACTAATTCCTCTTTTTGTTAAAGAGATAATTGTCCAATTAAAGTGAGCAGAATTTATTCTCCTTCTTCTCCCCCTTTCAGTAAGTAGTGGTTACTTGTGCTAAGTTTTATTGCATGAAATTAGAGAGCTGAGATACAGATCAGCACAGTTAGCTGAACTGAAGTGTTACCCAAAAATGAAATGTTGCTGCAGAGGAGCGTTTGGCAAATGCAGAAGTCAGACTGTGGTCATGCAGAAGCATTTTGTGATTAGAAATGTCTCATTCTATTCTTCTGCCTGCCTTTGAGGAGCCAAAGGGAACTTGGATTGTGAGCTCCCAGCCTGGGATGACTGCTTGTATGTTTCAGAGAGTGGAGCTGGTTGACAAGAATTGCCATTTTCAACCAGAAGTAGCCCGGGTGTAGCAGCAGATCCAACACACACGAGTGCACATGCCAGAAGCGTATCTGCGTTACCAGCGAGAAGGCTGTAAAGTATGAGCTACATCTGTTTACTTAATGATGAATTTGGAGCTATTGCCCCCCCACATCAAGAGCTTTCATATTTAAAACATAAAAGCATATGGTGAAAATGATGTTAAGGGTTCCTGGAAAAAGGAGTAAGTCCTGGTAAAAATGCACGACAGCAAAAATTTCACTTGCATCATAGGCAAAGGCCATCTAAAGCCAGTTCTGGTAGCAAAATTGTGGGATCAGCCTGACGTGGCAGAATTATCCGCTGAAAAATCCTCATAAGATTTATTCTCCAGGCCCTTCACCAGCCTAGTTGCCCTCCTGTTTTTCAGACAGCTTATGAGGTTCTCTGAGGAAAGGCAGCAACGCTAACAAAGTCAGTGAAGAAAGGGTCACAGTGAGATCATGGGGACTGAGTTCCAAAAGCTGAAACAATTGCAACAGTTAGAAGCAGCCGGTGTCAAAGAACATAAAATCACAGAATTTTGTAGTTTGGGAAGTACTTTCCAGATCACCAAGTCCAACCAGTAACCTGTACCCAGTAAACTGTACCAAGCCCACCACTAAACCCTGTCCCTAAGCTCCATGTCCACACAACTTTTAAAGACAACTAAGGATGGCGATTTGACAACCTCCCTCAGCTAGGAAGAATCCTGCATGACATATTCTGCTCTGCCTTGAAATAAAAGGATGCTAGGGAATGAGTGGGCTGATGTCTATGCTGGCTACCAACCACACACAGCTAAAAAATGTAAGACTACCCATTTGGACAGTGACTTGGGGTAACAAGTTAGGCTGAAGCTTCATATGATGGTCTATATGCCTTGCATTGTACCCACCAACACTTCTTATGCTGGAGACAACTAAAAAAGCACAGCACCATTTGTGATGGCTTAATTCGTGCATCTTGAGCACTGTGAACACAGCAACAGGAAAGACTTGAGTATCCTTTGAGTCGTGGCACTCACAGCTACTGGCATTCATGCTGCTTCTCAGGCTTTCCTTATTCCTTCACCAGCCTGAGAAATATCTGCTTTGCACTCAAAGAGCAAGTGTCATCGCCTTCTCTGAATACATCAACATATGATACGGAGTGCCATGGTGTGCTTCACAACAGTTTTTGCAGCCAAGCTTCTTCTGCTCCGTGCTCAGTCTATGTTTGCTTGCAGAAGTCCCAACACGGCTTTCTCCTTCCTTCTCCCTCCCTCTCTCCTTCTATAACAAAGATCCCACAGAAGCATACTAATATCAACATAAATCCAGATAATGTCTGACAGCCAGATGCCTTAAGTGATGATCTCAATGATGGACTAAAGTCACCTGTTTGATTCTCTTTGTGGCAAAAAAATAAAATCACCCTGTCTCCAGACTGAAAAAAATATTAGAATCATTTAGGTTGGAGAAGACCTTTAAGATAAGAGTCCAACAGTAAACCTAGAACTGCTAAGTCCAGTGCTAAAGCATGTCCCCAGGTGCCACCCCTACACCTATTTTGGCTACAAGAAAACCAATGGAGCTTGCCTGCACCTGTCTCCAGATCCCAGCTTTCTTAAGAGTTTGCTCATTCACTGATTTCTGTAGCACTGTCAATCTTTTCAGATCCCAGCTCCATCCAGCACTGTGCCCACCAGAAAACTCATGCCTCTATCTGTTCTTCTTTCCTCTTGTATCCAGAGCTGTAGCCAAATACCTCAGTAGCCATAGCACTGCCTGACTGCAAGCAGGCACAAGCCTATCACTATATGCAGGTTGACATGGTCACAAGACTTCCAGCTAGCTCTTGTCACTGCTTTCAGGAAAACAGGGGTTGAAGACAGCTCCTAATTCCTGACTTCTTGTGCAAAGGCTGATAGAAGCTGGAAGCAGTCTACAGCTCTGCCTGGTACCTTTCCAAGATTATACATGTAGCTCAGACCAAAAACCTGTAATTGCAACTTCTGCTAGCTCCAAATTGCTAGTCTGAAGACTTCCCCCCCAATTACAGCTCATTGCCAAATTACACAAGACTATCTGAAATGTCATCTAAGACTCTGGAGGTTTATCAGATTTGGCTTAACTGGTTAGTATGAAAACCTTTCAAGACATTCTTAGCTTTGTAAACCAATGACACATCTTGGATCCTTGCACTTGGCTCGTACAATACGCATATAATATCAGTAAGAGTTCTACTCCTGTTAAGGCAGTAAGTAGATAAAACTGGCAGCTGTTGTAATGAGAAAAACCACCTAGCTGAGACTTTTAAATATGGACTATCAAAAGACAACCTCTGTTTCTTCTTTACTGCTTCATCTCTGCTTTCTACCAAGTCCCAGTGATAGCAGAGAGGTTTCTCTGAACAGAAAGCAAAGAGGATGATGAAGGAAGTGAAGCACCTCCCTGATGAGGAAAGGCTGAGGGAGCTGGGTCTCTTTAGGTTGGAGGATACTGAGGGGTGACCTTATTAATGTTGATTAATATGTGAAGGGTGGGTGTCAGGAGGATGGAGCCAGGCTCTTCTCAATGTCATCTAGTGATAGGACAAAGGGCAATGGGTGTGAGGTGGAACATAGGAGGTTCCATATAAATATCAGAAGGAACTTCTTCCCAGGGAGGGTGACAGAGCACTGGAACAGGCTGCCCAGGGTAGTTGTGTAGTCTCCTTCTCTGGAGGTATTTAAAACCCACCTGGATGTGTTCCTGTGTGACTTGGTCTAGGTGATCCTGCTGTGGCAGGATGATTGGACTAGATGATCTTTAAGGTCCCTTCCAATCCCTAATGATTCTATGACTCTATGAACAGCTATCTTCTCACTATTAACCTCACACTAAACAACTCTGAGACCAGCCAGATAGTTTTTTCCACATATAGTGAAAGGCACCCATCCTTCCACAGCTGTATGAAAAACAATTACAGGGTAGCTGTGTCAGGTCAGGTTGTTGAAGTGCTATACTGTAAATAAAGTAATAAATTAAACAATATTTAAACAATGTAAAAATACTGCATTTTCCAGAGTGGCACGTCTAATAAACACCTTGTCCGAGTCCCTGTTCTCACCATCCTCTCTTAGAAAAACATACAGACAAGTTCTCCTGTGGCAGAGGAGAGCACATGAGAAATGTCTTGGCTGAATGGTGAGGTGGAAAGTGAAAACCCAACTCAGATTTATCAGAGAAAAAAGATAAATTACTAGCTTAAATATGAAAACAATTGTCTCATATAATATATTGTGATGAATCATCAGAGCAGTCACAGGTCATCGGGGACAGTGTGAGAAATAAAACTGATGCTTCTTTCAAGGGGCTCGTACGTCATCAAGAGACAGATTATTTGGGGTAGGCCAAGCAATCCCTGAGCAGCTGCAAGAAGGAGCTGGCCAGTCTGGAAAAGGAACAGGACAGACCTCCTTCCGAATGGGACAGGCCTAGAGATCAGGCAGAAATGTGTTGCATCACATGGTGCTAGCAGGACTGAAGCGACAGTCCCTTCCTCTGTCCTGCACGCCTTTGGCACGACGCTGTGCCAACATGCTGGAGAATCCTCACAAGAACCCCCTGGCACCAAATGCCAGCTGGCAGGCATGTGTGATGCCTGCTTGCCTTACAGGAAAGAACAGACTGCTGGAGAATAGCCTGCCTTGGGTTGGCTCACTTTGGGCTAAGCTGGGAAAGTATTAATTGCAACTGTTAAATCTAGCAAGACGAAGTGTATCTGCCACTCCGCTAGCTCAGCTTCATCATCCTTTCTTCAAGAGATGTTCCAGTAACTACCAGAGATGAAAAGGCTGTAGGAACTGTGGGCCTGCCAGCTGCCTTCCCTGCGTCGTGGCACGTGCTGGTGCTTAAAAAGCACATGAGAAGAGGCTGCCACGTCACACTGGCCCACTGCCCTCTCTGAAGAAAACAACTGCCTACGCAGCTACACACAAACTACTACACAGAGTCACCAGCTACTTTGCAATAGGAATCTTCTATTAAAAAAAAATAAAGACTAATAAAATCAAGCAAGCACAGCCCTTTCTCTTTATGCTGCCAGTTAGGTTTTCCTCTTTCCTAAATGTTACTCATGCTACGCTCATCTCCACTACCGGGGCGTTTAAGTACCACCCATCTACTCCTACATTCATTTAGAAGCCAAAACCTGTCTTCAGTATTGCATAAGGTCTGGTTTGGGCCTGTGTTTCAGGAGGCTATTTGATTTTTTCCTCTCTGTAATCAAAGGAAGCTCTGTCATTTGTCAATGTCCATCCTTCTCCTAGTATTTTGCTGACTGTCAATATTTCCTTTCATTTCACAGGTGTGGTGCTGAATGACAAACCGAAGTTCTCCCTGCTCTAGAGTAGATCACTTTCTCAAGGAATCCTGCACTTTTCCTTATGTTGTACTTGTTCCTATAGTTGTAGACATCATGAGAGGTCCCACTAATGTGGGACATCATGAGCGATCCCAGTCTGAACAGAGTGCAGCAACATACATGAAGAAGCAAGACTTTGGGAAGAATGGGTGAGAGCCTGGTGTCTTACAGAAAGGAGGGTGTCAACCATGCAGGTTCACAGCCAGCCCCACCAGCTGAAGAACTGTCACATCTTGTCAGAAAACCCACAAAGTACCTGACACTTTTGCCTACTTTACAGGGAGCCAGGCACATGCTGCTCACCCAGTACAGCCCTGGGAACACCAGGCTGCCCAGAGACCTCTGCAAGCCTACAGAGCTTCTGGCCCCAGTTCCTCGATCCACCCTGATATTAGTCTTTCCTCACTTTTGTTCTTTCCCCAACTTTTACTGTGTCTTTTGGCTTTCTTGTCACACCAGCAGGAAATCCTCAGGCCTCATATCAGTGCCAACAAGAGGAAAAGCTGCACTTTTCATGCGATCTGGTACACACTGCTGTCCTCCACAAAGACCAGAAACTCTGAGCCTCCTACCTAACTAGGTCTCTATGTGGCATTTGCAGTTACAGGAGGTGGAAAAGCTTTAATTTCATCACAACAATTCCAGGCAAAAGTAGTATCTCCAGAAAAACTGTATTCTGGTGATATTTTTGTAGGTAGGTAAAACCTCACCATTGTCACCACATCTTTCACTAGAAAGCCCATTGGTTTCTAAAGGGCAGCCCTTTGTGAAGGAAACGTCAGCCTAGATGTCTTCTGAAAAAATAGGTTTTGAGCACAACAGGGGATTTTTGATGAAAAATGAAATTAAAATATTCTGGAGAGCTCTCTTATTTCTGGAGAGTCACTGCTCTAATACAGTTAACCTTAAGAACTCATTCTCTTTAAAGGTCAGCCATCAATGTGTTCCAAAATCCACAGCTCTGACACATGACTTAAGCACCAGAGCTGAAAACTGTATGGAACATTCCAAGATATATTAGAATAGAATCATAGAACGTTCTAGGCTGGAAGGGACCTCTAGAGGTCATCTAGTCCAACATAGGGACAACTCCACCTTGATCAGGCCATTCGGAGCCTCATCAAGCCTGACCTTAAATGACTCTAGGAATGCCCCCCACCACCACCACCTCGCTGGGCAGCTCATTCCAGCGACCAACCACCCTCACACTGAAGAACTCTTTTTCTAATATCCAGACTAAATCTCTCCTTTCCCAGCTTGAACCCACTGCTCCTACATCCTGTCCGTACAAATCCTCTTGAAAAGACCTTCCCTTGCCTTCATGTAGGCCCCCCTCAAGTCCTAGAAAGTCAAAAGAAGGTCCCTCCAGAGATTTCTTTTCTCCAGGCTGAACAGTCCAAACTCTCTCAGCCTGTTCTCATACGAGAGATGCTCCATTCCCTGATTATTTTAGTGGCCCTCCTAGTACATTCACATGTATCTCCCTAAAACCACAGTTTCCCATGAAGAAGTATTCCTAAATATCTCTCAAATGGTAGAGACTTGCTCTCCAAAGAGTGACCATCTATTGATGCAACACCAGTACAAATCCATTATGTGCCACACGTCTACAGACTGAGTAGTTAAAAGGATTTCTCGTCATCTGGTTTTTCCTCTTTTCTAGGAGTTAAAACATGGAAGCTTGCGGGAGCTACAGTTAGGAAGCATTCATTCTAGGAACCAAACAGCGAATACACAGCAACACAGAGGTGTCTTACATGATAATTAAGATAACATAAATGATACATAAGTGCAGACATTAATGTACAAACAAAAAGAAGGGTCAAGAAAAAAAAAAAGACAATAGAAATGAGGTGCTTTATTAACAAGTACTCTTGCTTGCTGGTATCTTAATTCCTCAAGCTCACAGTGAGTCAGATCTCTGGAACACAGACTGAGGCATCACCACGTCACAGCACACATCGATCTGTTCTTCCTAATTTCACACACACAGAACATTCAGCAGGAATGTTTACAGCTAATCCTCTCTGACTGCCATCGGTCCCAGCTCCCAAATTTCGGATGACTACATCGTCAGTAACTGCACTGATATCAGATTCCAAGATTATTTGGCTTCCTGCTGGTCTCTATCATAGTTTTCAGCTTTGTCCCTGCATCCTATTTACACACACAGCATCGTTGTCTCTGCTCATATCTCACAGCCAAGGGTCTTCAATTCACAATCCCATTTATTGGAAACAATCTCCCACGCACATTGTGTCATGTCAATATCCACCAAACACATTTGAAAGGTGAGTTTCACTGCTGTTTAGTGCCAGCTCTATCACAATTTTCTGCCATCTATCATCCATCCCTTCCTGACAATCCAAGGACCACAGCAATAATATTGGGCTGTTACTGTGGAGCCCCTGGAGAAGTTCCCAGCTGAGGCAGAGAACTGACCAGGCACAGCAACTTTACCAGCCTCAGCCTTGCCTCCTGCATCCAGCCTCTCTCTCCCTTCTTTACAGCCTCCATTGCCTTGTATTAATAAGAAGCCTGGCTCAGCCAGCGATGATCCTCGTGTTGGACTGACTGCTCCTTCGCATTGCCGCTGACGCAGAGTCCTGTGAGCAGAGAGGCAGCTAGAGCATCTGCCAGCACGGCTTGTCGCATTTCTAACAGACAAAAGACTACATACACTGCTGCCCTTTTCCAGTAAGGCTGCAATTAAATGCTATAACGTGCATTTCCTAGCCTCTGTTCATGCTGCTCCTTTGTTTACAGTCTGAGCTGTTTGTACTGTCTCGTCCTCAAGAGAATTGTGTGTTAACATGGGCAGTGAAAAGAAGCGACGGCTCTTCCGAATTAAGTTGAGCTTTTTCCTCCAAACCAAAAGCCTATTTTTTCTTAACACTGCTTTGAAACCTGGCTGCTGCTGAAGGAAACAAGTGGAAAAAAAGATGCTTTCAGTTTCATTTACTACTTACATTTCAAGTAGTAGTGATGTGGTTACCATGGTCAACTAAGGATAGAAACAACACGAAGTTTTATAGAGAGAAACAGCATCGTCCCACTGATGCAGTTGAGGAGAGAACAGAAGCAGCTCTTAGCCTCAAAGACAAGCAGAGTACTTCAAGCCAATACATTCTCATATTGGGAACAGCTACTCTGCACTAAACATACCTCTCTTAATGAAGGGCTTGATCCAAGGCTGTCTAGACCATGTGTTTGAAAACATTTTGAACAGTCCTTTCTTATTTTCCTCTGTACATTTGAAGAAAGATGGAGAGGAGGCTAATGAAGTAGGTGAAGATTTCTGCACAAGGATCCCTCAACTTTGTTTTCATGCCCAAAGTATGATGAAAAGCTTTGGCTTTTCAGTCTTACGTGTCCCAAGGAAGTTAACAGAGGTTTCTACAGAAAATCCAGACTATTACAGAAATACACAAGTTAAGCTGATGAGTGACTTTAAGAATGATTTGAAGGGAATCACAGGTCAGACATGAGTTTGGTGCAGCATGCTACTGGAAACTTCAGCTCTCCAACATTATGTCCAAGGTCTAGCAGGAGACTCGATTGTTTTTTTTACCTCCCTGTGAATGTCAATATCAAATTTTCCACTGTTCTTCTGGCTGGAGCAGTACTGAGTGTGGTTTTGCATGCTCGCTGGTATATGAGAGCAGGACCGTGCAGCTCACCTACCTATTTCCATCAGAACAGTTGATCTACAAGGAGGAAACAGCTTAGGGTATCATCTTTCTAGCAGTTCATAAACTGCCAAGTAAAATAGGAGAGGAGTTAAGAAGGAAGTAAAGCCTTCTGAGGAAGGAGGAAGAGAGGAGTAATTGTCTGAAGAGACATTTTATTTGAAGCACACGGTTATTTTAACAGTCTGGAGCATACTGCAACAAAACACACGTGCGCCGGCTATGAGCTAAAGTGAGCCTTTGAAGGGAGTTCTCGGCTGTAAGCAGAGCAAAGCATAAATCAAAAGAGATGAAAAAGAACTCCTTTTTGCACCACCTACACTGTGTAACTGTGACATTACCAAAACAAGCTGTTATTTGCATGTGCTTGTTGAAAAGATGCAGCTATACTTTTGAAAATGGGCTTTTAGAGCACAGGTTTTCCTTTATGGGATTATACTCCTCCTCTTTTCCTTTCTTCCTTTGCCCGTGCAATTGTACCTCATTTAGTTCCTCTGTTCCATCCTCTTTCTGCCTTTCATTGCCGCTACATAGTGAACATAATGATTTATTTTAATTGAAGCCTCGGCATCTGGAATTGAGTGACTGCAGGATGATCTCAGTTTTCACTTACTATGAACAAAACTAATTTTCTGCAGATTTGTAGCCTTTGTCTAATTCCAATCCCCAAAGCCCCACAAAACATGTCTGGGGAAGACAGAATAGTTTTGATATGCGAGTACTAACTGGTCAGCCAGCTGCTGACTGAGCATTGCTTTTTCTCACGAAAAAACCCCACCTTAGGAACTTTATTATAGATTGTCTTATTACATATGGCTTTTCATGTTCATAAACTTCTTAGCTTTTGCGGCCAGAGAAGAAAGATCGAAGAAAAGGCAAATTGTAAGAACTATAACCACAGTTCTATGACATTACCATCTAAAGAACACTATCTGAGTAAGTGGGATTCATGCTATCATTTAATTGCTAGATGGACGCAAAGATGATGAAGGGAGTGGAACATCTTTATGAGGAAAGGCTGAGGAAGCTGGGTCTCTTTAGCTCAGAGAAAAGGAGACTGACGGGTGACCTTAATAATGTTGATAAATGTGTGAAGGGTGGGTGTCAGGAGGATGGAGCCAGGCTCTGTTCAATGTCATCTAATGTTAGAATAAGGAGCAATGGGTAGAATAGAGGAGGTTCCACATCAATATGAGAAGGAACTTCTTCACAGTGAGGGTGACAGAGCATCGGAACGGACTGCCCGGGGGGTTGTGGAGTCTCCTTCTCTGGAGATGTTTAAAACCCACCTGGACATGTTCCTGTGTGAGTTGGTCTAGGTGATCCTGCTGTGGCGGGGGGAATGGACTAGATGATCTTTTGAGGTCCCTTCCAGTCCTTAAAGTTCTGTGATTCTGTGCTGCTCATATGGACACAGCCACACTCTTTACTCACCCTTCCACAAGCACTAACAATATTCTGCGACTCATTCGCACGCAGAGGGAAAACTCCTCTTCCCTTGTACAGGTAGGAGTTGCCACCTGCTCAGTTTCCCAGCAAGCAAGAGAAAGCTCACGCTACAAGGAGCAAAGAAAATTATTCTGTTCTCGCTCTGCAGGCAAAATCAGGTGGGGTGGCCTTTGAACCCATTGCCACTGCACAGCAAGACTAACCTGGATCTCAAGCAGTAGGACAACCACAGGGTGAATAAGGGATAAGTCAGGGCACAAGCTTGGCCAGTCAGTTATAAGCATTCCTTTCCCCACTCTCTCTCCATCAGGTAGCTCGTCCATTTGTCCATTTATCGAGTGAAACATTATGACAAATCAATTGAAGATCAGCTCTACCCTGGAACATGGGATATAAACTCACCCATTTGTTTATCAGTCTCTTTAGATATTCTAGCAAGTATGTCATAAATATATTTGCACACAAAATAAACTATTGATTACTGTCGCTGGCATGAAGGTTCATTTCCCTGCATAAAGAATCCAAAATAAACTCAAGAGCACGCTTTGATTCTCAGAAAAACAAAACCAAACCCTGCATGAGTGTGATACTCCTTTGTCCTACAGAAAACACAGTGTACTACAAATACTGTGGAGTCTCCTTCACTGGAGATGTTTAAGACCTGCCTGGATGTGTTCCTGTGTGACTTGGTCTAGGGGATCCTGCTGTGGCAGGGGGATTAGACTGGATGATCTTTCAAGGTCCCTTCCAATCCTTAATGATTCTATGATTACGTGTTTCACTGCACAGATATTCAACAACAAATTAATTACATCTCACATAAATGACAGTAGGACTCGCCAGGGAAATCAAGAGGTCCTTAATTTGTTGACTTTCCCCACTGATCACAGCATATTCCAATGATATAGTAATTCTCATAGTGAGCTTGTAAGCATCTTCCGTGTCAGAAGAGACCTCAGCCCTGTCTTGGTCTAAGCAGAAAAAGTAGGGACCTGGACTGAAAATGATTGTGGAAAAGGAAGAAAATCTCAGGAAGATCATTCCAAACAAAGAACACAAGGAAGCAGTAACAGTAATAATAATCTTCTCTCACTTTTAACACCTTTCCTGTTTAAACCTTCTAAAGCTCTTTCCAAATTCTGTAGACAGAAGGACCGTTACCAGCTGCTGAAATGTAGTGGTACCTGACAAGGACCACAGCTCTCTGTATAAAAGGGGACTTGGAGATTTCTTCCACAACAACCGTCCTTCCTGCCTCTGCAATGTGTACCCCATAAAAACAGCTTTCATTAAACATATTTCAAGGCTGCCAATCCATTCTCTAAAACCACTTTCAAGATGTTTCAACATTTTTTACAACTATTTGATCATTCAGGACACTTAGCACCAAAAAATCATCATGAAAAGCAACCCTTTTCCCATCCCATGCACAGGCTAATTTCGTGGTGCTGAAATAACAACTTTCACCACACAGCCACTCCATGTGTCGCCTGGAACCTCCCCTCAAGATTCCTCCAGCATTTTGAGATGTGTTGTCTTCCTCGAAGGCCCCTGTATGCTGTGAGGTCTGGAGATGTTTTTACCCATGAGGTAAGGTCTAACGTGCCCCCTTTTCAAGGCAGGACTGATTTCCCATCTGGTGTGTGCACCAGGTCACTCCAGCGTGCCGCTGAGCGTGATGCAAACCTCACAAGTACAAAAATCACCAGCTTAATAACAAATTACCACCTAGCTGAAGTTTATTTATATGTAACATTAGAGCATATCAAGATATTTCTTCAATCAAAAGACAACCCTGTCATTCAGCCCTCTGTCAAAAAGACTTAATTCACTGAATAAATTATCTCGTACCGGGTCTACAATAACACCGACATTCCCTTCGTGCTGAACGATTAATACTGTATTTATATTCTTGTACCGCGTCCAAACCTCAGCCAAGAATCCAGTTCCTATCATGCCCTCACAGCAAATAAAGACACAATCCCTCCTGGGAATACGTACCAAGTAACTCATTTCTTTAGAGACTTTCTCCTTTACTCAGGGTGCTTTTGCAGAAGCAGGGTCTGCCGAAGACACTAACGTGGATTTTCTCTCAAGCCACCCAACTCTTTCTGAAATTCAATTTGCCTCAAACCTAGAAATTCAGCATTTGCACTTCTTCAAACTTACACGCAAGGACACTTCTCCTTTCCCAGTACTTTAACCACGCACAGCCCATGAAGTAAACACGTCAAGAAGCACTGCACTACCAGTTTAAACCCACCTGGATATGATCCTGTGTGACTTGATGTAGGTGATCCTGCAGCAGTGGGTGGATTGGACTAGATGATCTTTTGAGGTTCCTTCCAATCCCTAATGTTCTGTGATTCTGTGAAAAAAAGGAATGACATGAAGAAAGAGAACCATTCACCTCTTACTTTATTATCACAGAACATTAGGGATTGGAAGGGACCTCGAAAGATCATCTAGTCCAATCCCCCTGCCAGAGCAGGAACTTCAGTCTAGAGAAAGAAATGAAACCTTTCTCCCTTGCAAAGCGCCTTTAATAATCCTCTCACCCACAGCACCACGCAGGATCATTTCTCAGGCTGTAACTTAGGAACGAGAGAACAGAGGGGGATTGCAGAGCTCCTGCATTTGCCATAAACTTTCTGGGATGTTTATAGATCTTGTAGCGAAAACCACAGCGCTCCCACTGGAATGTGACCTGCCGCTGTTTAAAGCAGAAGAGAAACTGGCAATGAAAACGTCCCAATTGCCCTCTCTTTCCAGGAGAGGCTTTTCACAGCGTGCCACAGAACTGCACATGAATTACACACTTCCTCAAAGTCCAGCTGTTCAGAAGACTACATTAACAGCTCGTGCATCTTCTTTTCTTTCACCTGCAGTGCTCTTCTTTGGACCAACATCCACATCCTAACGTGCTGTCTATACAACGTTCCTTTCTTGGATTCATTTTTTCAATCCACTTTCTGCTCCCTACAAGATTTCCTCCTCAATAATTACCTTGAATTAACAGCAAGTGGTCACAGTGTAGTACTCAGGTTCTTTATCAACATCCGATTTCACATGCCCACCTCTCACAAGACACAAGAAAGCAGAACTTTCAATAAATCCTTGTTGTCAAGGGCCACCTGTAGCAGCACGTGGTGCAAAGACCGTAAGCTAAGGGACTCACTTAATTTGCATGCAGTTATGAACACTACTTAGACATCCTCCCAAGCTACTTATGAATTTTAAGTCCGTGGGCTTAGAACTAAATATTACTTTCTAAATGGGAGTATAGCCTGAAAATAACACGAGAGACTCTAATATAGAAAAATCAATGCTAGTTACCACACAATCATGCCTTAAGGAAAATGAGCCTTCCACCTCCTGTTGCATGTAATCAACTTGTAGGCATGTAGCAGCTCTTTACTTACAACATAGCCAGCCAATATCAATATTAATTATATTTAGGGAAGCAGCTCATAACAAATCATTTATTTGGTGAGTTCCACATATTTTCAAATGTCACTGCTCTCTTAAATTTATACTTTTTCATTATTTCACAGAACATACAGTTCCTTGCCAGCTGACTAGTGTTGGAATTGTTAGTTAACTGTGGATTGTCACCGAGATCATTTAAGAAGTCTCCTCTTTTAATTTGGCTTTGTATGTCATAAACAATCCTCACAAAGGACAAGTTTTTGAGTTTACTGTGAGTTTATTGGGAGAACAGGAGCTTTCAAGATGAAAATGAACATTCTGTGAACATCTGCACACACATATTTTGAGTAATTGGGGAAAACAGAGAGCGAACAGAACGGAATGACTGAAAACAATGCACTGAAATGCTGTGGAACACTTTGAGGAAAAGTTGATTGCCTTTAATAGTAGCGATTCCAACCGTAGTCTGATGAACAAAAATTAAACTGTCAAAGGAAGGAAATACCAGCAAAATAGTGCTCTTGATTGTTTTACTGTTTACAAAGTCTTTCAGAGTCTCTGAAGTCCTGCCAGGGAATCTAGAGATCAACACACACATAGGCAGGGGCAACTGCAGCAAAGCCCCTCATTGCCAGGCTGGTTCTTGGTCACTATCATTTGCTAATTGGCTATATATTCCCAAGCGATTCACATGACACATTTCATAACTGGATTGAACACTGCTGTTTAATCATGCTGAAACCACAGAATTGCTTTCAGGCAGGGCTTGGAGAACTGTTAAAGCCTCACATTGCACTACATCTCTTAATAAACCTCATTCATAGAATCACAGAACATTAGGGAAGGGACTTTCAAAGATCATCTGGTCCAAACCCCCTGCCACAGCAGGACTGCCTAGACCAAGTTGTACAGGAACACATCCAGGAGGGTTTTAAATGTCTCCAGAGAAGGAGACTCCACAAACCCCCTGGAGAGTCCATTCCAGTGCTCTGTCACCCTCACTGTGAAGAAGTTCCTTCTCATATTGATGTGGAACCTCCTGTGTTCCAGCTTGCACCCATTGTCCCTTGTCCTGTCATTAGATGACACGGAGGAGAGCCTGCCTCCATCCTTATTCAGGATGTCTCAGTCTTCTCCTCCCCTCTCGCTTAATGTCTGTCCCTACCCATACATGAACTTCAGAGCCCAAGGTATGGGGAGATGAGTACACTTCCCAGAAAAGAACACACTACATTTGCAGATGGAAGAAACAAAGAAAGGAAAGAAAATATAATAACTAAGACTTCCACTGATTTCAAAGAGAAAGTCAAATACACAGCAGCCGACAGTGCAGGACTACAAACATTTTGTAAAGTGTTTGTAAAGTCTTGCAATCACAGACCACTTTACTAAGTATCTGACTGCTTCCAAGATTGAAATTAAAATATCGACGCTGAAATGTTTTGTATTCTGCTTCTATTTCAGAACACTCAGCAGCATTTTGAGACTGGAAAAAAAACCCGAGTTTTCAGTCAATTTTTTTTTTAATAAAAATATCCTGCGTCACTCAGCAAAGATTTCTCCTGCACTATCGATAAGGTTTTTCAGAAAAGACAACTGCCATTTATGTATAAAAAAAAAATTGATTCAAATATATGTATTCTTCCCAACTCCTCACGTCCTAAAGCATTCTGCAATTTATTTCCCCACTTTCATCTACTGAGATTCAGAGAAGCCATGGTGTGATCATATGTTTTTTTCAAAAGAAGCTGATGAATACCTGAAAACTCTCCCACTGTGGGACATTCTGTTTTCTCAGCAATGAAAAAAGCATCCAGAACGACACATTTTCTATTTCTAAAAATAAACTAAAAGGCCAGAAAAATCAATGAGAAAAAGAAACCAACCCAAGAAATCACTGCTAAGGCGGCACAAAACACAAAATACCACTTGCACGTGGGCAACGTGACTAATGAGATAGCCAGTTAATTGCCTGATTCTGATACACTTCTTGCAAATGATCATCTTACAGGTGAGATTTACTTCCTTTGTAACACTGATATTTTTCATAATGAAAAAGCACAATCTACAAGAAAATCCTTATCTACATTAGTGAGATGCTGGTCCTACATGGTTTCACCACCAGGCGACTCAACGCGCTAAGCGGATTAATGCTGGATAAGGAAACTGAGAGAAGGGCTTTGTCTGGGAACAGGTTGATCTTTTCCCTGTATTGCCTTACAAGAGGATCATAGAATCACAGAACATTAGGGATTGGAAGGGACCTCGAAAGATCATCCAGTCCAATCCCCCTGCTAGAGCAGGATCACCAAGACCAAGTCGCACAGGAACACACCCAGGTGGAGAAGGTAATTTCATTTACATAGCCTGCTCTACAAATATTTTCTATCTGGAACCCTTCTGGGAGGCAGAAAAGGGTGTAACCTCCACTTATTTTTCACCTCAACATCCATGGCTCCCCTCTTAATTTGATAATCACCAAATACTACCAAATGAAGAGAAAGCAAATTCAACCAACACATGTTGTTCTAGAGAGATGAGGGTTAGAGTTCCCTTCCATTGGCGTCAGCACCCTGCTCTGATCCATTAACTGAGATACGTAGAATTAGTTCTACCAGTTGAAGGATTTTCCAGAATGCTGTGGGTATCAGCACAGAACTGTCTTTTTATTTCTACACGTGTTGTAAAATGGGCGTTCAAGATTTATTCTGAGCTTTTAAAATTACCTGTTATCATTTACTTTCTAAAGGCATAAAATTACTTCTTCCGAATAATTCTTGTCTGATAGGGACTGGTTCATTACCAATCCACAGACAACACTCGCCCCCCCTCCTCCATGGCTCCCAGCCAGGCAACGTGTATGCAGGGAGCCAAGCCAAATGTCTCTTGAAATCTAAAGGCAATTAGAAGCTCTGAAATCCTCAGTTCTTACAGGTATATAAATGAAATCTTTTAAATCTAACTCTTTGTAAATAACACTGCTCCATCACTCCTTTGTATACCTCTGTCTGTACCGCCGTCTTTTGGAAGCTCCTTCTCCACGTCTCTCCTGCAATCTGGGACCACTGCCATAGAAGAGTTTTACCCATACACATCACAACATGATTTCCTGGATATCATAGAACATTAGGGATTGGAAGGGACCTCGAAAGATCATCTAGTCCAGTCTTCCTGCCACAGCAGTATCCCCTAGACCAAGTCGCACAGGAACATGTCCAGATGGGTTTTAAATGTCTCCAGAGAAGGAGACTCCACACACCCCCCGGGCTGCCTGTTCCAGTGCCCTGTCACCCTCACTGTGAAGAAGTGATATTTATATGGACCCTCCAATGTTCCAGCTCACACCCACTGCCCCTTGTTCTATCACTAGATGACACAGAGAAGAGCCTGGCTCCATCCTCTCTTTTATTTCCGCCTGTCTTAAAAACCAGAGATTTCACCAAGCTGCCAACAGCAATTAAGAGCAGACACTACAGAACAACATTCCTTTTTATCATGACAGGGATTCCAGCAATAATTGTGTCTAAAAAGTAAGGAACTTCAGTAGAAAACTTGCCCTGCACAGTAAACAAACAGCTGTTTATCACTGGCCTAATTACCAAGTTAATGAGATGTTAATTTCCACGTTCATAAGCTACGCGCTAGCAAGCAGAAGCATATGCGAAGCAGAGCACAGTGACACATCTAATAAATAAAATAACAAGGTATTGGTAATTAAACCTTAATGATCTTTAAACCTAAGGATCAGGTTGTGTTTTACGGGAAGCTGGCGTTAGAAAGACGTTGTTCTAGCAAGCTTAGACGTTTACATGTTAACATCATCAAACAACAATCACAGAATCATGGAATAGTTTAGGTTGGAAAAGACCTTTAAGACCATTGAGTCCACCCATTAAAAAGTACTTCATTGACAAAGAGAAGACACCCAGAGAAATAGAAGCTGTGGAGTAACTGTGCTGGTAGCAGCACTGAAGAGAGGTTTGGAAGTTCTAACACAGCACCAAACTAAGCCAAATTAATTAATGATGTGCCAGTGCTGCAAGAAAAGGAATATTTTCTGGAAGGCCACCTATAGGTATAGGCAGTAACCCTGCTTCCCTCCGATGATGTCGCAGCTGAAGCGCTTCATTGGGAAAGAGCTGGAGGCATTAGTGAAATTCCAGAGTAGAAGAAAAAAGGTGTGGGGAGGTTTGGAAACTTTGCAGAAAGTTGATGCTGTAGTTTGAATTTGATAGATTTCTTGGCCTGAGGGATTGGGGAGTTACTATGGCAACTTGTGATAAAGAAGTTTGTAACTCCAAGCTCTCCACTTGTTTCAGTTTGGGCATCAGGCAACTCTGTGAAAAAGGGACAAGTAGTCTGGAGCTTCCCGTTTCCTGTTCCTTGCCTCTTGTAGGGAATGAGTCATTCATCCTCTGGTCCTTGTTTGGAGAGGAGCAGGAGTCACTGGGCTGGACACTGCAGCCATCTTACCCTTGGGAACTGGTGAATAGAGAAAAATGGAAGGTGGAGCCTCAGAGATCAGCAGAGGAAAGGTTTTGCCTGCAATCCATTGTTTGCTGAAACAGAGGAGCAGGCTGTGATCTATAGGAATTGGCACACTGGAATAGAGGACTGTCTTGGAAGCACATGGAACACAGAACTGGCCCTTAAAGAAATTGCTGGCACTGAGGAATGGATTCATGGACTGAAAGATGGAGATAAAGCTCCATAAGGAAAAGAGCTGCTGGAGGTTTCTTCATTCCTGAGAGGGTGGAGACACCAGCTTGGCCCAGATATGTCAGAACATGTGTTTAATCAGTGTAGGTCTTAGTCTCGAGGCTTTTATGTTCTATAAACCAAATGTGCCTGGTTTCTTTCTCCACAATCAAGCTAGTATTTGGTTTTGCCTGTGACTTTTATAACTGGTTTTGAACCCTCTTGTTTGTTGGTTGGGTTTTTTTTATATTCAGCCCACGAGTATATGAACTAAAGTAATTGATTAGTCTCTTCTTGAGTGTGAATGCTCACTGACAGCTGTGGTGACATACATCACCAAATCTTTCTCAATAGTTAAGCCCTGGACATACATGCACCTGAACAGCTCATGGACTGGATGATCTTTCAGGGTTCCTTCCAATCCCCGATGTTCTGTGATTCTGTGATCTCTGAAAGCTTTGAAAGCCTTGCAACTGGCAGGTATTTAAGAACCAGTATTTCAACCATCTCAAGAGATTCTTGCTTTAAACCAGGAGAATGAGGTTGACTAGATGACTCCTGCATCTCCCTTCCAGTCCTTCACATCTGTGAGTGGCCATCCTTCACTGATTCTGTATATATGAAAAGTAGAGTGAAGTAGCTCCCAACACCTATGCTTCTACAAAAAGTGGAAGTCACCAGCTTTCTCAAACACACTTCCTTGTGTTCCACCTCTGAGGAAGTATGGGTTTTAGGAATATTGTCTGTGAGATACAATCTACTTCATGTGACACCGTCTTGCCTGAGCCATGTCACTGAGACGGCAGAGACATCAATTCAGTTTTCTCTTGCTGACTGGTGCCACGGTTTCAGGAAGATGATCAATGTATTTCCACAATTTTATTAGAGAGCATGAAAAATGACCCATGTGAAATCAAACTATGTGAGAGCTCAGCTCTGAGAACATTCAGCCCAGCATGAACATGATAAACAGCAAGTCTTAAAATAGTTGTTGTTTTCCCTTTCTGTCCTGCTCCCCCCAAATTTGTTTAAAAAGTAATATATAGCAAACTGACACTGCGCACAACATCACAAATCCTGGCCTGCCAGCGTAAGCCTCGTGGCAGGTGGCTACCATATGCTTAAAAATAGCCTGGAGTTCTAGAAAATACTAGAACTGGGGCTGTTTTCATCCTTGTCCTTTCAAAGGAAGGATGGGCAGTTAGAGCTCCTAATATGTGGAAAAGTTCCTTGAAATGACTTAACTAAAAAAGATATTTCGGTTGAATTGAAGACGACAGATTTGGTCCCATTTTCTCTGAGAAACACAAAGCTCCACACCATCCCTTCTCCATTACCCAGGCTTAGCCTCCTTCTCCAGGACAAAAGAAATTCAATTCCCCCTTCTGCTCCCAGGGGAAGGGAAATAGAGAGCAAGTCTGTGCCTCTCACATCACGCTGAGGCGTTAATGAAATATCAGAAGAAAAGTTCATCACTTCAATAATCTATTCCTGTTTTGTTTGGGGATTTTGCCGTTTTCTGGCTTGCCTGTTAAATGCAAAAATACACGACACACACGGGTCGGTAAACCACGGGTCATGGATTCCCACATAATTAGCTGCCTTCTTACAAGAAGCTGGGTTTTTGCAAAAGTTATGTGACTAAAAGTAGTTAATAATGGGGAGCTGGTAGTTTCTTCATAGCTTCAGCTGAAACTAGGTCTCTATTATAATAACCTTTATAGAAAACCCTTTTTTCTTTCTTTCTGTCAAATTCTCCCCTTATTAGAAAGACACTGCATCTTAGCAGTCAATCTGATTTATTTTTCTAACCACCACCATCATTTCAGTCACAGTGCTATTTGAAGGAACGCTTAGATAGTGATTTTTTTTTCCCAAAAAACTTAGAACCTCTTTTTAACTACGTATTTTGACTCGGATAAAAGGATAAAAGGATGTAGATGCAAAGCCCTTACACTATACAAAACTTACACACAATGTACTTTGTACTTTGTCTGAATGGAACGTCAAGGTTATAACTTTTATTTCATGTGGATTTTACATTTATGCGGTAAATGAAGTCGATAATAATGTATAAACACCAATAAGCTACTTCAGACCATTTCATAGAATCATGGAATCATTCAACTTGGAAAAGACCCTTGGGATCATCAGGTCCAACCATCAATCCTACTCTACAAGTTCACTTTGAAACTAGATCCCCCAACACCACATCTAAGCATCTTTTAAACTCATCCAGGGATGGGGACTCCACCACCACCCTGGGCAGCCCAGTCCAGTGCCTGACCACTCTCTCCATGAAGAATTTTTTCCTGATGTCCAATCTAAACCTCCCCTATTGGAGCTTGAAACCCTTCCATCTGGTTCTGTCACTAACTACCTGTGAGAAGAGACCAACATTAACACCTCTACAATGTCCTTTCAGATAGTTGTAGAGAGCAATGAGGTCTTTTTCAGCCTTTCAACATTTTTATCTTGAGCATCAAATCAATGCAAGACATACGGAAATACTTCTTAGACTTCTAGCATGGTCTTAGTGGAAAGTTCTGCCAGTCTTTATAGCCCAGTTCGGGTCTCAATGTCTTAGTGTTCATTCTATACATGCTACAGATTTCTTGACAGAAATGACTAGAAAACTTTTAATTGCAGAAGATTAAACATCATAGAGACATAGATTCATTGAGGTTGAAATATACCTTTAGGATCACTGAGTCCAACCATTCACCTAACTCTACAAAGCCCGCTGATACACCATGTCCTTCAGCACCACAGCTACTCAACTTCTAAACATGTCCAGGGATGGCAAATCTACCACTTCCCTGGGCAGGCTGTTCCCATCCTTGATGAACCTTACAACAAAGAATATTTTTCTGATGTCCAATCTAAACTTCCTTTGGCACAACATGAGGACATTTCCTCGTGGCCTATCACTTGTTACTTGTGAACAGAGACTGATAAGTTGATTTCCACTAATTGTTGGAGCCGCCTGGGTCTGCACGTTTTCCCTTTCAGAAAGTCTCTAACTCAAAGCTCATATTAAAAACCAGTAAACACACATTGTTCTGTGGCTGACAGCGTACTAGTCCGTTCTTTACACTGCCTCCTTAGTGATCAGAAATTGTCTTTCTTGCTCTGGTCCTTTCAGAATTTCAATTTTGTTTAATACAACTAATCTCCAACTTAACCGAAGCTATAAAATTGAACATAGCCTATTATAGTATCTCATCTCCTTTTTTCTTTGATCTATTTGCTTCTCAATCCTAAACAACTTGTTGAAATTATAGGGACAATATAATTTCAGACTGAAATCCATTCAAAACTATTTACATCACTAGCTTTCAAGTCAACAGTTAGTACACTCTAATGGCTACAAAGGTGCCACAGAAATGTTAGAGCAGTCACATTTTCCAGCTACTTATGTGTCTCACATTTTCCAAAGTTAATTTTTGTAGTTTTCTGTCTTGCCTGACACTTCCTGAGGAGTGAGGATCATTTCCTTATTCAGCAGCAGTGGTTCATTTACTGTTCAGGCTCTAAGCTTCCTTCCTCAAGCCTAGCACTCGGAAGGATGCTGCAGAGCCTCAATGAATGCTCCTAGATATTAGATTGCTTTCTGCTTCTGTTATGAAAGTGGGGCCTATCAGCAAGTCAGCATCACTTCTGTCTTGACTGTCCTCACCCTGCCTTCAGTCAATTGTCAATCTGATGTAATTTCCTATGTACCCTAGATGAAGTTACTATCAGCCTTTTCCCTGCTGAAAACACACTAAACCTAATTACTTGACCAGAGCCTGAACATCAGCCATTGCTTACAGCTGTAGATTCATTCTGTTCCTAACAGCCCATAACGGAGCCTGTGACTTCATTTCACAAGGCTCATGGCCATGTGAATTGCTCTGAAATTACTGGGTGCCACCAGGAGTCAGGTGCAGCTCAACCTTGCACCCTCCTCCTGGTAGCTTGTGTGAGAGACACAGTTTGGTCCATGGGGGCTCCCAGGAAGCAGCTGTGGTAGTCAAGCCCCTGTGCCAGCTTCCCTGCTTGGCAACTTCTATCCTGTTACTTAAAGCCCATTTGTTTTATTGCAAAGTAGTGCTGTGCCAACATGCTGAGACATGGTTGCCCTGTAGCAGAGAGGAAGAGATGGACATATTGTAGCTGGGTCTTCCCTCATCGTGTGGAATTGAGAACAGATGAAGCTGAAGCATGGATCGATATGCAACCAACCACAAGTGTCCGGTGGCTTATTCAGCCCTTGGCAAGGAAGAAAGCATCCCTCCCTTGCTTCAGGGAACACGTGGATCAAAAAACAATTGCAAAACCTCTTCATCCAACCACCTGATACTGATCCTTCCACGTCAGCCACTGTTCTGGATCCTCCAGAAAACCAGCACACCGTTTCTAAAACCTGATCCCACAAAGTACAACACTAACTTGCCAACTTGTGTGGAGGAAACACAGGTGAGGCACATTCCTTCTATTCTGGAATTTTGTCTGGCAAGTCAGATCAGGCAGCCTTCTCCACGGACCTGAGTGAAAACTGATCAAGATACAGTAGTTCACAGGACTGGAGCAGCGCATGGACCTACAGCCTGTGCAGGGATCCCATTGATCAATTCATGCAGCACATCTAACATTTGCTCCTTCTCTTATCCAACAAAAAACACCCATTGCCTCTCCCCACCCCCCTCTCCCAAATCACCTAAAATTAATTACAGGCTGTATCCTAATTTTAAGTGTTAGAACTCCACATAAGAGGGGAAAAACCCAACAAAAAGGTGATGCAGCACAATCCTAAGAGTCCTCTATCACAGTAACACAAAATAGGAGAGTACATGAGAGTGAGAATTCTCTCTCTTAACCTTCTCCTGACAAACTAAGTCAAGCGAGGTGGCTGCTACTCGGAATCGTATTTAACGGGTATTTGTAGTGAGGCCAAATTCCAAGAGTGGAGGACGACCCTTTCCAAAGCATCAGTATTTTCTGCTTTGTGGCACGTAGAAGATCTGGGTGTCCACTGTCTTTTGACAGCTGTTTAGCTGTGACAATAAATATCCTCTTTCCTCTCTGCTTGCAGCCTTTGCTCATCTCTTAAATACAGCGGAAGATTGTTCATAGCCTCCTGCATGTGAAATTGACTCCTCTGCTGTTCACTCCCTGTGTGGTAATCTTGTTTCACTAACATTACAATCATTTAAAGTCATACTGGTAAATCTTCTATTAAATGCCTTGACAGCTGAGAACAGACAACACCATGCTACCACAAAGTCCCTCCCAAAGACTTAAAATACCTCCCAGACGTGACAATAACTATTAGTTATGGCTAATTTAATAATGCCTGCGTTTAATGCCAATCAATCAAGCTGTGTTTGAAAACCTGCTTAATTTTCCAGATTCAGTGAGAAGAGTCCACAAAAAGGAAATAGTGCGGGCAAACGGAAAGTGAACCACACCTCAGTTCAAGAAGGACATGGAGCTGCTGGAGGGAGTCCAATGTAGAGCCACACAGATGATGAAGGGAGAGGAGCATCTCCCTGATGAGGAAAGGCTGAGGGAGATGGGTCTCTTGAGCTTGGAGAAAAAGAGACTGAGTGATGACCTCATTAATGTTGATAAATATGTGAAGGACAGGTGTCAGGAGGATGGAGCCAGGCTCTGCTCAGTGGCATCTCATGATAGGACAAGAGGCAATGAGTGTGAGCTGGAACACAGGAGGTTCCCCATCAATATGAAAAGGAACTTCTTCATGGTGAGGGCGACAGAGCCCTGGAATGGACTGCCCAGGGGGGTTGTGGAGTTTTTTTTCTCTGGAGATGTTTGAAACCTGCCTGGACATGTTCCTGTGTGACTAGATCTAAGGGATCCTGCTGTGGCAGGGGGATTGGACTAGATGATCTTTCAAGGTCCCTTCCAATCCCTAGTGTTCTGTGATTCTACGAAGGCATAATGATACAAACAGGCTAGCTATGGGCTAGTGTGGGGAAAAGCCTAAAACCTCTGCATTAAGTGAGAAGGGAGTGAGCTAAGCAGGCAGTGTGATTTGGTTGTGATAGAAAGCAGCAGTCTGAAACTGCTGTAAAACTGGAGCTTTACAGGTTTCCCTTCCTCCTTAATGGAAATTTTGAAAGCTCCTCGACAGGATCATTTTCTGCAGGCTAGGAAGATGCTTCAAGAAAAAAGCCACATATAAATGTGTGGCTGTCTGGAAAATGAAAGGGGGGGAAAAAAAGAACCAAAAAAAAAATGTTAGGGGGTACAATTTTCATCCTTTGATTCATCATTAGGGTTTGCTGGGCTCAGTAGGAATGCTTGAAATCACAGGGTGAGAGCAGCGTGGCACAAACAGGGACACATCCCAGCCATGCTTGTAAGTACTTTTTCACTGTGCCTTCCGTTCAGAACATGCCTTGATGCAATGCCATCTCTGAGGCCTAATTATCTCAAATCTCTGAGGGCCTAATTATCCCAAATGATGTGTATAAAGGGCTCCCAGGGAAGCTAGTGGGAGATAGAGGTGCTCAACAGAGAAGTGAAAGTCACTTCACTTTTAGACATAAACTGAGAAGCTGAGCTTCAGGAAGCCAGATGAGAAAATCTGAGGCTTGGCTCTTTTGTGAGATAAAAGCCAAGGAATAAGGAGGGGGCTTGAACAGATTAAAATGAAAAATTTTCACATTTGTCTTTTTAAAAACAGGGGTAAGTGTTCTAGTTTTCAAATAGAATCACAGAATCATTAAGGTTGGAAGCAACCTACCAGATCATCCAGTCTAAACATCAATGTGACCCTACCTTGCCCACTACATCATGTCCCCCAGGACATCTACTCACTTTTTGAACACCTCCAGGAATGGTGACTATGCCACCTCCCTGGGCAGCCTCTTCCAATACCTGACCACTCTTGCAGTGAAGAAATTTTTCCTCACATCCTAGCTAAACCTCCCCTGGCACAACTTGAGCCCATTTCCTTTTACTCTATCACTAGTGACTTGGGAAAAGGAGTCAAACAGCCACCTCTCTACAACTTCCTTTCAGGTAGTTGTGAAGAGCAACATGATGTCTCAACCTCATTTTCTCTAGATGAAACAACTCCAGTTCACTCAGCCACTCTTCATAACACCTGTCCTCTAAGCCCTTCACTAGCTTTAATTGCTTTAATTTTTTGCAAGAATAATCTCTTTATTGTGTTTGTTTTCAGCCAATACTCCTTGAAAGTTTAGTAATCTAGAGAGAAGCCCTCCTGGCACTGGTGAGGAGCAGTGTTCTCGAAGACACAGGAAGGAAGGGACTGGATTCCTTGGGGAAGTCGGCAATTCAAAGCTCAAGCAGTGACAGTCAGCAGGAGGACACCATTACATGCCAAATCCCAGCACACTCCATCAAAGAGCAGGTTTATATCTCTAAGAACCTCTGTTGCCCTGTAAATTGCTTGCACCTCCTCAGCAAAGCAGCTTTGTGCAGTGTACCTGAGGTACAATTTATATACTGGCAAACTGGTTGTTTATTAGTTTGACTTCATGAAAGCCTTTTACATTAAAGCTGCTCATTACAAATTAAGTTAGTGTGAGAATATCAAGTGCAGCAGTAACAATTTGGCAACTGGTCAACAAGTAACCCACACATAAGCCCTTCCTGTTATCTGGCATAATCCATAGATGCTGGGATGCAGGGAGGTCTATTTTCATTGTTCTTTGCGAAAGCAGTAGCCTGCGATGATAGAAGACTCTGATGAGTGCTTCTAGCCATCCTCTCTGTCAAGCAGGGACTGCTCCTTGTCCCTGTGGGCACATCAACAGGGCTGCCTGGGCAAACTTATTTTTCAAAGACTGTTTATAATCTGTCATGAGGAACACAGCTTTTTTTCCCTATGGACTGTAGGAAAGGAAAGACAGTTCTCAGCAGACAGAAAGCAAAAAAAGTCTTTTGGCTCATGCAAAAAGTTTAGGGGAAAATGTTTCCTGGAGTCATCCTTTCCCTCTCTTCTACCCATCTGTTCCAGTTTAACCCCAGCCAGGAACTAAACCCCACACAGCCACTTGCTTGCTGACCTAGATGGGATGGGGAAAAGAAGAGTAGAGTAAAAGAGAAAACTAGCAGGTTGAGTTTAACAGGTAAAAGCAAAAGCTGAGCACACAAGCAGAGCAAAACAAGGAGTTCAGTCACCACTTTCCATGGGCAGGAGGGTGCTCAGCTATCACCCATGATGGTTATTTGTGCAGACAAAACACTAACTCAAACATCCCCCCAACCCCATTCCTGCTTCCCCTGGTTTTATTGCTGAGTGTGATATCCTACGGCCTCTTTTAGCACAAACCCAAAACACAGCCCCCTCCTGGCTCCTGTGAACAAAAAGTGCTCTGTCCCAGCCAAACCCAGCCCAACACGTGCTACGAGTGCTTTTGTGGACAAAGTTGTAGTAGGAACTTCCAGGTGAGTAAGTCTGTTGTGATCTCTGCATCACAGTCCACCTGACTGTCACTTAGGGAGCTTTTCTGGTTTGTTTTAATATTTCTATCTGCTGCTACTTTAGTCAGTGAATTTCAAAAGGGTTATATTCACTCATAGAAGGTGATGATTTACTGAACTCTTCCCCATTTACCTTGCCAGAGCAAGTTCCTAAAATTGCTTTCAGACCAAACTCTGGCCATAGAGTGCTTATTATGGGTTGCCTGAGTGTTACCTAAACAGTGACAGTAGATGTGTGGCAAAAAGCCAGCAAAAGTAAGGCAGGCTGATTCTGCAGAGACTGAAACTGACTAAAACGACTAAAACTGACTAAAACTGAGAAATACAAGGAAAATCTACGATTCCCAGTTACAATTAAGTAGTAAGCAGGCCAAGATGCAGAGGAGCAGCTCAAGAGGGAGACAGGCAAAAGAATAATGATTTCTATCAGCATGAGTTATGCTTGACAGGGCCAGTCTACAGCAATGACACTCATGATTCTACAATAGGGGCAGGGGCATGTGGTCGCACATGATGCTGAGAAGTGTTAGGACGTTCAGATATCACCTAGGTCACTGTCAAACAGAACCTGCACCACGAGCTGTCCAAGAACACACACGCATGGAAAGCACCGTGGGGTTTGCTGTGCCCCACCTGCCGCACTGCTGTTAAAAATACAGCTGTTACTCTCCAAACTGCTCTCTGGCTATTGAAACAAAATCATCTGCTAGTGCTGCAGCTCAAGACCAGACTGTTTGCCCTTTAAGTGAATGGGATTTGGGGAATAAACAATCAGGATGATTATACTTCCCACTGCTGTAGGTACTTCTATTTACTTCTCAGCATATTAATATAGACAAGAAAAAAACCCAGATAAACATTGTTTTTAGTTGTACTGGATGGCAAAAATATGTAATTATATCGCTCAGAATCTCATCAGTTCCCATCAGTCTAAGCTACTTTATAAACATATTTATAACTGCCAAGTATAGAGCAATTACGGGAAAACATTCTCCTTTCTGAATGCATCTGCACATTTAGTAGGGGCTGATCTAATTAAAGTCACTTCCATTAAAGTCTACTGGAGTATTGCCAGTCCAGGTTAAGGCAAAGACACAATAGACACAAGAGCATCCCAGCTCCTACAGCCAAAGCTCCAATTTTAACCAAATAGGAGTACTTCCAGAAATTATCTGAAACATGACCTGAATATAAATCCCTGGTGAGACAGCAAGTTGTTTTGCTTTATTTTTTTCAGCAGGGCTCAAAAATGTACCTATTTATTGTGGAGAGTCGTGCAGGAAGCTGTACTCTAAACAAACACCAGTTTGGAGACAAGAAATTAGAGGTAAAAACAAAGACTGAAGTTTCATGTTACATTACTTACAGGCAGTTAAAATTGATATCAATATTTTTCAAGGAGTTTGTTCTTGTAGAGGTACAGTGATATATTTTAGTGTCTCCTGTGCCCTCAAAGCTCTATCACTGCTACTGCCTAGATGACAATGGGAAGAAGTAAAAAAAGGAAAATAAATTATGTGTGCGGTTAGATAATCACAGAACATCAGGGATTGGAAGGGACCTCGAAAGATCAGCTAGTCCAATCCTCCTGCCACAGCAGGATCACCTAGACCAAGTCACACAGGAACATGTCCAGGCAGATTTTAAATGTCTCCAGAGAAGGTGACTCCACAAGCCCCCTGGGCAGCCAATTCCAGTGCTCTGTCACCCTCACTGTGAAGAAGTTACTTGTCACGTTCATGTGGAACCTCCTGTGTTCCAGCCTCACACCCACTGTCCCTTGAACCACCATGAGATGACACGGAGCAGAGCCTGGCTCCATCCTCCTGAAACCTGCTCTTCCTATAAAAAATATTTGTTCTTAATGGAGAAAAGAGAAAATATTTATAGAATCACAGAATTATAGAATCATTTGTATTGGAAAAGACTCTTGGGATCATTGAGTCCAACCAACAACTCTACTCTATAAGTTCAAGCCTAAACCAGAACCTCCAACATTACATCTGAGTCTTTTAAACTCATCCAGGGATGGGGACTAAACCACCACTCTGGGCAGCCCATTCCAGTGCCTGACCACTCCCTCCATGAAGACATTTTTCCTGATATCCCATCTAATCCTGTTGGAGCTTGAAGCCCTTCCCTCTGGTTCTGTCACTAATCACCTGTGAGAAGAGACCAGCACCAACATCTCTACACAGTCCTTTCAGATAACTGTAGAGAGCGATGAGGTCTCCCCTCAGCCTCAAACTAAACAACCCAAACTCTTCCAGTCTCTCATCATAAGATTTATTCTCCAGGTCCTTCACCATCTCTTGGGTCCCTTCCAACCCCTAACATCCTATGATCCTATGATCTTGGTTGCCCTCCTTTGCACTCGCTCCAGCACCTCAATGCCTCCCTTTTACTGAGGTGCCCAAAACTGGTACCAGTACTCAAGGTGCAGCCTCACCAGTGCTTTTTTTGAAACCTTGTTAACATGAAGAGTTAAGGTGACAGGCCAGTGTAAGAGGCTTAGTTCACAATCCCATATTAAATTCTTATTGATATTTTCTCAGCAATATTCCCTTTACCCGAGCAAATTTTGACTGTCAAAAGCCTGTGAAGCTGACAAAGACCCCTTCATTAAGACATTCAGTAAGAATTGCTGAGGCTGACAAATACAACTAGTTTATGTCTACTTTGAGTCAAAAAAGTGCCATTAAATATTCCAGCCTGAGCCACCCTGGCAACAACAAGTCATTCAGAGGTTTATCGCAGGAGCAGTAACACCTACCACAGTTTTTGATAGCTAAGCAGAAACTACAGACAGTGTCATTGACTTCAAAGGCTTTCACGCACTTACGCTGAAGGAGAAGCTTTGTCTAACATGCTGGATTTGTTTTCTTTAAGGGAAAAATCCATGGAATGTTTTTATTGCCCAAATGTCAAGGTAAGGACAGATGGAGATTTTTTTATTTACATGAGCCAGATCCTTCACTGATAGACTTGATTTTAAGTGTAATTAGCATGTGGTAGGTAGTGACAAAGCAAGTCCTCAGTTTTAAATAACGAGTATCTTTGAAGGAAGCTGATTTGACCTTTAGTTTTCAAAACCAAGAAGAGGAAGCACATAGATGTTTTGCCTCAAAAGACTCGGCTGGGCACAGAGATTAAACAAGAGAAAAAATGTAGACCATATGAAGACAGGGCACTTATATTTGAGGAATTCACGCTTGTAAAGAATTCAGTGGTGATTTAACACTACTTTTTAGGACGTACGACTACCTTCCACTTGATTTTCCTGTTCATTGCTAATAAAACATTCATAACACAACGTGTGCAGGCGGACCCTGAAGGAGAGGTGACCAGCTGCCTGGCATACCAGAAAAGGCGCCGTTTGTCGGCTTCCTCCAGAAAACAAAACCAGGGGTGTCCAACTAATTATATGTGCAGGCAGTCATGAGCACGAGAAAGGCACTTTATCCTTGAAAACAGTGCTGCAGGGTGAACAAGCACTGTCACAATAGTGACACAGGCTGAAAGTGCCTCAGAGAAAACCAGCGCTTAACAGGGAACAAGCAGAGAAAGGGCTGATACATGAAGACCGGATCACAGGACATTAGGGATTGGAAGGGAGCTTGAAAGATCTTCTACTCCAATCCCCCCTGCCACAGCAGGATCACCTAGGTCAAGTAGCACAGGAACATAGCCAGGTGGGATTTAAGTGTCTCAAGAGAAGGAGACTCCACAACTGCCCTGGGCAGCCCCTTCCAGTGCTCTGTCACCCTCACTGTGAAGAAGTTCCTTCTCAGATTGATGTGGAACCTCCTGTGTCCCAGCTTACACCCATTGCCCCTTGTCCTATCATTAGATGAGACTGAGAAGAGAATGGCCACACATTAAACCACAACTTTTACCAACAAATGGAAACATCCCTCTTTCTCTTCCAGCTTTTCTCATTTATTTTATGTTTGAAGGGATTTCGAGTTTTGAGTATTTAGCTTTTTCTCCTTTTTACTGATTATGAGGTAAATGCATGTCTTATCAACAAGCACTCAGCAAACAAATGCATGAATAAGACAGCGAGTACAACGATTTGCATACTTACATAATCATCTTACACAAGCCAGATTCACATGGAAATACTTCAAACAAATAAGCCTAAAGAAACGTGGAAAAACAACTTGAATGCTGCCTCCTTCTTCTGAGCAGACCTACCTGTGTATTTCTGCACACCTACAGCTTCTTCACAGCTTTGAGTTGTTACCTCTCAGTAACTGCCCTAGCCTAATTATTTTCATTGCACACTAAGCCATCAGCTCCTCTACAATGTCTGAGTAGCAGTGCATTTCCACCAGAACAGAACATAGCTCATGAGTCCCTATAGCAAGGAAATAACCTGCTCTGACATTGCCAAAAGATTACATAAGACAATTTTGTGCTGAAAGGAAGGATATCTCATGCTTAAGACTTGATTGATAAAAGAAATGGGGTTGAGTTCCAGACTATTTCACAGTCCTTCCTTACGGCCCAAGGCAAGGAGTTTAACCTCTGTGTATCTACTCGCTGTGACTAACATGAGCGTAACGTATTTTTTTCCTCTTTATTTTTGGTCTGCCTTGCCTTGGGGTATTCTGGAGCAAGGCACGTTTTCCACTTGGACTTTGGTCCTGCTGAAGTGCATGCACCTCACCAGGATTACCCAGGCACTTACTGTTGCACAGATTCAAGGCAACCTGCTGCACTGGGAAAAGCAACTACTGCAACAAAGAACCCTGTCACATACTGGAACAGCTCCCTCTTACCAATACCCCTTTTTATACAGACCTTACTAAAGTGTTTATGCCAGTGGTGTTGGTGTGTCATGAAAAGGAGACCAGAGCTACAACTGAGAACAGTGATGCTTCAGAAGTACCCTTGAGCTCGGTTTCAGCGGGTTCACATGCTGTAGCGAGGTTTCTTGGGCTCTAAGTCTGCAGGAGCTGGGATCTAATAGGTGTAAGTATTAATATCCATCAAAGTGCCTGAGTAATCATTAATTCAACAGCTCTAAAGTGTCTGGCATCAACAGCCACCCCTTGCAAAGCAGAACCTAAAGCGTTTCTCTTTGGTGTGCTCTCAACATGGGGTGAAATCACATTTTTATAGAGAAAAGAAGACTATATCTCTCATGTATGATTTTTAGCAGTTCTTCCTAGTGAAATACTGTTAGTTCATTTTATTCCTATGAGTGATGCAATAAAAATAATACAGTGCAGGAATCATTCGGCTCTTGATGGAGCAGAAGAGTTGTTTACATGACGGACACATTTTCAGACCAACCAAAAGTGAACGTTTGGAATGTCTCTAGCCTCCAGATAATTCCTGACCCAGAATATGCGTGACTTTATTTTTTCCCTTCTTTTCTTACAGTCAGCTTAGTGTGTAAACCAACTGCAGTGTCATTATGAACAGTATTTAGTGTTAATTAAAGAACCTCTGTTTCCAAGCTGACAGGGAGTCTACCTCTGGCCATCACCGCCGCCGTTACTAGATTCCTCTAGTGTTTTACTGGCACTCTAAGCATGCTGCCCACACAAGATTTTCTCCCTCACTCTCCCCCCTCCCGTGCTACCTTAGACCAAATGTCTTTTGTCTCTCTGTTTTCAGTGCCACATAAAACAAATCTGTTGTCAATCTGAGGACACCTGGAATGAACTTAGAAGCAGATTCCTCGACCTTTTTAACACGTCGGGGTCAAAAATCACCATCAGCAGTTGGAGAGAAAAATGTGAAAGATCAAAGTCTTCCACTCCCACTACTGTTCTTGTTTTCCTTTGTTGATATGTGCACTGCTGACAGAAACCAGCAATTTTTATCTCAAAAGTGCAAATATTTGATAGGAAACTGAGGACAGATGTATAAACCTAAAGCAAACAGCAAGTATTTCTGTGATTCTTTTAACAGCACTGGAAAAGGTCCTTTTTTACAAACAAAATCTTTCTCCTCGCGGGTCTGTAAATCAAACACTCCTGCTTTTATTAGTTGATAGACTGTTGATACTAAATAAGAGCTGACTTTAAGCCTGAAAGCAACTGCATAGACGCCTTTCAGTGTTGAGCTGAGATATGGAAAAAGTAAACATCATAAATCATGCAAACTTTGCTTTGTACAAGTATTTAATGATAATAATATAGAGCGTTTTGGTGGAATAGGCAATTTTTTTTATAAAAATATATTTTTTCCATCGCTCTCTCTGCAAATCCGTATCTTACAGAAAATTAATCATTTTCTTTCATTTTTCTGTAAATGAAGTTTTCTCTTCCATCTCCCAGCTATTATTTTTCTCTTCTGACCTTTATGTGGCCCAAATTTTTGAGTAATGTAATGAAAACGCCTCCGAGCATCTTAACAGTTCAAATTGCTTATATTCCAGCCTGACTCCATCCCAAATCAAATGTCAATATATATTTGGTCTTTTAAAAAGGCACAACATTCTTTTTGAAGTGTGTTCAGAGAAGTATTGAAGAAAGAGAAGAATCAGAATGCAGAATCAAAAGAACACCAATTTTGTCTTCAGTTGTACCTAATTTGTCTTGTAAAAATCAGACACCGAAATCCCTCATCTGTTCACTCTGAATTTTTTTCACTCAACAGAAAATGGAACAAATATAAAGTGTGAAGTTGTCACTGAGGAAGCAGCTGATAAAATTTTAAGGCACCTACCACAAGATCACCAAGGTCCCCTCTGATGCATTTTTGTTGTAAAGCCCCTTATTTCTTTTAACCATTTTCCTTTGTGCCATTGTCACAGTGGGTGTCACACTCTCTAAATGCACTAACAATCCAGAGATCTTATTTCTGTTCAAACAAATACACCCACGCAATTACACTAAAACTGACTGCACGTTAAAACAGCTTAATTTAGGATTGAGATTTGCCAAGGAGTTTTTTATTTGGTGGCACAAGTATCTTTGGAGAATCATAGAATCATTAGGGATTGGAAGGGACCTCAAAAGATCATCTAGTCCAATCCCCCTGCCACAGCAGGACCACCTAGACCAAGTTGCAGAGGAACCTGAAGCTTTTGTCCATGGCCCTCACTACCATGGCAGAGAAACTAGGATGATGCTGTGTTCCATCTCTTAAGCAACTTAAGAAAGGCTATTGCTGGAGCCTCTCTCAAGAGTCGGTGCTTGCGTGCAAGTGGACCCCACACCGCTGCACAGGTCAGTCTATGAGTCTAATTACTTAAGAGAGTACAGTGCAAGAAATCACCCAGTTGTTGAGTTCACACTGTACCTACACACCACCTACAAACCCAGGCAGTGCACGGTATAAAGAGCTAAACCTTAAACTGTGGTTTTTAAAGTGCAAGTATCAAAACAGCACATGTTGGAAATCACTAGATCAACCAGCCAAAATATCTGAACAAGTCCTTGGAGAATCTTACGGCAGAAACAATCTCCACACCAACTTAATCAGTCCCTACTATGATTTCCATAATTTGATGTTTTTAGAGAATTTTGATCCAGTCTTCATTCCCCCAGCTTTAACATCTGCACAGCATTTCTGTGAAGGGTAATTTTATCCCCCCTGCTGACCTGGTAAATATTCTCGTGGGAGGATTTATTCGTTTCCGTGACTCCAGACAGTATTTTTTTCCCTTGACTTTTCGGCTGGCAGTGCCAAGTTTCTAATTTTATCAATCGAAAGCACTGAAACCATTCATCAATGAATGTTTTCATTTCATCATTTCATTTCATCAATCATCTACCTGTTCTGAGGCAAGAGCAACACACGCCTTTCAGCCGCCATCTGACCACCTCCTTCATAGAAGAGGGAGGAAAAAAAGGGTTTCTGTGGGATGTCCTTCTCTGCATCTCTAGGTAGAGCACCCTTCTCTCTAGTATGCAAACCACTCAGAAGTATCAACACCCCAGAAGTCTACTTGCTATAATGTGCTGGAGAAATGTAATATTCAATTAAGTTCTAAGCTTTTTAAGAGCACCAAACTAATTTTACTCTTACAATTCTACCCATACTACTGGTGATCTTTAATTATTATAGCGCAGTGATTAACAAAAGTAGCTCTGTGCCCAGCGTTCCAAGCACACGTGAACTCGTCCTGCTTTAGGGAAGCCTGAAATACACAACAGTGGATTTCTTCCAAACATATTTATCAGAAAGCTGTTTATCTTCTGTAGTAGAGCGTGATTCATACTCATTCCACTCCTGTCAATGAGTGCAGCACAAGGCCTTTAATACTCCCTGGCTGGGAGCTAATGCCTTTAGCTTTCCATTAGGTAATCTGAAAGACCTATTCATTTTTTTTTCTCAGTCAGCTAACTAATTCTTTAACACTTCATTTCAATACCACTAACACTTACGAGGGGATTGACTTCACTAAGTGAACAATCTCAGCTGTCTCAACATTTCATCATTACCTGACACAGAGAGCTGTGTCTAAATCAATGAATCACACTGAGGTGGGCCTATCCCCTTGAGCAGTTTTTTCCTTCTCCTTTTTTTCTTTAACATCTAGTCCCAGGGCTCCTCTCTATTGCTCAATGGGAAACCCAAGATATACAGAGAGTCTGATAGACTTGCTTTTCTCACTCCCATTTCTATACCATTCTCCTACTTAAATTACAGACATTAGCTTTCCATTTCAAGAACAACGATTGCATTTCAGTCCTAATGTACCTCCTGGCAAAGATGGCAAAGAAAAGTTTCCTCCTTGCCTTTAGCCTACGAATGCCATCAGATATGAAACCAGGTAGAGTACAGTAAAGGTAAATGGGTTCTTCTTTTCACCCCTGTACTGGCCAGAATTAATTCTGTTCCAGTTAAATTCTATCAAGCACACCAAGAATGAGTGATGCATTCACTAAAGTTTTCAAGATGAGTCAGTGAACACATTCTGAGTTTAGACTTCCATTGGCATCAGCTATGAGTGGGGACAAAACAAATCAAAAGGTAGGAACTTTTTTATTCCAAGCATGCTTTAGGCAGTGAGAGAGGACCGTGTTTTACCTTCTGAAACATCCACCACACAGACAGCAGCATAAGGAAGTTCCTAGTAAAAGATGCAAAAGCACATGACAAACAATACAGCACTAAGTCAAAGGTAAACTTATTTCAGCACCTTTGCTAAACACTAAGGACCCCATCGAAGTGCAGAACATGCAGCTTTTGTTGCCAGCCTGTGGGAACATGGTGTCCTGGCAGCTTCTGACATCATTGCTCTGCCACTGCCAACCTGCCTCTGCCTCACGTGGATCACTGAAGGGTTCTGCCAGGGGTTGCACAGAATCATTAGGGATCGGAAGGGACCTTGAAAGATCATCTAGTGCAATCCCCCTGCATAGCAGCATCACCAAGTCGCACAGGAACATATCCAGGCAGATTTTAAACGTCTCCAGAGGAGATTCCAGTTTCTTGCTTTGAATCCTTTTGACTCAACTGTACGGTTGATAATGTCAGGATTATTCTTTTTTTTATGCTACACAGCTCATCACAAGTGCAACAAGTAGTATGGAACCTTATTTTTGGCATAACCATGTTTGCATTACACTGTTTAAAACAAATAAACAAACAAACCCAAACCTAACCCAAAACAAAAACCCACCGGACTCCCAGACGAAAAATAATCCAAGAATTATTTCTCATAATAATGAGAAAAATCAGTCTCTGGGAGGTTTTTTGTGTTAGCTTTAGTGATCTAAAACATCAAGTAAGCTTTGTCTTTCCTGAGGAATGTTAGCTGAAGAAGAAAAGCCCGCAGAATGCTTGTCACCGCGGTCTCTCTAGGGCAGCATTAAATGCCTTGGTGAGTTTCATTTTTATGAAAAGCAGAAGGGGCCCAAATCCCAGATAATCAGTTGGGTTTCTGTGCTGAAAATCAACAGGCACCTTTCTACTCAAGTCTGAGTGCATTCCCTTGCTAGCAGAAAACAGGTGTCAAGCTTAATCCCACAATTTGTGCTACTTAATGAATCCTATAGTAAATGCAGCATACTTTGATGTTTTACTGCCGCAAGAAATTACGCCTTGATAGAACTCAGAGCTGGCTTGACTGCATTTGGAATCACAACACACTGTTATGATAACTAAATAATTTTCAGCCTTTTTACTTAAACCCCACTTAGGTAACCAAAGGCATGCGAGCTTTCAAAGACAGCTACAACTCAAACTGGCCAAGAGCGAGCAATAAAAAGCCCAGGAAAATGAGGTACATACATGCTTTTTGAGTGCAGAATAAACTCCTGCCACACTGAACAGTGTGCATGTGGGTACATGGTCTTGGAATCTTATAATTGTGATGGGTTTTTACAGCGAAAAGTCAATGAAGTACCACAAATCAGAACCAACTCCATGACTGCAAAGCCTCTTGTTACTTTTACTGTCAGAAAAGAGAATCACTCCATAGGAAACGGTAGGAACAGCCACACATGTTCAGCATCGTAACACAGGAATCACATTGTAAGATTGCTGTGGAGTTCTTTAAGTCAGACAAAGTCCTCTTGATAGTAAATGGTACTTTGGTCATGATTTGTAACAGTGGGCCGTATCATGAATTTCATCGCTGGATATGAAGTCAGCTGGTGCTTATTGGGCACCTAAATCACAGAATCATTAGGGATTGGAAGGGACCTCAAAAGACCATCTAGTCCAACAATATACAACAATATTCTTGAGAAAGCATCTGTTTTTCTGGACACAGAGATGAAAACATCAAACTAACTGGTATTCCAGAAATATCCTCAAAAACTCTGGATTAACAGCACAGGAAAAGCCAGTCTTCCTATGCTTCCACCAGCAGCACCTTTGTGATCTGGGATTTTATAGATGAGGAAAAAGAACAAACAGAGCTAAAAAAGAGAGGTCGTGGGTCTCCTTCTCTGGGGACTTTCAAGGCCTGCCTGGATGCGTTCCTCTGTGATCTGTGTTAGATAGTTTTGTCCTGCTGTGGCAGGGGGGTTGGACTCGATGATCTCTTGGGTCCCTTCCAACCCCTAACATCCTATGATCCTATGTGTTAGTAAAAAACATGAAGTAAGACAATTTTGAATTAGTGATAATTTACTTTTTTTTCATAGACCTCATCCTTTTCTAAAGTAAATACTGAGAAATTAAAAAAATATTACCCCTATGATTGTGAAGAATTAGAAGTCACCTACTTCTGCGTTACAAAACTCCTATACAAATGGAATGGATTTAGAAGAAAATGTAAAACATCAGAAATCCAGCTTCCAGTCTCAAATAACTCTGTTCCAGTCATTTTGAAGACTTTCATAAAATGCAGAAAACAAAGCTGAATCTCAATTAGAGGACTGCTGAAGGGAGAATGGTATCCTATAACACTGACATCTGGACTACCGCTAGTGCATGTAATGTGTATCTGTCACTGACAGCTTATCAGGTTTTATATACGATTCTGAACCATTACTCATGTCTTTCTCAGCAAGCACAGGAATCTGCAAAACCAACAGAGTCACAGAAGTACCTTTGGAGGACAAACTCACATACAACAACCTTAGAAGGTACTAATAGACTGTAGACCATAAATGTCAATAGGAATAATTAAGTGCATGTTAACGAGCAGGGTGCAGGCATGACTGACCCAGACAATCACCTTAACATGGCAAATGGTAGCTTTGGAAGTATCTCCAGCCTCGGATACATGTTAATTTCTGAATGCTAATGAACCAACAGGAAAAAACCAAAACCCAACACCATTTCATAAGGGAGGAAGCAATTGAAACCTGTACCTATTTCCACAGCCTTGTAAAAGGACGTCTGAAAAACATCCAAGAAGAATGAACGTAGTGTGCCCCAACACAAACGTATTCAAGATGTAGCTACCAGATAAAACCCCACACATGACACAGGCTGGTTACACAGAGGCAAGGCTCTATGTGCCCTGTCATTTGATTGTGATAGAGATTAATCATTTCTATTACTGGTCTAGACTGTGATGAAATGCCTTGTGAATGTGCCAAGACCATTTTGACTGCTCACTAGAGACTCAAGCGTGGAAGGAGCATGCCTACGCTAAGTTCTGTATGCATTCCTCTTACCACAATGAATAATGAACGGGTTCTGGGGGTGGGGGGGAAGTGAAGCTACTACAATGAGCATTTGACATTTTTTTGGAGGAACTCTTCTGACAATTGATGGGGTATTTTAGGGATGGCAGATATGTTTAACCATTTGGTTGGATCTTCTGCCATAAACTGCTTTTCTGAAGAGCAGCAGTGGAAAAGGAAGGAATTCATATATTTTTAGGACAAAGGAATATGAAAGAGCCCAATGACAGGCTGCTTTAGAGAACTGCTGTTTACAAACTCTTAATCAGGATGACTATTAATTCCTGCTAAAATATTGCCATTTGCATTCCTGAAGAACACAGGGAAATTGCTGTCGAGAAAGGTACTGTACGTAGGGGTCCTATGTACATCAGGAGCATGAGACACATGAATACAGTTTAGCATAGTGTTGGAACAGACATCTTGAAAATGCTAACACTTCTTTTAATAAGAAACTGCAGCCCTAAATTCATTAAATTAATTATTAACTTTCTTTGTTAGCAGCTGTATACTCAAATACATATCTAGAATTTATACACACTTGTAAAATCAACTTAGGACCACGCTTCTGCTTAAAAACCTTCCTTCTGGAGCCCAGGTTTGGGGGGGAAAAAAAGGTTATCAGAAGATCTAGTCCTTCCAGACTCTGTTCTCCCAGCGTCATTATCAGCACTGTCAGGCTTTGATTAAGAGCAGGTGAAATTGCTCACACGATTATAAGCAAAGAAGAGAAGAGAGAAGAGTTTCCACTGAAGAGCTATACATCCTGCAGTGAGAGCAGAACGAGCAAGCTCTGAATCACCGCTACTCCATCGGCAGAAGTGTGCTTATGTGATGGGAACATGACGGACTGTCACTTCCCAGAGATAACGGCAAAGAATGCACCTTGCTGCTGCTTTATCTAGGTCTCCCAAATACTAAGTTGCTCATGTCACAGGGTTGAACAAAATGTCCCTCACAGCAGGGGATAAAAAAGGACTCCAAGAGAGACAGCTGCCACCAATCACCCCAACCATGTAGCCAACTACACTGAGAGACTGACTGGAAAGATGGCTGGAGACACCAAGACTCCACAGAGCTGAGGAGGGAGGGGGAGGAAAACCATGCTAGTTACCACTGCAGTCTGATGTGGTGATCTAAACTCTATCTTCTCTTTTCCATTTTCTCTTCTCTACTCTTTAAGGAAGGCATCAACTAACTTTAGTAAACTCCACTTTTATGTGGACCCGTGGTCCTTAATCCTTAATTTGACCCAGGTGAATCCACAATCATGAGTCAATCAATCCCTTTCCATTGACTGATTGACTGGGATATGGCAAACTCATGCCTATGAGCTGGTAATTAGTTCTTCAGCTCTGCCAGGAATGACCGTCTCATTATCCCTATCAGAATTACTACAAAGAAACAGAGAATGCAAGGATCATTACAAAATCTGAATAACCAAAAAAATTTCCACTGTGAATTGTGTTTTATTTAAGTGTGCAGAACGTGTTATTACTTTATTAAACAAAAATTAAGTAGTGAAGAGTGGGCTTTTTTCCAAATAGAAGTACAAGTAGTTTAAATAAAAATACTCGATAAGCTTTTAAAATAAGTTTCTAACGAGTGATTTTCTGGAAACAAACAGCTAGATGTTGCCCAAACTCCATTTCTTACTGGAAATGCTAGAGCTGATAAATTTTGTCCTGTCTTGCTCTTGGTACAGTAGGGTAGAGAGGCTTCAAAGCAGACACACCTGATGATGCATGAAGTAGACCAGTAACACATACTGGTGCTGAAAACGTGAAAAGTCAGCCTCCAGTAACCATATAGATTATACACATCTGATGATATATGTGGCCCATGTATGAAACAAACTGCCTGTCTCCTTTTCCCCAGAACAGACCAGATTCATAGTGCTGCATTTTCCTAACACAACGTGTTAGAATTGATGGCTTTAAAGGGCTGACCCCCTTGGATTAATGATCCTTATCACACTGTTACCCTGCTGATCAGAAGCAGTGTGCTTTATTTGCTGATGGTATTCAGACTGAGATTATTATTTCATTTTGATCAGAGAGATTTATTGTTTTTTCCCCCAGAACATGAATTAAAGTAACATAAATATGAAATGAAAAAAACACCGTATGGCTAATTGCTTGAATAAACAACCGCCCTTTCCTTCTGAGAGCCTTCTAGCAAATACTCACTGATGCCTCTTAGCAGCAGGCGTTCGAGCACCATTCTCTTAAATTCATAATGTCATGTGGATGGAAAGACAACTCATTTTCGTACATATCCAATGAACAGAGCCTAAGCTGGAAGGAAGCTCCTTTACAGAGCTGTGGGATTTGGGACAGACCCCTTAGCTAAGGAATGTCTTAGAAGTAGCCAGTTAGAGCAAAGTAAACAGCTTCAGTGTGAGTCCTCCCCAGCCAGCAGGAGTCGTTCATTAGAGACCTTCAAGAGATAGGGAAAGTCCTGACATGCTTGGGGACAGCAGCTAAAATTACACACTCACTCTGCCCTCCTCACACACTGGTCACCATGAGATGTAAATGTTTATGTCGGAGATAACAAACCAGTTACCTTACTGGACTGCTCCACTGAGCACCAGTGGAATGTTAGGAGTATCAGAGCAGGGCACTATGTTTGTGCTAGAAGAGAACTCTGCCACAACCACAGACTTCTTAGATGCTATAAATTAAATCATACAACCTTTGTCTTCTCTCACCCCGAAAGAGCAAGTCTCAAAACCAACACACAAGTACTCCTGGTCGCTGCAGTGCACTGTCTGTAACACAGTGATCAGCTTGTTTTACAGTCAGCATGTGGCAGAAAATAAAATACTGTTATCCTAGCACCAAGTGTGAGTTGGGACCAGATGATCCCCGCTTTAACTGTGGTTCCTCATCACTAACTTATTAATCACTCCTAATGTTAATACCGATTTCCACACTTCCCTACAAAACCAAACCAACACAACATCAAACCTAACCCGTTGCAATTATGCCAGAAACTTTCTCTAAAGCTGCAGGCGAAGCCAAGTGAAAGTGTATTTGAGTGACAAGGTTTAAAATGAAGAGTCACAGCATTTGACTTTCCACGTTCTGAAAGGATTTCACCTCCGAACACCAAACAGGATTTCTAGCCCTGCAGGGTATCTAACAAATATTTGTTGAGGAAGTTCATCTTGCAAATCCTTACCTATAAAAGCAAGTTTGTTATGACTGTGGGAACTTTGTATTTACAAGGAAAAAATACAGTTCACTTTCTAAAAATCCTTTCACTTCAAAAATAAATAACGTGAACACTAAGTGTCTGTGCGGTCTGGAGATGCTCTGTGCTTTAGTATTTGGGTGACATTTCCTGTGTATTTGCTTACTCTAAAGTATATTTGAATGTTGGACGCTCCACAGTGTTCTCTTAAAATGCCACTAGTACGAAGAGTTATTTCAAAAGACAGGATTGTTTGATGTTTACTGTTTCTTAGTGATTTTTGGTGTTCTGCTTCAAAGTTAAAAAGGTTACTTTTTTTTTCCCTGTTTGTTAGATCTCTGAAACGATCCTGGTTCCAAAAGGTTTCCACTGCTGCAGTTTCTGTGGGATATCAGTGTTCTACATTCAGTTACAATGGCATAAATTAGGACAACACCGTCAGTCGAGAAGTGTGCAGCCTGTTAATATTATTTCTTGATGATACGAGCATAATACAACACAAAGACTTGATGATACAACATAAAGACTCTGCACCTTTAAAATCCACTTTAAAAACAAAGGCTAACAGTGCTCTTGAGCAGGAAAATGCACTTATTCGTGCTGCCATCTGCGGAGTGAAAAACCACTCAACTTTGAAATGTTTAAGTGACACACCTACCAATTTTAGGGGTTTTTTGGGACAGCTTTTTGGCAAACACAGCGCAAGATTAAGTCAAAGATTATTTCACTACTGATTTCTGGATTAGACAGACGGGTCTGCAGACATGAGCCAGTTAACAGTCATGGGGGGGATTCTGCAGCACCACAGGATGTGTCTGCTTCACCTTTGCTCCCAGGTTGTCTCTTGCTTTTCCAACCATGCCTGGTTCCTCAGGGCTAAAATCAAAAAAGCTTCATTACAAAAGTGTTTTAATTGCAATCATCTTTGATGGAAGCTTTCTTGGTACAGCCAAATTCTGCTCTTCCAATCTAAGTTTTTATTCCTGTTTTTTGATGCTGTAACTTCGTACGACTCAACAGTAGACTACAGCCACTCCCTAACATTCTGTGGTTCTGTGAACACGCTGCCTCGTGTAGCACAGGACGAAGGAGAAAAGTGCCAGCTGAATTCATAGTGCACGTTACTCTAGATCTGTCCTTGATAGCTGCATCTATCATTAATGATCTGCTTACTATTTGAACAGAGCTAAATACTCCTATAGTAAACATCTCCCCTTAGCAAACAGACTTGAGTCAGTCGGTCCTAAGCTGAACTAGTTTCCTTAGCACAAACAAGACTCTCAATTTTCTATTTAGAGTAAACTTGATGTTTTGGGTACAAAAAAGCTGTGCTTTTTAGGAACTGAAGTTCTCAGTCTCTCTGTTGGTCTCAATGTGATGTTAAATTTTCATTGAAAAAAAGCCAGCAAAAAAACCTAATCAATTTCTGCCAAATAACATATGATTCTATGATCCTCTGTTACTTAGTGCAGTTCTCTGCCTGGAATCACTAAACACATATTTAAACTGAAATACTGTTTGATGGCTAATCTTTCTGTCCTGACACCCACAGACCCCTGATAAATCATAGAATCACAGAATCATTAGGGATTGGTCCTCCAAACTACAGAGAAATGCAGTGATAAATCAAGGTTGTTTAATGATAATTTAAAAATCAGGGAACAGTTGAATCTAGAGGAAAGAAAATCTTGCAGGGTGAAAAAAGCAGAGTAAAGCACAACCTGTTTCAGTATTCCTATCACCTGAGCCTTGCTTATCAATCACATACTTGAAATTAAAATGTGAAAGACATTTAGAATACCGAGCATTTTCATGAAGATGATTCCAAATGGAGTGAGAAGAATTAAATCAACAGGTGAGATACATTTGTCATTGCTGGCACGGTGGGGCTGCAGTTGCAGGCTGCATGGCAGTCATTGGGAGCATTAGAAGAGTGGATGGAAAGAATATGTAGTTTCTCAGAGAGTATTTCCTGTAGGGTTGCTTTGATCCTGTCCATTAAAATGCACACCCTGAACTCAGATTATGATGAAATAGGATTATAATAAATCCTTCCTTCCTTTATGAACACTGGTTCTGTTTCTCAGTGAGTGCACATTCTAACAGCATTACTGACTTAGTGGTGTTATACCAGCTCATTTTAGCTTAGGCTGCCTGTTTTAATAAATTATCAGCCTGGAGGTTTTCTCATATTCCCTTTTAAGCTGCTAATTGAGATATAGTTTACTGTTGGCTTCTCTTTCTAGGAAATGGCTCGGTACCTCTTTCATGCCCTTCTTGACCGTTTTATTGTTGTGAATCACAGAATCACTCTGGTTGGAAGAGACCCCTTGGATCATCGAGTCCAACCATCTACCCTACCTTACAAGTTCACCCCTAAACCACATCCCTCAGCAACTCATCCAAACGATCTTTGAACACATCCAGGGATGGCGACTCATACGGACACAGAACTTGTTTATAATTGTCCAATAAATGCCGTGTGGGAAAAACAGGACAAATAACTTCTGTGAAAGTAAAAGACTTAAGACTCCTTCATGGAACCTCGTCTAACACGGATGGCAGTATCCTAGTGTATCCTGTTATAATATCTAAGGCATCATGCTTAAAGAAGTAAACATAAAGGAAAATATTGAGATGAACAACACTACTTGCTCAGGGGAGCAGCTGTATTCTAATACTGAACCTGTATATATATGAAAATCTTCATTGTCAAGTAAAATCCTAGATGGGCTGACAAGGTCTTTTCCAGTATTTCACAACAGAAACGGTGTCTGACAGTCCTCTGCATCAGAAAATGCCCTTTAGATCCTATCCCATGGGTATGATCTAGCAAGAAAACAAGACTGAGGATGTGAGGATTCATGCCACTGTAGTACACCTTAGCTTTGTTTCCCGTGTCATCAGCTCTGAGAGACTGAGATTCATTACCCTCTGTTCCTTTATTAACTGTGCTATCAAAGGCTTGTGATCCCTGCATGACTTCAAGATCTCGCTTCAACATCAATGTGGTTCTGATCGATTCCACTTTTTGTCAATAGCATTCAAAGACTCTGGATGTGCATCTAATCTTTTATTTAAGGCCCCTATGTACATAGTCACAGTGTGGTAAGTACAGGTAGGGGAAAACCAGGTACAGTTCTACTAAATTCAGCCCAACTGAATATACTGGAACTAGAGCTGAACTCTGTTCCCACATGGGTAAAGCCTATTGCCACCTCAAAAGAATAAATCATCCAGTGTATTTTTATTTTAAAAAAATCTGTTTGAGAATAATTAGAAAACAGAAAAAAACAGTTGAAGAATTCAAGGAACACTGCCTTGTAGCTTTTGCTCCGTTGTAGCAACCAACATTCAGGATTGCACCTGACAACAATGTGCCCTGAAACCACAAAAAATGAAGGACTTTAATACTGCAGGTGCTCAGATAGGAATAAACCCCTGGAATCTTCCTAGCAGGCTGTTGTTAATTTAGCAGGTTTCGTTCACTATCAGCCTGGTCCTGGTCTATCCCACCTCAATGCAGGGAAGCATCACAGAAGATGTGAGGCTGAGAGCTGAACATCCACAGCAGAGATCTTTTTCAGCCAGCCCCCTCCCTGCTCAGTCCCACACTAGGTTCTTCACTTTATTGCCATCTGCACTACAGCAGAGAGGAAGCACACACAGACTGTATGCACTGTCTTGGTATCTCCCTTTGTGCAGAGAAATAAGCCATCAGCTTAATGAAATCATTGATGGCATTTCAAAGGTTAAAGCAGCACTGCACGTATTCCGTCTTTCTTTCTCTCGTCTCTCTAGAGAAGACACCACTAGTTCTTTGAAACAGTAAATAAACCTTAAAACCTTACGTGTTCAAAGAAAGAGGTAGCTTGTCTCAGAGAACATTCCTTTTGACACAGCCTCCAAAAGCCTGCTCCCTGGCAAGTTCATCCTGTTCCTCAGGCAAGACCTGGGTATTCCCTGCTGTGAAAGAGCAAGCCCTTGTTCCCCTTCTCCCTCGGTGGAAAGTACATCTCTTTCTAGCCAGGCTAACCTTTGACTTTGTCTGGAGCATAACAATATTCCCTCTTTAAAAGCTTCCTGGAGGATGTCTTCCTTTAAAGCACAGAATTGCCCTAATGGGACCTCCAAGAATGACTGTCATATTTTTTCACATTGCTTTACAAACCTACTATCCTCCCCCACCTCTCTATTCTGCGGTGTTAGATTGTCAGGTTTTAGATTAAAATTAATTAGAGACAACTGCATGAGGTTAAAGGCACTGTAGGGTTTAAACCACTGTTATTACAGTAGCTCTCATCCTACTGTGGCACGACCATGCATCCATCACATTGTCACTTCTCCTTTCAGTGCACAATTGACAGAGAACAAGATGGAAACAGTTCATCAATCCAGTGTCACAGCTGTAATAAAAGTCTACAGAAAACCTGTAAAACTGTTTACAGTCTCATCTACAGCACCAGTGTGCTGGCTGGTGTAAAATATTCCACAGAGCTGCAAAGAGGTAGCATGTCACAGGGAAAGCTGCCACTGGAGTCATTCTGCAAGTCCTAACTGCTTACAGATGCCACCCTATCACGACAGAAGAGAATGAGGACAGAACAAACACACACTTCTGCACTTCACACACTAGAAGCACAGATAATTCTGCTGTGCCTTCATCGACTGGGCTACATCTGCTCCACGTGTTCAAATGCTGCAGGACACAGCCACTGAAGTCGCAGAGCGGCTGGTCAAGTAACCAAGTAGTTCAAAGGGAGTCACAGAATCACAGAACACTAGGGATTGGAAGGGACCTCAAAAGATCATCTGGTCCAATCCCCCTGCCAGAGCAGGATCACCTAGCCCAGGTCGCACAGGAACATGTCCGGGTGGGTTTTAAGCATCTTCTCATTTAACAGAGAAATTTCATTGTGTTGTCATTGTTACTGTTTTATTGCTGCCCTACACCTTTGCCCCACTTGAAAGTCTATAGATGATGCACCTGAGTGTGGGTTTGTTGTTCAAACCTAGCGAAGAACCACAGTAAAGCAAGGACTGCAAGCTTCAGAGTGAAGAATATGTATCGCCTAAGTCCTCACCGAGAGCTCACGATGTGCAAATTCATTCCATGGAACTCATGCTTGACGTTGGTGAGCTTTGCTCTGCTCACCAACGAGCAAATGCACAAGAAATACGAGAGATGCGAGCCCTCGTATCTACTGCCACTCTCATCCTCAGCCACAAAAATGCTAATGAAAAATAAAATTAAGGCAATAGGTAACTGAACAGATAAAATCATCCACAAGGTGTGTAGTAAGGTGGGAAATAGAGAAGGACCAGAAACTAAACACACAAATAACACAAAGATGTCCAAGGAGACTTAGAAAAGAATCTTAGAATCTAAGAAACTTAGAAAGAAATATATGGAATAAAATTCCACTTCAGATTAGAGTAACTTTCCAGAAATACATATATGCAGGACTTGCTGTTTTGTTTTATTAAAACAGTTAGGAATTATATTTATAGGAACCAACTTAAAGAGGATCAGGAAATACCACCCCCCCATCCTATTCACTTACACAAAGGAAGCCGTCAGCATCTTAAATTGCTCTTTTGCTACAGCAAAAACAAATCAAACAATATCTTTCACAGACATCCAAACCATTTACTTTTAGTAATAAAATAGACTCCCTCTTCACATTGTTTACTCCTGAGTCAGTTTTTAAGTGATAGTCAGTTCTTTAATACCAACATCTACCACAAAAAGGGGGCTATAAAGCCGTCAGATTCCGCAGTTAAGTCCAGCTTTCTTCGTAACCTCGTTGCCAAAAATTCACTGAGTATGGTTTTGTTTATCAAATCACAATCAGATGTTTGCAGGGTGACCCGGAATATGAGCAAACGGCAGATGTGTCTCAGCCTTTGTATCACAAGATAATGATCTGAGTTAACGAGAATTGTTTTGGTGAGGTCACAGAACTTTCTATCATCACATAAGGCTTCACCAGTCTGAGTAATGAGGAGCAGCAGGAAAAACAAGGGAGGGAATAGAATGAAAAGCAGGGGTTTAACTTTTTTTTTTTTGATTCATTGAAATAAGCTTTTAACTATTCTAAGAAATAAGATTTCTCTTCATCTTGGTTTTAAATAGGAGCTCAAATTCATCACTTATGTGGACACAGAAAAACATGTTATAAAGCCAAAAGCAGAGAGCTGCTAAAATCTGGTATTTAGGATCATTTAAGCTTAACAGATTGGCAGTGGCTCTTTTTCCAATAAATACGAAGGATTTTCCTGAACAAGATGATCAGGAATGACAAGAGGGAAGGTGAGGAATCTTTTGTCATCCCAGCAGTCACAGTGCTTAAAATGTTAAAAGACCCACATAGGAAGCAACCCTCTGCTACATGAACAAAGCTCACACTTTCATTATGGGGCTGACTTCTACACACACTCGTCCCCTGCCAAAGCCACACTGGAGAGTACAACCATGGTCATGACCTGGTCCTTTTACACTGTTAATCACTCTTTTAGCTTTTTTTTTTTTTTTGCCAAGAGGAAAAAAAGGCCTTAAGTGCTACAAAATCAGCTTTGTTAGATTCCTTCAGCTATCTACACAGGTATGGATTTACTGGAGCAACGGGGATTTCATGGGAGACCTTCCAACGTTCATCTCCGTTATATTAGACCATGTGAATACAGAGCTGTGCAGGACCTTATTGAAGCAAGGATCTCCCTGGCCAACAAAGACACAGTGGCCACAGTGCACTTTACTCAGTGTTTTCACAACCAGGACAGTAGGAAGGCTGGGACACCGACCTGTTAATAAAAACATTCAGGTGATGGAAAGAGTCCAGTAGCATTCAGATGACGAAAAGAGTCACACTCCTGTGTGACTTGGTGTAGGGGATCCTGCTTTGGCAGGGGGATTGGGCTAGATGTCCTCTCGAGGGCCCTTCCAATCCCTAATAATTCTATGAAATTATTGCTTCCTGGGGTAAAATTACACCTACATGGCTCCAGGATCAGGGATTTGCAAAACTGGTGCAAGATTATTCTGGATTGCTACTTAATGAGACCACGAAAGTAAAGTAAGGCCTTTCACAGGCCCAGTGAACACACTAAAGGTCTAAAAAGTCTGGTCGATCTTCATTCTGCACAAGTGGCATCACCCCAACCATTAAAGAAGTAGCAGCCCTGAAAGTTAGTGGTTGGCAAGTTTCTTATGGGAACTCCTTTTTCATGAAATCCAACAGAAAGGAAAATTCACAGCAATTAGTGGACACTGCAGACCACACACACACATTCTGCATTATTTAGTGATTTTAATTGTTAAGTGTCACCCAAACAGGATTTTGCAATTAGTCTTTTATCTACTTGATGCGCTCTCAGCACGGTGGTAGGCAGGACACTGTTAGATAAAGATGTTCAGATGTTTGTCTCAGATTAAGTAAGAGGGTGTTAATTAGCAAACAGTCCCCAAATTTGATAATAAATACGAGTGTCATGTGGCATATTTTCAAGTTTATAAGGAAGCAGCACCTACGTTCTGCACGCTGTGTTTACTTTGCAGGTCTTGAAATGAACGATGTTCTGTTCTTCCTAGTGTGCAGATGGTCATTTATTTCCATGCCAAAGTAATGACAGTTTTCCCCCTACTTTTTAACATCTGCCCCAAACTAATCTAGTGTTGTGCTGTACAGCTTTCTTAATTAGAGGAGGGAGTGAGTGCAATTGGAAGGCTCAGCTGGGATACATTTTCCAAAGTACTCCATAGAGCCTGTGTCTTCTGGAGTCTTGGGAAATCCAAACAGCCTGATGTTGTTTTGGTAGCTCCTGTTTTCTAAGTTCCCTACTTTCTACTTTCAACAGACAGTGCCTTCCTTCAGGTCTTCCATATGGCCAGTGATTGGGATGCTAAGATCCTGTGTAGCTGTTAAACTGTAATTCACTCAGTTCATGGAAACATCAAGACTGCTCACTTTGGTTGGTTTTCAACGTTACTCAGTACGTAACAGACTGACTGACTTTCTGTCCTTAACTCAGGACCCAAACATTAGAGTCGTCAAGTGATCTCTCCTGTCCTTCATGTTGTAAGATTTAAATCCCTTAATATATTTATTTGATCATCAGGTTATGTTTTCTTCTGTTTCTAGATTTTCTATTTCTGTTGTTGTTTTTGTAAGTATCATTTATTAATTCTGCCCATATTCTCCTTCCAGCCATTATCTGGTACCTGCCTTGTACCTTGTGCTGACTTACAGCCCCAGGCTGCTATAAAACTCATCCGGTGAGGACACGCTCTGTGTTCTGCAGATTATTCGGTCCAAATTTTTCAGAAACAGTTTCATAAACTAAAATTACATTAGAAAGCTCACTCTCCACTGCAGCAGATGATTTAATGCAACTTATCAAGATTTTCTGCAACATTTATAAAAATGTTTAAGAAAGAAAGGTAATATATTTCCATCCAGCTTACAAAACATTGCAAGGTCTACTCTGAAGTGCAACAGACTTCTTGCAAAGCCTTGACAGCAGCAAATTTGGATCTTGCATTCTTGCCCACGTATCACAACCCTAATCTTTGCAAAGCTAGTCCACTCTGAATTACTTTGGGGATATGGAAAATGTTTATTTTCTGCGTCAGCTTCCTGTTGCCTATTATTTTATTTAGGTTTATGTAGAGTGTTCATCCATAGCTCTGCCTGCATTATGCTGCTATTCATTTCCCTTAATGAGAATGTTCGGTAAATGGCGTTGCTATAGCAATACTGCGACTTGTCATATGACCAAATTCTTGTCTACTGTGGTCTGTGCAAAGAAATTGAAAAATAATACTATCAATAGCTGAAGGGCTCCGGGGGTTCATCTAGGAAAAGTCACTTCTCACTCTGAGAGCTGGCTTGCACACTGGTATCAGCTAAGGGTACATATTAGACATAGTTTATTATTCACCTTGATATATGATGCATTTAAATGGAGGGTTAATAGCAGACACCTTTGTGCACGACAGAGGATGTTTTTCATCCTGAGGTCGTCAAGGTGGACTGGCACTGCCTGGTGTTAAAGGCTACAAATGGGTCATATTCTCCCTTAAAATGTAGTGACCCAAATTTCTATGCAAGTGGTACAGCGTAAGCTTCCCTGTTAGCCCGAGCCACTCTGTGGACCTAGGTTCACAAGTAGAATTTGTTTCCCCATATTCCTTGTGCTTGACCCACATAAAGCCCTCTCAGTAAAGATTTGGTATTGGAATTAAATTCATTGATGCACATTTGTATTTCTCCAGTGTGAATTAAACCGACATCAAAATGAATTGGCGAATTAAGCCCTGAGGGCTTTAGGAACGATGGGGGCCTTCTGCAGGACTTCTGGCTTGGGATGAGTTTTCGCCCACAGTGGATACGTAAAATAACTAGCAAATTCCTTCACTTTGAATATCAGTTACAAGACCAAGGAATCTTCATTACTCTACTGGCTGGGGATCGAAAGTTCCAAAATTAGAAAAGCTACTCAAGGAAAAAAGAGAAATCTTTTTGTGCTATAATTGAACTGGTTATAAAAAGGGCTGGGAAGAGACTATACAAGTGAGACAGCAAATGTACAACTCAACAGAACAGCAGCAGCAAGAGGAACACACTCTGCAAGTCATTTCTAGGCCAGCGAGGCACAGAGGGGGATAGCAGGCCAAATAATAAGAACAAAAGAGAATTAAAAACACTTTATGAAAAGATTAAATTCAAGGCACACAAATATTTCACTAATTCAGTCTTAACATTAATCAATCATACTTTCATTTGAGATCACGCTACGAAGTTTGTAGGTGTTTCTTACATACATTGATCTTAATGCAGAGGTCTCTATTAGGTGTTTTACCTGTGTCAGTTCCTTCTGCTCCAGAAGTTTTACTTACCTTTGCTCCCATGTAGCTCAGTGGTCGTCTGTGATTACTCAGGGAAAATGGGTATTGAACAAAGAGGAACGATGCCAAACTTCTTACCCATACTGTGCCTGTAAAAAAAACAGATGAAAAATCAAACCAGGAAAAAGCACAGCACAAACACAGAGCAAAGGCAGCTGACGACAGTCCCATCACACACTTTATAGCCTGTTCGTAATTCAAATTATATAGGCTTCCTCCCTAGCTGGTTTTACTGACAGAGCATCCTGTAAGTTGTTCCAACAGCTTGGGATCTGGCATTATAATTTATTAAAACAAACCAAAAAGAAAAGTATCTGGGGTGTCTGTGATTCCTTAACCTTCTTATCATTAATTATTGTGTTGGAAATACAAATGCTGCCTCTTTTCTTGGATTAATTTCACAGAGACATCCAAAGCTGGGTGATGTGCATGCACTTCTGCCAAGCTGCTTGGCTCAGCTGAGAGTCACTCTGTTGCAGAGCAGCAGTCTTTTGCACTCAACCCTACTGCTTCATCCCTGATGAGTATTTTCTTCCACGTAACAGTTTGCTCTTTCCTTTGCATCACCTATTTGCAATCCTCTGTGGTTGGTTTAAAAGTCAAGAACACGTTAATCATCATTGTTTGCTGCAATAAGAGTCCCAAAATATGTTATTTCCTAGGTTTTACTTCCATCACTAGCGAGTCTACACGCAGCATCTTCTGCACACGATCCGTTTAGCAACAAGGACTCTTGAAGCAATCTAAAGTCACCAATGTCAGACACATTTTTGGATCAACTCCAGCTGCCAAGCCGCATGAGTGAGTGAGCCCGTGTCTATTTATGACTGCTCATGTGTAATGATTTTTCCTTTTGCTAATCTGCATCCCAGAAGCTGAAACAAAAACTTTATTGCTGGTGTACAGGATGTGTAGCAACACATACTGGAGCAAGCTGGGACTTATTTTCCATTTCTCTTTGGGATTTCAGTGGATCAGACCGCATTTCATTGGTACTGCACCCCCTGACACAGACTCTACTTAACCTCCTCCTGCTATGCTCTGTAAGCATTTACAATGCACAATCAGAGCAGTATCTGAGCACCACACAAATGGCAGATGGAGTAAATCTTTAGTAAAATGTGAGACCAGTAATCAGCGCAGAGAAGTAAATGCATCCTGAAGCAGAACTGTAAAGCCCATCCCACAGAGAGCACATTAATAGATCAGTGAGCATGCAAACGTCCCATTATGGGGGATCCACAGTCTTGTTAAGTAGCTGTCCTTCCTCCTATCAGTTAAATCAATTCCCCTCTCCTTATTCTGAGACAAAGTACTCCGTGTTTCCCGTAGCTGGTACTCAGCCTAATTTTATGTAAATGTGACAGACAGAATAACTTAATTTTCACTATGTGCTACACTCCACCAAGCCTTTGGGCTGCATTTGGAACGTCAACTCTCCCCCATGCCCATTCAGTCATTAATCTGCTTTCCATAAACCTTGCTGCATAGATAATGTAATTTCATAATAAAAAGAACTAATAATGAATGCAAACTATGAGTAAACTATGCTCTGGAGTTTTTCCAGCTTCCAAAGAATGAGAGTTTTGCTGAGAAATGGCTGAAGAATGAACCATTCTGATCTGACACAATGGAAAATTAATATTGCAGTGGGAAATCTCTAAGATCAATATAATAGACAGCCTCTGCTGGATGCATATAAAATCCCCGAGTTAAACGACTGTGTCACCGAAGCACTCGGAGAGAGAAGCTGGTTGGAGGCCCAGCATGTGTTTGCTGTAGTACTCTGCTGAAATGCAGCTTTTATTAAGCCACATATCTTATGGAAAGTTTCTGCGCAGCACTCATTTTTCCTTTGTCCTAACTCTGTTTCCCAGAAGGACGTAGCTCGGATTTCAGTGGCTGAGACAGACAACTGGGGAGAGAAACGGAGCAAGCACTACAAGTCTCTTTACCAATATCAAATGAAGCTTTCTCGTTGGGAAATTTGGGGTTTTCTTCAAAATTTAATAAAAGTGGCAGATTAAAAACTACTTGCAGAAGGCCCGTCTGTCTGTTTATGTTTAAAATGCTTAACTTTGGGGGTGCCTAAGTTATCTTGCAAGGAAAACGAGCATCAGATGGTTTTGAGAGTTGCATTAGCAAGGAAGAAGCATGAAGTCTGCAACTCTGTCTCCAAGGCTTTTTCCTTTCCCTTCATTGAGAATTAAATAATTGCAGAACTTGCATATAGTTCAGTTTGAACTACTACAGTTAGTAAAGGTTTCTACATAGTATTAGTATTCACGGACATCAAACAAAAAACTGGCTGAGGATGGCATATTTCCCTTCTAACAGGAAAACTGTTGTGTGAAACCGTACATAGTTCAAACAACTTCAAAAATAATGTTTAATATTTAAAGAAAAGTACAAGTCAAGGGTTCCATAACTTCAGTAGATTTTATCATGTATTATTTACCTATCGGAGACTCTGAAACCTGCTCTATAACAAAAATGTAAGGATGGGTGCTAAAGTAGCCCTTCTGACTGTATGAGAATGAGGAAGGTGTTTATTTCTTAATAGCTAGAAAATATATGGTTATGTTAGCTAAGAAAATATTTGATGGCTTTATTGTGTTATTTATTCAATTAATAAATTGTCTGAATGTATTAATTGAGAAAGAATAAATTAAAAGAGAGGAAAGAAAAACTGTCCCTCTTCACCACCAAGGCACAGTGTGACTCTATCCTGCCCGGCCAGGGCTGTTGCAGACTGAAATAGAAGCCCATCAATTACGCTCTATCAGCTGGACAGCTCTTGGTGCTAAAAAATAAAAACATGAGTAAATACAATTTATTTTAGGCCTACATACATAACTGTCCACTGAAATAGCACAATATTTTAGAGGGAACAGAATACAACTGAATTTCCAAACCCTCTGGCCAGAAATTACATAAAGAGAAATCAGATAGGACAGGATACATGTTCTTGAGACAGAGAAAGACAATTAAGTTTAAACTTTTCTGTGTGGCCTTACAAATGTCTGACCTGAACAGATTTTCTGTGAAGGAGCCCGTAAGTCACAGGGGCCAAAAGACTCCTCTGAAATAAATGGTCTCATTTATCTGCTCGTTCCCTAGCTGCTGTGTTCACACAGCCCACAAGCCAGAGGTGACTGGCCGGTCCCAAGAGCAGGAACAGCAAGTGGCCTCGCACACACAGCTCACAGTGAGCAGCCCTCGCCAGCCCTGGTAGAGCTGCCATCGCCAGGCAGAAGGCAGCGGGCACGTCTTGACACACAAACTGCATTTTTTCTACCAGTGAAACACTCCTGAGCAGCTGGGTGAAGCTGCCAGAGTATCGCGGGGGATAGTGTAAAGAGCAGATCTATCACAACCCTAATGTACGATAATCCCACCTGTCCTGCGCGTTACACTTCATCTGAAAGGGGAATCAATAACAGATGCTTCACTTGCAACTAATCTTCAACACAACCTCAATATCAAATAGGAAAGGACAGGAAAGGAAGAGATTTGATATTCTTAAAATTATTCCGAAAATATCAAACCACAGGAACTTCAAAGACTTTACTATTGGTTCACAGTCACTCCAGAAACAGAACGATCTCTTCAGAAGCACCTATTCATTGAGTAAACTGCTGCAATTAATTCTTTAGGCATCAGTGTCTTTTGCACAAACACATCTAAAGAGCACGTGCAGTGAACATCTTCTGAGCTGCATTTTTGCCTGGCCAGCAGGAAGCTGGACAACCAACAGGAAGATGACCTTGCCTGACACAACTACTTTATGAGACCATCTTCTCAATGACGTACGGCTCCACCAAGTAGAATTGTGGCTTCCGTGCTACCCTTTGAACATGGGTCAAGTAATGTTGTGAACATGCACTCTTCACTGTCAAACATCTCACTTCCCCATGGTTTTCAAAGCCACTGTTACTCCCAAATTTGATTTGTGTGTTTTCAGCAAAGAGGTGTCTATGCCTGTACATAAGTAGCTGGCACCTGCCTTCAATTTGCTTCACTACACAGAATTTCCTCAGTGAGCAGTTCACATAATATAAAATGGTAATCAAAGACTAGTAAGATTTCAGTAAGGAGTTAATTACTCTCAGCTTTCAATCTGTCTTTTCCCAGTCTTGTCCAACTTAACTGGGCAATAAAGACTCAGCTCTGCTAAACATAGTGGTCTGTTCAGTGGGAAGCTGAAGGGTAGAAAAATGTTTTATCAAGACTTGATGCTTTATTCCAGTAACTCTGAACTTTATAATCGTTGTCTTAAAACTGTCATAAAATTTACTCTAACTCATGAGTAGAGTGCTGTATGTGCTGTTAATACACATATATATTCACAAGTCCCAGAAAGTAGTCTAGTGTGTTCGTGGTCAAAAACAATGATAAGAGAAATAAAGGTTTGATAGATTTTGTCCAGTTAATGTCTAACACTCTATTCAGTCACTATTGCCTGGTTGACATCAAACCTCTGAGTCCAGCAGGGTGGAATTGCAACCATCAGGAGGAACACACCTTACAGATCAACACACCACAACACACAATATCATTCATGTGGGTATTTCAAGCTCTGCCTTTTGAGGGTAAAAATGTACTTATGTCCACTGCTTTCCAGTGGAATCTGTGCAATGTGGATTCACCAAATGTGAAGAAACATCTTTTTCCTAATAAAAACTGCACCTATCACTTGATACAGGATTATCCCAATAGAAACAGAAAGCCCAGTTGTGCTTTCTACCATGAATATATAGAAATTATTATCCTCTCAAGGTGTTTTGTGGATCTAGGAATTACTGCAGAAATTACACAGTGTTTCTTGCAAATGAAGTTTAATTCTGAGCAGTCTAAAAGACAAAGAGAATCTATAAAGAACTAAAGCCAAAATGTAACTAACTAGTAACATGTACAGTCCACATATAGAGGGACAAATATAACTTCCTACTGTTTTGTCTTAACATATTACCCTCCATTTCAGCATCACAGCACAATCTTATACTATGCTTTGCAATTTTCACAGTGTATTTAAGTGGTCCTGAGCACTCTATTTATCAAATCCCAAATTCTTTCATTCCATCACAACAAAAAGGCAGAGAAGGATAGCAACACAACTCAGTGCTACTCTAAGAAAAGATAAAATCTGGAGGAATGAAATTACATAACTTGCCTAATATGATTAGGTGAAAATATGTCCATTTTAGCATGAAAATCTTCTGAAAAACATAGCAAAGCAACGAAGAGAAAGAACACGTAATAGTAGTTTGACCCCAGAATGTGAAATATGTTCTTAGTTCTGCTTATTGATTATTTTTTCTTCAGACCATTTCAATTTAGTTGGGGTTAAATGATACCATGTGATAGCAGAAAAACTTTATGGCGTGTACTCTACGGTCTGACTGAGCAGATCTGCTTTTCAAGATCACAGAATCACAGGACATCAGGGACTAGAAGGGACCTCGAAAGGTCATCTAGTCCAATGCCCCTGCCAGAGCAGGATCACCTAGACCAAGCTGCACAGGAATCATGCTAATATTTTCAAATCATTCTGGCCCTTTGTTAGTCTCGAGCTGGAATGTGATATGCAATGTTTCTCCCTTAGAACATCTCCTTCTCTCATATATCATCTCACTCAAACGTAGAGCTAAAGTGGTTTTCAGAATACAGTCCCTAATGCAGCCTCAGTGCTTATAAATGGACTCTCCTAGCAACTAATCCTTTGAAGACACACAATGCATGCTTGAGCAGCTTTATCTTCTAAGAGGCCATGAGTTGTCCAAGCTGAAAGAGCAGAAAGAGAAAATCTACTTTTAGATAAAGTCAGATTAGCAGGATAAATTTGCTACCCACTCAACTGGTATTTGTATTGGTAACATGACTATTTAATACATTTCTGCAGCAAGAAATGCACAATGGCTGAAAATATTGCTGAGCAGTATGTTTTATTTGAGAAACATTTTAATTTTATCATCAAGTATGTACTGATGTCATGATGGGTAAGATTTCAGGCAAGTTTAAACAAGGGAATATGTCTTGGACTAGACTGCCCATTGAGTTGCTAGTCTCCAGAAATCAGTCCTAACTTAAATACCCACACAAATAATCCCACCTGATGACCGCTCGTTAAGCCTCCCCCCACATACATCTGCCAGCATCAACAGAACAATCATCACCACAAATTGGCACCAATATCCACAATGTGGGTATCACACAGAGAGAGAACAAGGCTGTTAAAAACAAACCTTGCGAACTCTAGACAGCCAAGTGCCTTTTGATCTTCTAAGAAGTTTGGCTGTGAAATTAAGTCACTGACAGTAATTTCACTGTCGATAATAAAACATACATCACACAGGATAGACAGTTTCGTGACAAAGCAGTTGCTACTCGAGAAAACATTTTTTCCCCGTGAGATACAACTGTAGCTCTTCAGTCCAAGGGGACAGTGTTCCCTTAGCAAGTCTACTGATGATAAAGTTGAGAGAAGTGGCTGACACACCAGAGGGCTCTGCTGCCATCCTAACCATAAGCCAACAGGGAGCTCTTGTTGCCATGAAGGCCAATGGTATTCTGGGGTGCATTAAGAAGTGTGTGGCCAGTAGGTATAGAGAGGTCATCCACCTCCTCTGTTGTGCCCCGATGAGGCCACATCTAGAGAACTGTGTCCAGGGAACTACTGGAGAGAGTCCAACAGAGAGCAAGAAAGATGACTGGGGGCCTGGAGCATCACTTTTATGAGGAAAGGCTGAAGGTGCTGAGAGTGCTTAACTTTCAGAAGAGAAGAATGAGAGGAGACCTGATCCACACCTACCTGAAGGGTAGCCGTAGGGAGGACCAGTGAAAACAGAGGCGAAGCAGTTATTGAGTACCTCGACCTTCTCTGCATCTTGGGTGACCAGCTCTCCTGTTTCTTTCTGGAGTGGACCTACATTTTCCCTAGTCTTCCTCTTACCACTGACACACCTATAGACATTTTTCTTGTTCTTAACTCCTCTTGCCAGATCCAACTCTCTCTGTGCTGTTGCTTTGCTCACCTGACCCCTTGCATCCCTGACTACTTCTCTGTACTTCTCCCAGGCCATCTGTCCTTGCTTCCTCAATCTCTGTAAGCTTTGTTTTCACCCCACAAACATTGTCCAGGAGTTCCTTGCTCATTCCTCCTTGCACTCCTGCCTGCCTTCGTTTTCACTGGGATACATTAGTCCTGGGCTTGCAGGAGGGGATCCTGAAAAATTGATTATAAGCAAAGAATCACATACTGTGCTGGTGTTGTAAATGACTTCCTCTGTGCCATTTACAGCATTGCCTACAAACATAATTGATTGTCACTAGTTTATGTTTGCAAATACAATCCCAAAGACATTGCACCTGGGAGCGTGTATGCACAGTCATCTGTTATGGAGAAGGATCTAACATATGGCCTGCTGATTGTGGTCTGGCCCCAGAGCCACAAAACCCTCCAGCCAGTTTTCTGCCAGACTAACCCACCACAATAACTCAGCTCTATCAAACAGGAGCTTCCCTCATTCCATTCTCCAGAAACAAACACCTAGAGTAAAGCTTTCAGAGGAAGCTTACATTTTGTGTGTATGCACTGGGAGCATCTGTATGTTCCAGGTTAAACCCATTCTTTAAGCATAGCTGGACCTCACGTGTGCAGTTCGTTCCCATCAACTGTCAGCAGTCAGATCAGCTTTGGACACATCTCCTGCAGCTCCCAAACACAATGCACCTGCTATTGCTCATGCAGCTAAAACCCACTTTTTTTCCTCATTTCTGCATAGGTGTTTCTAATATGACAGTAACTTTTAACCATCAGAGATTAAACTGTACATTTCTGTATGTGAACGTGAGCATATGCTCCTGGGAATTCAAACGGGATAAGATAATCAAACTTTAACTAAACACCTTTGAATAGAATATTTTCCACTGCCAAACATGGGAGTTTGGTATCTCTGAAATGAGACACAGCTTTAGACAACCACTAAAGCTTGCTGTGGGGTTCTGGACTTCAAAAATAAAGTTGTACTTGCACATTTTTTGGGAGAAACAGCAATAGGACCAAGAAGCAAGCACCTGTGGGCAATGCCAGAATCTCTACATTAGGGGACCACCTCCTGGCATCTGTTTCTACATTTGAATTTGAAACATCTACCTGGAGTAAACGGCAGCACTTGGGCTGCTTCCTTTGTCATGCCTTCCAGCAAAAGCTGTCTCAGTTTGATCCTGAAATGCTTTTAAATTGACAACTGTAAATGAATGGGTGCAATGGCCGTGCTCGTGCAGTTTTACTCTGTGTAAGATAAAACAGTCAAAACTTGGTACTGTAAGTGATAGCTGCTGTTGGAACACATTGAAAAGAGAAAGGCTTTCTAATGAAGCCTTGAAGTACAATGTTCTGGAGGACAAAAATACTCAAGTTACTAGCTGACCTTTAGAGTCATATAGGATGTGCATAATGGATTGTTCTGTCGGATATGCATTACTTATTATAAAATAATCGAGGCTTCAGTACTCTGCATGTGACCATTAGAAAGATCAGAACATAACCCAGCCTTTGTAATGTAATAAAGTGCTGTAAAATCTCTCTCATGATTAATACAGTGGACATTATGCAATGTTCCTACAAGGTAATTTTGTCCTGACACAGAATAATGATTGTCTCAGGACCTCTGCGGTTTAAGACACATTAGGTCTCCAGGTTTCCACAGCCACTCATAAAGCTCTATGTAAGTGGAGAAATTCCTCATTAACACCAGAGCATCTCTGACAGCCGCTTACTGAAGCCAACAATAACTTCTAATACTTGTTTGCATGTGACTTCCCCTTCAGAGTGCAAGAAAAACAGCCTTCAAATCTAAACAGAAACACTCTTGCTCACATAGTGCTGGTCACACACAGCCAAGACGTGGGCATTGAACAAGTGAACAAACAGGCACGAGGTATTTCCAACCCTTATTAAGTCCCTGACACAGGACTGGAAGAATCCAATGGTTTATAACAGGGGTCCTCAAACTTTTTAAACAGGAGGCCGGTTCACTGTCCCTCAGACAGTGTCGGGGGCCGGGCTATAGTTTGTGCTGCCTGGCTAACCCTGGGAGCTGGAGGGAGGGAGGGAGAGACGGGGGAGCCGCCCACCTCAGCCTGCCCGCACGGTTGACAGGAAGTCATCTGCGGCTGCTTGGTTTCCACCCCTCAACCCCCAGCAGCGGGGGGTAAATACCGGCGGGCCACATTGGAGACCCCTGCAGGCTGGGGTTTGAGGACCCCTGGTTTATAACATCTGTAAGTCTACTTTACCTTAGGCAGTGGCACCTTACTTGCACAGATGAGCTAAGAGGGACTACACACCACCATCCTGTTAGTGCGGTCTAACTCAACATCTTGGAGAATCTAGCAGCTCCCTCTTCCCTTCCCCTGCGAAGCAGCCCCCATACCAGTGACTCCCAGCTGACTGATTCCTGCCAGAAATCTTAAGAAAAAGAGCAAGTGTAAAATAACTGCAGGTAGAGACATGAAGAAATATCTTTGTTGTTGTTGTTGTTAAGACAATTTGAGAAGCAATGCTATAAATTTCAGCTGAAATTTTGTTCTTTGTTTTCACATAAAGTGAACTCTTGCACTACATATAAGAAGCTCTCCTAGTGAACAGCAATTTGATGCTTTCCTATCGTTTTAATATCTCGTTCTGAGGTGCCACACCGGGCTGTTTGCACCTTGCACGACAAGCATTTGCATGGCGTCCATGGGAATCTACTACGAGCGGCTGGAAAGGATGGAAATGTCTACTAAGGTAACGCTGTGTAGCAATTCAGAACAACTAAAACCACTATTCACAGAAATGCCAGTTAAACAGATACGCCTTCACATCAAGATTAGAGGTCTTTTCCAGTGACAAAACTCAACAGTTGTATTTATAAGCACCCAGAACTGGAAGAACAGAAACTGGTGAATTCGTTTGCGCTCATGTAACGTAAATATGATAATTAATGTTTTATTATATGACAGTTCATTCTAGTTAGTAAGAAAAGGAATCATAGGCTCATTCAGGTTGGAAAAGACCTTTGGGATCATCAAGTCCAACCATTGAGCCTACCTACAAGTTCACCCCTAAACCAGATCCCCCAATGCTACATCTAAGCATCTTTTAAACTCATCCAGGGTTGGTGATTCAACCACCACCCTGGGCAGCCCGTTCCAGTGCCTGACCACTCTCTCCAGGAAGAATTTTTTCCTGATGTCCAATCTAAACCTACCCTATTGGATCTTCAAACTTTTTCCTCAGATTCTATCACTAACTACCTATAAGAAGAGACCAGCACCCACATCTCTACAATGTCCTTTGAGATAGTTGTAGACAGCAATGAGGTCTCCCCTAAGCCTCCTCTTCCTCAAACTAAACAGCTCAAACTCTCTCAATCTCTCCTTGTAAGATTTATTACCCAGGTCCTTCACCAGCTTCGTTGCCCTCCTCTGCACTAGCTCCAGAACCTCACTGAGGTGCCCAAAACTGGACCCAGTACTCAAGGTGCAGCCTCACCAGTGCTGAGCACAGAGGAACAATCACCTCTCTACTCCTGTTGGAGTCTTCAGAAGCCGTTTACCCACTCATTTCCAAAAATACCATCTGAATGAAAAAGGCAGCTGTTATTTGTGCACAGAAGCTTCAAGCAACCAAAGCAATGGAATATAAACTTTGATATTCTCTAGCAGGCATGAACATCAGATAATAAAATTTAAAGACCAAAAGAACAATGTTTTTCATAATATGACAAAACCGGGACTAATAGGAGACACATTTAACAAGTTCTGCTTCTTTCTGTGGATCAAAGGACTGCAACATTTGCCATGGCAGAAACCAGAAGCTTAAAAACATACCAAGAATATAAGAAAGTAGAATCAGAAACAGAATGGGTGGGTTTTCTGAAAAGATTTTGTAAAATGCTTTGACCAGTTGTTCTCGTTTGAATGTGGGCAGGTGTCTTCACCTGAGGGACTGGAGAGTTACTGTGTCAACCTGTGATAAAGCAGCTCAGAACTCCAAGCTGAATTTGTGACTCTGAGAAACCAGCACAACTAGTTTGGAGCTTCCTGTTTCCTGCCCCTTGAGGGGAGTTACTTCTTGTCTGGTCTGTGGAGATCACGCACAGCATCACTGGACTGCAAGCAGCTGTACGGAGCAGAAGTAGTCCAGGGGCATTTTGCACAGGTCTAGATTGTGTGCTTCTAACACAGACACTGATTATGTCACACTTGGCCTTTTCTTCATTATCTACAACTCACCACGATAAGGGTTCTTTTTCCTCTGAGATTTATAAATAAAACAAAGATTAGGAACTTGCAAAATTTCACATACTAGTAAATTGAACTTTACAGGTACACCTTACAGGACTGTTTTCTTGCACTGATCGTAATTCAGAAGATGCCCTTAGCATTTGCTTCTCAGGTCTGCAAGAGTTCCCACATAAACAGCAGCCATAACGTACTCCCTTCTTTCATTAGCTTATTCAAATCAGTCTCCCTGTGAAAAACACGGCACATCCCTGATTCATAAAGTAAATATTTTATGCATCATAGTCCTCAATTCAACTCCAGGATTGATTACAAGTTTTGAGTCTTGTATGCATAGAATAAAACTAAAGCTCACATGGTTCCATATCAGAAGAAGTTTAAAACCAAGATATCACGTCTGGTCTTGGTGACAGGATGCACATGCTGGAACACACTGGTAAACAGGCATCAGTTTTCTGAGAATTTTACTCATTCATTTGATGAATTTTACTAATTAGTTAATTTGGATAGTCTCATTGCCTTAATCACAGAACACTAGGGATTGGAAGGGACCTCGAAAGATCATCTGGTCCAATTGCCCTGCCACAACTACAGATGTTTCATGTGGGAAACATTTCTAGACTATAAGATGACATATTTGTTTTCATGCCTGAAGTGAGAGAAATTTTCTAATAAATCACATTAGTAAATCCCAGGCTACCTTCCGCATTGCCATCCCAAGTGTTAAAACCACGGGATGTTCTCTTATATTGCTGTGATATTCTTTTCAGTCGTAATAACTGACAGGGCTGACTTATTTTGTACTGTCAGTGTGCACTTTCCTAGACAGCAAAGTTAAATATATGGAGAAAGGAAAAAGAAACCACGAGACCAGGTCATGGGTGAGATACACCCTGTAAGGCACAAGGTGATGACAAATACCCAACAGAATGCAACAACGTGCTAGCTAATGCACAGCAAATGCAACCCTTGGATGCACAGCTAGATGAACGTAGATGCTCCCAAATGCTACTGGGTCTTGCCTCCACTTCTAATAAGAATAGTATTTGTGTTATCAAGTGTTTTTCTCATTTAAGACTACATCTTACACAGTTTCAGTGCAATGACCCTGGACTTCAAAGACAAGTATGTGCCAGAGAGGTTTAACAGAACTAGGGCTTGAGGGCCTGTCAAAACACAAGGTCTCTGCTTCCAGAAGAAAAGAAAAAGTTGAGACTTTGCAACATTTGAGAGCAAAGAGAGAACAAAAACCCAAAAAACCAAGGGGTAGAGGAAGATCACTGAAGACAGCCAAATAGCTCATTAGCTGGGTCACTTGACATTTTACTGAACCAAATTAGGCAGATAATCCCTATGATGCTGTTTCATCTTTCTTATTTCTGGACCATAGAAACTCTTCCAGCGGAAACTCCAGGTGAAAAAAACTATGTTCACATTGTAAGTTACAGCTTTAATGATATTTTCAGGGGAAAAAACCTCACATCTTCAGGCTAGTTATGCTGATTTTTCAAGCACAACAGGATTTAAGACAGTGAACTAGAAGAAAGACTGTATAAAAGGCATCATTATTAATGTCTTCTCTATAATTTTTATTGCAACAGAAGTATTTAAATACATCAGAAAGGTATTAGGTTACTGTGCTGAGCTGTATTTAGTAGATTGTCCCATTCGTCTAACTAAATGGGCTGCCCAGGGTGGTGGCTGAGTCACTACCCCAGGGTGAGTTTAAAAGACGCTTAGATGTAGTTTTGGGGGGGGTCTGGCTTAGGGTGAACTTGTAACGTAGGGTTGATGGTTGGGCTCAATGATCCCAAGGGTCTTTTCCCACCTGAATGGTTTGATGGTTCGATAATCCCGCCAAGTTTACTGGAGATAAACAACATGCTCCAGCAACTGGTGAAGAGCTCAAACAGACCAGTGTGCAAATCTTGCAACACTATGTCTGCTTTAAGATTGTCTATCTCCAGGTTTTAGAGGGAATGATAGGGAAGAGATTTTAAAAGACAATCCATTTATAACTTTTAACCAATCAGAATCTGGTGTAGCAAAAGCCAAGATTTTTAAGGAATATCACAACTCTTAGTGTGCTGGAAGACTTCTTTGTTCAGTCCTCTTCCGAGAACCACTGACACCAGTTTGTCAGTGAAATACAGCCTTTGTGGATCTCGTGACGTACACAAATTTAGCTCCACTGATACTCTCATCACTGAATTCAGTCACATTTACTACTTATGAAACTGGTCTGGTGAATTCAATTACTGAAGGAAGCCTGGTTTTAATTCTCATAACTACTACTTCTTTCCATTTAAACAGATTAATAATAAAAGTTACAGCATTTCAGAGGAACAGCACATAAATTAACTATAAACTGAAGCCCTAGCCCGTGGCAATAAGATACAAAGCTCTCCTTCATGTCAGCTCAGATGCAGCTTTCAAGCATGTTCTAAAGGTATTTCTTCTGGATAAACATTTTACTTTCTAGATATAAATTACAGTTTATTTCCAGTTGTTTAAAATATCTATGATTTGGTAAGATGAGTCTTGCTAACCTCCAGCTGTCTTCTATTTACTTCAATTGGAAAAACACTGGGTAAATTGCTGCCCATGGAGCACAAACATAAGCAACTTAAGTAGCCATAATTTGTTGGAGTTTTAGATCATCCTAATTTAGCTATTTTTCAAAAGACTGTATGTAAAGTAGACTCAATTTAATTGCCACCCTGATAAATAGCTCTATTGGGAAGATAATACTGTTAGTAGAAGGGTAAATTAAAAGCAAAATGTGAAAGCCATTCTGCATCCATGACATACCCAATGTGTTTGGAATGAAGCTGTTTGATGAGCTGATCACAGGAGTGTACGGTGAACCACCAGTATATATGGTCCAGCTGTTTAGTATCTTCAGGGGACTTTCTCATACTCTTGAACTGATGTTTACACAACCACATAGATATAATAATAGAAAGACTAGACAGCTTCCTACTTCACTGTGCTCTTGGGTAACAGTATGAGCTCTGCATTCCATGTGCTCTCAACAAGGCATTTTTCCTTGGGGGTTCCATGAACTTGAAATCTACAATAAGGGGGGCTGTAGTAAAGGGTCAGAGTATGTACCTGAGCTCTACGCCAAGGCATCAACAAGAAGGGAACCTCAAGAAAGGCGAACTGATGGCATAGATGAGGATCTCGTGTCCCAGCAAGTCTGTAACAACATCTCATTAACTGCAGTATTTTTTGTGGTGCTTATTTCTATATATTAAACAGAGACAACATATGGTGTGACTCTGGTTCGTACTACACAACGTGGCAACAGTTATGTCTAAGCTGCTATTCATAATGACAAAGACAATTTTGTCCTCTCTGGCTTGTTAAGACCTTCATATCTGGCTTTCTGGTCCAGAAGACACTCTTTACAGAATCTTTCTTTCAATGGTTGCAATCCTTTTCTACGGCTCTTAGCTGGGGCTGAGCCTTCCCTCTTTTTATAGGACACAGTGAAGTCCAGATTAGGAGAAAACCAGAAGGCAGAGGTTGCAAGAGAGAAGCAAAGGAGGGAAAATGTGCAAGGAAAGGAGACAGAACCGCATAAAGTACAAGTGTGGCTGACAGCCCTAGGATCCCCCAGGATCGCAGTCAGCAGTGAAGTGAATTACCTTGCAGAAGAGACACAGCTGGCAGGAAAGATGTCAACTGCAGGAGGTAAAGAAAAATGCAGGAGGGAGGAGAAACTAGTGAGCCACTCTGTGGGCAGGAGTGCCTTGGGAGTAGAGCAACATGGGAAAGACAGCTGATGCCTTACAAATGTGCACGCAGCCCACAAATTAATATAACATTTGCTTACCCCTACCAATCCAAAATGGTTTCCTTGAACACCAATCCAAGAGAACACTCAAATTACCCTCTCACTCACTGCCAGGCATGGTTCAAGAGAGAACACCGTATACCCTCACACCCAAGGGTATTAACCATCATTACTTCACATTTCCTCCTTTCCCTAATGGGCCCTGCTTCATCTCCCTGGGTATTAAGAGCTGCTTCACAGCACATCCACGCAAGCAATCTGTAACAGTGCACTTAACCAGTCAGCAGGGGTTGAAATAATGAGCCAATCTGTACCATCCTCTCAACCCTGTCCTAAAAGCATCAGTCTGCTCAAGGATCTTCAAGGTACCTCCATCTAACCAAATTCCTAAGTAGCAAAGGAGTATTCTTACTGTCAGTGTGCTTCTTGCACAGTATATAAGACGTGATTTTTACTGTTCAGCCAATAAAAGGTATTTAACTCTTTTTGTGTTGGCAGATAGCTAATAATTATATGTTTAATCACAATGACATTGTTATAAAATTGAACCACAACAAAATGAGAAGCTTCACTGCTTCCTCTTTCCCATTATATCACAGGACAAACCCAGTTGGTGGCAAAACACTTGACAACCCCTACGCTTGCACTCACATTAGACTAAAGAGATTATCTCCACAGTTTGGTGGAGAACTACTTAATGTAAGCACTCAAGAGCAAGAAGCATATAAACTCTGCAAAGGCCAAAAAAAGAAAAGCTTTATACAAATCACAGAATCATTCAGGATGGAAAAGACCCTTGGGATCATCAGGTCCAACCATCAACTCTAGTCTACAAGTTCACTCCTAAACAAGATGCCCAACACTACATCTAAGCAACTTTTAAACTCATCCAGGGATGGGGACTCAACCACCACCCTGGGCAGCCCGTTCCATTCCAGTGAATTAAAATGAATAAAACTTGTTATACAGGACCTAAACCTGAGTGAAGGCAAGATAATTCAGTCCATAGGATAGATCCTACCTCTTTCTTCAGGCTTTTGATACTACAGCAGGATCTTCATTCCACACTCCCATTTTAAACTATTGACTCAATACAAGATGATTACTGTGTAGAGCTGGAGACAAAGCACATTTTTTTCCTGCCTGCTCATAGTTTCAGAGTGAAGCCCACCTTCTATTCTGGATTAAAACATAGCTTAAGCAGATCTCTGACCAATGGGAAATAATAACTACAACCATACTTTCACTCAATTCTTGCTAGAATCAAAGCCAATGCTTTGTGATCTTTCATAAAAGTTTAGCTATTTAAAATACTTGCAGCATCATTCTGGATTTTCAGGCAGTTGTCCCACTGTACTAAGACATGCCAGTGTTTTTTCCCCGTCAGACACTGGCATGGCAGTCCCCTTCATGTCTAATTCGTTGACAGCAATTCAGTACTGGATGGCTTATAATAGGCTCTGCCTGAATTCTGCCAGTATTGAATTGTTATTGATTGGGACGAGGCAACGGTGTAGAAGGGTGAATTTGCACAGCTTGTATTTGGATGGGTCACAATTTTGACAGATGATTCTGTTAGAAAACCAGGGTTCATTGTGGGCACCAATTATTACACACCCTTGCATTTTTTCCATCACTGCAAGTTCAGCTTCTTACTCTACAACAGACACAAGTCATTTGCTTTCTAAGGTCTCCATGCAAGTTGTTTCTTGAAAGACTTTATAATCAGCCTTTTGACATAACTGTGCTTCGTATACTCTGAAATAGTACATTAAGTGCATGAAAATGAAACACCTACTCTTTTAGTTTTTGATCCTATTACCTTGGCTGGGCCAATTCCAGTCATCACTGAGCAAATGGAACTAACTAGATGATCTTTTGAGGTCCCTCCCTTCCAATCCCTAATGTTCTGTGCTTCTGTAGAAGGGACCTTGAAAGACGATCTAGACAAATCTTCCCTCCAGAGCAGGATCACCCAGATCAAGTCACACAGAAACATGTCCAGGCAGGTTTTTAAATCCCAGCGCTCTGCAATTCTGTGATTGTCTGCACTGCTGGGCAAGTGAAGCCCGTCCACATTCCACTTCTAAATGCCAAAACACACCAAGTCAACAAAAAATTATTTATTTTACTTTAGAAGATGAAAGAAGGTCATTAGTAACATTACCCCTATTTCAGTACTGTTGCTTTGATTTAAATTGTCAGTTTAAACATTTGAATTTCAGGGTGAATTATATAATTGCTTTCTTTACCTGTTTATTGATTATATTTTTTTGGTATTTACTCTATATCCCTTTAGTTTGAGTTAACTATGTCTGCTGAGAAGCAGGATGGCACACTCCAAGCGACTTGGCTGGAAAGCTGGGCAAAGGGCTTTCACTGAACCGAAGACTTTCAAAGGGCAACTTTTCTTGCAGAGCTGTAACTCTGCAGAAGTTTGAAACGACGCAGCTGCTTCCACAATTTTCTGCTTCTGTTATTGCTTTTGTGAAAGATCATATTAAAAAAAATCTTTCTTGACATGCCACGGTTCTCCCTGATGATACTGTTATCACAAAACACGACTGTATCAGTAACAGCAAATAGGACTAAGGACAGTCTGCACTGTCAAGGAGAAGTTCGCTTCAGTCAGTGTCTAATAACGGAAATTGCCTCTCCTGAACTCTACCACTACAGCCAGAATAACACATCTCTCTGCACTAGGGAGTAGCATTTTATCAACCCAGCCAGCTTCTCGTGACCCAGCCAGTCTGGACCATACCTTGTGGCCAAGTAATGGAAAGCCTCTCCAGCACCAGCCTGCAGATGAGGAGCAGACACTTGCCAGCTGGTTCCGAGGCAGAACCACTCTCACAGAACCTCACACGTCATTCGTCAGATAATCATACAATCATTAGGGATTGGGAGGGTCATCTAGTCCAATCCCCTGCCACAGCAGGATCACTTCACTGGAGAAGTGATGGAATCAGAATCACTCAGGGTTGGAAGGGACCACCTGATCATCCAGTTCCAACTCCCCTGCCATGGGCAGGGACACCCCACCCTAGACCAGGCTGGCCAGAGCCCCATCCAGCCTGGCCTTAAACACCTCCAGGGATGGGGCCCCAACTACCTCCCTGGGCAACCCATTCCAGGCTGTCACCACTCTCACAGTGAAGAACTTCCTCCTCACATCCAGTCTAAATCTACCTGCATGTACAGTCCACAACAGGCTCTGATGAACCTGACTTGCCAGTGGAATTGTTACGAGCACCCTGCGTCCAGCACTGCCTGTGTTCAAAGCCGTTACAGGCAACACTCTGCGTGGCTACTACTAAGAATCCCTAAGTACCCAATAAGTGTAGCTGAGGTTGTCCTTGTAGAAGGTGACTGGTGTTAACACTTTTTAACCCACAAAGAGCGGTGAAGTTCAGTTCTAGAGTGACCAAGTAGAAACAGGTCTTAGAGGAAAAGGGGTAAAAAGAGGAAAACCGAGCTGTGACACCCTGAAATCGAGGACACGCTGAAGACAGTAGCCTTAACCTAGACCAATCTGTTGTATAAAGGGCAAAGCACAGTTATACCCCTGAAGGAGCCTTGGCTTTTGGTACTTTTGCCCACAGTCTGAGGGTGAGATCTACCTATTAAATGCAAGTGGATACTTAAGTCCAATATCCTGTCTCACTGCAATATTCATTTCTAAAGTGTCTGAACAATTCAACCTTCCAGTGCCACAGCCAGCAGCAAGACTTCCTAAATTAGCAAAAGCAATAAACAAGAGCCTCATTAAATCCTTCTCTTCCCTGCTTTTTTATCCCTCTAATGAAGCTCTGTGTCTCGTCACTCCTCTCATTTCGCTAATTCTCTCTTCATCACCGATTTCTTTATCCTTTGATACGATGAAGTCTCGTGTCATAAGTAACGATAGGGCTAAGTTTTCTGGAGGGCAGAGTACAAAAAGGACAGCAAGGCGTGTTGTTCTTAAAACTTGCCCAGCAAGGCAGATGGCTCATTAATGTACCAGTCTCGCCCTCTCAGCAAGGAAAAAACACACGCTTACACGGAGGGGTCAGCCTGTGAGGCACGCTCCCTCTGCTAACTCGAGCCTGGCTGCTCCTGTTCAAGCTGTCTGCTGCACCGCTCAGGCTCACCTTTACACAGCAATGAAGTGAAAGATTTTTTAAAAGCTGGTGAGATAGCTCTTGATGTACTCCTTACAGCTTTAGGTCTAGCAAAACCTGAAACTCTTGAGAGCCCCTTGAGATCAGCAAAAAATACCCCTCGGTCTCACTCTTCTTTGCAGACATCATTAACTCATCTAAACAAAGGAGAAATAAAGAAATTTACTGCATGCTAATTACACCAAAGAAGAAAAACTTTACTGCAAGCAGGCAACCACAGTACACTACTATAATTCACTCTCAGACTCTATAAAAGTAATAAGTGCACTCTTACTATTAATTATAGCAGCTTATCTCCTACAGTCACAGAACATTAGAGATTGGAAGGGACCTAAAAACATTATCCAGTCCAATCCCCCTGCCACAGAAGGATCACCTAGATCAAGTCACACAGGAACATGTCCAGGCAGGTTTTAAAAGTCTCCAGAGAAGGAGAGAAATACATATAACTGAGATGGCCTTATATATTTTGACAAATGATACTTGAAAGAACCAACACAGCTCATCAGATCAGTTTCACAAAAGTTGTGAAGGTCTCCAGCATTTTTGGAGGAAAAGGCTGAAGGTTTTGCTTTTTACACCAGCTGAGCTTACTAATCAAATGAATCCAGTCTACCTTAGCTACTGCAGATCAGAATCCAGACATGTTGGTAGGGAGGGCAGTGAGTGCTAAAAAGAAGAGAAAAATGGAGGTGAGCATGCATCCCTTCCACTAAGAACACGCAGATCCTGAGGTCGGTGGAACCCTGTTGCGACCCCATTCCTAACTGATTGTCCTGCCCATCAGGAGCCTGCAGACTCTCCAAGAGCTAATGGAATGGGAGCTGCACTTTTTAGTAGTAATAAATGTCATTAGCAAGGCAACTCTGCCAAGAGGGCTGAAGGCACCTCTTATTTTGTAAAATGCTCAGATGGAGGATGCGTGCACTGTACCTGTCTTAAGCATGTGCATCGGCTCTTATCGATGTAATGTATCAGAGTGCCAAAATTACTGCTCAGTAAGCCCAGGTAGAACTCTTGAGAAACAAGAAAACTGATTTTACTTTATCCTGAGTTAAGGGTAGTTGATTCTTTGTCTATTAGTGCGGCTTTTGATGTGATAGCGTAATTAAATTTGAACCCAATGTGGCCAACTCCTGCAACAAATGATACGTATTCTCTTTCTTCTCTTTGTGTTGAAAATACAACCTGGCTGACTGGAATCACTGTGGCAAGCTGTAAATGATGTATGAAATGAAAAATCCCTGCTCACTGCAAAGAGAGAATATAGATAGGGCTCAGCAATTGCTGCTGGGCTGTGCTATTTGCTGAAATATTCAGCTCAAATGCAATCACACAAGCTTGCCGGCGCTGACACTGGGCAGCAAGTTGCATATATCATTTTTCAATCTTATTCAGGACCAAATGACTAAGTAATAGCTGGCATGATAAATTCAGGAAAATTTTACAAAGATACCAAACTAACTTCAGTTTTTCAGGTATTTTTTATGTATTCGAACAACTAATTTTCAACTGGCTCTATCCCACCAATGCTCTGAACTTTGGAAAGCTGTAAAGCGACTCCAAGAAAAGCTGGACAGCTGGGAAACTGGACTGACTGGTCTGGAACACTTGGTAGATGCCATTTAATAGATACTGAGCCAATGCCATGCTCATTAGGGCGCACTGCCATCAGGACAGCGCAATGAACAGAATCAGAGGCAAAGACTTCTCCATCCTATGGTACAGGGACACAGTAAAAACCAATCTGCAATCCCTCACAGGACTGTTGATACATGTTAGATGTTTGTGTTAACTGTTGGGACTGAGGCTATGATTTAACCACATACAGATCTTTGCAGATTATGGAGGCCCTGCAGACTCCACGACTCCTTTTTGTTATCATCCCCAACTCCACTTTACCTGGGCAACTTCCACTTGGTCATGACGTAAACTGAATCGGGCATCTGACCTGCCTTTAACCAGTTTGTCTAAAAACAAGAAAAGAATGGAAAGCAGTGGTTTTGGTAAACCAGTAAAGTTCTCCCTAGACAGAGGCAAGGACAAGATGAAACATGAGGCTCTTGCACAAGATTAATTCAGGACACTGAAGCAGGCTGCCCAGGGGGATTGTGGAGTTTCCTCCTGTGGAGATGTTTAAGACCCACCCAGATGTGTTCCTGTGTGACTTGGTCTAGCTGATCCTGCTGTGGCAGGGGGATTGGACTAGATGATCTTTCGAGGTCCCTTCCAATCCCTAATGATTCTATGACAAGCCTTCGGCTGGTTCTATCACTAGAAGCATCCAGGGTGAATATACAGGCACCTCAAAGAGCTGTTTGCAAGAGCTGTCAATTGCAAGCCTAAAGAGCTGGGAAGGGGAAAGGAAAGGCGCAATAGCTGAGAACAGGGGTGGCTGTGCTGCCATAAATCTGTGACTTCTGTCTCCTGTGATGATTGTAAGCCTGACTGACAAAATGCAGATCATGTAGCACCTATGGGGTTCTCTTTAAAGATTTTTATTCTTGAAGCCCTTCAAAGATCACACGACAAGTTGAAATTTGACATTTCTTCCTGCTTCTGTGTTCTTCCTTTCCTGTCTTCCATTGAGCTGGCTGAAAAGGTTAGAAAGTTGTCTCACCTCCCCTAAAGGCAACCAGCAAAAGGAAACCTCAAAAAAGGCTTTAAAATCCACGTACCTTAAAATGTATTAACTGTTAAACTTTGGTTTTGTTCAGAATTTTTTTACATGCACATTTTCATGCATTATGGAACTTTGGAAGTCTGGCTTTACATACTTAATGTTTAACCTTCCAGGCATATTTTTGACTTCTTACTCCTATTAAGTGGGTGTTAATTCAAACTAGTCAAGAGGGCATGAACTTGAACAGAAGATCTCTTTCCAATGTTATTTTCTCCAAACCTTTCAAAGATAAGGTTAGATAGATGTGTCTGATCGAAATGTGGTGCAAGCAGTTAATGGCCCTCAAAGCACTAGGATAGCACCTTGAGGCCAGAGTTGATGAACTGAAGGAGCCCAGAAATACAGATGTCTCCACAGAAACAGCAAAGTGCTGCTGCATCAGGGCTGGTGACCCTCGCCATGCAGCCGGGAAGCAGCACACAGAAGGGGCACTGGGGGGAAGGCCACTATTTTAAACATCTAGAATATAAGACAGAAAGGACTATGCTGCAAAGTCTACTTACATAACCACACAGATACAAGCCCAGATGACAGAAAACAAAGATGTTTGAAGCAATTCTGTGCTAATCGTTCTTTGATCAGGGAATGAAGTCTGAATGCGCAACGATTTTTATTTAAGGTTGTGTGTTTAAACAGTGACTACTGCAGCGACAGCGTGGTCTGCAAATAAGGCTGCTGTGCATTACTGTAGTCGGAATACTTATCCTGCACATTATTTATTCTAAGTATTATTCTAACATCTACAATCCCCAGTCATGGGGCAGGACCCCACTGAGAAAACCAAGTCTAATAAAACAGCAGTAACTGAAGGCAACTTCAGCTCTTAGTATATAAATTAGATCACTTAATACTGGTGCAGCCAGAGGATGAGCGGGACTCCATCTGTGCACGGGTTTCTGCAGTTGTGTGCAATCAGGTGCCTGAGCCATCACTCACTGCCTTCCTGCAGCAAGGAGGACCAGCTGGGAGCTCCCACTGCAGCTTCAGCATAGCTTACCGGGGAGACCTAAAAACCAAGACGCAGCCCCTGTGGCTAAAAAAATGTGGGCAAATCCTTCTGAGTGTTCTGAGCGGCTAGGGAAGTTTAGAAAAGTCATTTATGAACCGACTGCTGTGGAGACATTGCTGCCTTTATTCGTGGCCAGCAAAAAGAGAAGAAACAAAAAAGCTGGTAGAGAAAAATAAAGGCTAAGAAAACAGATATTAAATATGAATACTGAAAGCAAAAGTTATCTAATAAAATTATTTAGTATTTCCAAGAAGTGTGCCAGGGACTAGGAGCTTTCTCTGTCCTTTTCTTCTGCAAAAGCAGGCACTGGGCAACGCAAAGCCCCGTGGTGCTCCTTGGCACCCTGACAGTGAAAGACACCCCCAACAACTCCATGGATCACTTTGGATTCCCTCCCTCCCTGAAGACGAGAGCACACCACGTTTGCAACTCACACTTTGATAAGACTTACCACCAAAAAGAGATAATATTTGTTGGAAAACAAAGAAGAAATGTGTTACCTAATCTCGAGATGAGGCTGTTAGCTGCAGCACTGGATGCAAAAGGTCACAAGTAGAACCCAATGTTAGTGTAATCTCACTTCAATTAAAGTTTTGTATTTACCGATGGGATACTTTCCTAATTGCTTACTCTCATTACAAGGGATTTCAAGATGTATTTGACACACCGGAGACAAAGGTCAGGGTTAACAAAGATAACCTGTCTCCTGAATGCCACTGCCAGTAATCGGTAATTTTAATTTACACGACCCAAGAGAACGTCAAGTTTGAATTCTATTCTGAGATGTAAATATAAATGCTCGTGCTGATCTTGGGTATTATCTGTACCCTGTTACACCTATCCATAAAAAAGGCTTTCAAAAACCCATTAGTGGCTTCTGCCTGGTCATTTTGGGTGTAAGAGAGTTAGACACTCTTTATACCTGCCAGCTGTTCTGTTTATTCTCAGCCTGATCTGTTCATTATGTAGAGTTTACTGATTTTCTCATGTCAAACGCCATTACACCGGTGATTTGTGATTTCTGTTTCATTCATGACTTCTTTAACTAGATTTCTGTACTGGTACACATGACATTCCTAACAGCTATTTCTGGAGTGCAGGGCAAACACATTCTGCAGTAGGTCCTCATGTTCCTCACAGGTTTCCTACCTACAGGACTTGGGATGGTACGTGTCCCGCCTGGATGTGCTCCTATGCGACTTGGTCTAGGTGATGCTGCTGTGGCAGGGGGATTGGACTGGATGATCCTTTGAGGTCTTTTCCAATCCCTAATGATTCTATGTCTGCTCCAGCTGTGTAGCTAGGAGACAGTCAGCTAAGGTTCTGCATCTGTGACCGAGAACATTATCTCAGACACAGCCATAGCCAGAGACTGGGTTCGGTTACAGAAAGAAATACATATTAAGTGCAGTAGCACATGGAGAAAAGCTAATCTTCATGCAGACATCCTTAGGGAACTTCAGAATGAAATAGCTGAGCTGAATACAAAAAAAAGTTATGAACCAGAAGCTGTCTCTAACTGCAGAGGACTTTGGGGCATTGTTAATTCACGTTTCTCCTTCAGAAAGGTACTGGGGTGATTCTGGGAGCCAGTTGTTGTTTTTTTTATAATAAAGGTGCTGAAACAGCGGCAACGAGAATAAATTACACATGTTAAGGGCAAACAAGCACAGCTCCCACAAAGGTAGATCTGTCACTGTCATCTGTTTAGCATGTTGGGGATTGTAAACAAAACAGGATGAGGAACAAACAGCAAATATTTATATGAACTTCTAAAGTTTCTGGCAAAAGAAAGTACATCTTGAAGTCAACCAATGTCATAAATTAGACACTGACTTGAAGAAAAGAAAGTATAACTAAATGAACAGCTTTCTATCTGGTAACTAGTTCAAATTGAAACCTACTGATTGTTTTGTTTGTGGTTTTCTTAGTTTATCCTGTAAAGTCTTCCATTTAGGAAGACTCTTCTAAAGCATCTAACTAACAAGACCTCCCTCTCGACTGGAATTTCCATATGTTCCCAAATGAAACTTAGGCAATTAACTTTAAACTAGGATTTTTTAGTTACTGAAATTTTGCACTGGCAAATTGAGATCTCCTATTGTTATTGAAGTAATCTTCCTCTTCTTTGAAGTACAGTGATGATATGTCTCAAAAACAAGGGGCAGGGGGAACAGATGGAGAATCTAAGAAGTACTGCTGGTCAGCAACCCAACAAACATTGGAAAAGGAGTGTCCAGGTTTATTCTAAGCTGTGAACATTAAGGGGAAGATAAATACATGAGTAAGACCTTGTGCTGGGAGAGCTGCACTGTCAACCCCAAATGTACCAACACACTCTTAAAATACTACAGAAAGATATTAAAGACAAAGGTATTAAAGACAACAATGTTGAACAGTACCAGGCCCAAAACAGGCACCATTCATAACCGATCTCTATTTGAGCATTCAGCCACTGATCACAACTCTTGGAGCGTGGCTGATCAGCCAGCCTGAAACACTCATGTCAGCAGTATGGCACTTACCAGCACTACTCACCACTGTACAAGAGGACTATATTCTGCCTCTCTGTCTACGCAACAGCAAACACTTCTTTAAAGCACCTCAATAGGCCAACTCTTGAGACAGACTCTACTCTCAGAACAGTCAAAAAAGGACCAACCAGCATCTGTTTCCTGCATTATTTTTTTGGCTTGTCACCTTACTCCACAACTGATAGTAACTTTTGAAAATAACCTAATGGCCTTTACACCTCTGGAATTAAGAAAGATTGTGTATTAAAGCTTCATGATCCAATTAACATGAGGCCTATCCCCTTCCCTAAAGGCCTCCTTGCCCAGCGCTATCATTGCGGCTGATATCGTAAGTGTAGCGTGAAGTGGCAATGCACACATGTGCCATGTTCTTCACGTTGCTTGGACCTGCTGAAACATGATTTTAGTAAGAATGATGAGAGTAATAAACATCTTCTGGCGAAGGCTTGCAAAATGTGCACACATTTTACTCACGCAGTAATGGGCCATAAAACTCTTGGAGAACTGCAGGAGGAAAGCAATGTACATCCACATGCATAAATTAAAAGAAATGCGAACTCCGTGGAATGTTGCTGGTTTAGACATTTAGAAACGGCACCAATAAGCATGAGAAATCTACACTCATTCTCAGTAGCACTTCCATCAGCCAGATAAATTAGAGCACACTAGTTTCTAAAACTAGATTTTATGGGAGAGCTTTCAGTGGATCCTAGCTTTGAGTCCTCCACATGGTCTGTGGCAACACTGTGAGTCACTAAGCAGGCAGAAACAAGTCTTTAATGTAGTCTTCTCCTACAAACCCATCACTCTTCTTCTTGTACTTTTACTGGATGACCAGTAGGGAGGGTCCCAGGAATTAGTTGGCTTCACTAACCAAATCGAAATCTTATTGAAAGGGTTTCAGTTTTTACTACAAATTCCTGCTGATAAAGCTGGGAGGAGTGGCTGACACACCAGAGGGCTGTGCTGTCCTCCAGTCAGACCTGAACAGGCTGGAGAGATGGACAAAGAGGAATCTCACGAGGTTCAACAGGAGCAAGTGTCGGGTCCTGCACCTGTGCATCAGTATAGGTTAGGGGTAGACCTGTTGAAGAGTAGACCTGAGGAGAAAGATTTGGAGTCCTGGTAGACAGTAACGTGGCCATGAGCCAACAGTGAGCCCTTGTTGCCAAGAAAGCCAGTGGTATTCTGGAGTGTGGCCAGTAGGTCTATGAAGGTCATCCTCCCTCTCTACTCTGCCCTGGTGAGGCCACGTTTGGAGTTATGCTTATAAGAATTCCACCAGCAGATCAAGAAGGTCTTTGGTAACTTGTGTGTAAAAGAAAAGCAAGAGTAGGGAAAAGACTTCAAATTTTTTAAGAGTGAAAACGGATCAGGTCTCTCAGTTACTGATCAGGTTACTCAGTTACTTACTTACGTAGCCAGTGCAGCAGGGCACGGTTTTGCTTACCAAGGAACCAATCTGAAGCCTGAAATTGTGAAGTAATTGACATTCTGCATGCTGCTGCTGCTTCAAAGAGTCTGGAGGACTGCAGCTCCTGGTGCTGCCAGCAGCATGAAGTGAGTATTTCCTGCACTAGCTGAGAGGCTACGAACATCCGGAGAAACACTGACTGGATGATGACGAAAATAACTGGTGCGAAAAGCAAAGCTCTTCCATGAAGATAATGAAAGTACAGTCTTAGCGCACAGGAGAAAGAAAGGGGGTTTTGTCTGGTTATTTGCTTTCTAATTTCAGGAAAGCAATTTGGATCCAAAAAGTATCACTTAGATAGGATAAGCTTTAAATCAAAATAAATGCATGGGGTTGGGGGGGAATGGAGGAAACCCAAATGTTTTGCATTGAAATGAGTGCAACCAACACGGCATAAACAAACAACAGGACACTCCCCATTCTCCTGCTTCTTTAACTACTAGTGACTAGCAACTTGCCAAGTAAGTGACTAATTAATCTTCAATGAAAAGTACCTAGGACACTTTTTCTAACGTGTTCCTCCTTGAATACTGACAACAGTAAACTCCCACACCAGGTTTCATACCTCTTCCACGCCTCTATTCTCCAAGTGCCTCCAGCAGACCAGTGGCAGGTGTACGGAGGTCTGACACAAACTGTAGACTATCAACCGGATCTAAAATTTTCATTTTAGTTTTGCTGAGCTCTGCTGTATCTGGTTTATTTATTCACTCTTTCTATTTTTAAAAAATACCCAGCAGAGGTGACAGAATGCATTCCTGTTTGACACTGCCAAAGTCTTATCTTTTTATTGCATCTATAAAAAACCCAACAAAACCTATTAGAAACCAGTAACACTTGAAAAGTAGAAATGTTGCAGCAGTCCACGAGAGAATCAACTGGATCTTCTAGGGGGCAGAACAGCTCTGTAGTTTATGAATTTTGCAGGGCCAGCAATAATTTCCTCAACAGCTTAAGTATCCAACCCTACAACAGAATTCTTCTGGGGGCACTGTGACAGGTAGTGCCCTACACAGTAGTTTCCTAAGAAAAAGTAATAAGCAAAGCACGTCTTCACATTTAGAAGAGAGAGTTAGCTGGGTACGACTACAAATCCACCCGATTGTTAACTATAGATAACGGAGAAGCAGACGGACAACAAAAAGAAGGAAAACCACCACTTTTTTCAGCATATTTTCCACGATGTTTTTTTGCTCCTCTATTAATATTTAATGGCAATAAACGTCACACTAATCACATACAGAGAGACTGTTCTGAACTTTAGGAATAGAGGCTTTTTACGTTCTCGGGCTCAGAGTTTCCCCGTTTCTGTCTTCCTTCTCTAAAGCATTCTGTCGCTGAGACTCGCGCTCCATTTTGTAACACAAGAAAGTTCTGTGCTATGGAATTTCCTCAAGACAGACCTATTTATTTACATCTGCAGCTCCCACAAGAAAATGCCTTTTCTTTTCCCCAGTATCTTTTCCTTCAGTGTTTTCAGTGCAAAGTTTCATGAATAAGCACAGATTATGAAAAAGACCCCTACCAGGAAATACCACAAGAAAGCAAGAAGGTCTTTTCATGTTAACTGTTCAGCATGTTTGGTCAAAAAAAGGAAAAGCCCACAGGAATGCTTTTTGTTGTGGCATTCATTAAGTACAAAGGCACAAGCCAGTCTCTCAGGCAGCCCATTTTGACAGATTTGAAATGCATGCAGTTTCATTAACCCTGGCTCTTACAAATCTACCCACTGCAGTAATACCTAGTGCAGTTGCAGCCCATGCATCAGAATGATGATATGCCTAAACTGGATCACAATTCCTTTAGATTAAGGGGTTCCCTGATGCTGCACAGTGCTCCAGAGTACCGCTGCCAAGTGGATTTGCTCTGAAGTGCTTTTAAATACACACTTGGATTGCTACTCCTACTTTATCTTATCATCACCAAAATTACTGAATCTCAACACATCTGATAACATCCTGTGTGACTTGGTCTGGGTGATCCTGCTGTGGCAGGGGGATTGGACTAGATGAGCTTTCAAGGTCCCTTCTAATCCCTAATGATTCTATGACTAAGAAGCCTTGTGGTAACGAACCCAGGTAACGTTTCACGGAAGTCAGAAGCGTGCCACAGGGCAGCATATTTGACCATTAATTTAACCACAGGGTAGATAAAATATTTTGTTATTTCCAAATTGGCTTGTCTAACACAAATACAGTGAAAGACCACTCTGTCACAGAACCACAGAACATTAGGGATTAAAAGGGACCTCAAAAGATCATCTTGTCAAATGGCCCTGCCAGAGCAGGATCACCTAGATCAAGTCACACAGGACCATGTCCAGGTGGGTTTTAAATGTCTCCAGAGAAGGGAGATTCCACAGCCTCCCTGGGGAGCCCTTTCCAGTGCTCTGTCATCCTCACTGTGAAGAAGTTTCTTCTCATATTGATGTGGAACCTTCTATGTTCCAGCTCACACCCATTGTCCCTTGTCCTATCATTAGATGCCCCTAAGCAGAGCCTGGCTCCATCCTCCTGACACCCAACCTTCAAATATTTATAGACATTAATGAGGTCACCCCTCATCTCCATTTCTCCAAGACAAAGACACCCAGCTCCCTCAGCCTCTCCTCATCAGGGAGATGTTCCATTCCCTTCATCAATATGACACAATACACAGAGATGAACTACTTGGTAGAAGTGTCTCTTAATAATTTCTACAAAGGTACTGAAATAGGGATCCTTGGATTCCATAATCAGAAATGTTGAAACAGCAACAATAAGATTGGGTAGGATGCACAAGGCATCCAAAATAAAAAAAAACCTGGTACTGAAGAACCCAACATACAAACACAGTTGCTTTGTTCAACAGTGGCAGAGTTAAACCTTTGGCTGCTCTAAATGGTGACATCAACTGCAGTTATGCCAGTGGCTATGTAAGATCAAGCTCTTACTGTAAAATGATAATTCCATCTCACAAAACAAGAAATATTACTCCTTGAAACTGTTCAGGTGGATATCAGGTATCCAGTGGGTATATAACATGGCCTGAATTCCTTTTAAGTCATTGTATCTACAGTTTTCCATGGGCTCAGCACCTTTAAAGGTGTCGATAAGAGCTAATAAGTAATGCAAGGCACAGAGAGCAAGTGAAATTCAAACTGTGTGAATGTAGACACTATTGAAAACAGGTGATGCTGTTATCTTCTTCTCATCCACGCAACAGAAACATTCTCTAGGTCTTGTTTTTCGACATTAATGGATAACATGTATGAGAAAGCCTACTCCATCTGTTCAAGAGTTTTCTTGTTATTCATCCCAGAGGTAAGAACAGAAAGCTACAGCACTTACTTGTTATGGTTGCAGCGACTGGAGCATGGGAAAGTGTAAAGCACAGATTTAAGAACAGGCTCCTGATGAAGAGATATATTGGATCTAAAATACAATATGGCCTAAGTCTTACACTGTGGAGTAGAAGATTTTTTCTCACCAAGAGGCGAATAAACAGAACTATACACAGGCAGAGAAGCAGCCCGTTTGGAAACATACGTTGAGTATTTTCTTAAGCCTCGAACCCCTGTAAATTTCAAAATATCCCCAAGGAGAAATGAAATGTACCACACATCATTTTTTGCATTGAATATTTGTAAATGTTATCTTTTTATAATGTGAGATGCTTTTCTCAAAACATAATTGTTTCACTTTTATGTCAGTACACTAGATCCTGAGAGATTTAGGGAATACTTGAACTTACTTCTGGGAAGGACCACCCTAGCTCTCCACAGGAACTAGTTACAAGAAAGAGGTGGCACAGTTTGATTTTACAAAGCATAGGCGAGCAGCTTCTTGTTTCAAAGGAAATACTCATTGTTTACAAACATTTGCTGATTAAAAAAAGCACCCAAATCTCACAGGACACTAATGGACATTTCCTTCAGTACTTGCTCCTGGTCTTCTTGGACAAACTTATGAAACAGGTAATGAGGGTAGATATTGGAAACCATGTGTAGGTGTGGTAGCTTGGTTTTGATTAGAAACCAGCCTAGAGTGTAACAAATACCAAGTGAGGAGTAACCAATAAAGACTTTCTATCTGGTGCATAACTATCCCTCATCCTGTATGGGAGTCAGGACTCAAATGAGACAAAACAGAGCTGCAGCAGAAGACCACACTTCAGTCCCTCAGGAAAAACACCTCAGCAAGACTGGGAGGCTTCAGAGACAATGAAGAACTTGATGACACTGCTGTTTGTGCAAACAAAAAGCAATGAGAAAGGAAGTCAAAATATAATTAAAACATAAGCACAAAAACCTGTAATAAATGTAGGAGTCGTTGATCAAATTCAATAAATTTGCCTGCCAGCTTCTCACTGGGAAAACATTTGATGTGAAGACAAAAACCTGAAGTACTTTTATGAACTGAGCTAATCACAGAAAACACGAACTTGTGATGAATAATGCCTTCCCAGTCACAACACAAAATTCATGGTCCCTAAAGAAGGGCGATTAAAAAGCTCTTTAAAGTCTTTGACCATTAAAAATTTTAAAAACCCTACAAAACAAGGCAAGAAAACAACCAAAACCTCTTCACCCTGTGCCATAGCTACTAAAATCTTGCAGTAGTGATCTATATTGTCTCCTTATGTCTGTGTCATTTGCATTTTATTGTAAACATTACTGTTATTTTAAACACTCCTTCCATAAGAGCAGGAACTTCTAAGCCTGGCTGAGCCAGCTAAAGCCTTAGCAGGTGATTGATTCCCATCATCACGGGACTCGGTCTACATACATTTGGTAGTTAAACAGGAACTAGCCATTGACTCTGTAATCCCTTGTGCCACTCTTGTCCTGTGAAAGGGTAATGACAAAAGGCTGGTACAGTATTTGCCAGGACACCCTTGCCAGTCTTTTCTATCCCCACAGGCAGTGACTGCAAATGTCCGTGACTTCAGGCAAGTTTGTGTTGCGACATTAGTGTGCACGTTCCCAGAGGAACCTCCGTGGAAGGACTTTTCGTTCACGTTGAGACAGAGAACTCAAATGGCTTCCCCAGGCACAGAGTGCCCAGGACAAAATGACTGACTGCTACACTGCTGTATTTTGGTCACAGCCTAAGGCCTTTTCCACAGGGGACTGAGCTAAACAAATAACTGAAAGAGGAGGTCTCATTGCTCAGGTAAATGTAGTGTTTCAAAGCTTGTCAAATACATAGCCTTTATTTTCCTTCTTTATTATTAACAAATCTCACAAAGAAGAGTAGAAAAAATGAGGTTATAGGCTACCTGATCTTGATGCCGATGAAGCGCTGGGTTACCTGAGGGCAAGAATAGCCAGCTCCTGCAGGCATAGGCACCATTCTCTTCCCCTCCAGAGAGCAGTTTGGTAGCTGAACCAATACACTAGGATGGAAGTTGGCTTTGCAAGGCTGAGCCATGCATCAGCTCAAGGGTCTCTGAACTGTCCTTGTCAGGGTCACAGGCAGTGGAGAGGTCTGCTCAGCAGGACGCAGGTTGCCAGACCAAGGCCAGCACTGTCCACAGAGCAAATCCCAGTGGGCATGCCCAAACCAGCCTGCATATATTAGGCATCACTAGCTTGGGCATTCCTGCCTCCGTTTTCAGAATCAAAAAGAGGCCCATACTCACAACCTGAGGCACTATTTTACGAACCCTCCCAATGCAAACTCCAGCCCCTCATCTCTTCTTTCAAATAGCTGTGACAAAACAGCGCAGCACACAGAACAGCCTCAATATTTTGGGTTAAATCTCACTGCTGTTACCATCTGGCATTACCTGTCACTCAGTGAGGGCTTTCTCACTTATCTGGACACACAGCCACTGGCCTGTGCTACTCCCTTGCACCACACAGGCTGTAGTAGGGACACAACTTGCAGTCACTCCTTTCAGTTAAATACTTGCATCTGTTCATCTTGCTGTGATGCCTTTTTAATGCTCCCAAATAAAAAGAGAACTGCAACCTTTTCATGAAAATATTACATTTAGTCACAGAGCTGGGCTGTTTTAGCAGTCCAGCCAGTGTATATCGGCAAAGGCTAAATGTCACAGACTCCCACAACATTAGGGATTGGAAGGGACCTCAAAAGATCATCTAGTCCAATCCCCCTGCCACAGCAGGACCACCCGGACCAAGTCGCACAGGAACACATCCAGGCGGGTTTTAAATGGCTCCAGAGTATGAGAACTTTACAAGATCAATGACATCTCAGCAAATACTTTATTAAGATAAAAACCAAACAAAAGCTAGCTGATGAATGAAGGCAAAAGCCCAAACACAAGCAAGGATGTCAAATCCTGCACCCGAACACCCCTGTAGCACCCCAATGTGTGGAAATACCAGTACAGAAACGCAGAAACGCCCAGCTCAGTCTCAATTCTGTGGTCACTTACAAATGTACTATATGTTATATAAAGGAATTTGAAAGAAAAATTCCTTGTTAAAGATGCAGGCACACAGAGCCAGTAACGATTTTCACGATTATTTGATATTTGTTGGTTATTAGGAATCGTGTCAATATCTGCCTTGAATTATGACTCACTGCTTAGCAAAACTCCATTTTATTTCCCTACAGAACACAAAGGCTGATGAGAAATTGCTCAAAAGAGCATCTACTTCAGTAACCAATTCCAGACAGCTTGTATGACATTTCCCTGGGAATGCAAAGGGAAAACTGAAAAGGAGAGTAAATTCACTTGGGGCCTCTCCTCCAAGCAATAAGCAATGAACCCCTGTTTGTGGTTCTGCTGCAGGCTTGGAATATGGTAAAGTTGTGGGATTAGGAGAAATCAGACATTCCTGTCTCAGAAATGAAAATTTAGTATATTCAGGAGACGACAATGACGCAAGTAAAAACTGTTTTGAAAAATACCATTCTGCAATTCAAATCTGTCTGGGTTTGGGTCTAAATATACAGATCTGGCCATTTTCAAGGAATGTCAGCGCAGATATTTACCATGGACACATCTGCATAAGATTATGCACACATCAAAGTTGTTTTGTAACTGGGAAAAGAAAAAGTTACTATCATCCTTTAGATGTGTTTTTTGTTCTGCATGAAATGAACCTGACACAGTACTTCTGAAAGCTCAATTAATACGCGCTTCTGATACCAAAGGAAAAATTAATTTCTGAGTGAATACAGTAACACAAGCTTGTGGAAGAAAAACTGCTGCTTTGGAGTCTCTTTTCCAAAGGACAAACAGCAAGTCATTACTTTTAAATCTCTAGAAAGCACCGTTAATACCATATACAGCCGAACACTGAGTGGTATAAATGACACTACAGAGAACAAACAGTCGCATAAAACACCAGCGTTTACCAATTAGTCGGTCTACATAAAAGCAGACGCTGTGATACGGCAATTACAGGAGAAGTACTTACTACAAGGGATGGGAGAGATAAAACCAAATAAAAATGCAGCAGCAGAAAGTATGAGCAAAACCTTGTAGTACGTGCACCTACCGAGAGTAAGATATACACCAGAAGTATGGAATCAAACGCTGTTTGCTTAGGACAGCGAATGGAACAGACCAAGGAAGAAGAAAAGACGTAACACACGTAATGACTAGTGTATTTGAGATTTGCTGGCATTACCTCTAATTTGCTAGCCAGACTGTCTTCTCAGTATGTGACACTGCACTGAAACATGCAATGCTGCAAATCCTTTTAATGGACTTCGTGGAAGTTTCTTATCAACTCTGAAATGGGGAAGTAGGATTTTAATTAGTAGAGCAGAGGTGTCACAGCTTTCCCACAAATTCAGGTGCTGGTAGGAAATTCAACATGAGATCTGGCTGAATTAGAATTTTCTCATTTCAAGCTCTGGACCAATGAAAATATTTGGGTTGCAGAAATGATTTTTCTAGGTAGAATTTAATTTAAGAATTTCGTTTTAAAATCTTCAGAATATTTGCAGCTAAGAGAAAACAGGTTGTGGCCACGGCTTTCAGCAAGCTAAGCTGTTTTAAATTCAGCAGGCATGGGATGTCATTGCAAAGACACATCAGATTTTGTTACGTTGTCGTGTTGCGTCCCTCAGCAGTTTGTTGACAGACTGCAGGCTCTTGATCCAGTTTTTGTGCTTCATTCTAAGTTTCTGTATGAAAGCTCTGGGGCCAAACAACTGTGGATGTTTTAATGGATTAACCATTCCATGGATAAGGAATCAGCTGGATGGTGATACTGAAAGAGCTGCAGACAACCACCTAATGTCTGAGTGGAGACCAGTTACAAATGTTGCTCTTGAGGGGTTGGTACTGGGACCAGTACTATTTAAAATCTTTGTCAGCAACACTGACAGTGGGATCCAGTGCTCCCCCAGCAAGTTTGCTCATGACACCAAGCTGCATTTTGCAGTCAACATGCTGGATGGAAGGGAGGCCATCCAGAGGGACTTGGACAGGCCTGAGAGGCAGGTCAGTGAAAATCTCATGAAATCCAACAAAGCCAAATGCAAGGTCTTGCAAATGGGTTGGGGAAATCACAAGCACAAATACAAGGCTGTGAGATGAGTGGATTGACAAGAGTCCTGTGGAGAGTGGGTGCTTACCCTACTCTGTAAGAGGGTTTGGACTTGTATGATCTTTTGAGGTCCCTGCCAACTTGTAACATCCTGTGATTCCATGAAGGACTTGGATGTGTTGGTGGATGAAAAACCAGCTTGTTGTGGTTGGATGAAAAACTCAACATGGCCCAGCAGTGTGCACATCTAATTCAGAAGTCAAAACAAATCCTGGGCTGCACCTAAAGAAGTCGTGTCAAGGAAGGTGATTCTGCCCCTCTATTCTGCTCTCATGAGACTTCAGATTCTCAAGAGCACTGTCTTCAGCTCTGGGGTCCCCCAGCACAAGAAAGACATGGACCTGCTGTAGCAGGTCTGGAGGAAGGATAAAGCACCTCTGGTACAAGGACAGGCTGAGAGTGTTGAAGATGTTCAGCCTGGAGCTACTCTCTAAAACTCCAGGAAGAACTCACTGTGGCCTTTCAACATTTAAAGAGGTCTCATTAGAAAGATGGAGACAATCTTTTTAGCAAGGCCTGCCATGACAGGAGAAGTGACAGTTCTAAACTGAGAGAGATTTAAACTCTCTGTATTTAAAATAAGGAAGATTTTTTTACAGTGAGAATGGTGAAAAACTGGAACAGGTCACCCAGGGACGTTGTGGATACCACCTCCCTGCAACTATTCAAGGCAAGGTTGAAGGGGGCTTTGAGAAATCCAGTCTAGTGGAAGTTCTCCCTGCCCATGGCAGAAGGCTTGGAACTAGATAATCTTTAAGGTCCCTTACGACCCAAACTATTCTATGATCCTATGGATTCTTCTACCACAAATTTTCTCACTTCTTTCTTGGATTTTGAGGTATAAAATGAGCATGGGATCCTCCTCTGAACTTCCTCATAATCTCCGTGCATTGCACTAAAAAGGTTTCATCCAGCTACAAGATGACACTCAGCTCTGATACTCTCAGTAAAACAAAAGCCTATTTAGAACTAATTTCTTAACAGTACATTTTATACAACTGTGGTATTTGTTCCGTTTCACCAGTACCTTCAGTATCTTTGTGCAATCAACGCATTCCGCTCGCTCACCTCTTACGTATACCTTCCATTTTCATTACCATAGATTTCAACAGCACTTATGAAAAACAGCAAAAAAAGGTTCACTAGCATATGCAGTACGGCAAAGAAAACCCTCTCCCTGTAGTCACATCATCTAATCCCTTCCATAAAATTTCTCTCTCGCAGTTCTTGAAAGCAGTTCTATCTCTTATCCCCATTACTGTACTTTAGCCTATTCTTCTTCATCTGATTGTTAAAAACCTCTTACTTTCCACCTGCCTGTGGCTTGTTTATGTCTGTTCATTCTTCTGCCAATATCGTAATTCATCTCCAATTTCTCTGCTCTGTCCACAGCTTTATAGGTCTTTCCATGTAAATGTGTGCTTCATCTTCCCCTTCCACTGCTGGCTGATGACCAACGCGCAGCTCACACCGGCGGCCTGCTGTTACGCTGTCAGTAAGTCTCAGCAATTAGCCATTCGTCAACTACAATGAGGATTACAACAGAGAAGTCAAAAAGTTGCCACAGATCCAGAAAGAGACAGTTACTTCGCGGCGCCAGAACTGACCCGCAGAGGTAGGATGCCATCGTGTCAGAGTACATGTCTATCCCGGACACAGCAATTGTCCTTGTCCTTCACCACCAGAGGCAAACGAACAAAGACGACCTCATGCAGGGTAATGTGTTTCTCATTAGTCAAACTCTGTATAAATTTACACCTCCTGTGTTCTGCAATAATTTTTAGCTGCTCACTGGCACAACATTAAGCCAATTCCAGAAAGGCCCCAAGTGCATTTGTTCCAAGGATAAAATCTTGAAGATGGCTTCCAAAAGAAGTTACTGCTCAGTTAGCTGCAAGTGTCTGTCCGTGCTCACTTGGGTGCACTGCAATCTGTTGGGTTTCTTCAATTTTTTAGAAGCTAGATGAACGTTTCAGATTTCACGGCGCAAATAGAAACGTTCAGTAGAGACACGGACCACAGGATTCTGCCCAAGTTCATGATTACTGCAGAATGTTGGGTTGGGTTTTTTTCAGAGCAATTCATCAATACAAAACCGAGCCCCGGGAAAACTGTGAGCACAGCTCAAGTTTGGATACTGAACGATGCTGGAAGTGGCAGTGTCTCTTATCTCCAGAATTATCTGGAGGTGTTTTTCAGATGGAACTTCTTACCTAAGTTTTAAACGGCTTATCGGGGATTAAGTTAACAAAGAGGAGTTGGGGGTTGGGAGGGGAGGAGAAGAGAGGAAAAAATGACAGGTAGGATACAGTTTTGAATTGTATTTATGGTGTCAGCAATAACCATTCCTTCTGCCATAAGTTTGTGCCTCAATGTGCTTTCTCAGAAAGTTAATGTTGCTAAGAAAACCATCCGGTTAGGACTCGCTCACTAAGATCCAACATCTGCTTATGTATATTTGGGAAGATATAAAAGTCTCTTTTGTAGTTCCTCCAACTCTTACAGCAAAGACTATGAGTACACTATCATCTAAGTTAGGTCTGAAGTTTTAAATGCAGGGACTCTGAATATATTTGAATGAATCTCTGAGAAAATGGCTTTCAATAGTGAATTCATGTGGGTAGATCAGTGGCTTATCTCTGACATGTCTTTATTTCCATGCATAAGTATTTCATAGTACCTTCTACAATTTGGGTTCTTAATCTTCTGGTTTCCATATATGGTGGTAATACAAATGAAACAAAAAATACAGTTAAAGGTTTTTAAGTTTAAAACATGTAGCATCCACTGATGGGAATGAACTCAACATGAGAAACCACCGTGTGCGCGTGAGAGAATATATATGCGCACACATATCTGTGTGAGTGCATACGTGAGATTCATGCCTACACGTGTGTCTGTGTGTTCACATGTGCCTTTACAAATACACTGAGCTGGCGGGTCGTGTATCACCAATCCCTTGCGCTTCACGCAACGTAAAGAAGTAACATCTAAACACTTGGTGCCCTGCAGGTCCTGACAAATCACACGAAAGCACGTTTTCTCCCCGCTTCATTAGATACGCTCGTAGTTAATGTTTATAGAATATCAATAATGCTGTTTGCAGTTCTGCATAATTAAAGACACCCCACGTTAATAAAATAACATGGGAAGAGAATGCAAAACACGAGACGTAAATCCTCCGATGCCTTTGGCCTAATCTTAGACAAGTTTAATTACAGTGATGTTGCCGTAGCATACCCTACAAAAATACTGTCTCGTCACTTAAACCTATCAAAGCACAGGCCCATTTACGACATTTCTGAGGAAGGCCAAACAGCATAATGGCCCACAAGTGGCTACTTAGGGTTTATGGATTACTAGAATATACATTTGCAGTAGGAGCTCATGGAAATGGAGGAAGCTTTCTGACGCAAAAAGCTCCAATCCATTACTTTAAGCATCTTTTGATAAATGAACGAAGCCAGGAAATCCAGAGACAGAAGTTCTTTACACCCCCTTAGACTCTGATGCCTCTACACAGCAAAATCTTTTTCTGCTTTTTAAGTAGAACTTTCTATTGATTTCAGGAGGAAAATCGGTATCCAGGAAAGGGACTGGATCTGTCCAGTGGAAAATGAAATCAACTAAGTTTCTGATGTTCCTCAGTAATGATACCCTGCGATATCTTGGTGTGATGTTCTGTCATTTCTTTGCAACACAAATATTCTATTGCAGCCAACTATTACCACGGACAATAATCTAATGTTGCTTTCAGAGTAATTTAACTACAGTTGAGCAGTTCACAGTTATTTTGAGATTTTTTGAGGGAGGGGGAAAAAAAGCTGAGATGGTTTCTGCTTTGATCCTCATTCTGCTTTTCTTAAAAATCTAAACAAACTAGGCACCTGAAGGCTAGTACTTATGAACTACACATTGCTTATGCAGAACTCGGTCTACACCCTCCATAAGTAATGGAATTAATGAAGCTTTACTGACAAAGCATCCGAGCCACACAAAAGTATGGTGACGACAAGAAACAAAGGTAAGTACTGTAAAGATGTCATAATCCCTCACATGCAGGACGATCAGAGAGATCAATAACAGAAAATGTCACAACAATAAGTGAGAAGAAGGAAGTTACTATGCAGATGAGGGGAGAAATTAGTAAAAATTCACAAACAAAAATTAGAGTGGTTCTTTCCTACTCTTGAGTAGTTGAAAGAAACTTAGTGAAGGGTTAAAAGCAAGCTGCCTCTCCTAACACACTCTCATAACCCTGAAATTGTACAGTGAGTTGTCTGTACAGGTAGTTTTGCATCCATTGCTTTTCTTTCACTAATTTATTATACTTGCATTGAGCTAGCCTTGTTCCTGCAATAGGATTTTCAGTGTAGAGGCTCAATCCCAGTTGCAGGCTCTAAAACCAGTCTGCAGGATACACTCCCAAAAGGGCCTGTCTGTCATTGGGACCTTTGGGCAATACCATAATAAGTACATGACCCCGGGATGGAAGGGTGTGCTGAACATGAGGTTACCTCATACAGTGATTCCATAGAAAACAACTAGGGTTGAACTACTTGGGTTTCTGTCTGAGTAACCTGTAATGGTTCAACCTCGTGCATCCACTAAAGTAAAATCTTGCAGTAATCACAGGACATTAGGGATTGGAAGGGACCTTGAAAGATCAGTTAGTCAAATGGCCCTGCCACAGTAGGATCACCTAGATCAAGTCGCACAGAAACACGTCCAGGTGGGTTTTAAATGTCTTCAGAGAAGGTGACTCCACAAACTCCCTGGGCAGCCCATTCCAGTGCTCTGTTATCCTCACTGTGAAGAACTTCCTTCTCATATTGATGTGGAAAATCCTTGTTCCAGGTTATACCTATTGCCTCTTGTCCTACCATTGGATGACACGGAGCAGAGCCTGGCTCCATCCTCCTGACACCCACCCTTCATATAGTTATCAACATTAATGAGGTCACTCCTAAGTCTCCGTTTCTCCAAGCTAAAGAGACCCAGCTCCCTCGCCCTTACCTCATATTTCACCTCTGTAAAGCTAAAACCCTTAAAACAAACCTTTCTTAACAAAGCAGGACACTGAAGTAGGAAGAAAGGGGAAACACGCTGAAAACAATACTACATATTAATTGTTAAATACCTATTAGATATATCTGATAGATATAACAAGGACTATGTAATAGATCTAACTCAATTCTGCCACAACGTTTTTTCACATCAGTAATAACCTTACATCTCTATAGCTGTGTGTAGATCTATGAGAAAAAGTCAATGCATCTATTTGGGATAGAGAAGAAGAGGTAGAAAACCCAGAATTGCTGTTTCAGGTCAACACAAAATTGCACCTTTTGCCAAAAAAAAAAAAAGAGGTTTTGAATAAGTTTGTTTATTTAACTTGAAACAACTGGGGATTAGATTGATGTTTCTTAGCAGATAGGTGAAATGGAAGGTGTTTTTCCTCTTAAATACAGGTTGATCTTGAAAATGTGTTATGTTTGGAAAGAAAAGCCTGTATATTAATTCGAAAAATATTTATACAATGTTTTTGTAATTTCCTGAAACTGCCCGTGAATTTGGGTCAGATTTAATACCAGGTTTATTTGCCTAAGACTCCATTTCATTTTCCTTTCTACAGTTTAATACCTGCTGAGGAAGAAAATGCATTAACTGTGCTTATGAATGGGCAGTGTAGGCCTTCCAACACCAACTCCTCCCTCTTCATCTGCATTCCCCTCACAGACACCCTTGGCTTCCAAGAGGATACAATCGAGATGCAACACCAAATTCACAATTATTACCCTTCTGAGGCAGGCGGCTCCCCTGTCTCTCCCTCCCTCCCTCCAGCTCCCAGGCAGGACAAGCCAGGCAGCACAAACTATAGCCTGGCTGCCAACACTGTCTGAGGGACAGTGAACCAGGCCCCAACACTGTCTGAGGGACAGTGAACCAGCACCCTGTTTAAAAATTTTGAGGACCCCTGGTGATGCTGCTCTGTTCCAACTTAGAGGGGTTCATCTAAAAACTCTCCTCTGCAGACTGTCTCTTCAAGAGTGATGCAGAGTACATAAAAAATATTAATCCTATTCCAAAGATGAAAGGGATCAACAGCAGTTGACATTAAGTTAGTCCTTGCACCCACAGTGAAAATTTAGTATAATGCTGTTTTCTTTCGTACTGATCTGTCAATATTGCTGGAAAGCCAGTAAGATTCCTAGTGCTCTGTCACGCAATTAATACTGGATGAATCTGTAAAAGAACTTAACTTGTTTATTGGTACTTTTTTATTTGCTGACTAAGCTTCCCCTGGATGAACAGGGGTAAGCAGTTGTTCTATGCTAGTGCTTTGTGGTTTTTCTTTTACAACATAATCTCCTATCAAACACAAATTATGGCAACGTCCATTAGCACAGTGAGAAATTTTCAAGGATGACTCTAAGGCATTTCTATCAGGTACTAGAAAATAAACCCACGTCTTCCCAGCCTTCTGGGCTATTGACATGAAAATAAGACTATAGGTGGAGGAATTAAGTTCAGAGACAGAAGATAATGAGCTAGAGAAACCCGAAGTTTTTTGTTGCAGAATACTTGGAGTACATACACTCATTAACATGCTTTTATCTTACAGAGCTAAGTTATTTTGTACCCTTGAAGCAAAGCACGTTTGTTTACAATACAGCATCCAAGGATTTATTGGGAAACTCTACTTCTACAGTCAGAGGTTTTACACTCTCCTTACACTTCCATTGTTCATAAGGCTGAGGATAATATTAGTTGCGAGCTGAATGTCCAGAGGAAAAAAGGCTGCTCAAAGAAATAGGTTGATGTTATAAAAGAAGACCAAGGTTTATTTTGTGTTTGAATTGAAAGTGTGGAAAACACTGCTAATCCAGAGGCTGATGGTCTTTGTGAAAGGTTTCTCACTCTGGCTTTTTAATAAATGAAGAAACCTCTGCAGCTGCTATAATGATCCAAATTCTGTAGTTTTCACTATCACAGACCTCAATATTCACTCACTCAGGGCTAGAAAGTGATATGGACTATAAAAAACCATTCAGATGGACTGCTGAAGAAAAGGGAGAGAAATAAACTTTTTGAAATACAGAGAAGCAGAGTGAAGAACAGAGTTCTCCAGCAAATCACTGAATCCCACCTGATCTTCCACTCTGTTCTTTCATTTCCGTTTCTGAAGTGCTGTAATAGTATAATATATTCTAAGAAATGGCAAAAGTGATAATTAATTCATATTTATCCGGCACAACAGAATTTATTTTACATATTTTTTCATTCCCCAAACATTTACTCTGTATTGCTGGAAAGCAATATTTGCTATACTTCAGAGAGAGACAAGAGGGAAGAAATGAAAACTGCTGGAGTTGATTCAGTGAGGGAAACCATATCCGAGGATCTGAAAAACCCACATTAAACCAAGAAGCCTGATCCAGCAACGTGCAAAACACTGCATGTTTCACATGGGACAAAGCTAACCTCATGAAACTGTATTTCAGCTTTGCTTTAGAGGTGGGACAGTCCTGTCACCCAGGAACATCACAGCAGCTTTAGGGGTTCTACACATCTCATTGTTTCCTGCTTCTCCTCACTTCTTTCCTTTATCTCTTTTGTCATCCCAACACCCCCTACAAGCCGTCCAAGTGTTTCTTACAGGAATGAGGTGTGTCTTTAGACAAAACAGTTGTGAAGTGCTTTATGGCCACAGATGTCCCAGCACCTTAGGAAGGAAAGCTGGTATTACTAGAGGTCTGACCGTGCAAAGGGAGCAAATGAGGAAGGCAAAGGTTGGTCAATCAAGTTAAACCCACACAGCAAGCTAATTTCACTATCAATTAACTAACTCTCCTTAGTCACTGACAGTGTCTCATTTCAGCTTTGCAGATAGCAAAAGGGAAGCCCAAACATTATTTTATGGAGGTACAGTGTGCTTTGCACCACTTCCCCTACTGGGACAAGCAGTCACGAAGTTATGTGAACAACTGTGTGGTCCCACGGCATTCACCCAGACTTGGCTGCAACTGGACTTGTCTTAAACTTCGGAAAGAAGAAAGCCCCAAACCAGCATTAATCACTCTTAGTGTCTGACTAATACTGACAGTATTTGTCAAAGTGCTTCCACGTTCACAGAGCTCCTGTGGGAAGTATAACTATTTCCCAACACACACTGACTAAAAGTTATTTGCTCATTTGAGGTTTCAACAGAGTGAAATGCTATCATGCCATGGAGATGTAATTTATTACGGGGAGATACACCTCCCCTTGATCTAATCTCTGTTCGAAAATCAAGCTCTACCAGCACTAGAGTAAAATCCTGGAATTACAATATTATTTATCACTATTATCATCTAGTGCTTCAGGATTTTATAGCTATTATATCTCTCACCAGTTGGGGTTTTTTTTCCACAGTGAAGTTCATTTGAATGAAACAGTCTAAAGTAGCATGTACCTGTCTGATACTAAGCTGTCGTATCAGCTACTTCTTCGTATTGAAAGAAAACTTCAAATGTAGCACAACAGACTGTGTACACGGCACTGAGAAGATACACTGCATAGTGCAAAACACTGCCAAGAGCACGTCGGAGTCAGTGGGAATTAATTCTATTTACTAAACTGATCTTTGTGTAGAGCCTAACGCAACTAACACCACGTGCTGTCCTAAACCAGCCGGGCTAAAAGTTAGGATTCCAACGTGGGGATTTCTCAGAGGTGAATCCAGCTTCTCAGGTAAGCACTGGAATATCTGAAAGTTAGCCCTTTACTATTTCAAATAATCAGTGTTGCATTATTTGGAATTATTTGAATCCTGTCACAAATCTGCACCATTTCTTGCCAATTCTTCTGCGCGCAGAGCGTGTCAGGCTGATGAAGGAAGGCTGGTACACTGGGAATACGTTTTAATTAATTGCAAGATTAAAATACTGTCATGAAACAGATAAATAGTTCTCCTGAGTCCTCACTAGGCTTCCAAAGCAGCCGTGTCAGGCGGAAGCTTTCATATCTTTAGTGCTTCTGCTCAATTTCCCAGAAAATATGACCCAGCAGTGCATCCTGCTTGTACTGCTGGCTGCCAGCACCCTGTAAGAACTACCGTGCAGGCTGCAAGCAGAATCTTAACCCAGCTCTTTTCTCTAGGCTTTCTGACAAGAAACAACACAGTATTTCTCATGCAAATGTACAGCTCACTTGAAAATACAAATTGGCTACAAACAATCCCCAGACATAAGATAGTGCAGTAAGTTTACTCTACCTACATTGCAGTCATTCCCAGAATAATTGTTTGGATATACACTCTCTTCTTGGAGAGGTGCCCTTCTCTTTAACAGATGTATTTTTACATGCACACATCTGGTTTTTTAACATCCACCTCCATGGTGTGCTTTAGTACTGAGTACCTAACTCAATGGATAACGCAAACGAGGACAGAATCACAGAACATTAGGGATTGGAAGGGACCTCGACAGATCATCTAGTCCAATTCCCCGGCCAGAGCAGGGCCACCTAGACCAAGCCGCACAGGACCATATCCAGGCAGGTTTTAAATGTCTCCAGAGAAGGAGACTCACAACCCCCTTGGGCAGAAGAACATTCTTTTCAAAGAATCTGAAATGATTACATCAACTGAGTGACAGAGGATGTTGACAGGAAAGCACGAGTCCCAACGGCTTGTTGGGAAATAGTGGAGCTACTTACTCCTTACTTCACACTTCTGTCAAGGGGTTGGGGAAGGTTGTATCAACACCTTCCCTCAACGTTTTGAGCAAGCAGGAGTCCCATCAGTTTATTGGGAAATAGTGGAGCTAGTTACCCCTTACTTTACACTTCTGTCAAGGGGTTGGGGAAGGTTGTATCAGCCCCTTCCCTCAATGTTTTGAGCACCAGGAGAATATTAAATTCAGAGTAAACAATTTAATTTATTTCTTCTGCACCGTAGAGAAACCTGACCAAACATATGCGCCATTGGTGGTACTACTTATTTCATTTTCTTGTAATTACCTCTAGAAAAGCCATTTCTGTTAAATCAGCTGTGAAAGAGTTAACAGCGGTGCTTGTGTTAGGACTGCTTCAGAGGCAGCACCCATCACAACGAGGGCACATAATATCGTTCTCTAGAAGCTACAGTTTCAAGCTGTCTGCACAGCAGACAGACATCAATGCATCTGCTTAGGTTCATTTGACATTTTGAAGGTTATCTTTGTAACCATAAGGGCTAGAGGCTTAATTACTTTTGCAATGAAAGCTTAGATTCTAAAGCACTATTACGCAGCACACTCAGAATGAGCGATAATTATGCAGCAATTTAGGTGACTGCATAATCACATTACATACTGGTCCTTCACAAGATGCTAAATGTGTAGCTGAGGTTGTAGGAAAGAGAGTAATGGATGGTGTCTCTACAGCTAAGTGTGTGTGTGCTCCTTTCCCCCAAAACACAGAAGAAGGAGCACAGGACCACAGAGCTGAAGACTACAATTTGCAGTGCAAAGACAAAAGTAAGGAGAGCTGAACCTGCAGACATCTCCTGTGTATTTTAACGTGAAAGCCGAACTTCCTGGTGTTGCAGCATTTCCTAGGGTATTTAACAGAAACTGCTTGTGAGACTTGTTCTTTGGAAAGCTGGCAAGGCACAGGAGGACTCTACAGCTGTTTCATGACAATATCATAATTATACAATTAATTAAAATCCACTCCTCAAAATAAAACTTATTTTCAAAGTACACTGCAAGGCTTTGCACAGCCTGACTGCTGGACTCAACCCTCAGGGAACTTATACCACCTCTTCCCATGGAGACTATTAAATGTTAAACAAGTTCCATATCGCTCAAGCACTAACAAAAGCAGATCTCACTTCAGCAACTCAATGCTTGTGCTTTCTACAAAACTCCCCCAGGACCAGTGACACAGATCTCCCAGTCATTCAGAAGGCTACTTTCTACGACGTACCATCTCCATGGCTGAGCCAAGGGGCAACATGTCAGCTGGCATACAGTGAAGTCCACCTGAGTTTTGCATGGTCCACAGGTGTCCCTGGAATTTGTCCTCTAATGGGAACCAAAGGCCACTAAGTGTGGATAACTGGGAAATTCCCCTCCAAAGCACATCTAAATGGCATGTGCCAAATGAGATGCTAAATTGTCTGGGGCCAGTTTGAGGTCTTAGTGTGCTTCCTCATGAGTAACACACTACAAATAATAAAACGTCAATAACAGAGACCAAACCTAGTTTAGGGTAAGATAAAGACACTGGCTTCTCAACAGTAAAGAATGCAACTCATTCAGAGAATCACAGGACATTAGCAACTAGAAGAGACTTTGAAAGAACATCTAGTCCAATACTCCTGCCACAGCAGGATGCCAGTGTACAATACCAGACTTTTTAGCAAAGCCATAACACTATTGCGTGTTCACAGTATCACAGTATCAATTCAGTATTATCAAGGTTGGAAGAGACCTCATAGATCATCAAGTCCAACCTGTCACCACAGAGCTCAAGGCTAGACCANGTCAAATAAGCATGTCATCAAAACACTTTAATTGACTGAGTTTGTTTAATTTGACCAGCTATGGTATTAGCTGAGGAACCTGCCACGGCAGGGAAGTTGTAGGTGATGATCTCTGAGATACCTCTGAAGCTAAGATGTTCAATGATTCTATGATCTATTACTATTATTTAATGTCACTATAGGTGCAACAGTCCTTCTTTGGGGTTTGCTCTGTGACTTTCCTTCAGACCTTCAATTTCAGTTGGATTAAATGTCCTGCTGACCCTGGAGCTCCAATTTCCATTACTTCTGTTCCACCACTGGTTCCAGAGCCTAAATTCCTCAGCAAAGACCTTGTGTAATTTCTACATTTATATAGAGTCCATCTGTTACAATTTCATAAATATTCTACTAAATCCTGTATGAATCACAGAACATTAGGGATTGGAAGGGACCTCGAAAAATCATCTAGTCCAATCCCACCACCACAGCAGGATCACCTAGATCAAAATTCCTATGCAACGTCAGTCATACACTTTCCCTGCTATGGGATAATTCTGTGAGATGCTGAGTGCCTCCTGCAAAATGCTGGCTGGCACCTGGCTGGCTCAGCTGGTAGAGCATGGCACTCTGAATTCCTGGGTTCACGGGTTTGAGCCCCATGTAGGACATCTTGAGACAGTACTCTAGGCTTCTCCTGCTCCAGCAGTGGGGGGCGGTTGGACTTTCGAGGTCCTTTCCAGTCCTTAATGATTCTATGTCTTCACAGTGTTGTGAAGGAAGAAATCTTTTTCATGAGACTGGCATTAAATGCTGTTCATATACTGTACACTTGGATCATCACAGAGAAATACAACTTTCCTGTAGGTACTTTTATTTTCAGATTGCTTTAGAAATGATTAATTATTTTCTACCTCATTGAGTGAGAGCATTTCTGGACAGCAGTTCTCATAAATCATGGAATCCACCACAGCAGCTTCTCAAACCATGGTTTGTTAACAGTACTGACTCGAGGGAAGATTGAAAGGTTATGGGGAAAAGTAAGAAAAATCAAAAGTTTCAGCCTGAAAGGTCTCCCTCTACAATCATGTTTATTAACCACAAACCCTCTACATTTGTGTTCAACCCCTGCCTCTGCAGAGCAACATGTTAAAAGCAAACAGCTGATATCTAAGCTGACTCTCAGATTATGGAATTTATTTTCTTGTACATGTGGGTAAGGTAAGTCTGCTTTTCAAGCTTCAGCCTTAGAATAACAAAACCCTCGTGTGACCTAAGAAATAAACATTAAGAACAGGTGCAGGAATGTAATGCTGATGGGAACGAGGAAATTAATTCAGCATCCATGTTCTCTACAAAAGCTATGATAATGCCCAAACAAAGGTTTTTCCTGAAAAGGGGCAGGTAAATACCCCAGGCAGGCTCCAAAGAGGCTGTCTCTGTGTTTTTAGAGACGTGAATGCATATCGCTACGGTTTTACTTTATAGGTAAAAAGCCAAATGAGACCTGTTACTTATTTTATTGCCTTACAAAATCTACTAGAATCCCACAATACCAGGAGTTGGAGCAGGTGACAAAATAACTGGGGACACTCCATGATCCCCACGCGGTCTAATGGCCATTGCAGCGAGTGAGACAGTATAATATGAGAAAACTTGCTTTTTGCTGCTCCACTAGATAAAACCTTAGACTCCTCTTAAATCAATGTTTAAAGAGTGTAACAAGAAAGACAAGAAAGTGTGATCTGATCATACTGAGAAAATTCTTTGTAAGCACTAATGTAAGTAGAAAGAAAATAGAAATAGCAGGATGTGCTGGGAAAGACTTGACTTTAATTACAATGAGTGTAGTACATGAGAATCCTACATTATTACTACATTATTACAAATCTTAAGGCAATCTGCTATCTGAGTAGGCAGTAGTCACACTGGTGGCTCTTCAGTCTTCCAGGAACTGAACAATATAGCCCATTTCAAGAAAATTGCGCTTAGAAAGTGGCTTAAGATAAAATTTTTGAAATGATTACTTACTTTAAGTAGAGTATTAAGTACACACGTTTAAGGGCTTGAGTTATGTCACAAAACACTCCTCGCAAATTACTATACAGGCAGGTTCTGTGATGAGCATCTCCTCAGCTCCTATAGGTTTAAGAAGTGCTACCTGTCAAGGTGGCACATATGCATTAGTAGCAGTTCAGATGGGTCAGCTCAATATGGCAAGAAGCAATGAGAATCGGGAGGTAGCTGTGGAAAAACCCTTTGAAGGCAGGAGAGGTAGGTATCAATTAGCCTTTGAGGGGAATGTAGAGCACTGTTACTGATCTAATGAACGTGTCAGCTACTGAGAGAACAGACCAACAAAACCAATTACCTATGCAGTAATTGGATGGAACTGGTGTTACTCTTATAAAGTTAAAATCGTTTCCACCTTGCACTGCAGGTTTTTTATCAGCACTGATGCCTGAACTTTTGAAGAATATGATTCCCTCTGATACCTATCTGGAACACGAGATGAAGGAAAGCTGCCTTTGGATGTAAGATGATCACCTTAACCTAGGATATCCAGTAGCAGTCACGGTCTCGCAAGGTGAATCAATAAGAACATTAAACCCTGATACTGCAAGGTTTTGTTCAGACAGAAGCTATCATGATAATACTGGTAACACCTTGTCTGGTCTTTCTCACTAACCTGAAAATTGAGGAACAGATACCTGCATGTAGCAGAGCCAGGGGCCAGTGAATAAAGCAAGCTTCTTCCAAATCCTCTGGAACTTGAAGGAAAATTCAAGGCAGAAAAAACCTAGTGTGAAGTGCTGCACAATCTCACGCTTTTCCCTCCTGTCTGCCTCCCCTTTAAGTGGAGCTTTTCCCTGTGGACTTCAGTTTGAAGAGCTGAAGATCACAAGGAACGCGCTTTGTAAGTGCTACAGAAACTTTCCCTACGTAAGCCGGGAACAGTGCTGCCGGACCACAAAAGGATGCAAAGGTATAAAATCCTACCTCTGTCAATCAATGAATTAAATCATTATGGGGTTTCTATAAAGCTGTAAACTCTTACACACAGGTGTTTCACACACAGCCTTTGCAGCAAGATAAACTTTGAAGAGGACTTCCTAAAGCTATACTCACAGTCAAGGTGAACAGAATGTTTTCTAAGTCATGGCTCTTCATTCCCCGAAAAATGAGAATTGAAAGATCTGTTGTGTTTCCAACTTAAACTACCATTTCTGAAACTAATTTCTTAAAAGTGTTGTTCTTGAAAATTCCATATATCATTCAGTCTGGGGACGTGTGGAACAGTTAAAGCATGGCACCACCCAGAAATAAAGCTTGTGAGTGCTTCGGGTGACTTTGCTCTGTATAAAAAAACCTGTCTTTCTTGCGTTAAAATAATTCTTATTCTGTCTTAATTAGCTAAAGGGTCAGCAAACATATGAGATACTCTGTCAGGTGAGCCTAACAACAAAAAATCTACCGTTTTCTGAAGATCCAGAACTGACTTGTAGGGCGTCTCATTTACCAGTGTTCAGTGAACCAGAAACACTGGTTTGTTAACTGATGGATATTGACAATCTTACAAATGCCCAGGACGATGTAGTTTTATAACAGCCCCCACTTACACGGCATTACTGATGTGAAGCAGGATGCTCCATAACAGGCCCTCATCTCTTCCCTTGCTCTCCCCAGTGAGCTGTAAATCATGTCATTAAACAAGTGCTTCTGAAGCACAGCGATCTGTCATGATCCAGTGAAGACACCAGTTGTAACGTGGACACTTGATCTGTCGGAGCTTGCGGTGCTGCATTCCAGAGCAAGGATCACCATGCTTTGCTGCCCGTAAGTAATCGGTGACAAAGTTAAATGATGATGTGGATCAATTCCTTAATCACGTGGCTATATGCAGTCATTACAGGGATTATTCAGGAAATTCCTGAGGGTTATTTTCAGACTTGCATTTCTCCTTCACCCTCAAACCTATTTAATTTCTTTGAAAGATATAATTCCATAATTTCATGTGCTTAGGTCACAGCAATTAATTTCTCACTGTAAGCAATACCAATACTTTACAATCAGTCACTTCTGGATTTCTTTTTGTAATGTTATATTTTTCATGCAAACGTGGTGGTATGAGGGCAATGGACAGTAGAGACCTATTAAACTGAAGAAAACTATGCCAAGTAGTAATATTTCAGAGATTTATTTCTTTTAACCATCTCATAGTCCTGCCTCTCAGAGCCTGATGCAGAGGAGGAGGAGGAAGCTTGTCAAAAGCATGTGTTCAGTGGAAGCTCCCACTTGGACAGGAAGCACATGGAGAATGGTTTGGAAAAGAGGCATTAAAGCCTTCTTGATTTTCATTTCCTGGCAACCCACCAACCTGAGTTTTGTCAAAGCCCACCAACTTCAGTTATAAACAAAAACTAAAAGTCAAACACCAGAGTAAGCTACATCTGTTCCACAGTACAGACTTAGCATCTCACGATAATGTGTTATCATGAAACTCATCACGAGTAAGTAGCAATCAAGCTTTTGTATTTGTCAGCACTAACATACACACTTTGAAATAAGGTGCAGACTAAATGTTTCTATTCAAAATAAGTTGGGTATAATGCTTAATTCTGTTCTGCAAGCTACTACAAGGTGTATAAAAAGGAGTATGTACCAAGTAGAGTAGGAAAATCAATGTTTAGGGGACACAATAATTAGCATTTAGTAAAAATACTACATACCAGTTGCAGACTAAGGGATGTAGCTAGGATTAATCACTCTAGAGCACTCCTTTCAAAAAATACCAGGAGAATTTAAAACTACTCAAAATTATTATAACAACATTTTGAATAATTACAATTTCTAAAAAACTAAAGCAAAATTAAGGACTGACAAATCATCTCTGCTACTCTCATTAAAACTGTGTTACTGGAAAGTGCTTTTGCTCATACAAAGCAATTAAGCTGCATTTAAAAAACAGCATCCTCTAAAATTTAGAGATGCACTAGATTACTTCTGTAGACACCGGAAAAATAAAGGTTTTCAGATATTCACCCAGCAAAAGATGAGTGTTGTTGGAATTTCTCATTAATTTGGGAAAATATGTGATCCTTGCCAAATCATTATTACTCTTCATTCACAGCTTCCTGTAAATTCTACAAGAAGTCCTTTGAACCATTTTTTACCATTTTCATTTCAAAGGATAAGAATTGCCAGTCATTGGAACGTTTCAAATGATCTGAACTGTGCTTTCAAAGAGGCAGGAGGACTTTCTCTCATAATGTAATTTGTGATTGAAATAGACTAAAGAAAAAATGCAGAAATAAAACCACCTTTATTGTTACTTTTTTATTTCCAAAATGAATATGAAAATATTCAGGACTAGGTTGGACAGAACCCTGGGCAACCTGGTCTAGTCCCTGCCTATGGAACCAGATCATTTTGGAGGTCTCTTCCAACACAAGCCATTCTATGATTCTATGAACATTTACTTAATTTGAGTGAAACTGGAGTATGCAGATATAAAATGTCAGAATAAAGGAAAAACAAAATTCAATAATTCATTTGGATGAAAATGAACTTCTAGGGTTTCAGTACAGATGAAAAATACTCTTAAGGTGACCACAAGTAAAACTATCCTCAAATTCTTAATTCAGCTATGAAATTACAGATTAACCATTTGTACTATGCAAGCTGGGAGGCAACTTACTGATTTAAAGGGCTTTTCAATTCACCTATGGTTATGTAATTTAGTGCCAGGAGCTTTTTCAAGTCATATTTTCATATTTCCTCTAATGGGATCCTATCTGAGTAAATCAAACTGAGGGAAGGCAAACGAAACCCAAATCTATTTTTCAGGTCCTAACTGCAGCCTACATTAGGGACTCTTCCTGATGAACTGGTTCATAACAGTTCGCTCACCTGCACAGAGGGATAATTATCATTTTTATATGTACATTAAGATATGCTACAAATGATTCACTCACACAGCACATGGCTTTTATATTGAACTGGAGGTACACTCTTAGCAGTTTTAAAGCAATCAATATGTTTTTCAACCTTTTCTGCACAGATTAAAACATGACACCCACTGTGGATGTGTTGGTGCTGCCCACTTTAGTGGATTTTCTGATGCTAGCAGCAGCCACAAGAAAGTGAAGCACCTACGCTCCTCTTTGGCGGAGCGAGTAAGCAGTAACACATCATCAGCATCATCGCCTGAGCGCATCTTCCTCTCTTCATGGACCGCAAAAGGTGCCTCAATGACAAAGTTTGATTAGGTGCTCCCTTGTGATGTCTAGAGACCGATAAGGTGAATGGAACCCCAAGGATCTGAGTCAAGCCCACTGAGAATGCCAGTGGAGTTTAGAAAGTTAGCTGCAGGAGTTGAAATGCAACTTCAAAGCAGCTGGCACTCTCCCAAACCTTGTATAACGTTTCTGCTTCTTTCATTTTATCCATCCACAAATCAATAGTTTTAATACATTTTAAAATATTTTAATAAATATTTCCAAGGCTGTATGGTTTTTATTATCTAGAATCAAAGACACTTCACCATTAGAACAGCTCAGCTACATTATAATTGCCGTAGCCATAGATTTCTTTTCAACAAACAGGCCTTTGCCTTGTGTGAATCACTGGCATAGCGCACTTGAAGTCTGCAACAAGCAGCCACACATGCTCTTGATTTAGATAAAAGAAACCCACTGGCACAGTTTGGATGACTGCTAAGCAATATGTACTTCACGTGATGTCTTTTAACAGAAAGAGCTCTCCATAGCACACACACACAGAGCAGGTACCAAATTAGAGACAGACTGGGGCTGAAACACTAGACTATAATCAGAGTTCACACAGCTTCAGATATCAAAACCCAACTTCAAGACCCTACAGCCTTCTCCAGTTCTCCATATATTTACCCTGACCATCCACACTGTTATCAGAGAATCTAAGCAGTGACTGCAAGAACTTACAACGCTGGAGCTTCAGGATTTGATACAGACTTCCATGCATATCAGTGAACAGCACATCTGACCAAGTCTCTTCACTGTGATTTACCCAGTTACCAATCTTTAATTTTTAGACAAACTCTAATTTATTTTGGATTAACTACAGACAGAATCATAGACTCATTAGGGATTGGAAGGGACCTTGAAAGATCATCTAGTCCAATCCCCCTGCCAAGCAGTATTATAAAGGACATAAAAATTCATGTACAATGAAAGGAAACTTAAACAAAATAAAAGACTTAACTTTTGGAAATTTATCTCAAATATGTCATGTCTTCTACACAAAAGCATCTTTTGAATGGTGTCAAGAAAGTCTGGTCCCACGCCTTAAAAGATAAGAACCATGCAGAACCCCCAGACTGCCTATATTAATTGGGCTGGAAACATGAGAGTTGGAAGATAGGCTATGTAATTCACCTACTACCTATATTAGCTGAGGCATGACATGGAATAAAATCTGAGAGCTAAGGAGTATCTATTCATTTCAGGGTAAATGGCAAGAATTCTCTTTATCACCTACTAACTAAAGACACCCTTCCATTTCTCCAGTTCAATCCACTACGATTCCTTTTGTCCAGGAAAGGGTGAAAACACAAAACTACTACTCAGAGGGGATGAAAAAAGCATTCATCAGCTATCACTGCCTTGCCCGGGTGCCTCATGAAGTCAAAGTGCCCATAAGGAATGGTTTTGCATATGATATATCCATGTAATTAACAAAAGGAGGACGTTCTTATTTGTTATTTAAACCGGTTCTGTTATGTAAAAGTGAAATTAGAAAGAATATTGTTGTGAGGGATTTAATTTTGTTTGAAAGCAATTTTCAAAGTCAAGTTTTAGAGAAAAATCTGCCCTTCATTTCTTCCAGATGCAACCGCTTGGTCCTGAGGCTGCTATTGTCAATTTTTCCTGCCTCTGCCTTTCAGCTATGCAGTTGGAGTCTCTCAAGTCCTGATAATACACTTCTTAGAATATTTCATTCTGTGTGTCAGGTTCTCCTAAAGCTTTCTCAAAAATAGTCAATATGCCACATTTTTCAGTCCCCAAATAGTTGTCTTTCCATTATGGAATACAGGAGGTTCCATACGAATGCAAGAAGAAACTTCTTTACAGTGAGGGTGACAGAACACTGGAAGGGGCTGCCCAGGGGTGTTGTGGAGTCTCCTCCTCTAGAGATGTTTAAAACCTGCCTGGACATGTCCCTGTGCAACTTGGTCTAGGTGATCCTACTCTGGCAGGGGGATTGGACTGGATGATCTTTCGAGGTCCCTTCCAATCTCTAATGTTCTGTGATTATCATACATCTACACCGGCCATTCTTAATCAACCATTCATGTTACTTACTTGGAGTCCACCTTGTTGCTAGTTCAGGCTACATCTCCTGTGGTTTGGCTAGCACACAGGTTCTGAAAACATTGTAGATGTGTGTATGCTTTACTTCCACTTTGGGTATTTACACCCCTTCACAGAATCACAGAACATTAGGGATTGGAAAGAACCTCTAAAGATCATCTAGTCCAACCTCTCTGCCACAGCACGATCACCTAGATCACGCCACTTATCTGTGTCCAATAGGTTCATCCTTGTTCCCTCTTCCAAGGTCACCAACTCTTTTTATGAAACTCAGTTTTGTTTTGTTTTTTACCTCACTGAACCTTTTGTATCAGAACTTTGTTCTGGGGGTTTTTCTTTTATTATTTCTTTTAGGACTCCTATTTCTCATTCCATTCTTGAACTTGGTCTTATTACAGTTCTTCCAATTTAGTTCCTCGTACTTCTTTCCCAACTAGAATATTACTAGAAAAAAAATTAAACACTAAAAAAAAAGCAACACACTCAAACAGAATCATCAGGCTGTCCTAACTATCGACTATCTAATCACAACGTCTACCGACTGTGGGTAAACGATGCACAGAACAGTATGTTCTTATTAAACTCTGAGCTCATGTAGCTTCATTTACCACTTGGGGATCATACAGAATTGGCTGATCAGTTGTGTTTTCTTTAAGAACCTTTTCACCCAAGAAATATGAAACAGCACATTTCGGGAACACGGGACTGTATTCCCACACGAAGCAAGGACCGTAAAAGTATTTAGGAACTAATCATCTGACGCACACCGGTGGATAGACAGGAATTTCTCTTCCAGATGCAAGTGCTTATCTGCAAGAATGTTTCTTCACTAGTGGCCACATAAACAGATAAATACTGCATCTGTTTATAGAAACTGCTCTCGCAAATTGTACTTGTTATTCCCTGTGAGGGTCAACATCTGACTTACCAGCTTTTTTGGCATACAAAGGTCTCTTAAAAACTCAGCCGCTCCTAGCAAATATGGCCCACCTGTGGGTTTTGGTTTGCATATCGTTATAATCTTTGTGATTTCCATTTAATTGCTGATATGTACATCTATGTCTTTTTTCAGCTCAGAATTCCAGGCTTCCTATTGATTATTTTGGGGAAAAGAAAACTAAAGCCATAGCGGTGTCTCATTCTTTTCCTTTCAACAGCAGTTTGCACACTAGTCTGTGCAGTGAGCTCTCCCCGTGCCTCTCGTGAAAATACAATCCGTCAAGTACTCAGCACCCTGTCAAAGTCAACTAGCCCCCAAATTACGTGTTCTGTGTAATTTCCTCCTACCTTCTGAGCACTGACATATTTTAACTCTTTTTCAAACTTTGAAAAGATCGTCTAGGGAAAAGTGTAGTTTCTGGTGTCGTCGCAGCCGCTTGCAAACTAAATCTCTGTGGTTTAGTAGGCTCCTCTACTACTAATGATAAGCTAAACAAAGTGACCTTGGAAACATCTTTGCTAAGAGAGTCTTGAAGGTTAGTTCATGAATCATTAAGATCCAAATGATTCTGATAAGTTGTTTCAACATTTATCACTATTTCAGGTTGCTGTTACAGGTGGGACATCCTAGTTTGTTATTCTGTCTTTTTATCTCTCACATGAATAAATTACAGGGTTCTGCTTCTTATCACAGCAAACATTCCACTGATCATCTGGGGAACACAAAATATTTTTTCTTCAGTCTATAAATTATTCTTAAAGAATCTCTCTGAACTAGTAAGACAGCGAGTTGGTTTTGTGTTGGGTTTTGTGTGTGCCTCTTCTGACAGCGTTTGTCTAAAATAATCACATGTGGTCTATCAAATTTTCGTTTTGTCATCAGAGCTGTCAGTCTCTCATAAAATACAATTTAAGAAACATATGCACCCACACAACAGAGCCTCTGCAGTGTCTTGGCCAATGAGTGTGAATGACAAACACACCTGGCTGCTCTCCTATGGTGTTTTCTTACTGTTCATTGGCAGAGAAAGCAATTTCATGGTAGAAGGTTGGAAAATGACCTCTTGTAATGATGAAATTTGCATAAATAAATGCTGATTGCACAAAACTAATAGCATTCAGTGAGTATCATCACAATAAGTTGTCTCCCACTGACACGGAGTCTAAGTTAGAAGCGCACAATTATGCAAATCAAACTAATGCCAGTTTCTCATTACTGTCGTGGTAGACGCAAACACATATCCTCCACAGACAGTTTGATACCGGGACACAAGCCAAAATGTTTGCTTTTGCTGACACAGTAACTGAGTCAACAAAAATAAGATATAATAGAAATACATCAGAGGAATCCATCTCAGGGTAGACCTGAAGCTTAATAGACTGTGAATCTTTTGTCTGCAGAGAGGCCTTTTGCTTGTATTGACCCACAGTACGTCTGCTTCCACTTTTGTGGATCTTATAGAAATAGATTACAGAAGCAATTGCTTTTTTGAGCCGAAGTGCCTGCAAAGGAGTCTATTAGCTTTCCTTACAACAGATGAGATGACATTTATAAATACTTAAATAATGTCATATATCCCACGTTTAAAAACTTCACCGAATAATTCACAGGCTGCTTGTGGTTGCTTGCTCTAGTGTTTGTGTGAAGTCTCATCACGACCTCACTGGGATTTCCAAACAATGCCACTTCTTCCATCTTCAGGAAATTCAGGCAAATAGTCTTTTCTTTTTCTTTCAGGAAAAAAGGATGATGCAGCAGCAATTACCATTAATATGAGGGATCAAATATAGAAGACGTTGATAGCTCCACTCAGAGCACTGCTAACTCTTGAGAACACATGTGACATTAGTGCAGTGAGTCACTGAAGAGGAATCTAGTGCTCTAGCACTTCGATTTCTTACCCTTGTTATTCCAGTAATTACTAGTTGCTTGCTCTCATTCACAATTTTGCCTACACCATTGAACACTTCCATGTACACGTTGACATGGAATTCAGAAACACAAAGCTAAGACTGAGCGCAGTTTGATGTTCATAGAATCACAGAACCAGAGTATCATACAGGGGGAAGAACAAACCTCAACAAGATACACACACCACCCAGGCATTCTATAAAGCAGCCATCTCAACTAACATCAGCTGAAATATTCTGTGAGCGCAAGCTCTGTGAGCTCTTCTCCTTGGAAGAGACACTCCAAACTCCCCAACACGCACACACAAAGTTAACTTTAATTTCAGCTGCAGATAGTCTCTGGGATTGAGAAATGAACAGCACCTACAGGAACAGACAGTTTAAACACTTCTGAAAGTCCACATACATTTTTATTCGCACTACTGTTGTGCTCAAGGTACCAGTAACTGAAGAATTGTACTAGAAACAAAGCAATCACCCCCACATTATTTCAGAGTACCCGTACAGCCTCCCTTCTGTTACGTGACGAAACGTGAGGGGCCACATGCAGGTGGATTTTACATGTCTCCAGAGAAGGAGACTCCACAACCCCCTGGGCAGTCCCTTCCAGGGCTCTGTCACCCTCACTGATCCACTGTTGCTTTGCTTTGGAAACATATCTGGCCACATTTGATGGCAGGTACTTATGAAATAGCCTCATGAAATGAGGACACCTCAGAAAAATTCCAAGAGCATATTCCAAACTCTTCAGGCACAGACCTCCTCTAAACTCGCTCAAAACGAGCACTGTGATGCACGATCCAACAAACTACTGAGTACATTTTTCTCAGCAAGAATATTCAGCCCACATTTATTGTTACTAATGCCTTTTTCATGGGTCCAATTCCAGGAAAGCACGGCTACAAATGAAAATATATAGACATCCAGTTCCTTAGCCTTTCTTCAGCTGTGAGTCCACAAACAGTTTAATAGGATTCATTACAAATTGAGAAGTAAAAATAGGGGGGGAGAACGTCCGTGTTAAAAATCAGTGGCAAACCTGTGAAAAACTGGAAGCCTGGTCTGATGAGGGTAAATATATACATTAGCACCAGAATTTGATCATAGTAGTTACGTATGAGTGTTGCCTGTGTTCCTGCCACCATCAGGTCTCATAGACCCACTGCCTGTTTTCTCCTATCCAGATCAGAAAGTGGCCCTAGGGTATTTCTTCGCTCTGCTGGACAGTTTCATAGCAGAGATTTTATTGTAGCAATTTGCACCCGTTTTCTGAAGTTCTGAAGCCTCCCCACAGAACCCATATGTCTCTTCTTTATTTTCATGCTGTCAGCTTAAAAGTGGCAAGTTTCACCCTGGCTTATAATAAAGTTTATCATAGAGGACACATCCAGTGATTTTTCTCTTGTTAGGGTATGGACATGTCAGCACTCTCCTGTACCTTTCTCACAGCAAACAGCTTCTACTCTCACTTTTCAAATCTGGTTTCCTCAACTCAGTGATGTTGAATGGCCAAAAGGATCTCAAAATGAAGATGTCCAGGCATGGACTGATTGGAGGGAAAGGAAAAGAAAACGCAGGGTTACTTAAAAACAGAGTAGCGTTTGTGACGGTGCTGATGGATGGCGTCAGCCTTTCTACCCTGAAAAAATGCCTTCTGATGTCTCAAGCTTCTAAAATAGACACGTACAGCTAACTGACTTTATCTTGCCTGTGTCATATTGATCTATCAGTGAATCCATAATAAAAGATAGGACTCTGCAACAGTAAAAAGCAATAGCCATGGAGATGGATAGCTGCAGCTAAAATGCAGTTTCATCAGGACACTTAGTGCAAAGAACTGTAGATTCATGCCAGGCAGGGCATAAGTATCCCCTTTAAAGCTCACCGTTACAAACACACAGTGCACAGATGACCTGTCTTCAGAAGATATGTTTCTGTATTGATTTTCACAGTTTCAGAACAACAGGAAAAGCCAAGTGAAAGTTTCTGTGCAGAACACTAAAAGGAATGTACCTTCTTTTTTTTAACGCCATCTCCGTATTCTCCTTCATGGTTCACAGTACAAGTGCTGATTTTAAAACCTCATTCATGACTCAGAAAGAAAGGACAGAGTTGGAGATCTTCAGAAGTGCAGAGCAAGAAATGAGTCACAAAACAAAATGAAACAAAACAAAAACTGCATTAGGATTTGGTGGGTGTCATCACACAACAGCGTTTGAATTTCAAACTCAGACACACTGGTTGTTCTTGCAGCTGGTAATATTACAAATCTAGCAGAAATATGAAGAGGAAAATATGTTATGAAGATCCTCTTACTGCAAACACAATAACATTAGCTGCTTATGGGCTGTGTTCTCAGCAACCAACAAGCTCCAAAAGCCCAGCTAGAACAGCCTTGTGCATCACACAGCCATGATTGTAAGATTTCTTGGGTTATGACCAAGGGCCTTGCTTAAGAGATAGCAATGCAAACACCCTTCTGCTGCAGCATTACACTTCCAGGACCAACATTTGAATGTTTTTTAAACACTCAGCTCTCCTTCTATCTTTAAAAATTGAAATTATGATAAAGGAAGTGACTATGAAATGCCAACACGTGTCAAAAGGTCATGCCTGCCTCTGCTTCTCCACAGTGAAGTCTCTGAAGCCCTGTGTTGGGCAGAGGTGCTTAAGTAACAAGAGTTGGGAATTACATATGGGCTACCTGGTGAAAAGACCGTTAGTCAGGATTACTATTTCAGTCTGTCTCAAGAGTCAGGCAAACATCACCTAACGTTCTACAGTTGCTTTACAGATTCAAGCGTTCCTTCCTTCATTCTCATGACACTCTGTTTGCACTTAATTGTGCTTAGGGGGTGTTCTGTGGGGTGATGTGGATGTGACCAGCCCTCAGAACGCCTCATGCTGTGAAAACACTCCAGCTTTCTTTAAATGCTTACGAGGACAAGAGCCGAGGCTGTGTACAAGCTTGTGCTTCCTGTGCCTACCGCCAGCCGCCCGATGTGCAACAGCAGAGCCAGACAGAATTTATAGCTAACACACTGGCTGTCCTCTCTTAGAGGAGAGCTTACTTTTCAAAAGATGAAATGGTTGAGGGAAATTTCTTCCAGTAGTCATTGAAGTATAGCTCAGTGTAGTCAGTATGCCAGCAGTTTTTGCCTTCTGGACCTTAAAGAATAAACTGAAGCCTCTACACGAGTGAAAGTGCCATTGCTTAAGGAATAGCATTAATGATAATTGAATTCTATGCTATAAAAGTATGGAGCTTTTCCTCAGTTCCTGTTTTCAATGACACAGGACTATACGTTAAGCCCCTTGTAGTCTTCACAGGGCAGTATTTTTACAGCTTTAATTTTTCTGATGCTTAATCACTCTTCAACATTCATAAACACATCACTCTCACTTGTGCTCAACACAGAGACCTACTAGCTCATTTCAAAAGTTTATAGAAATAGAAATGTGTCATTCTATCAAACTGGAAAAATTAATTACAGATCCAGCTGAGCTATTGCTCATAGCCCACCACGGTCTTAGAATCATAGAATCATTAGGGATTGGAAGGGACCTCGAAAGATCATCTAGTCTAAGCCCCTTGACACAGCAGGATCACCTAGACCAACTCGCACAGGAACATATCCAGGTGGGTTTTAAACATCTCCAAAGAAGGAGACTCCACAACCCTCATGGGCAGCCTGTTCCAGTGTTCCATCACCCCCACTGTGAAGAAGTTCCTTCTGATATTTATATGGAACCTCCTATGTTCCAGCTTGCACCCATTGCCCCTTCCTATCACCAGATTGGTCCTATCACCAGATGACAATGAGAAGAGCCTCTAACATATTTATAGACATCAATGAGGTCTTCCTCTTACACGCCTCCTCACGTCCGTGAGGAGCACACTACTTCTTCTCACTAGAGATTGAGAGTTGCTGGGACAAGGAAAAGGGTAAGGCCACAAGACAGTGGGGATAATCAAACCTGTCTGTGCCAGAGCTGTTAACACTGACTCTCCCAACAGTTGTGTCTAGGTGATCCTGCTGTGGCAGAGGGATTTGACTAGATGATCTTTTGAGGTCCCTTCCAACCCCTAATGATTCTATGAGTCTATAATTCTAATGATAATTTACTGGGGAGTTTATTTCTTCTCTTTTGCTCTTTTGATAAAAGGTTCAAATAAACCCTATTATCTTTCCTTAGAACTTTTATTTCTCTGGAGTGCTCCAAACTCTTTCCTTGTCTAATAGCAAAGAATTGTTGGATATTCTGGAGACTTTTGCTATTAAAGCAAATTCAGCCATCTGAGAGCAGGATGAGGAAGTACAAGCCCATGCCAAAAGCCTCTAGGAGTCACTTTTGGGTCTGTAGATTTCTAAGGCAAGCCACGGTGGTATGGTATCTTATTTTACCATCTTGTGAACTCTGTACTGTGGAGGAGTCCTCACAGCAACCATTTAAAATACAATTCACACACTTTGTGCCAAACTAAATTCATATGATCAATAAAAAGAAAGAATGCAGCTATTAGTAGGAAAACACTTGAACAAAACAGCTCCTCCCCAATGACCTTTCAGCCTTCAGCCACACACAAGATTTACAGAACACTTTTCAGAGCTAATCCAGGATCTCAGTAACTAATGGACACTAAAAATCATGGACTCAGTAAAGACATTAGTTTTATGGCCCATTACAGTCTTCTTACTGTACAGCCTACTGATCTCGCATCCACTTGCTGCAGCTAAATTGCAATTTCTGTCTCCACTCCACGGGAATTCTCTCCAGCTAACACTCACCCAAACAAAAACGCTTTTATCTCAAGTTGTCAAATCAATTAACATAATTAAGTTACACTAAAAACAATTGTTTTTGTAATAAGCTGCAAGTTTACTGCTTCTACAACTATATTTCCATGGCTATTTAAACTTACTCAAAACAAATGCTGCACTGGAAGGAACCTTTTCTGGTTTTTTTTTCCTCCTCCTCAATTTCTGCTCTTCCACCAATACCACAGAATTTAATTAAAAGGGATACTTTCATAAATTTCAATTAAAGCTTATTTCAATCTGCTCTATATCCAGTTCTGTCTCTGAAGAGCCTCTCAGTCAAGAAGTGTACTAATTTTGACATTAACTCCCTTGTATCTTTGCCATCGAGCTAAGCCAGCCATGACCTTCAATTTAAACTACATTTAAATATTTTTTTAAAGCTATATCATGAAAGAAACAGAATCAGAGAACATTAGAGATTGGAAGGGACCTTGAAAGGGGTCCAATCCCCCTGCCACAGCAGGATCACCTAGATCCAGCAATACAGGAACAAACTCAGGTAGGTTTTAAACATCTCCAGTAAAGGAGAGTCCACGACTGTTCCAGTGCTCCATCACCCTCATTGAGAAGAAGTTCCTTCTCATTGATGTGGAACCTCCTGTGTTCCAGCTCACACCCATTGCCCCTTGTCCTATCATTAGGTAGAGCCTGGCTCCATCATCCTGACACCCACCCTTCACATATACACAAGTCACCCCTCAGTCTCCTTTTTTCCAAGTAGAGATTCAGCTCCCTCAGCCTTTCCTCATAAGGGAGGTGTTTTACTCCCTTCATCGTCTTCGTGGCTCTGCGCTGGACTGTCTCTCCAGCAGTTCTGTGTCACTCTTGAACTGAGAGGCACAGAACTGGACACAATACTCCAGATGTGGTCTCACCAGGGCAAAAGTACTCACCAGTACTTCAGCATGCTCATTTCACTTGAGGTAACACAAGCTGACCTGGGTGAAACATACAGCAAATTTGTAAAGAAAGGAGTTGGAGTGGGGAGAGAGACAATGAGTATAATTATAGGATAGAAACTTCACTTACACAAGGAGAGAAGAAAATTTAAATTGCATTCATAATTAAAAGCTAATTGGCTGAAAGGCACTTCTGAGTACTTCTGAAGGCACAGCCTTAAAGGTGATGAAAGCAAGCCCAAAGCAGATCAGATCATAACGCACTAGCAGCAGCCAGTACCACTACTTGATCTGTGTCGTTCAGATAAGGCTTGTAAAGGTCACGATGCATTTTGCAAAAATTGCTGAAAAGCATCTAAATAAACCCTGAAAGATCAAAAGTGGCACAGATATCATTTCCATGGCTTTTCTTACCAGGTCAAAAAAAGTCTCTCTCCATTAAAAGAAAGTATCTGACTGATGAACATACGTGGCTTCACTGCGGCTACAAAACGAGGTAGGGAATTGTGGGTGTTGCCTACATCTACTTCTCCGAACACAAACCGTTTCTAGCGTTTCTTTCTTGACAGAGGCATCACTGGCTTGAAAGTTCAGCACATGAACAGAGTTAAGAACAGTATTTTCAGAATGAGAGCCGTGGATGTGGTCTATCTGGACTTCAGTAAAGCATCTGACATGGTCTCACACAGCATCCTCGCAGCCAAACTGAGAGTAGACGATCAGGCAGCGAGCTGGATAATGAGCTGGCTGCAGGACAGAAGCCAGAGTATCTAGTGGAGTCCTCCAAGGGTCAATGCTGGGACCAGTCCTGTGCAATCTATTCTTTGATGACTTGGATGAGGGATTACAAGGTACTGTGAGCAAGTTTGCTGATGATACAAAGCTGGGCGGTGTCGNTCGGTGTCGCTGACATCCCAGCAGACTGTGCTGTCATTCAGCAAGACCTGGACAGGCTGGAGAGAAATGTAATGAAAAATAACAAGGGTAAGTGTAGAGTCTGGCGTCTGGGCAAGAACAACCCCAAGTAGGTTGGAGACTGATCTGTTGGCGAGCATGTAGGAGAAAGGGTCCTGGGGGACAGCAGGAAGACCATGAGCCAGCAGTATGCTCTTGTGGCCAAGAGGGCCAACAGCATCCTGAGGTGGATCAGAAGGGGGGTGGTTAGCAGATCAAGAGAGGTTGTTCTACTCTGCACTAGCAAGACCACATCTGGAGTGTTGTGTGCAGTTCTGGGCCCCTCAGTTCAAGAAGGACATCGAGCTGCTGGAGGGAGTCCAGCGTAGAGCAACAAGGATGATGAAGGAAGTGGAACAGCTCCTTAGTGAGGAAAGACTGAGGTAGCTGGATCTCTTTAGCTTGGAGGAGACTGAAAGGTGACTTCTATAAACATTTGAAGGGTGGGTGTCAGGAGGGTGGAGCCAGGCTCTTCTCGATGTCACCCAGTGATAGGATAAGGAGCAATGGGTGTAAGCTGGAACACAGGAGGTTTCATATAAATATTAGAAGAAACTTCTTCACAGTGAGGGTGACAGCACTGGAACAGGATGCCCAGGGGAGTTGTGGAGTCTCTTTCTCTGGAGATGTTTAAAACCCGTCTGAATGTGTTCCAGTGCAACTTGGTCTAGGTGAACCTGCGGTGGCAGGGGGATTGGACTAGATGATCTTTTGAGGTCCCTTCCAATCCCTAATGTTCTATGGTTCTGTGATTTTCAGGCACCCACAAAAACAGAGCACTGAAAAAGTGAGATACGCACAAGAGGAGGTTATTGGGAGTGTCGCTGCCTCTGCCTCCCAGCATTCTTCTTCTCCATAGAAGAAGAAGAGGACACAGAATAAAACATTTTGCATGTCCAAACCACTCAAGGACAGAAGATTTATCTCTTGGATACTTTCTCAAACACTACATGCAAGTATACCTGCAGCATTTTCAAACAGAAATTCAGAACTGCTCCTTGAACTCGTAAGTCTGCAAAGTGTATTGTCTAGCACCAGTTGATCTGCAATATATCCCACATATCATTACTGTGAGAGTTAGAGTCAACAGAACTTCAAGGCTAGAGTTGGTGCCTCTCCTATTAAAAATATTTCTTCACTGCTTTAAAAACCTCAAGAGCATCCAAGCCTATATATCAACACCTACACCCACATGCTATCAGCATATTGCTGGGAGCACTGACTTCTTGATGGCAGCACTGAGAAGAGCAACATCACTATGACCTTTTGTAGGAAAATATATTATACCCTTCATCGTCATCCTCACTGCTGGGATTTCTATCAGATGAGGCACCAAGGTAATGACCCTCCACACAGACATGTTTTTAATAAAGTGAAATTACTTAAAATAAAAAACTAATGGAAAGTGCAGAATAAAAAAGCAAACTAGTAACTACAAACGCTGCTCAAAGAACTGAAGCTGCCTGTTTATATGGTAAACAGCCCATCATTATTAAAATAACTTCTTTGCTGGCCAAGCCCTCTAAAGAGGTGGTGGTATAATTAAGTTAATTTGAACTGCTGCTAATTAAAGAAGCCTTACATGACAAACAAATTCCAAGCTGGGGGGGAAGGCAGGAAACAAACTGCACAAAAAGAGGTAGAAATACTACACAAAAATTCTTTATTGTCTCCAAAATAAAACTGACTTGATAACACAGCTATAATTTTTCTCTCTTGAATTGCCCTGTAGCCAAAGCCTAGACTAAAGAATAATAGAGCAAATTATGAGAGAAATATCTCAGCCATGTATTGCCTATCCCTTCCCCCAGTTCTTTCGCTCCTCTCTACAAGCTTTCATGCAGTCACCTGAATTCTCCTTCCTGACTCAAGTGATCATGCTCCAGTCTCAGCTTCCATTAAATTAACTTCTTTTTGCTATTCCCTTGGTCCATTACTTTCTGCCTGGCTCCTATGAAGTAATAATGAGGCAGTGGGGATAAAGAAAATAAGCAATCAGAATTGGAACTGCAGGCACATGACCAGCATCAACAATCTTCCTTCTGCTCTCCTGGATGATCACAGAATCACAGAACATTACAGACTGGAAGAGACCTACAAAGACTATTTAGTCCAATCCCTCTGCAACAGCAGGATCACCTAGATCCAGCCACGCAGGAACATATTCAGGCAGGTTTTAAACATCTCCAGAGAAGGAGACTCCACAACCCCCCTGGGCAGCCCCTTCCAGTGCTCTGCCACCATCACTGTGAAGGCGTTCCTTCCCATATTGATGTGGAACCTCCTGTGTTCCAGCTCACACCCATTGCCCCTTGTCCTATCACTAGACACTAAGAACCTGGCTCCATTCTCCTGACATGCACCCTTCACATATTTATAAACAAAAGGGTCTCCTTTTTTACCCTTGTTCTAGTCTCTAGGGGCTTCTCCTGACTGCAAAGAAAGGAAAGATGAGGATGGCACCTTATAAAATTCTTCTAAGGCGATGCCAGATTCTCAGGATTCTGCCTAGTTAAAACATGCACATCTTGGCAGTGCCTCAGAAATGTGAAATCACCTGTACTCATTTGTGAGTCTGTTTTTCAAAACACCCTGACAGCTGCACAGAGGATGCTTATCCGTTTGACACACCGCATGTAAAGTTGGCCAGCTAAAGATGCGAACCATGAAACAGTGCAACCTGTTAAAAGAAGCATGTGCTTCAAATTTATCAGCTGAAATCCCAAATGCCTTACTTTATGATATTAACACTTTCTAAATAGCCACCACTCTTTCTAGTCTGTTCTTCCATGCAACTAGAAAAAGCAATTAGCCATGTTTGGAAGGGTTCTTTGTCTGATTTCTACAGCTAAGGTAGCAAAAAGGTTATTACAAGTAATAGCAAAATTAAAGTTTTATTAGCAGTAAACTGCAGAAGCTAATGGCGATGCCAATGCTAGATAAAATCTTTGTCACAGTTAATTTTGAACTCTTTATTTCAAGCTTAATAATAGGAAACTCAATGGAGAGGATATTACACGGCCCATATCACTCATGAGTGCCGCAGGCCTGAGTAACTTGTTATTTTGCTCATGAGTGAAATAAAATGCAGATTATACTGCCTGCTATCAGGGGCACTACTTTAATTGAGGGTGCACGCATGGTGATGGAAAAGTAGCAAGTAGGTTTCATTTTCTCAAATGTTAGAGGAACGATCTTTGTGGTTCTAACCGTGACTTGCCAATTCACCTCTCCATTACAGTTGAATTTTTAATGTTAATTCTGCTCCTTCTCAGAACGTGAAAAGTGACTATGTGTGTCCTTCTACTCAGGAACTGCACGAAACTGCACCTGAAACATCCTGGCGCCTGTATCCTCTGCTTCAGAGTAAGAAAACAATGGAACATCTGTATCTTAGTCGGATTTAATGATGCGTGCCAGCCAACACAAAGGACTTCTCTCTGAAATGTATTCCCAACCAGAAATAAATAACACCAGGGATACTCCGCCTTCCCTTACAATTACTCAGAGAATAGGTGTTTCCAAGAGCTGGAGTTTCTGTTCTTCCCTTTTTTTCTGTCCTGTGCTATTAGCCAGCAAGGTCTGATTTCTAATCAGATGGCATTTGTCTAGCGTTTGCTAAATCTTGCAAATTCTTCTCCTCAGCCAGAACTACCTGTGAACTACAATCCAGTAATTTATCTACCACTGAAAGCAACAGAACTATAGTTACTAAAGTTGGCAGAACTTCTACCTTTATATATAAAGGGCTGTACATTTCTTTTTTATTTATGAATAGGGAACAGAAGAAAACACCCTTCACCTTTTAATCAACCGTAGTCAGGACTATAGCTACTGCACTTCAAGGCAGCTGCTGATGGCTCTCTTGCAAGGACACCAGAGAATTATTTATCAGCATTCGTTATAAAGCTGCACATCCAGCACGGAGCTGCCAAGAAGTTAAAGCAGAGTTATGTGGCTGAACACGTTGGACAATTAAAATCCTCACGACAGAACACCACAAGCACAACACTCTGCCATGTAAAGGTGCTCAAAGGAGGCAGTGCAGCCCGATTAGAGTGGTGCTCTGCTGAAGGTAATTTGGTCAACCAGAACAGAGACAGCAGCTGCTGTCACAACATTGCACTGGTCAGTGCAGGCATGTTTTGAGGGCAAACTTCTGGTCTGTCGAGAGTGAGAAACGAGCTGAGCTAATGATTTATTTGTTTCCGGCTTCATACTTCCTATTCAAACTATTTCTCTAATGCAACCCAAAGCAGAATTTAGTAATCAAATCCTATCTTAATATTTCTAACGGCACAAAGCACTATTCTTTGTAGCCAAGCTGCTAAGACTCTCTGGCAAATGACTCACACCATACTCATATGTATGCTGATAACTCCATCCTTCCTAAAGAGCTCTCCCCGTGACATCTAGGAGACAAGATAAAGAAGAAGAAGTCTCTTTGTTGAAGCATCTTTCTTCTAAAAGGACATTGATATCGACACACTTGAAATTAAAATTTCTCCTCCTTTAAAAAGGTAGAGAACAGAGTTTAAAAGGTTTCCACAGTCCCATCTGTTTAAATTGAGATAATTTAGTTTAAAAAAAAAAATTAAACTATTGTTATGAGCTTATTTTACTTTTTCTTGGTGATGTGCTTTCAGAGCTTCCTTTCTCTTGGGACCTATTGTAGACTTCAAAAGATAAATGAAACCCATTGTGCAGTAGGCTACTGAACAACATAAAATCATACTGTAGTATATGTTTCTTTGACAGGATGACCTCACAAAAAGATGTTAGTTGTTTCTTTTTATTTTCTTTACTGTGACTTTGGCCATTTAGGCTGGGATATTGCTTTTGTGGCAACACTGAAATCATAATGGCTTTTAATTTAAAAGGTGACAGTTTGTCTTGTATTACATCTCTGTTTCTGAGCAGTTACATGAGACTTTAAGCACTAGTACCCTTAAATTTTACATCTGCTTGCCACTTTGAGATCTAACAAAGCCTTTAAACCTGCTTTTCCTTTTTTTTTTTCTTTTGTCATCTCAACACATGCTCAAGCAGAGGACTGCAGATCATTTCCTTCACCCTGATTCGATTCAAAGCACTTGACATATGCATCCATTCAGCACAGAACACTCTAACTTGTGGTATTAGAGATTCATACTCAGAATTCCTTCATTAATGCTTTTTTTAAATTATTGCAGATATCCAAACCATCTTAGCTATTCCAGATGAAAAAGGAGAGAACAGGTTATGCAGTGAGAAGTTGTGATGAAAGAGAAACCATTGTCATATAACTTAGGTTGAAAGAACACTGAGCCTCTCTCCAGTGCTCTAACAAAAGGCTCAGCACCCAGGTCATCACAGAATCACAGAACATTGGGGGTTGGAAGGAACCTTGAAAGATCATCTAGTGCAATCCCCTTGCCATCAAAATACACTTGAAATGCTTAACTTTTTAACCATCTCGGACCTATGTACAACTCAGAAGACGGATGAGAGGACAAAACACAAGAAAAAGAAAATAGCAAGGCTGGATTTAGAAATACCACAAGGAAAGAGTCCGTGAGCAACAAACAGGCACTCAGATTCCTATCTCAGCATTAAAAGTAAAAGCAAGGATCACTGTTTTCAGAATTCCTCAATACCAGTCATATTGCAGTTTATGATCCCCCAAAATCACTACATGAATATAGAGAATAAGTCAAACTAAGAATGAAATTACTATTTGGCTTTCACCAAATATTTCCTCTTCTTCCTCAGAAATATGCCCTTGGCTGCATTATTTTTACAAGCTCTATGAGGTCCAAATTTTTAAAATGCTAATGATTCTGTTTCTAACAGGGACCTTATGATAAGTGGGGGAAAAAAAAAATAAATCACAAGATGAGGCAACTAAGAGAAGAAAAATAAACCAGCAAAAACAAACCAAAACCCACCTCACGTGCAAAAGTGCTGAAAGTGGGTTTTGGCCAATGAATGTATTTTCATAAAGTTAATGCATGCATTATTTTTCTGTGTGAATAAGTGAAGAGTGCAAAACAGTAAGATAAAAACAAAAAATTCCCAGGAACTGACTAGACAGGCATCTGTAGGAAGTAGAATAGTTAGTAACAAACGGTCACAGATATCTGCGAGTCAAGAGTAAAGGCAGAAGGACCGGAAAAGGATGACGATCACTGAACATTAAGGACTGGAAGGGATCTCGAAAGACCATCTAGTCCAATCCCAATACAGCAGGATCACCTTGATGCAGCTGCACAGGAATATATCCAGGTGGGTTTTAAGTGTCTCCAGAGAAGGAGAGTCCACAACCACCCTGGGATTTTACCGACGTCAACATTCGTTTTCAAAAGTAAACACAATCCAGCTAAAATACATGTACTCATTTGCTGCAAGCAAGGAATTAAGTCCCATAAGTTGTAGCTGATTTTGGAATGGAGACACTGAAATATTTTTCTTACATTTTTCTGTTTAGAAGTAGCAGAAAAGATCAGGATAATTAACATGTTACAATTACTTATACTAAAAGTTCACTTGTTGAAGGTGTCTGTCTTATCCTGCAATTGTAAATACAAAATATTCCTTGCGGACATGTAGTTAATATTTTAACTAGTAGAAGAGACAAAAAGACAGGGAGCTCTTTTCTCGTGCTTGTATAGAAATGCTGAAAAATAAATTTCACAGCCCACTATTTCTTCAATCATTGCCTAATTTACTGACTACAGTGAATATTTTATACCATTAAAACCAGGGGAATTTGTTTAAAGGTTTAGATCTATATTTCAGCAAAGTTCAATGTGTATTGTAATAACTTTTTTTGCCTGAGGTACTTCCACTGCACAGGAAAAGAAAGTTTATTTTTATTTTCACTATAGTTCTCCTGTATCGTTTTGCATTAATATTGAACATATCTGTCCCAGTTTTCTCTCTACTATTCTGTATTTGCCGGATTCAAACTAATAACCCAGGATTTGGGGACCGCTGGAGGGTTATATGAGCATCCTTCTGAATTTTAAGTCAAGTTAGTCATATGAATCTTAATTATCATGTGTAAGAAGCTGATAGGTCCCTAGGAAATCCCTTGTGATAGAAACAAAAAGGAGAAGTCAAAAGAAAATTTTAGCAGTTTCAGTTCACAGTTCATGCAAGTTTTTCAGTTTTTGACAGCAACTGCTTTATTATCTACTGCTTTATCCTGCTTAGATCTGTTTTGAATAAACTAATTATACAGAAAAAAACCCCATCAAATGAGAGCACAAAAGGTGGGGAGAAAAGAATCATTCTGATGTCCATCTTTCAGGTGAGAAACTGGGGCAGAAAGTTTAGCGCATCCCCACAACAACACAAATGTACACAAACAGAGCTGAACGCTACATCCTTGTCTATCAATTTATCTCAAATATATTCACACATTAAAATTTGGCCCACGCTTGTGTACATGACCAAAGCATCCTTGAATCTCTGGGAACATGATCTAACTTCACAATGGAACACGGGGGTTTGGTTTCACCTCTAAATTCAATTAAGAGGCAACTGGCTAAAATCAGACACGTGCGGATTCCGTGAACACGTGTCACACACACACTGCAGCACCCCGTGCTGAGCAGAGTGGAGCAGCAGTTCACAAAAAAGCAAAGACTACCTGTAGTGTCCTCAAAATCAATCTTTACGGCGTATTAATTTGTTGCAGTTATCCCCAGTATTAGACATCGGAGCGGTTTATAATCAATTACTATACGCTCCGCCTTACAGAAGATTATGGTTTTGGTCTCTGCAGATCAAACAGTTTGTTGGGTTTTCCAGACACTGAGCCTTCACAGCATTAGGCACTGATGAATTACGGCCTCTCTTGGTCATAAAAGTATCTTTTTATTCAATCATCAGCCCCCCTCCCAGGTAACATTTGTGGATTGGAATCCTAATGAATCAGAAGCTGATGGTTGTTACCCAGTCTGGTCATTATCACATCCTTTGTCAAGAGCCAAGAAATCACTGATTCATACTCTGATTTTCAGGCAGGATTGGTTCTACTCAGACATCAATGATGCCCAATTGTGTGGCAGTTTCAATCACAGGCATCCATCTAATATCCAGCAAAAAATACCCAGTTCTGCTACTAACACAGTCCTTAAGTGCTGCTCTCTGCAAGGTGTCCAGACCTGGATTCATCTTCAAGTGACTCTCATCTGTGCTCAAATACAGCTGCTGACCCCTTGGCAGTGAAATATCAGGGAGTCAGCACAAACGATACTCAGACACTCACTCAGTGAAAACTCCAATCATTTATCATGATGGCAAAGTCCCTGCGCGTTGCTCCAAGTGACAAATGACCCAAGGTCAAGAGCCATCTCTTCTCTGCCCATTTCAAAGGGTGCTTTCAATTACCTTCCATGCATAACTCTGCTCCTCCTCGGATCTCAGCTAGATGCCATTTGAATGCATCACATGTTTTTTTCAAAAACAGTGGGCTGTCTTTACACTTCTAAGACAATGGTCCACTCCTTTTAATTTCTAGGGTTTTGTTACAGTTCTGCCTGTTTTCAGTTGTCCATCACAAGTATGTAAGATTTCTGAACAGAAACATTTGAGAGCTACATATTGATTCTGATTGTCCCTCATACTCACCACCAAAGCTAGCACTACCCACCATCAGTTCTGCATCCTCAGCCTCCTTCTCACTACCACATAAGCTCCATAACGAGTTTTGACAGACACTGCCTTGAGGTTCTGAGAAGTCACAGAATCACATTAGGGATTGGAAGGGGCCTCGAAAGATCAGCTAGTCCAATCCCCCTGCCACAGCAGCATCACCTAGACCAAGCCACACAGGAACATGTTCAGGCAGGTTTTAAACATCTCCAGAGAAGGAGACTCCACAACTCCCCTGGGCAGCCCCTTCCAGGGCTCTGTCACCCTCACTATGAAGAAGTTTCTTCTCATATTTATGTGGAACCTCCTCTGCTCCAGCTCACACCCACAGCCCCTTGTCCTATCATTAGATGACACTGAGAAGTCCACAGGTCATCTTAAATTCCTTTGTCCTCAGTTCCTACATGTCTGTGCTAGAAGGCTGGCAGGTGCTCTGCCTAAGCATTTTGGTGAAACAAAACAAGATTGATGAAAAATAAATTAACAGTTTCTGTTGCAAAATTAAGACCTCCTAGTGGATTCCAATACAAGACAAGACATCTGTGCGGAGATGTGATGGTGCTAAAAAGCATCAATAAATACACAGCCTCTACATTTATGCAGGGACAGAAATGACTGAGAGAAGAGAGTTGGAGAGCAGATGCTCTTTCCTTAGCCCAGACCTCCCACGCTGCTCCGTGCATCTGAGCGCACTGGACAGGCTCACAACTAGAGAACACTAATCTCCGCACCCGATTTAAATCCTTCATCAGTATTCACACATCACGAGTGGCTGATGTCCAGCTTTCCGTTGACAAAAACACAGGCGTTAATTAGAAAAGTAAATTCCCTACAAAAATACTCCAAACTTTGTACTAGGAGGAGAAGCTGCAAAGGGCACTGGTTACCAATGCCATCACCAAATGGAAGCTCAGTGACATTTCTTTCTCCACAGAATACAGACAACAGATTAGAAACTTTTAAAACTCTCCACTGGAGAATCTTTAAGTTAAACAATGAATGACTTCTAGTCATCTTCCATAGTCTCTCCAAAAGAGAGGGTTACAAACTGCCCAGGTGCATCTCTGTGAGGTGTGAGGGCCAACGAAGCTGAGAGCTAGGTCCTGTACTTAACATATCAACCCCACGTAAGGCAACAGACTTAGAGAGGAGTGCCTGGAAAATTGCACATGAGAAAACAATCTAGAGGTGCTGACTGACAGCCAGCTGAATATGAGCCAGCAGTGTGCCCAGGTGGCCACAAAGGCCAACAGCCTCATAGCTTGTATTAGTAGTAGCATGGTCAACAGGGGTAGGGAAGTGATTGTCCTCCTGCGGAGTCACTGGTGAGTCCACAGCTTGAATATCTGGTTCAGTTCTGGACCCCTCATTGCCAGAAGGGCACTGAGGTGCTGGAGTGTCCCCAGAGGGCAGCAATGAAGCTGTAGCCTGCAGAAGAGTCTAGAACACAAGCCTTATGAGGACTGGATGAGGAAACTGGGGTTGTTTAGCACAGAGACAAGGAGGTTCAGGGGAAATTATGCTTCATTTTCAGTCAGTTTATACAACTTTAACATTTCTCAGGATTTATTTCACCACTACATAGAGAGAACACAGACAGAAGGTTCATGGGAGGATTGTTAGGTCATTTTTCTTTTCTGAAGCAGTATTTTACACACTGTCCTAAATGAACCTCTGAAAACATCACAATTGCTCTTGAAAGAACAAGTCTCCTGAATTGTGTAAACTAGTGTATCCCAAGTAGGATTTTATGGCTATCTAAGAGTAGTAAGTGAACTGACTGAAAGGCATTTCCTGCATTAAACCTGTTTTTCTGTTGGTCCTGGGCTTATTTAATAGTGATTATTGACTAGGAATGTGAAATCACATTCTGAAGTGTCTTACAGCCAGCATGCTGGGGTGATCACAGTAGTTGCATCAAAACAGAAAAAGCTTGTGGAAGTTGGAAGGGTATTTTGTGCTTAGAGAAACTCTGATTGAAATGCAAAAACTCTGCAGCTCCCAAAACCCAACCTCTGAACAGACAGAACTTGTGGCCTTGCAGGACTAAGCTGGAGGTCTCAGATGAATGTTTCTTATGGATCCTTAGCACACCTTGATTGTAGCGTTGAAGCAGAAACGTATGTTACTTGTTCATTTCCTTTGAAAGGTTTCCATAAAAAGGAGATAAAAATCACTATTTTGCAAACAGTGAAGGGCAGCAAACTGTATTTTTGACACAGCCTTCCTCTGTTTCAAATGCAGATATTATCAAGCTTATCAGTATTTAATGATGAACATCTGAAGATTGCCAAGCCACAAAAAACCTATTTAGATCTGTACTGCAGTAGCACCTCCTATGGGTTTACTTCTGGTCTTCATCCCCAGAAAAAGCAGTGTTTGCGCTGCCAGACTCCTGTAATCAAGTCACGATGGTCATGTAGTTGTTTCCAAAGATAAAACTTTACCTAAACACAACTGTGGCATTTCCACTACATCTGAAGGTTAAGTGGAAACTGTTTTCAACATCCTTCTCAAGAATTGCTCTTCAACAGTTTTCCTCTCTGCGTATCTGAATGTAATTCATATCATACCCTAATATCAGTCGTAAATCACACAATTTCCGACAGAACTATGATGAATACGCATTCAAATAAAAGAAAAGAGTGGCGGAGCAATATAGTCCCTGGAATTTAACACCCTGTGGTCAGAAGGTCACATATGTTAAGTTTCTTATTTATACCCCTATTAAAGCTCTGATCTGTGGGAAGCAGGACAGAAGCAATGTGGGTCCTTTTACAAATAAAGAATGTATTGTTGGGCTGTACATGTTTAGTTTCTGGGTGCTTAATGATAACAACGTATGAGCTGCAGATGACTGTAATAAGGGGGGAGAAAAGATGATCAGGAGCCATAAATATTTGTTCCTACTTTTTCTCTGCTAAGTCCCTCATTAAAAGCATAAAAAACAGACATATTTTATGAATGAGTCATGCAAGCTAATAGTCCTCATAATTTTTCCTGACTTCTATGTACCTCTTGACATCAAATTATACACAGGCTGACCAGATATTTTGACTGTACTTGTGGTAAAGAACAAGCATATAAGGAAGGAAGAATAATGAATTTATGTACCAAGAAAAGAAAACAAATACACAACAAAACTCCTGAGCTCTTTTTAATGACTGTAAAGACTTTTTTGGGAATTTTGGGGTTGGGTTTTGGAGTGGGATGTTTTTGATGTAAGCATTTACCTCTGGCATAGTAGAGTATAAAGGCCACTATTACAACTACCCAGATACCTAAATACCCACACAGACGTGTCACAGGATCACAGAACATTAGGGATTGGAAGGGACCTCGAAAGATCATCTAGTCCAATCCCCCTGACACAGCAAGGATCACCTAGACCAAGTGACACAGAAACAATCCAGGTTTTAAAAGTCTCCAGAGAAAGAGACTCCACAACCCTGTTCCACCACCATCCTCACTGTGAAGAAGTTCCCAGCCAAACAATTTCAAAATTTCCACTGGGATGGCTTTTCTTCATCCTAATCTGTAATGGCAATGGATGCTGAGGAAGTGTTCTTATATCTCACAGTTTCATACCATAGGTGTGAACGTGCTTGGCATGAGTTGGATAGGACAGCCCTACCTTCATCATGGCTTTGCATATCTTTCCAGTGTAAATATATTCCATCTGAGCATACTGCGTTTCAGTTGCAATAAAAAGTGTGAGTCTTATTGTTTGTTTTCTTTAGGAGAAGCAGCTGCAAAGTCATAATTATGCTCACTTTCTACATTGGCAGCCAGCGAGCTTTACATTTTTGTGCATTTTAAATCACTTCTAGGGAAGGGCTGAACCACTTCTACCAAAAGGTTTACACTTTTCCCCATATCTAACAGTTATTGCTGTTATAAAGGGCCTTTGAGAATGTCTAAATAAAGAGTTTGGAATCTACTAAAGAATTACAAATGCAGTATAAGTAGATAGATACATATACATGACACACATAGTAGTAGTAGTAGATAAGTAATAATGTTAACAGTTCCATTACCTTCATAAATTCAAACCTGAAACGCAGCAAGTGCAGTTGACTGATTTCTGGATATCAGGAGACAGGTAGAGACACCTCAGTTAAAAATGTGCTCTGGCTAAAAAGAACCCAAAAAACAAAGCCATGAGAGATTTTGAGGAAAAGGAATGACCCTGGATGATCAGAAATGCTGCATAGCTCCAGTGCTCACTCTGCTTGTACACCATATACCTCCCTATACCTTGTGTTTGTGTTGCCCACGTGAAGCCATATGTAGAATATGTTTTAAGACATTAAAAACATGTCTTAATAGTCAGAGGACCTAGTAAAAGCTAGTATCCTGTTTATTCCTTTTTTACTATCCAACAGGCAAAATCACTATTCAAACAAAATTGTGTCACCCTTTTGACCTAAGCATCTATGCAAAGTTCAGGCTGTAAGTCCTTGTTTCTCTCAGGATGTAAAACTGATGATGGAGTCTGGTATTTCTTCAGTGCAATCTACACTAAATCTCTACAGTAAATTGTATGTTAAAGCTCTATTTTCTTGAACACAACAGGAATCAAACAGCAGGAGATAACCTCCCTGCTCACAGCTTTATGTCTCTTTTTAGCAAGCACTTTATGTAAAACTCTCTTCTTTGGTTGCACCCGGAGCTTCCCTGTTCCGTTGCTGCACGTCCCTTTTGTGCATCTGCCCCTTTCCTCACGCACATAACACTCAGTTCCAGCCAAAGGCCTTTCCCTATCTCTGCATTTAACTTCCAAGAAATTGCTCCAACAGAGTAATGAACAACATTACAACAAATTAATGGAAATTTTAGAGGTTGTTCCAATATTTTCAACTGTCTCTAAGCACAGATGCATTCAGCTGGTCTCACTGAGCTTCATGAGTAGGTGGCCATCAAGTTTAGCGGCTGCACCAGCTTTTTAGGAAGATATTTCTTCCTATCCCTAACAGAACCATAACACTACCACCTCACCATTTCATCCTTTGATGAACATCAGTATTTGGGCTTATTCATTTTCTGCTTGCCAACATAAATTCAGAACAGTTCTTTTAGATTCATTTTCATAAGTGGAATAATCTTTTAAAAAATGACACTTTTTTTCTTCTCATTTTCCCTTCTGTGTGAGATTAGCACACATGGAGAAGCTGGAGGCATTTTCTGGGGAAGCAGCAATGGCTTGGCAGGAAACAGATCATCTCTTACACTAGATATTTTCACAATCTGTCCATGAAATTATTTTTTAAAACTTGGCTGCGAGTGGACTGTCACCCTCTACACCACCAGATTCATGCAGTTACCCAGAGAGTCTCTCCAAATGAGCACCAGCACCACTCCTGCACGTGTCTGCATACTGATGACCACCACATCCCAACTGAGAGTTGCTTTCACTTGACAAGTAAACTTCATCCTCTCTTGGGTTCCGAGTTTCTAAATTTAGAAACTCAAGCAACAGCAAAGCTACAGTGTTTAGTGAGAATCCATAGTCTTGCAAACAGAAACTAATTCTTGCTTAAAATCCTTTAGCCTCTGTGTGGAAGCTGGCCAAAAACACTATTAACAAAATTTCTTGAGTTTCGTGGGGTCTTTTCAAAGATCAAAATGGATCTACACTATTTATGGGAAGATGTGTTCCATGTTTATAAAACCATTTGGATAATAACACTGCCTTCAATGGACTAACAGCTGTATCTTCTAAAGTACAAGAACCACTACCTAGAGCACATGAAAAATTTAACAGTCCCCTGTTGATTGGTCGTCTTTGTCTGTTACTTAACAACATTTTTCCAGCCCTCAATAAAATGTTATTGTTTTTCTTAAATGCGTTAATAACCTACGGATGTCACTGGGGTACTTTCTCTTGGAGCTTTTAGAATGATGTGAAATATCATCTTCTGTCTTGTGACTTCTTGAATTGCTCCAAGGTCAGGAGAATGGATCTGTAGTCACCTGTAGGTAACGTGGCAGCTTTGGGCAGCAGCAGTTGGAAGGAGTTTGTTACAGAAGGGAGTGTTTGCGCTCATGATGTGGCGCTAATACAAAAATTGTGATTTTAGCCAGGCTCTTCTGTCTCTGAGCTCTGTGTCTCTGTAAATCCCATGGCCACAAAAGTCTCATCAGCTGACAAATAAGAAAGTTAGTAAACACTGCGTCTTTTGAGACATATCCAGGATCTAAACAGAGCCCTACAGAGTGCTAAAGAAGCTGCAGTCTCTAAAGCTTGACTGGAAAGAGGCAGCTCTGCAGGCTGGGGCTGTAAATAAATAAATAATGCAGAGCCTCTGTAGACAGTGCACCAAGCAGAACCCACAGCACATCACAGACTACATTGCCTCTGGTGTGCTTGTTAGCTGAAATGAGAAAGGAAACAGCGATCTAAATCTCACCTAATGGTAAGGAAATACAAACCACCTTTATTCTAACCTCGGTGGTGTTGACGGGTTTAATAGGTCAGCAAGCACACCTATGGGATTGGTATATTACAGCAAAATAAGGATTAAGGATAAGGCCCTTTAAATGCTGTATATAAAGTATGAGGGGATTTTAGTGGATTTGAATTCCTTTCTACTTTGATGTACTGCATATGTGGTGCTACCATGGAATGTAGGGTGCTAACAAGGGGAACGGGTTGGATTCAGTGATCCTCGGGGTCCCTTCCAACCCAGTCTACTGTGATACTGCGAATGCCTGGTAGCACCAAATACCAAACGAACACTACAGACAAAAACCACAGTGGTAGGCATTAACAAACACTGAGCTTAATATTGTTGCTTGATTATTGCTTTTAAAGATTAAAAAAACACAAAGCTTATGGAATTAGCTGGAAAAAAAAGCTATATATAGAGACAACAAAAGTTCGGTTCTATTAGAACTGAAAACCAGACAGAGAACTTGTCAGAAGATAGTTAATTTCTGCTGCCATAACACGAAACTAATGGTGACAAACACTCTATACCTGAAAAGAAATATATTGAAGGGTATGCTGTCAACGTGAGTCAAGAAGGACACAAAGGAAACAACGCTTTGAGAAGAGAACCAAGTTTCTGTGCTAGAAGTGACCCTTTCCACACCTGCTAGCAGATCTGAGAGCTCCACTTGCCAGGGTAACATTCCCAGCATAAGCAAAGATTGTCAGAATCATAATCATGCTCTCTTCACAATTATCAACACTCACAGAATTCACTTGACACCCACACAGACATACCTGGAGAAAACCAGATTTGCTCCGAAGTAATGTGGTAACACATCTGCTTATGACTGATTCCACGCTAAAACATGCTAATTAAGAGAGCACCGTTAAAAGACTTGAAACTAAAGAGATGTGATGTTTCTTCTGCAGTTTAACAAGTCTTGGCCACAAGTACACATGTGGGAAAGTAAACACAAACATAACTTTGTCTACGTGCCCATTCCTAGGGCCTGAGCCCAAAAGTCCTGTGATGTCTGAATCAGATCATGGTTTAGTTCTGTGTAGAAATACACAGTGACCCACGGTCACTGCAGAGTCGTCGTTACAGCAGTTATTCATGGTGTGATGACTTGGCTTTCACGAACACACAGCACATCATCTCACATACATTGCTATGACAATGCTAAGCATCTTAAAGCACATTTTGAGGCTTCAAACAAAATCCTAAAACCTGTCATATATTTACAGTACATTTGTCACTCACAAGCCGTCTCAGAACTTGGCTCCAACAGCTCATTACTTACACTCAAACAAAATGTTATTTACCTCTCAGGCAAGCAGTCAGTAGAACCATTCATCACAATAAAGGATTTGCTGAATTGGTATCAGCATGGAAATGAAGTTATTTTCAAACAGGATAAAGAGGTTAGTCCAAAAAAAAAGGATTTATAGTTTACTCTAGTTTGGGGGATTTTTTAAGCACATATTTCTTCAAAATTGTACTAGCTCATGTCTAGAGAATTAGAATTCACTGTCAATATTCATAATCTGGTTTTCACATTTAAAAAACAAAAACCAACCAAAAGCCCCACAAAAAACACACTTAAACGTCTGCCCTTGTTTCATTCTTCTCTGTCTTGCACTGTACATCCAGATATACTTCCAGATGCAGATCAAGACAGTTTATTTTCAGCAAAACTCTTTCTTTAAGACAATGGCTATTGTCTTATGCTTCCTAGTGTTCCTAAACAAAAATGTACACTAGATAGAAGCAGGAACTTCTCCTCAGTTCTTCCACAATGCAAAGGCTCAAGTATCTGAGCTCTTCCAAACCAAGAACACAAACAGCAGATAGTGGGTGACACAGCAAACACAGTATCTGAATGAATCAGAACTGATCTTAGCTAAATAAACAATAAACTCTCCTTTGTGACTAGTTCATTAGGTGGTTAATGCTATTGTGCTCTGGCACACAAAGCCAGAGAGGTCTGTGAGCAAGCTGACACACAGTGGAGACAGTGCTGCCTGTTTGGGAAACCTGAGTAGGAAAAGGTATTTATTTTTGTAATTCTGCTTAGATAAGATGTGACGTGAGGGAAGAAAGGAAGGGATGCTAACTGATTGTGTGCTTCTAGTGTGTGCAATCCCTGCCAGAGCTTTCTGAACAAAGGCAAATTGTCTGAACTAGAATGGAGTACAACCAATACCAGGGATCTTGGCAACGGACAGTCAAACTATTAAACTGATATTTTCAGACACATTAAGAGTTCCAAGAAATCCTTAACAAAACTAAGAAGATCCCAAACAAGGTCAACATTTTGCTGATGGTTTATATGTTCTAGCCTTTCAAGAAGCTTCAACGTTATAAACTAAGAAACAAATAAACACAAGCCTCTAAAAGAGACTGTTACATGTAATGTTTGTAAATAATGTGAAGGGTGGGTGTCAGGAGGATGGAGCCAGGCTCTTCTCAATGTCATGGAGTGATAGGACAAGGGGCAATGGAACAGAGGAGGTTCCACATCAATATGAGAAGGAGCTTCTTCCCAGTGAGGGTGACAGAGCACTGAAAGGGGCTGCCCAGGGGGGTTGTGGAGTCTCCTTCTCTGGAGAAGTTTAAAACCCACCTGGACATGTTCCTGTGCGACTTGGTCTAGGTGATGCTGCTGTGGCGGGGGAATTGGACTAGATGATCTTTTGAGGTCCCTTCCAATCCCTAATGGTCTGTGATTTAAACTATTATGATGTAGATTTCACTTGAGGCTAGTCTCTTTCAAATTCAATTAATATTGAATTATCACAAGCCTCTTCAAAATTCAGACTTTCAAAAATCATACATGAGTTTTGCATGAGCTACCCATACCATGAATTCTTTTGTATTCTGCTGATCCACCAAGATTTCTGAATCTGCAACAAACAACTCCAAATCATGGAACTTAAATGCTATTTTCAGGGACATTCTATACCATTTGGATGGTGACCAAGCAGTTTTGTAAAAATACATCTAGGTAAGTGAAGATTAAGTGGTTGATATCTACCACCAGTCCCTTAGACCAGTTTATTGGAAAGGGCGACATAGAAAAGACAGACAAAACATCTGCTTGGAGACATCAACTATAACTTGAGCTCATACATGAAGACCAGGAAGTGCTCCTGTGTAACTCTCAAAAATCAAAACTCATTCCAGAACAACACAGAGTCTGAGCTTCTAAACAAAGTAATATCTTGTGCATTCAAAGATTCTTTAGAGGAAACAGAGTTCTGAATCTTTACTCTGGGTTTTTAGGGGTTCACACAGACGAAGGTTTAGAGACAGAACGCAGCATGGAAATTATTGCACTGGATAAAAGTTACAACATTCTGTGTTTCACAATAATTATAATCAAGGTGGTGCAAGACCAACTAGCATCAGGTCTTCTATATATCACAATGTTCAGAGGGAGTGACTTAAAAAAAAGCCAAGGAATTTTTGTGCAGAAAAATACCTATTAATACAAGAAGAGAGAACATGAAATGCATACGGCCCTGAAAGATGAAGATGCAAGATGACACTCAAACCTAAGAAAAGTAACACTGGTGCAGTATAAAACCATAGGAAAATTAATTTTGTCACTGTAATCTGCAATGGGACAAGGCAGCGGTGACTTGCACAGTGTATTTCTCTGAAACAACAGAGCTCCCTGCAGCTACAGGAAGGGCAGATGCAGGCACCTTTTTGTTCCCCTTTCAGTAAAGTCACTGATTTATATCACGTCTGCTTTCCAGAAAGATATAAATACAACAGGGATGGACAAGAGGAGCGTAGGGTACACATAAAACACAGTAACTCTGAGTTCATCATGCTTTTGGATCTCAAGTCACTGCTTTTCCTGAACACTCAGGATATGAAGAGAATAGGAGGTCATTATAAAGATAAAGGGAAAGATTCACTGATAAAACAGAGATGGACATGAGTCACTGGCAGGCATCAGATAAAATAAGCCTTCACACTCCCAGTTCTGTTGAACTTAGAAGAAATAGCTGAATTCAGGGAACTTGCTTTTTTTTGGGAAATTGCTGTTAAGATTAAAATGTAGATAGGACTACATCTGATCAAACTTGGTACAGCCATCACACTAAAGAATTTAAGAGTCATTCAAATTTCTAAATCCACACTGAGATATGAATGTTCACTGTACTTAAAGTGTTTCCCTCTAGAAATTCAAGGCAGGAACTTGCACAGAGGGTTCTTGGGAGTATTTCAGACCACACACATCCAAACTAGGCTACACTCATGAATGTCTTTGCAAAGCACACAGAAGAGAGATTTTAGAAGCTGAGATTTTTAGATCCAACTTTAAAAACGTGTTTATTGAAATCCAAAACTAATGCCATTCATTATTCAGCCAACGTGTTAGTACAGACAGCATTCTCTCACTTCCTCTGGGTCTTCTATAATCTTACCTGGATTTATTTTCTGTGTATTTCTGAATAATCAAAAGTCATAGGTTGGCTAACTCCTGACTTAAAGGCATCCCTACTGTTGCTGCTGTTTCTTTTGTGGATTATTTTTTTATTGAGCCTCTAACACAAAGATTAAACAAACCAACTCAAATAAGGTTATTTCAATCAGAAAGAAACAGCAATTTGATTTCTTCTGATGTATTAAGTAAATACGGTTAGTAAGACAGTGATTGATGCAAACTGGTGTTAGTAAGGGTGGCTACAAACTTAATGTTAGGCATTCCTTCAACAGACATGCACATTCAGGACAGCAGTAAAGAGGGAAAACTTGAAAGCATTTGACTCATCTTTCCTTTAAATAAATACAACTATTCAACAAAATTTTAGCTTAAATTATATACCAAGGGAAAGCTAAACATCCCCACAATACATTAATAAATAGAAATGTTGAGGAACTTTCTGACTAAATTGAAAATGACAGCTTGTCAAAGTCAAAGCCTTGTAGGCAGAGTATCCACAAGGGCTGGGCTGGTTTCTGGCTGGGGCTTAAGTTCCTGCAGCTCAGGCCAGCCAGTGGGGTTTTCTAAGAGCCAGGCGACTGAAAGTCCATGGACAGCAGTCATAAGCATACTCACTAGACGAAAACGCCAAAGCCTTGAACTGGAGCTAATCTAAAGCTCTCAGAGACTCAGAGTAATTGTGGAGACAGGAGCCTTAACAGTTGAACATGCCAGACCAACACCAGCACAGCTCCTGTACCCAAAGCAAGACCCAGTGTGGCCTGTGAGCCTCAGCTACATCCACTACCGTCAGAGCTTTCTCATTTCATGTGATACCACTAGAAACCTTGGCCCTGAAATACACAGGGAAATGTCTTTGTGCCAGGCATGACTTTTTTTCCAGTTCTGTTTAGAAACTTAAATCGCATCTGTGAATACATTGTGACTCAGCAGCACGTTCTGAGTGTATTTCACCTTGGTTTAAACTACCTAGCTTGGGAATCACTAGCCATACAGCCATGGCACCACTAGCTTGCCACCCAGGTAATTGCCATTTTCTTGGCTGCAATTGGATTTGCTGTATAATCACGAAGTACTAATACTGATTTGACTAACTGATGAGAAAACCACAAACTGCTTCGTTCTTGACTGGGTTCTTTATCTTGCTAATTACCTCGGAATGGCTAAATCAATTATACACCGTGCTCTCCAGTGAAGGCAAAACCTTGCTGTGTTAAGGCAATTGTTTTTCTTGTCAGAACAAAAATACACATGGACAAAGCATGGAATTTACAGGCAGGTGTGAGGGGAAATGAATAGTAGCTGCACTATTCGGTGCAGAGAAAATATATATGATGTGTCAACACATGGCAGAGTGTGAGGAATGCATGCCTGCACGTATAAAGGAACGTACGCGCTCGCCGTACTGCGCAATTTGCAGCTTAAGGAGTGGCTGTCATAGTGTCTGTTGAATCCATAAGGAAATCCCTGGTTGCTGTGAGGTTGGGGTAAATTTAAACTTCAAATTAATCTATAAAGATACCCCTGCTCTACCAACTTATTTATTGTAAAGAGTAGAGTTGACAGCCTTATGATTATGCTCAGTGGGACTGATGCTAAAGCTGTAAGCACTTTCTGGTTCCCTAGTACAGCAATTTAAAGGTTTTGCTTAGGACTTGAACTTAGTCTTTATCACTGAGACAGGAGACAGGCATAGAAAAGTTCCATGAATTTATCTTTGGAAAAAGGATGTTGTATGAATGTCAAATGGAATTTCCTGATTACTTGTATGTATTTTCTAAAGCTCATATTGAATTGATACAGAAATATAAGACTTCACATCCCCCTCTGATTGGAAAGTTGGGCGCACTGTAAGACTCACTGGAATTTCAGTTTATTATTTCAGGCAGGCAAAGTTTGAGGTTTGGTTTTGTTTCATTTAGTTGTTTTGTTTTTCCACTTTATTATTTCCTGGGACCCTACAAGACTGACTGCCTGGCAGAGACACTTGGTTCAGGGCACTTGGTTTCCCTCATTATCTCTGAAGAGGAAAAAAATACCTCTTTTGTTCCCCTTATCGCTTCAGCAACTTATCCAAATACTCATTTCTCTTTTAAGAGGAAAAAGACAACTGAAATCATGCAGAAACTATGCCTTACATATTAAGAAAAACATTATCATCCAGGCAAAGTGCTAAGCACTTCGATAATAAAACACAATAATTCGATTTTTAGGGTATTCTATTTCATTTTTTTTTTCATTTTCAGCTTAAGACAGACTTTGTGTGATATAAAAGTAATATTTTAAGCACCAGCCTTTGAGATTTATCACAAATAATTTATCTGCATTTGATCATGACATTTTATACAACATCATCACCAAAAAATAAAACAAATGGTGACACTTCAGATAGTGTGTACAGGCAGAGCTCTTCTGACTACAGGAGTTCTGCCAATTTCTACACTGGCTGAGAGTTTGAACCTGAAACTTGGTTCATAACATAAATGAATTGCAAATTCTCTCCCCCTAAATAATGCAGCCTCAAAGTAAACGAAAGGCTTCAACAACAAAATGTGAAAAGCACATGACACAGTGCACAACTGACTGACCAATAGCTGCCCCCGAGATAAACTACTGGAAAGGTACTGCAGCCAGAGGTGAAAAATTTGCATTGTAATTTGTAGTTTGAGAATGATTTATAATAAACTTAATTCATTAATTTTTCCCTTCTTCTTAAAGGAAGAATCTAAAATATTCTTCTTTCTTTCATAATCTTTTCCTTCCTTTCTTTCTCCACAAAGAAGTGAAAATTCTTCACTCCCATGAAGCACCTAATTGTCTTCTTTTCTCATCCATGTCCATGGGGTATGAGAAGCTTGGATCCAAAGCATTTCCTCATGAGTGAGGGTAAATGCCTGGTCATTACTTTGAGCATATGACAGCACATTTTATTTTTCTTCTATTGATATGTTGTTCTTCAACAGTGTAGTAAATGATAAGTATATATGCTGATCATCTACTACATTATACAGTACATGTCCCCAGCCTGGTGTGGATATGCAGGCATTCTTCAGCTAACTGCACAGGACTAACAGTCATTAGAGTCACCCACAGCAACTGCACCCATCAGTTGTTAACAATAAAGTGTATTACACAGTCCTAATTCCTTATTAGCTTTTATAACTGGCCAACAGGAGTAAGAAGGTGATCATCCCCGTGTACTCATCACTAGAGGCTGCACCTCAAATATTGTGTTCAGTTCTGGACCCCTCACGTCAAAAAGGACTTGGAGGTGCAGGAGCAAGTCCAGAGAAGGGCAATGAAGCTTGTGAAGGATCTGCAAGGAGCAGCTGAGGGAACTCAGACCTCATCACTATCTAGAACTACCTGAGAAGAAGTTGGATCAAGGAGAGGAGACAGCCTTTTCTCTCTGGTGGCAAGGAATAGGATCAGATGAAAAGGTTGCAAGCTGCACCAGGGGAGGTTTAGGCTCCGTGTTTGGAATAATGTCTTCACTAAAATGGTTAGAAAACATTGGAATAGGTTGCCCAGGATGGAGTCCCCAACCCTGGAGGATTTTACGACTTGGTCTAGGTGATCCTGCTCTGGCAGGCAGATTGGACTAGATGATCTTTCGAGGTCCTTTCCAGTCCCTAATGATTCCATGAAGTGCTGAGAGACATGGTTTAGTGCTGACCTGGTAGTGCTGGGTCAAAGGTTGGACTTTGTGATCTTAATCTTCAAGGATTTCACTAGAGAGCCAAACTGACCGAATGTGAAGAGCTTTGGGGCTTCATTTCCAGGCTGTGAGATGATTTAGTACAAACCCTCAAACAACAGGAAGTTGCTGAAGGTATGTGACAGAAACATCATATGATAAACTGGAATGATGACAACCAGAGTTACTGTGCATCATTAATGATTAGGTACCTGCTTTTGCTCCTTGGTTTCTGGAAAGTCAATGCAAAGCCTCTGGCCTGCTCCCTGGAGACAGTCCATTGCTCTCAGCTGACGATGAAAGGAACCTGGGCCATAGGTTACTCAGCTTAATTAAATAGTTCACACTGGGTTAATGTGAGTTTCCCCTCTGTAGACAAAAACATATAGAATTTCATTTAAAGAGGAGCTACTTGGTTTTTATAAGAGAAAGGCAAGGAAAGTGGTTAATGGCAATGGCCTGGGAAAAGCGATTTTGAAGCTGTAAGGCAAAATTGTCAGCTCATCTAAATCAGCACGGCGCTCGGTCTTTCACAAAGCTCTGCAGACTTGTGAAAACTAAGAATGTGGCTATACAGACAGCTAGGAAAAGCTATGATTAACAGCTAATCTGGGAAAATAGCTATCTGGAGGAGGAAGTGCCTGTAGAGAAGGCAGATGCACATGGTGGGACAGCTCGCGTGACTGCAATGCTGCCACAGATGGTTATGTACTTTTGAGGAAAGACGGGCCAGTACGGCACGGTGGTGGAGTTGCTCTGTAAAGTGAGGGAGCCACTGGAATTGAGCTTTGATAGGGGCAGATAAAGACCAAGAGCTTATGCGTAGGATAAGGTCAAGGTCTCCAAACTGGAGACACTGTTTTGGGTGTTGACAACAAGTCATCAACTACAGCTGCCAAGGCCTTACACAGATAGCAAAACGTAGTCTCATAATCACAGGCTCTGATTCTCGTGGGGAACTTCAAGCACGCTGCTGTATCTGGGAAGGCTGAACAGCCAGGCACGCACAGCGCAGGAGGTTCCTGCAGAGCACTGATGACAACTTCTGACACGGGTGGTGGAGATGCCAACAAGGAAAGGTGTGAGGTGTGCTGCTGAACTAAAAAAGGACTGTTTGAGGTTGGGAAGTCTGGTGTAAAGACATGACAGTCCTGTAAGGGATGGCCCAAACACACTTCACTAGAGAAGGAAAAGATCTCAGTAAAATCTATTAGTCAGGTATAATTAGCTAACACAACTAGCCACTCTCTCAAATCCTCATCCATTCCCCACAACAATGCAATGGCACAGAATCAAACTGAGTAACCTACAAAGTTGTCTTCCACCTCTTATTTTCACCTTTTAACTTTTATTATTTAGTTAATCTCTTGCCTTTCAAAAGTGTATTTCCATTCCTAATGAAAAACAATATCTGGCAGTATATTACAGATGAGCAACCAAAACGTTGGCAATCTTTTCTAATCAGAAGGGGAGAAATCATTTAGCTTTTTAAACACGACTTAAAAACAAATAAAACAAAGCCAGTTAGCTCTTCCAAAGGCCCACAGCAATTTCGGGGTAGCTGCTGTCAAGGAGAGTCAGACAGGCTGTCAGGAAGTAAAGGTACCTCCTGGCTGCAAAGATTGCTGGTCCCTAAAGAAGCCATGTTTCCAAAATTATTTAAATCTGAAAAAGAGGCCCTGTTTTATTTTTATTTCTTTACCTTTCATTAGAGCAGAAATGCATCATCACATCACAACTGTAAGTCCTCAGCAGCGATAGCTCACACTACTGCATCTCAGAAGCAAAAACCTCCAGGTATCAAGGCAAGTGTATGGAGTGAATTTCTCAAGAGCTTAGTTCACTGCTTTGATATCTGCAAGCCACAGCTATTTGGGTTTACACTCAGTGTCTGACATGTTGAAGATTTTATTGCATTTAGAAATTGGCAGAGGATGCGCTGAGAAAAACGTGCAAGAGGGAAGTGGAGACTCTGTTGTCAGGTTTTTAGTTCATTTAAGGTTACAAGAGCAGTACTTGGGCATCTCAGTCAAGCACGCCGCGTTCTTAACTTTCGATTCGGACTGGCGTTAGGAATGGCCAAGTGTAAAAAGTATGAGAAAGCAGCTTTTTTTTTTAGTTTTTCAGTGTGGGATTTTTTTCTCATCCTGTGTTGTTCTAAACCTTTAGATTCGTGTAGAAAGTTGTGCAGCACTCTGACAAGGACAAGCTCCCCCTTAAGTTCTGTGGGAATTTTCTTCTTATGAGCTGGCCAAAATATACCACAGAAATATTGCCCCTTTTTGATGCAGAATTCCAGCCACACACAGCTCACACCTTGGCCAGATCCTGGCAATGCAGAGGAACACGAAAATGAAAAGCAATGAGGGTGGAGAGGAAAGAAACATTCCAAACCTGTCAAGCCTCTAGAAATATTAAGCTTGGGTCCAGTTCAAGTTTCAAGTGAAGATTTAACTCAGTTTTTATTTTCTTCAAGATGCCTGAACACCCTCAGGGAGTATTCTCTTCCCACAGAGCTCTGAGAGAATTGTATTTTTTTCCCTGACAAAAGGATCAGCAAACCGACCCTGATGCCAAAAGCTTGAAGTTAAAACAGTGACTGTGGCAAGGCTCGCTTGCATGTTCGTGCCTTAAAAAGGAGCTTTCTCTTTAAAATGATTTTAAGAGATTTTGCAGAACTTTCCTATTTAGCAATTCTTAGCATTTCCCAACGAGACAGAGACAGTGTCTATCACACTACATGCAATGAGGCAAAAATTACTTCTCTCTGCTTTAGTTTCAGAGTCTTTCGCACACTGAAGTTGTTCCTTTAAAGCATATTTTCCAAAGACATTTACAGCTAGAAATGTGCTGCTGATCCAAAACATCAAGAAAAGGAACAGAGGAAGAGGGAGGATCTCTGAATAATTTAAAGCAGCCTCCTCATTCAAAAGTCATTCTCTTTTTAATCTCTCACACTTTGTAGCCAGAGACTTTGTGCTGGGCTCTGGCAGAAAGTCAGGAAACAATATATCTGCAGCTTCAGAGCAGGATGAAAAGAAACAACAAAAAGTACAGGAGACCCACTGCAAGCTCTACTTTTACACAGAGTTTGTTTTCCAGATCTTTGACTGCGTTCACAGGTAGAGCTCACTGCTTGAGGACGGAATCCCTCCCTGTCACCTGCCCTGTACCCACACAAGGTGCAAGTAGCCATGCATGTGCACGAGTAGACACAATTTTCTCTGCTAGAAAAGATGTCTTGGCTGAACCATTGACATTTATGTTGTTTTTTGATGATGAGTTCTCCTGGAACAAAAACCTCAATGAAAATACATTATCTGCGTCATTAACAAAGACAACAATTAATAGCCAACTGAGCCAGGCAAAACTTTCCTTATTCAGAGTTTATGGAAACAAACTTCACTCTAACATCTAATTTTTTTTTCCATAATCACTTTTCAAAAGACCAGGCAGGCCTATTTTAGAAGCTCTTTTAATGGATCCTATAAGGGAATAGAGGCCACCTGCCTTGAAAGAATACTTTGCAAACATCCCTGGGAAGAATCGGGTAACCTTGAGAAGAATAGCGTCCCACCTACTTGGAAGCTGACAACAAAAAAGTCTAGAAACGGCAGTGTGCTGAATTTTTTATTGACTTTTCCAACCCCTAAGGCCAGCCACAGCTTCCTGGTCAGCCACCTGTCTTTTCTGTGCCCTGAAGAGAATTTTTAAACCTTTGCATACTCTTTATCAATTACAAAGGTCTTTTGCACTCCCCTACAGCCCCATGTTGCCATTTTCCTTTTATATTTCAGCCCATTAGCACCTTAGATAAACTAATTGCCTAACTTTGTTGTCATGGTTAGACCCCCTGACAACGAAGCACAGACGAAGAGAAGTGATATTAAAGACAGAGCTTATTTTCTTCTGTTTTGAATTAACACTTGGAACACAGCTATGTCCCATCAATGTTAAGCTACTGGGAGACCAGAGCAGTGTGAGAGTCAGCAACACCTTTACTAACAGTTTCAGCACTCCAATCCTGTATAGAAGTGATCAAATGATTATTTCCTGGGGAACTTTATTCTCAAAACTTGTGCAACAGATGTCTAACAGTAGAGGGTTACTGCCATGCCCCACACCACACGTATGGTCTCAAGTTTCCACTTAGAACTTGCAAATAACTTTGGTAAACAGCTAACTGTGAAGTCCTAAGCACACAAACCACTTCTGACTGTCGCTGCTCACTACTGCAACTCCACCTGCACAGACAGGCACACCTCAGCGTGAACATATTCTGGATTTCAAATCTGCCACTCACGTTGTACACTTAGATCACAGGAAAGAAACCGAGAAGTTCAAAGTATGAAGGAGACAGATAAGTGTAGAAAGAAGGAAAAGAAAGGATAACAAGAAAAATCATTTGACAGATATATCTGTTGTTGCTAAGCACATATCCTGAAGCTAAGCACTGTAGCATAAAGAGGGGCCACAGGAGAAAACCTGTCAACCTGACAATCCTTCTCTTAAAACAAAAGTAGTTCTGATTGTATGATAAAATTGCTATTCACTAGCAAAGTCATCCTCTCATAACACCCAACTCTTCACATAGGCACCTGTTCTCCTAGGCAGACTTCTGTTCTTAGCCTGCAGATTCATGAAATACAAGTTTCTACAAGTCAGTATGGAAAAGTGTGCTATGGTCAGGCAACATACTCTCCTAAAGGTATGGAGACTCCAACAGAGTCAAGAAAAAACCCGGCCACTCTCCAACCACACTCTTCCAGCGGAGCTTCCTTAATTCACTGCTGAACACAGCAACCCTCTAGCTGTCACACAGCTGCCCTTTCTGGTCATGCTTTTCTTCTTAATCTAGAACCAGAGAAGTGTGAGACTGAATGTTCTGTAAGAGTCTCACTAAACAAAAGCAGACACAACCTCACAGGCTCTCTCATGGGTCCCTACATGCTGTAGCCAAAAAGGTTCCACAAATCTTAGGGAGTGGTTACGCATGCTAACCCCTCACAAGCAACAACGCACAACACCAGACATTTCCCTCTTTGTTTTTCATTGACAATTTGTGAAATTCTATGTTTCTGTCCATGACAACTCAGGGCCTTTTAATGATACAAATGCTGAAAAATGAAAACAATTTTTGATAAAATTACCTGAGTCATCCAAAATTATTTCAATTATTACCTGCTTCCGGAGCTCACTGTTAGGGAGTCAGTATTACATCCTCACACTTTTTAGCATAGACAGTGACCACTTCAGCTTAATCTATGAATAAAAATAAAAAATAGCAATTAAGCCATCTTTAAATTTTAACTCCGGATTTATTTTAAATTCAAATTGTCTGCCCTTGATTTTTTAAAGTCATTTATTGTATCCTGCCAAACGGAAAAGACAGAGTAACCTAAGTGAGCCAAAGCCACAGAAAGCGCCCTTAGCTATCACCTGTCCTTTTTTTTCACGTTTGAATGACAACCTTTCTTCAGTAATGAATTAATTGTTGGATCAAAATGCAAAAGCTGCACTGTTCTAGGGCAGCACACTTAATACAAAGCCAAAACATTATGATTAATCACAAAGAAAAGGGATAAAACAAGTTTTAGCTCCATGAATAATGGAAAACATGATCCTCAATATTTTTTTTATTTTGCAAAATTTTTTTATTTTGCAAAATATTCCTGCAAAATTCTTAGTTGCTACATTGAAACCAAATATAAAGCAGTCATTTATTATCACTGTTATCAGTAATTAATAGCACAGGGAAGGGAAACTAACAGCAAATACTCTAAGTATCTTGCTATTGTCTAATATTTTATACTAAACTTGAGGGTACTGAACAATAAAAACTCCTTGAAAGAGTTCATTAAACAGAAAACTTGCAAGCCTTTGACATGGAACTAGTACAAGAAAAACAAGCGAGTCTGATGGTATGTCTAGTGTAAACACTTGCACACATGCTACACCCATACTTGGAGAACGGTTCTAATCTTGCTAGCTGTTTTCTTTTATGGCAAATTTGATAAGAAGTTTAACATATTAAAGTTTTAGTGACACAGTAACTTCAAGGAAAGCCAGATGTGGGCTCCACATCATGATTGACTATCAAATGTGACAGAATACATTGAAATAAGAAGAGGAAGTCTTATGGTAGGCGGTAACGGTCAAAGAAAGACAGACAGAGATAGATAGATACATACAGTGTATTCCAAAAGATCTACATATCAAAAAATCAGCACTGTTATTTATCAATTGTCTCCTCAAATAAGTACATTCTCATGCCTAAAAAATAAAGGCAGGCTTAACTCCTGTAGCAGTAGAAAAACTGACCATCTCATGTTGGTGGATTCTGTTCCTGTACCTGGCAGTTGGTTAAATAACAGTATTGGCTAGCCACAATTTTAAGAGATTAAAAACTACAATTATCTAAAAAGAAAACCCCAAAACTATTGCAAGAATGAAAGGGAAATTCAGAAGAAATTTCCAAACTGTGCACGGTTCTTGTAAAGGTTTCCTTCATTAAGTCTCCAAATTATTCTTCCAATCACCAGCACAATACCCGAGCACACTCAAGGGACTCCCAGTGAAATGCTACCCGACCTTCGCATGTTGATTCGCTGAAATCACAAACAGAAATATTTTCTACAAAATATTCTTTCCATGTATCACTTTCCAGTGTATAGATACAAAACAATGAGCAGTGAATTGTGTATCATTAAACATCTATTCACAAGCTGTATTACTACACTTTTGGGGAATCCATGACCATGAATACAAAATGAACCACAATCAATAGAAGTCATGCAAATAAAAATTATTCCCATCCAGCGGTATTAGTCCAGACCTGACCAAATTACACATACACAAAGGATGTCTTTTGTCTTGTGTCCTCCCTTGGAAACACTATCCAGCTACCCTGCCAAGACAGGAAAAACAGGTCTGGAGAAATTACTGTTCATAGCCTCTAAGGAGATGAAACTCCCTCCCAAGAAGGAATTTTTAAATGCTATTCTAAACATTCTCACTCTGTATTACAGGGTAACTGGTGAAGTCTAGCTGAACTTGCTCTACAGGTATCTTTGAGAGTAGGCATCAGCAGCAGGATACCATCTATGCCACGTAGCTAATGCATCAGCTGGCTACCAGCAGGAAGGCTCAGAGAGGAAATACAAATAGTGAGTATCTTCCACTTTGCAGAGGACTATGTGATGCAGGATCTTAAAGTCACAGAGCAAGCACCCAGAAGGGGCATCAAGTTATCTATTTTCTGTTATACCACATTCTGTTGTATTATTGTAATAGGCATTTAAGTTTTTTCCAGTAACTTCTATACTGAGCAGAATAACGTATGTTTTGCTAGACAACATTTTCACAAGAAACCATCTGACTGTGATTTGAACACATGAAGCGTGCAGAGATACCACTCAGTAAGTTGTTTCACGGTACAGTAAGAGCCATTTAACATCTGTCTCACTTCAGCTTCCAGTCCATCACCCTAGGTACACCTTTACAATGGTCAGCTTTCTCCTCCATAGTCAGTCATTTCTATATGCCCTTTGTTAAAAAATTACATACATTAGGCTTTCTAAGTCTCTCACTGTAGGCATCTACATCCCTCTCTATAAGCACTTTCTTCATAATAGCATAAACTTGGTAGCCCTCCATCATCTCCTACCATCACATGTCATTTAGTAAGTGGTATCTAAAGTGTATACAGCAGTCTACTAACACTGTCTTAGAGTTTTACACAAATAGACATCTCTATTTCTAGTTGGCACTTCTGCAGATGACACTAGCCCATCCTCATCATGCTTATTTCCCACTTTGTCAGTGTTTTTGTCACCATGTACTTCGGCCGCAGTTGCAGCACTGAGATACAGACACGGCGATTACAGCACTGTCAGAATGCCCAAATAACATATAGGAAAACCTATCTATATGCAAACTAACATGATTTTGCTGGTTACATCTTTGTAAAGTCATATGTAATTAGTCACTGAGATTGAAAATAAAGTACTGGCAGCTGCGAACTCTCATTTTTACTCTTAATTACCATGTGAGGAACACAACCACCAGTCAGCTTTGTGGTTCTTGTGCACAGTCACATCAATAAAATTGTTTAATTTTGGAGTCTGCTAGACCTTTCCTTCAGTATCTGGTATGCATTGCTCATGTTGACAGTGCATTTGTTTCATATTTCTTCCGAGCATATAATAATCGTTCTCCAAGTTCTACTTGTATAAATAAAGCACAAAAAGCAGTTTTGCTTGACTAAAACAGAAGTTTTCATCAATAGAGTTCTTTGGGAATCTACGAGAGGAAAAACAACATTTCTGCTCACGCCCTAAGCTTCTGTTCCTTTAAAATTTGAAAGACAATACACAACTAACCTGCAACAACAACTTAATGTGAAAGCCCTTTCTGAGGTACTTGGGGTAAAATTAAAAGGAAACTTAGACAATGTCAAGGCCACTGTCACTCTAAAATTCTTGTCTCATTCAAATGAAGAACAATGAGATGCAGAAATGTATTTAATTTAGATTTATGCAACATGAACACTTGCTGGCACAAAAATATGGCTAGAAATAGTGTGCACCAAGCCTGCAATTTCACAAGGCACATAAGTCAATCTATATATGGACTCCAACTAGTCCAATCTGCTACCCCTACCTTTTCCTTCCCCTTGGCCTTGTATAGGCTCCACTGCCTGCGACCATGACAGCAGTGAAATGTGCTGAAAAGTGTTTTTCATTCTTTTTGTCACAGTAATTTCTCTGACAGATCAGTGGGTTGTGATCTAGCTCACTCAGCAATAACTTGACCAGCACGGCAAAGCAAGGGAGCAGCAGGAGCATCCAGCAAGGAAAATGAGCGATCACCCCTTGGCAGCGCAGTCTCGGGTCAATAGGTAAGCTAAAGCTTACTGTGACATTGCATTGGTAAGGAAGTGAAAAATTATCTGTATTTTAAAGGGAACAGCAATGCTATCTCCTGCATTACAAAAATGCAGGTGAGTTTCAAGATTAATTTACTTTAAACTCCCTTGTGGACTCCAGATGAAAGAGGCTATAAAAATGGAGTTTCGCCAGGCAGAATTTCTTCCAAGCAACACACTGTGTAAGTAAGATATGAAGAAAAATGTATTCACTTTACAAACTAAACAACATAATCTACCTTCACACAACACTGTCCCTGAGTCCATTCTGCACAAGGTCATCCTGCATGACCACCAGTCTTAAGCACCTACAAGGACAAAGGCAACACTGACTTTTAGCCTCAAAGCATTACCAAAACCATACAAGTTTACCCTTATCCAAAATATCACCTTCAGCTCTCTGTGTTTAGAAACAAGAAACCCAAAAGGATGTAATGCCAAATAAATACAGCCTAATTAACTCATCTCGTCAAACAAGAGGTGAGAAGATTGAGAGAGGTGCTCCTCCTCCTCTACTTTGCGCTGGTGAGCCTGCATCTGGAATATTGTGTGCAGTTCTGGACCCCTCTGTTCAAGAAGGATGCAGAACTACAGAAAAGAGTCCATCGCAGAACCACAAAGATGACGAAGGGAGTGGAACATCTCCCTGATGAGGAAAGGCTGAGGGAGCTGGCTGTCTTGAGCTTGGAAAAAAAGGAGACTGAGGGGTAACCTCTTTGTTTATAAATACCGGAAAGGTGGGTGTCAGGAGGATGGAGACAGGCCCTTCTAGGTGTCATCTAATGATAGGACAAGGGGCAATGGGTGCGAGCTGGAACACAAGAGGTTCCGCATCAATATGAGATGGAACTTCTTCACAGTGAGAGTGACAGAGCACTGGAATGGGCTGTCCAGGGAAGTTATGGAGTCTCCTCTGGAGACATTTAAAACCTGCCTGGATATGTTCCTATGTGACTTGGTCTAGGTGATCCTACTGTGTCAGGAAGATTGGACTGGATGGTCTTTTGAGGTCACTTCCAATCCCTAATGTTCTGTGTTTCTGTGAGATGCACATAGGCAAGTACTCAGAGAACATATCTTCCATGAGAAAACCCCAGTCACACCACCTCCACCATTCCAAGGGCAGTGCACACCCTTTCTGTAGTAAAACTATCCCAAATTGATCTAAAGCATCTGTTTGCCACAAAACATACTTCAGTTTAGACAAAAAAAGTCATGAAATATACAAGCATTGCCTGTATAATGATCACACTATGAAAACAATCTTTCCTGGACTTTACTAGCCTCTAAACAGGAACTTGCCAAGTGGCATCAGAAATGGATGAACAAAAAGATTAGGGAACCAAAGCAGAGAATTACTGTGTGTGTAATGTAAATATAGGATCTCAGCAGGTCTGTGAGGAAGCCTATGAATGTGTAAGTAAAACATAGAAATTCTATCATGGTGCATGATGTATCTGAACCATGGCTTCTCTTAACTTCTTTGAGAAAAATCTCATTTCTTTCCACTTTGATGCTAATGGCAGAAATAATAGTCACCTTCAAAAACAGGGAATAAACTGGTGTAAAGAAAGGAAGGCTTATGCATTTCAGAGTGTAGCGTAAAATCCAAGAAACCAATACACTTCACATACAAACTTGTCACACGGTTGACACGCACAAACCATCTCTTGCTCAAGTTCACAAGGCTAATTTTATTAATTCTTTTTGTAAGCAGCTTGCTCAATACACTTGCTGCAAAATGTGTCTAATATGTCACCTGTTGTGAGAGAGACAAGGATCACAACACAACTTGTGTTACTGCTAAGACAAACCAAGCTGCAACGGTACAGGTGTCTAAAACATAGCTGCTTAGTTTTACAGGCAACTCTATTAGCAGTGGGTCACCGTTAGGAGGAATCAGCTGTTAACAGCTGATTCACCTTAATCTTAGTTAATCTTACAAAGGGTGACCTGCTGTCAACAGACTTTTGACACTTAGTGTTTCAGTTATATTTTCACCACACTTACTTCAGTTCCATCAAATACTTCATGCATGTGTTCTAAGGGACAACAGGAATGCAGCAAAAAGATGCTAAAGAAAGATGCAGGAGGGAAAGCAGTTTGTTTCTAGAAGCTGCTGAATGTGGAGGTGCTTAAGGCCAGGCTGGATGGGACTCTGGCCAGCCTGGTCTAGGATGGGTGTCCCTGCCCATGGTTGGGGGGGTTGGAACTGGATGATCTGGTGGTCCTCTCCAACCCCGAGTGATACTGATTCTATAAATTCTCCAGTGAAGAGATCCTGCTGTTGCAGGGGGGATTGGACTAGATGATCTTTCAGGGCCCCTTCCAGTTCCTAATGATTCTATGATTTATGAATATCAAACAGCATGAAATAATGCCCAGGAGACAGTATGGCAAGATGAATGACAAATAAGTTCTTGGTACATTTGAGCTAGATACTGACCACATAATATTTCCTTGGCTCTGCAGAAGAGACTGCAAAGAATGTATCACAGAATCATATAACATTAGGGATCGGAAGGAACCTCAAAGAATCATCTTATCCAATCACTCTGCCAGGGTAGGATCAGCTACACCAAGTCACACAGGAGCACACCCAGGTGGGTTTTAAACATCTCCAGAGAAGGAGACTCCACAACCCACCTGAGCAGCCCCTTCCAGTGCTCTGTCACCCTCATTGTGAAGAAGGTCCCTCTCATATTTATATATTAGATACAAGAAAGTCTTACTAGCTTTGGTGACATGAAAAACAACTGTGTGTATGTGGCAACTGAGTTACCCGTTTCAAAATGACTCAAATTATCACTGCACCAAAATAAAATCAAAAAGGGCAAAGCAAAGATATAACAAATAGGTGAGGAAAGGCTTGTACAGAGCACACCCCTCCGTGCAGATATAGCACTGTAATAATTCTAAGCATGCAGCTAAATTCTTTAGTGACAGTAACTGGTATTTGCAGGTTCGTATGATATGTAATAGGATATGTTGTAAAATGTTGCCCGAAATGCCATTGGAAGACAGGAATCATTTTTCTTTGAATAATATCTGAAGATGTATACTGTTCAGAACAGCATTATTATTCATTAGTTACAGTGAAAGACCAACAGATGATGTATGTTCTATCAGACTTGCATTACAGGAACCATATAGTTCACTTCAAACATCTACTCCCTCATAACATGGTAAGTGAATTATTTATTTGCAATTATTGTTCAGATGTATAGATATTCAGGAATAACTTTCCTGTAACACATGTGAATTGAAAAAGTTGTATGGATATTCACAACTATAAGCAACTGACTGTCAGAGAAAAACAAACTATTTCTTCTGCTCCTCTTTTGTTGCTAAGATGCAATTTTTTCACAATATTAAGAATCTATGTTTGATGAAGTTAAGACAAAGATAAAATACAGACCAGTTTACTGTTGAACAAAAACACACATTAAAGTTCCGCTGTGAATCTGAGATTTCCTCCTTCTATACATAAAACATTTTATTCACTTTGCCACACCTGAAAATGACAGTTCTGGGAAAAAACCCCACAAACCCAACATAATTGTGACATAACATAACAAATATACCAACGAAATGTTTACTTAGATACTGGTTATCGGAAAGGGGTGTGGATTTTTTCATACTGGCAAGATCAATTTTTTCATATTGGCATCTCCCCTGGTGAGACCGCATCTGGAATGTCGTGCCCAGTTCTGGGCCCCGCAGTTCAAGAAAGACACAGAACTACAGGAGAGAGTCCAGTGCAGAACCACAAAGATGATGAAGGGAATGGAACATCCCCTTTATGAGGAAAGGCTAAGGGAACTGAGTCTCTTGGAGAAATGGAGACTGAGGAGCGATGTCATTAATGGTTATAAGTATGTGAAAGGGTGGGTGTCAGGAGGATGGAGCCAGGCTCTGCTCAGTGGCATCTGATGACAGAACAAGGGGCAATGAGTATAAGCTGGAACACAAGAGGTTCCACATCGTTGTGAGAAGGGGCTTCTTCACAGTGAAGGTGACTGGAACAGGCTGCCCAGGGGAGTTGCAGACTGTCCTCCTCTGGAGACATTTAAAAGCCACCTGGATATGTTCCTGTGCAAATTGGTCTAGGTGATCCTGCTGTGTCAGGGGGATTGGACTAGATGCTCTTTCGAGGTCCCTTCCAATTCCTAATGTTCTGTGATTGTGACATTCAATTTTACCATAAAAATCTAGTTACTGGGGTCCAAATCATCAATATATTCTGATATAAACAATAAGAAATAAACATTAGAAGCCAATTTTACACACACATTTTCCCCAGAAGTTAGCCCCTATAAAACCCCTAAAAGTCCCTAGTCAACGCTAGAATATGCAAGTTGCCTTTTGCCTACAACCCTCTTGTATTCAAGTTGTTCCCAGATGGATCAAGAATCCTTGGGTAGTTTCAAGTGAAAAGTGATACAAAAGTGAAAAGAACTATCAACCCAATCACTGACACAACTAAAATGACTATTCTTGTCTTAGGATACATATAAACATGTGAACTGAAAGGAAAGTTACTTGCACCTAATTGAAGCCCTCCACTGAAACTTCTATCATCTGGAACCCATATGGGTCACATTGTCTTAATAAACAACACCACATTTTATTTTGGTTTACTGAAAATTAACAATGCATCGGGGAAAGTACTAGTATTGTAAAAGCCTGTTCCACATTTGTGTGGCAATACTAGAGATATCTAAGTGGAAAACAAGAGAACTGGTTGTGGTTTTTTACCCTCTTGTTGATATTAGGAGAAAACAATGCAGCTGGTAACATTAATGATACCCTATATCTCCACAAAGATGAAAGGGGTCAAACAAAGCTGTAATGGGCTTAACCATATGAAGCAGCCATACAAGACTGATTAGATTAGCATCCAGACACAGAAAGCTCATTTTTTCAAACAATATTCCATACTGTAGTCCAATAGGTCTGCAAAGTCTCAATGCTTTGCACAAAGACAGTTTTCCTAATATAGTCAGCCCTACAGCAATATGCAATGAAGGGCTATTTCTGTTCTAGCCTACCAGACTTGGGGGGAAATAGGGAGAGGAGACTCAATCACACAGCATCTATCACAGATCACACTGGCTACTCAGTTGTGAGTGTGCTGGCAGAAAGCTTTATACAGTCTTGTTTTCAGAGGTTTATAATTAAAACTCCATTATAAAAATGGCTAAAATGCAGCAAACAAGCTCGTTCCAAAAGGGATTTATATTTTAATTAGAGAAAAATCAGTTCAGCTGTCTTTTTGGAAAGTCAGAGTTTGGCTAAGGAAGACAAGCAAAACCAGATTTTCAGTGGTTTCTTCAGTTCTTTTGTTCTTCTTGAGGAATCAGTGCCATGTCAATGTAATAATCACAGTGTAATAAGATCTATACCAAGAAATGAGGATTTCATCTGACAACACCGTCTTTAAACACAGTTGACATTACTCCTTTCTAACTCTGTCATACAGATCCCCATCTTTCACTGTTTTTACAAAACAACACACCTAATAATAACAAATACATCATTTCATAGTTCTGGAACTTACATTTTTTGTTTTCTAGGCTACCCACACCCTCACTGTTCTCACTAGTGCATCTGGTCACTGAAAAAAGGGATGAAAACTCAGGTAGTGAAAAGTTTGCTGTTAAATCACAGGATTCATTAACCATACAGCTGATTCCATAAGTGAGAAAAATTCAAGACAAAGTTATAGTCAACATGCAGTGATCCAAAAGAACAATTGTGGGATTTTTCTTATGCTGTACAATTCTGAGAAGAACTTGATTCATCTCTGTTCTTGATGCACCTCCCCTCATCGTGCAGGACAATTTCACACAGCTGATTGCATTGTCGGTAGGGCTGACACCAAGGGTAAACACTATTTTGTATGTTTTAGGCAGTTATTTCCTTGAACTTTGGGCAAAAATAGGACAACAAAAACACAGCATTAACTCTAATGCTGGTTTAGGGTGATTTATCTCATGTCTAGAGCATAATTTGCAGGGTGTAACAGCCTACACTCCCATTCACATAGAGACCTTCTGTGAGATTAAGAACAGCACGAAGGCATCTGACAAATGCTGTGGCATTCAACTGTCCAATTTGCAGCTGTTGCAAATAGGCTCCACTACATCTTCAAACGGCTCAATGATCAGAAAGGCACCTACTAAAGCATTTATGTGATACCCTGAGAAAATCACAGATTTTCAATGGCAGCATTTCAATAGCTTTGCATTTCCACCATTCCTGTTTTAAATACTTTTCATTCATAAAATCATAGAATCATTACGGATTGGAAAGGACCTCAAAAGATCATCTAGTCCAATCCCCCGACACAGTAGGATCACCTAGACCAAGTCACACAGGAATGCCCTTCTGTACTGCACCAATATGGCAAAGGATTAACTTTCTCTCCACATAATGTACCTCAAGTTAGAAACAAAGGCACTGAAAGTGACAAGAAGGAAATTTTCATCAGTCAAGAAAAGGAAGATGAAAAAACAAGAATCATAGAACCATTTTGGCTGAAAGAAACCTGTAGAATCATAGAGTGGGTTAAGGCTAGAAGGGACCTCAGATTTCATCTAGTTCCAGTCTCCCTGGGGGGCAGAGACACCTCTCACTAGACTAGATTGCCCAGGGCTTGGTCCAACCTGGCCTTGAACACTTCCAGGGAGGGGGCATCCACAACCTCCCTGGACAACCTGTTCCAGTGCTTCACCACCCTCATAGTGAGGAATTTCTTCCTAAGACCCAATCTAAATCCACTGTCTTTTAGGTTGAAACCACACCGCCTCGTCGTATTTGCTTGTAAAAACTCCCTCTCCAGCTTTCCCATAGACTCCTTTCGAGTACTTGAAGGCTGATGTAAGGTCTCCCCCAGAGCCTTCTCTTCTCCAGGCTGAACAGACCCAATTCCCTCAGCCTACCCTTACAGGAGAGGTGCTCCAACCATCTGATCATCCCTGTGATCCTCCTCTGACTTGCTCCAACAGTCCCTAGTCCTTTTAGATTCGGAGGTCCAGAACGGGATGCAGTATTCCAGGGTGAGGTGTCACATGAGCAGAGTAGACAGGGACACCCACCTCCTTTGACCTGCTGGTGACACTTGCCTTGATACAGCCCAGGATATGGCTGGCTTTCTGGGACGCAGCCACATATTAACAGCTGGTATTGAGCTTCTCCTCCACAAATACCCCCAAGTCCTTCTCCTCCAGACCGCTCTCAGTCCATTCAACACTCAGCACGTATTTGTCATCAAGTCCAGCCATTGATCCAGCACTGCCAGGTCACCACTAAATCATGTCTCTCAGCACTACATCCTTATTTCTCTTGCATACTTTATCAGCATTAAAAAAAATAACCAAGTACTGCTTCTCAACACCAGTGATTGGGTCCTTTGCTCAGGATTTGTAATCCTCCATCACAAGACAGAGGCAAGTAAAAAACACAGCAATAAAAACCTTGTAGGCCAGTACTTAGGAAAATGTTCACCTGTCTCTATTTATCAAATAGGTAAATATATTCACAGCAAAAGCTGACAAATTACAAGGAAAACTTTCAAAAATTAATGTCCATTAAGAAGCTCTAAACTAAAGGGGTCTTTTCAATCCTTTTGTCATTTATGCAATATGTGATCAAAGACATTTCCTTTTCCCATTCTTCAAACATCAACTAAATATGTGGGCTTAGGAAAGAAACCCATGTAATTCACAGCACAATGGAAAGCAGCCCTTGCAACATCACAGAATTAAGGCTAAAGTATTAGATGTGGGATCAAGGGGAAGAGTTTGATTTTCTAAACAAGACAATGAATTTTTATTCAAAGACTGGGAAAAATTCCCCTAACCATTCCTCTCTGTGCATCCATATGTGCCAACTTCTCATCCCATTCATTAATTTTATTGGCCAGCATGTTTCCCATCTGCTAAGATTAAGCAGAGGGGACCAAATTAATCCATTTGCTCCACTTTGGTGCTGTTTTTCCTCCAGCCCACCTGAACTGTGACACCAAAACCTTTCTGCTGTCAGCAGGGAATGAGGAGAGCCCCTTGTCCTACACAAACAGCCAATGGGCTTATTTCTTCAGCTGCTTTTTGCATTCAGGGACCCGAGGAACTCACAGGCCTTAAAGGCCCTGACCAGACACCATGGGACTCCCTTTCATGACCCGACCCCTGCCCATGGACCTATGGTCCCATTCTGGCTCAGCCTATAACCTGCAGCTTCATTTGTGCGCCTCTCCACAATCTTTACTGACCCTCACTCATAGGCTGGCAGCCCACCTTGACCTAGGACCTGATCTGTCACCACAGCTGTGGAGCAGGTCTGAATCTGGTTACCTGATAAAGGCTGACCCCTGACCTCATGCTGCAGAGTGGCTTCCCAACTTGCCTTCTGACCTGCCTCATCACCATGAACTTCTCTGATGGGTTCTGTGCTGTCCCCAGCCTGCCCTGCTTCCCATCTAGATTAACCAGATTGTCCTAGCAGCCAGGCCCTGCCCCAGAAGCCCTGCAGAGCCCCCACTGCCCCTGTTCTGTGTTCTTCAGGCAGCTCAGTAATACCCCAGTGATTGAGCACGTCTGCCAGCTTCAAGAGGGCCAGCCTGGCTTCTGTCCACACCCAGTGTAGCAGGCCAGCAACAGCCAACATGAGCAGGAGCCAGTATCAATTAGCATGGTTATGGATCCTTCTCTCCACACAAACACGAGAAAAGGAGAAGTTTTTACTGGGGGTTTTGGACTTCCCGACCAGAAAAGAAAGACTGGGGAAATGCTGAGGAAAAATTGTCCTTGACACAGCACCAACAGCCTCGGGGTGCACTGCCTAGCTGCACACCTACTTGAGAAAACTCCTCCATGAAAGCTGAACAGGATTTACCTCCGCTGCAGCGTGGCCAGCCGCCAGCTGTGCAGGCATCTCCCTCTGAACAGGGGGGCAGAGGCAAGACAAAAGCCGCCTGAAATAACGAGGGAGCAGAGCTAGCTGCGAGTCAGGCACATCTGGGTGTACTCTGCACCTTTTCACGTGGCAGGAATTTCAGTTTTGCACTGCAGGAATCCCCCCGCCCCGTGTGCCGTAACTAAGCTCCATTTGGGTTTCTCCAGCGCCAGAGGTGAACCTCTATGTTCATTTTGACTGTCATGTTTCTGAAAATCTACACCACACACACGACTGCAGGAGTCTCAGTGAAACAAGACAAAAGGCCAGGTTGGCAGGACATGGCAGGGCAGGTACCAGCAACAGGTTATTTACTCTCTAAATCACTGATGTCCAAATGGCAGATTAGAGCCATACGTTCTGGAAGAAAAGGAAAGAGGCATGTCGGGGCAGTAGGTAGTAACTCACTCCACATTGCACATCACAGCAGATCCTGAGTATTGCCATTCTACATTCACTCCAAAACCTTAGTTTTCAAAACCTTTTGACTGATTCAAATCCCACAGATTTGAAGGAAAAGAGACCACCTACCTACTGTTATGCTGAAGGAGTAGCAAGGGAGGAGAGTGAAAGCGAACCAAATGCAAGATTTTAAGATGAATCACTCTAAATATCATAAGCAGCTACAAGACTGACGTGACAGCAAAAGCCCCAAGATACCACTAGGAAAATTCAATTGAGATTTTTAGCAAAAGCAATTTCAGTCAAGCAAAAGGGCTGACTGCCAAGTTGGAGGTGACCCAGGATGGATCGAGGTTGGATTACAGAAAGGAGCTTGTGGCAATAGTTGTGAAGATCACGCTCAACAAGTTTGAACGTGTAACAGAAGAAAGAAAGGGTAGGGTAATTGGGAAGATAGAAGGGGTTTTGCCTAATAAATGCAAGAGAGCAGCCTGTGCTTTTATTACAAGGAACAATCTAAAAGAAAGCAAGAAACTCAACAAGACAGAGGCAAGGGAGAGGAGAAGCTAAGTCTGAATGCAATCTGCCTGTAATATGAAATAAAAATGAATGAATACTTAAAAGAAAACCCAGAGAAATCTAAAAATTAGCAGTAAGATGAAAGACAAATCACTGCAGGAACGTTCCACATCTGCCACCAACATAAGATATATAGACTAGTTACAGCTAGAATATTAGAAGTACTCATTGTGTCAACTGTAATTAAATGGCAGTGCTAGAAACAATAAGCAAAGGGGTAGTAAATCTGAAAAACAGCAAAAAGCGACAAGATAGAATTTCTTTTTAATTAAAATGGATTCACAGAGTCACCAAGTAACTTGCTTTATACTTTACCAGGCATAATAACAAACTGCTACTCTCCTTCAAGCCTTTACGCTTCACGCATATCACTACAAGCTGGGAGAGAGCATCACTATAGCTGAAATATTCAGCCATCTTTTTCTTTAACTCTCTGCTTTTTCACTTATAAAAAAATCCTTCCTTTAAATTGTAACCCTGTCAGAATGTCTACAATGTGCATGCTTTGCTGCTGAACAGACCTGACTGTTTTCTCACTTCCAGCTTGTACAGATTTGTGCTTGGCTCTTATTTTCTCCCCGAAGCAACATTAGCATTGTCTCAATTTCCCAAGCAACCCACTCCTGAATTCTCACAGCACCTCCTTCTCAGGCAACAGATCACACTGCGCCTTCTGCAACACTGCAGCATTAACCTATTTTTCCTCCTTGCCAAAAGAAACACTGGAGTTCTCTGGGGAATGCTGATTCAGAAATTTGCTCTGCGAACAACTTCCTGAGGTTCCTAATTAGGTTTGTTGTAGAAGTCACTGAGAGTGTGGACCTGTACATCCCAGGGAAAACCAGGCCGCTCACCTTTCAACCTGCAAGAAAAGTCCTATGATGTCCAAAATAAGCAGCCCAGAGGAAAAGGAAGCTTGTGTTGTGTTGCTACAGAGATAGATGATTTAGCTTGTTTTGTTTCAGACAGCTGAAGACATAAGAACTCAGGGCGTTCTGACTGGCAATCAGGTATAGATTAGAAGTGATAGTACATATTCTGCATCAAAAAAGCAACAGAAGGATAAACCTGATTCATTTTGCAAGGAGAAAAGTTAATCACTTTTAGTGCAAAAAAAATGAGTTCCTGTCATTTTGGGGAAGCAAGAAGGGTCTATGAACAGTTGAAGATTCAAGAGTGATAAACTGATACCAGAAGTTATAACAAACATTAAGTTTCCAAGTAAGCAATTACAATACAGCCAAGTCCTATCAAGAAAAATATTCTACCAGCAGTTCATCTACTAGAAAGCTCTCTTCCCCTTGAGACTACGGCAGCCATGGCAGATCTTTCTGGTCAGGATATTTTTTCCCCCCTTGTCAGTGAGGAAACCACAGGGTATCTTCACACCTGCCAACACAGCACCTTTTATAGTCTTGCATCTTCTCCAGTTTTCTGTGTAAGCAGATTAGGCTTTTATGCTCTCAGACACATAAGTAGGGATCCCGTTTCCTCTATAAGAACCTGCTAGCCCAAAGGCAAAGCTTCTAAACTTTCCTAAACTGCATTTCTTAGCTACTGTTAATGCCTTATGAACCTTTGATTAATCGTCTTCAGGCCAAACTGCAGTCAACACTTGTACCTCAAGGGCAACAAACTCTGCTAATGCACTCTGGAAAGAGACCTATTATCAGCTTGAAATCTCAAACACCATCCCTCTCTGCGAGCAGCTCACCTTACTGATGGCCTTTCAGGCTCCAGGGGTGTGGTCTGATAATCAATTCAAATTGATCTGTGCACCACTGTAAAACAATCCTACCAGCCTATACAACGAGTCAGTATGACTAGCTGAGCATCTCTTCTTTGCTGGGATGGCTTTCAGTCATTATTTCCAGTCCAAGCCATGGCATGACAACAAACAGAACGCCACTAGAGAAGAGACAGAAATGCACAGCTGGCAGAAACGACAGCACAGGCAGCCCAGACTTGGATCTGCCTGAACGTCCTATCAAAGAGCATCCTACACTGGACATCTGGGTGGATTATTAATGAAAGACTGAACAAAACATATTATAAACAGTAAAATCTGTGCATCTTCATCCCCAAAGGATACTTCATGATTTCATGGCATCTTTGAGCAAAATTGTAGCATTATGAGCTGACAATGAGGAACTGGCTTTCACTACTTGCTTCTTAGGGTCAGCAAAACACTTGAAGAATCTCTCTTCCATCACAGTCCCGAGAGAATTGCTGCCCCCAGGACACAATCACACTAGAAATCACAACAAATGGTGCTTGGAAGTTCAGCCGTTCAGAATCCATTTAGTGGGTTTCTTTATTCATTTGGACACACTCTTCTTTTTTCCTTCATATAAACCTATTCCTTATTTTGTAAAAAAGCTTCATCTTGTTTGCTACTTGAGATCTAGTCAGAGAAAGATAATGCAAAAACTTCTGGATTAGTTATTCTCTAAACTTGTCTTTAAATTTGTAAGGATGTTCATGTATGCATTTTAATTAATTACTAAATGACAGAAGGTGTTTATATCTGCTTATATACAGTCACTGGATCCCAGCTAGGTACCTGGTAATTATGTAGAAATGTATTCTATCCATATTTTGTATTACTTATTTATGATATTATAATGATAGGACAAGAGGCAATGGGTGTGAGCTGGAACAGAGGAGGTTCCACATCAATATGAGAAGGGACTTCTTCAGAGTGGGGGTGACAGAGCACTGGAAGGGGCTGCCCAGGGGGGTTGTGGAGTCTCCTTCTCTGGAGACATTTAAAACCTGACTGGATCTGTTCCTGTGAGACTTGGCGTACGCGATCCTGCTGTGGTGGCAGGTTTGGACTAGATGATCTTTCAAGGTCCCTTCCAATCCCTAGTGTCCCATGATTCTGTGAGTTTTTCCCCTCTTGCAACCAAAGATGATTCCAGAAGTCTTTGCATATGGGATTAATACATCACCTGACAAGTTACCAAACAGAAACAAGAAATAAAGCTCCAAGTGTTTAGTTAAATTTAATTTACAATTAAGCAAAACAGTGTTTACTGGAACAAAAAAGGTCATTAGTGTCTTCCTAGGAAGCAATTAAATTAACAGATCAAACCCATTCATCAAATCACAAAACAGCTGCTAAGCCTTACTGCAAGAGGTTTAGAAGCAATGGTGTATGTAACAGTAGAAATTCACAAGCTATGTTGCACCTTCTGTGACCACAGAGAAGTTGCTGAGAAACAAGATTTATCACATACTAGATTTGACTGTGCTTCTCCAGAGCCAGATGTGCTCATCTTGTTCATCTGGAGACTCAAAGTGAAGGCAGTGAACCAACTGAGATTCAGTTTCTACAATTTGAACATTAAAGTCTTATTCTCTCTGCAAATTTTAAATAAGTAATGAAAAACTGTTGTAAATAAAAAGGCAAGGTTGATATCAATTTTTTTTCTTCTGTTAGAAGTCCTCTATGAAGCAGAGGGGCTAAAATCCACCACCGACAATCCCTGCTAATTGATAGATTTGCATGTATCACGGGTGTAGAGAATTTGTCTATACAAGTCTTAAAATCTCTGCTTGGAACAACACACAGCCCATGTACGCATCTGTGTCAGACTGCACTGTTTTTTACATGTAGCTCAACCAGTGTCTTCCTGCCACCAAGTTTGTTCAGATATTACAGTGTCTACTCTAATCAAATAGAGACAGAAGTAGTATGAAGAACCTGAACCAGATCCAGAACCAAGTTGCAGTGAAAAAGTCCCAACTCAATTCAATCCAACTCAGGTGTCAGAATACAGTTGCCCAGAAGCCTGCAGTTCTTTGTCTGGGGGCAACTGCCAGCCCAAATGCCCTGATTCGGCTCAGGTTCAACTAAGGTCCTGTTAGCAAAATTCTTTGAAGACATTTCAGAATGGCTTTGTAGGTGTCATGCAAAACAGTGATGGACATGCCAGATGGAGACATAGGAACCCTCTGAGGATGTATTTTTCAGCACCAGTATTCTCTTGATTCTTCCACCACTCGGCGTGTACTACATCCCAGTACCCCGAATTAGATAGCTAACTGCCTGAAAGGAGAAACAGACCCCAAAGAAGCAGTGTTTATTCTGGGGGAAAATATTTGCTCTTAGTAACTGGGGTGATCAGCACACAATCCAAATCAAGTTACTTGCTTGCCCCTGCATTTATCATGCAAAATATAAATATTACTACTGGACATAAAGTTATGTGATAGCAACTGTCATTTCTACCCTTAGGGCAGCTCTTGCTTGTATCAACAGCCAGCTCCAGCCTCCCCTAGTGAAGATTCCCTGCTGTTTTTCACAAATTTTTAAACTGAATTGGGAATTTGTTGAAGAATGCCCTTAAGCACATCGAGTGGGGATTCTCATTAACAAATATCAAAGGGAAACTCCATATGCTCTGCAAGCAGCTTTTAACCAAACACAGGATTACTTACTGACTAAGAGAAAAGAGAAGAAGCTACCAAATTCCTAACGTTGCTACTATTTCATCTCAATTTTCTGTGAGCGATCCTCATCTATATTCTAACCCTGCAGGAATGAGATTAACCAACAGTGCTCCACACACAATACACTTCAGTGTAATAGAAGGACACCTGACCTGGTATCAGATCTCTGTGGGAATTAGCTTGGGCATCAAAAGTAGTTTAAACATGACAGTGTAAGTTCCACAGAAGCTAATGTATTCTATTTCTTAGAAAAATCAATTAGACTCTGCTAAGCTGAGGGCTGTCACAGACAGACCACTTTTGGTATCCAGCCTGGTATTTTAGTTCAAAATTAACTCGGGTGTCTCGATACCAAATTGTGCTGCGTAGCAAGATGAACAGATAGGACAGTTCAACTGCAATCAGTGCAATGAGAGATTTAACTTCTACATCACAGGTTCTCAGTAGCCTGATTAATAATAGACAGTTTTTAGATTTCACTGTGTAATACTAGGAATTAAATTTGATCTACATTAATGTAATCAATAGGCAGCAGATACACTTAGCTGTGTATTGAGTTACCTGTGGAAAGGGAAATTCTGCAAGACAAGAAGAAATACCTTGCAGCAGCCTAACTCAAGCAACAATCCACTGGAATTAAAGAGGTGAAGGCTGATGCAGGGTTAAAATTCAGCCGTGTAACTGCTTTGTAGGAACCTGGTTTTGACAAAGCACCCCAACATCTCACCCCTCAAGAACTTTTTTAGAACAACTTCTCAGGAGTCTTATTTCAAACCATAACAATCTCACGTGATTCTGTGCAGCATGTGGCAGATTTTAGTATGCATCCCATAACCACCAGACTCATTAGAAGGTAACAAAAGATGGGTTAAGAAGAACATATGTTCATGTTGTTCTTTTAGAAAGGTTACGAGAACTGCTTCGTCTTTGGGATTTTGGTGTTTTCCGCATCTGAAGCTCCCGAATTATGTTGTTGGTTTTGTGGGAGCTCAGTCCTTTTGCTTATTGACTGTCATCTTGAATTTCAGCCCACTGATTCAAAGAGAAACCAGAACATACCAGCAGAAAATCAATACTGCAGGACCTCCAGACACACCACTGCTGTTCTTAGAAGTAACTGGTTTACTGGTTGCAGTCACTGATCAGAAAATGTAAAGTTAGCTAGCTGTGAACAGAAACAGCGTAGACAGATGTACTGTTTCTTTGCATGAAAGGGGGTTTTTTATTAGTTTCCCATGTTTAAATTCTCTTGGATTTCTCTCCAAAGGCAGACAGGCAAGCATGAATGGGGAAAAAAGAGGAGAGGAAAAGAAAGGTATTGTAAAAGCTGTGCAGATTTGAATGCACCTGTTTTTCTATCACCATGGCTTACACTTCAGGAGGTGTTTAAGGCCAGGCTGGATGGGGGTCTGGCCAGCCTGGTCTAGGATGGGGTGTCCCTGCCCATGGTGGGGGGGTTGGAACTGGATGATCAGGTGGTCCCTTCCAACCTTGAGTGATTCTGATTCTATAACTTCTCCAGTGAAGTGATCCTGCTGTGGCAGGGGGATTGGACTGGATGATCTTTCGGGGTCCCTTCCAATCCTAATGATTCTATGAACTCTTTATGTAAATGTATTCTTAATCATAACCTTTCATTTGTTCCTGAATGAGCAACACTCCTGTAGAATGCAGACTTACAAGTTAGTATTTTACTGCTAATACCTTCTGCCACCCTTTACCTTCTAGTCTTACAGAACTCGGGCCATCAGTAGCTTTCTATTAATTGCAACTTGAAGCAACCTATACTTACTAGGACCCATTTAATGGTTATTAAGACAATGAAATGTTAGAAGTAACACAGAACTAATACAGTGAAGAGCTTTCAAGGAGCAGAGGAGATTTACTAACAGTTCTCAGACTTGTATGTTTCTTATGCCCTTCTTAATTAAAAAACCAAACTCTATAGCGCTTCATTATTTGTTAATAAACAAAGCAAAATGGCAGATGAAGACATTACTTTTTTTACTTTTCTGAGAAAAACATCTTTCTACACATTGATAAGAAGAAGACAGGGCAAAGATACTTCTATTTTACTGTTTTCTAAAACAGGCAACAACCTTACTGTTAACAAAATGTTCTACTTACGGGTATTTGATATGTGGAGTGAAGAGCAAAAGGAACCAGAAGCTAAAGATGTTTTATGACTTGGGATTAGAAACAACTCAAGATTAGTACTTCAGTAACATTTCTGACTTCACTCTATCACAACACATAGAAGGTAAAAGCATGAAAATGGCAAACAGAAAACCGAGTTTGGTGAAGAAATTGCTGGCAAATAAGGTTTTGGTAAAACCCTGTTATTCTACAAGCTTTACAAATAAATCAGCATGGAATCTTCCACTTAAATACTGCGGGTTTTACCCATCACAGAATATCAACAGGTCGAACCTGAATAGATACTGTTCACAGTTCCAGAGTATCACAGAATACTATCAGAGCAGGACCACCCAGACAAAAGAATTTATTACTACAAAACATTGTTTGGCCAGCTGTCCCATTCCAACATTTTCACTATTTCAATTTCACAATTTAAAAGTATGATTTTTTTCCCGTGTTCTGACACAAATATTTGTAAATTAGAAATTATGTGTAAAAGATGATACTGTGAAGAAAATTTTAAAAAGTACTTGGAGCTGCAACTGTTGTAGGAAAGAGTGGGAACTGGTCCTGTCTAGGACACTGCTTTTGCACACTGACCTGTCCTTACTGGGCAGAAGTTAGGTTTAGTCAAATTCACTTCTAATAACTGGCACCATTTATATAAATAGGTGCAACGTCTTTGTGGCAGAGTTTGATGAAAAGCTATCTTTCTCCTGAAAGGTGCAGCCAACTTTTCATCCCACTAAATGATGCATTTACTTTTTGTTCAGTTATGATGGGCAGTGTATTTAGAATTTTTGACCACAGGAAGATCAGACAAAGGCTCAGTGAAAGGTAAACAGGCTGTTTCAACAATATTCAGAGAATCACAGAACATTAGAGATTGGAAGGGACCTCAAAAGATCATCTAGTCCAATCCCCCTGCCACAGCAGGATCACCTACATCAAGTCGCACAGGAACACATCCAGGCAGGTTTTAAACATCTCCAGAGATGGAGTCTCCACAATCCCCCTGGGCAGCCTGTTCCAGTGTCCTATCACCCTCACTGTGAAGAAGTTCCTTCTCATATTGATGTGGAACCTCCTCTGTTCCAGCTGACACTCATTGCCCCCTGTCCTATCATTAGATGACGCTGAGAAGAGCCTGGCTCCATCCTCCTGACACTCACCCTTCACATATTTATAGACATTAATGAGGTCAGCCCTCACAAACTAGAGACCCAGCTCCCTCACAAGCTAAAGAGACCCAGCTCCCTCAGCCTTTCCTCACAAGGTAGTTGTTCTACTCCCTTTATCATCTTTGTGGCTCTGTGGTGGACTCTCTCCAGCAGTTCTCATGGATTAGTATGTCAATTCCTACAGCTAAAAGACAAAAATCTTCTGCACATTTTTACCAATTCATAGCACGTGTTGCTTTTACCAGACTCATGCAGCAATACTAAATTACTTATTTAAGTTAATCACACACTCATCAAAAACACCGGTTTAGCTGCAGTACCACAGAGATCAGCACAAATTCATGCATCCCTGAGACATGCACAGGTGTCTCCTCAAGACTGCAATATAGTTGTGCTGTTTACATTGAAGAGCATAATCTTTTTTCTTATCTTATATTACTTTTTATTGTCGTGCCATGTACTGCAGCTGCACAGCTATACACTGGCTGGATTTATCCAAAAATTCATCACAGTTAAGATGTGGCCTGAAGTCTCAAGGGTCTCAGGTGTCTTAGCAGGGAGCGAGAGAACAAGTATCCGAGTTTTTCTTCATGAAACAGTCCTCTGGATCACACTTTTGGAAAACAAGGAGAAGAGGCTTTAACATTTCTATATGAATTTTACATTTTAAAGTGAGAAAACAGATTTTTTAGCCTTTACTAAAACATCTATTACTCCTTCTTTCTGACAGTCTAATGTTTTAAACTTGTCTCCATCACAAGGATTTGAAATGCAAATTTGGTTCAGCATTTTGCCAAAAGAACCACGGACGTATTTGAGGATAGAAAGCTGAAAAACTGAAGCCCAAACCACTTGAAAGAATAATGTTTTTCTGAGGACTGCTACTCACCCACAAATTACTTATACCAGTAATTTCAAAATATTGATCATAAAATCTGTAGACCTTTATGAAAATTATTTAGAAGCTGCTCATTGTAAAATTTTTGATCATACAGTACTATAATATGTACTGTAACAGTGGCCAAGAGTTTAATGCTGGGAGCAAAAATTATGCTGAGACTGAAATTCAAAAGGCAATGGAATATACTGTGGTTGGAACCACTTCTAAAATCTGAAGATCTATGAAACTGTATCTATGAAACCTGCTAAGAGTTAAGATATTGTATTAAATGCTACAAAATCCAAAATCAAGGAAAAATTAATCAGCTCTAGAGGAAAAACTCTAGGAAAGTAAAAGCACATGTAAAAATAAATAAGGGAAGCAAAGAAGGGAATACCGATGGCAATTAATATAAATTAAGAGCCAGGAGACTGCTTGAATGCTTGAGGCTAATGTCAATGAGAAATCAATAGCCAACGCAATTAAGGACAATAAGGATTTTTCAAAGTGCATTAGCAACAAAATGCCTTTTAACAGCAGAACTAGTACAGTCATAAATTAATGTAGTAGAATCGTCATTAAAACCTGAGCAACACAGAAAGACTCACAAACTAGTTTAATTCTGAATTTGGGATAATTCCAAATCAATTCAATCAATCAGAAAAATAAACTATGATCTGAAAGTGATTTAAGGAAGTAACAGAGTAGCTGCCATGCCAATACTTTTGTTTTTAGATCAGCACAGATAAACTGTGCATCCAAGAGCTGGAGAAAAGCTTGAAGCTTGTTTTGTTGTTGGTAGCTCATGAAATTCAGAAAAGTTCTGAAAACTAATTCTGCAAAGATAATTTCATATCTTTAAAAGTTAACTAGTATGACATAAATGAGTGAGTGGATATGATCTGTCCCAGGCACAAGTGATGCTAGAGCTGCTTGTTCCACTCAATAAAGATTCACAGAATCACAGAACATCAGGGATTGGAAGGGAAGGGACCTTGAAAGATCATCTAGTCCAATCTCCCCACCATAGCAGGATCACCTAGATCAAGTCACGCAGAAACACATCACCAAAGCTCAGTGGAAGACTCAATATTTACTAATTCATAGGTCCCAAAGTACCACAGCAAATGAAGAATCCTCATTGTATGTAAGCTCTGACATCCTACTGAGACCAGATTTTGATTGCATTACTACATAGCATATTTATCAGTCCCTTGTGAGAAAACATAGAATCTTTACCCATAAAGCTGACACGCAAGAAGATTTTGGCACAAGTTAATAACAAAGGGAACAGCTCGCTAATACAGAGCAGAACGCTGTAGTGAACGGGGCAAAAAGTAATTATATTCATTTTAACATGGCCAATGTAGAGCAATAAACCTAGGAACAAATAATTATGGGATATCTCTGCCTACTTCTGTTGAGCACTCAGAGGTGCAACACAATCCACAGCAGGAAGAGCTGAGAAGCAAATTCTAATTCAGAATAAAGTGCCAGGTAAAAGGAAATAGCGTGGCAGCCATCCACCAATAGTAATGGATTCTCCCCTGCTAGGACTAGCCATATCACAGCTGAACACTTTTCTTGAAGGCACAGACTTCAATCACAATGAACGCTAATTTAGGCGACACTGGTGCTGTGCTGTCCACATATATAATCCTCTTCCGAATCCAAGGCACGGCCATGACTAGAAACAGTTCTTGCTATTCCTAGGCACAGAGCCAATTCAATGGTCTGATAGGGGACAAATGGCACTGGGACAGCAATTCCACTGCCAGGTTTATTCATAGCTTTGCCATATTCATTAAAAAAGTCAGAGAATAACACCAGGATAAGGAAAAAGGACAAAAGAACCAAATGTTGGTTGATACCACTCCAAGAGCTTCTTTCCAAACCACTGCAATGTTGTAGATGGTACCACTACTCAAGAGCAAAACCCTGCCATCTCCACTTGCCCTTAGCTGAAACAGAACTCTAATATAAAATGTCTGTAAAGACAAATGAGAGTCAGTTGTTTATACACAGTCATACTGAATGTATAAATTAGCATTTAATACAATATCTTAACTCTTAGCAGGTTTCATAGATACAGTTTCATAGATCTTCAGATTTTAGAAGTGGTTCGAACCGACACAAGCCCATCAAACACACCTGAAGGGCTGACATGTGAGAATAAGGACTGTTGCAGATTCAGGACTCGTACAGGAAAGGAACAAGAATCCAAAAACTACCTGAACACTCACAGGGCTCTTCCAAGCCCATTTATTCCATACTTGGCAATACCTCTGGTCACACAAAATCCATGTGACTTAAGCTCTTCAGTGGAACACACCTGAATATTCAAACATGCTAAAATCTGGATCGTGACACATTCACTGATGAGGAGTGACAAATGAACAACCTCATGCATGGTAGGAAAGTATTAGACTCTTTGCAATGCAAGCAGATCTGAAAAGTGTAAATTCTCTGTAATGCTTAAGCGCATTCGGAGATGCACAACAGGGAAGTTTATAAACTGACTGAGGAATACTAATTTCTGCGTGCTTTATACGGAGCTAAATATCCAATAAAAGTCAGCCTTCTGGGTAAAAACACTCTCCAGTAACACACATTTTCAACCTGTTACTCCCAGCGCACTCTGGAGAATCAGACAGCAGCTCAAAATATTTTGTGTTTTACAACAGCCACCTGATAAGCTTCTTAATTATAATTTTCTGTTTTTCGCACCATCGTGAAGCGTGCCTAATCCAAATTTCCTTTTTTCAGACGCCATCGCTTCAGCCATTGACTATTCAAACTCTGTTTAACACCTTGACATTAGTTTGTGCCGATGGGTATGTGCCAGCCAAAATTACATGGAAACAAATAAACCACAAGTACAAAATGCTCAGTATTCTTATTACTGCAATTACTGTTGTAATTGTTTTAACAGATGTGAAAAAAGATAAACACACTAAGAACTGGAAGAGTAATAAAGGGATTAGATTTCACAGCCATATTCATAGGCCTTATGTAACAAGTAGAAAGAAGGAACAGAGGATGTAAAAAATGACAAAGGATATATCTTAAACTCTCACTGAAAGAGAAAAAGCCAAATTGGAACCATCCTGATACAGCCCATTTGTACCTAGCACTAAACTATCCATCTTTAATTCTTGACCTCTTCAAAAAGTTTCTTATTGCTACCACTGAATGCAACAGACTTTGGTCAACTTAAGATAGATGGAAACAGACAGCCAGAAGGCTTTGCGAAGTAGTCTCCTTTCGTAAATAAGAATGAGGGACTCTTCAGAACTACTGCACCATCCTCACTGGCTATGGTAACACACACATTTAATTCCCCACAGTTGTCAAACAACATGTTTAAGACCCACACAAGCAACAAATGTTAGAAAGAAAAGTTCCTTTCCAACAGAAGGAAAAGCTCACCTGTGAAGACCTTTGAAGGAAAAGATGAACCCAGTGCTAGCATCTTTGATCTGCGATTGGTATTTCTAACAGAGGTACACTTGACACTTTAAATATTGATGAGATATTTGCTGAGCTGCCATTAAAAGCCAAGGCTTCACTTTCTAGTGAAAGAAAACCCACAAGCTTCAAAGACTCTGTAGGGGTCCTGATCTCAAGAGCCTTTAAAGAAGCTGAAAGTGTATCAAACCAAGGCGATGGGGATCACTCCATCTTTGTTTGATGTGCTGTAATACCAGTTGTTATACACAATTGTTTGGAAGGATTACCAAGTCTGAAGTCTCTTTTGTAGTTACTATTCTCTTATATAGAGTGGTGGAAAAGAAAATCACCCTCTTTTATCAAAGTAGCACTCAGTAGATAGTATTTATGCTAAAACTAACTTTGTCTGGTTTCATTCTTTGATGATGGGATAACGGGCTTATGTTTTATTATTCTCAAGACACTCAAAAAGATGCATCTGAATACTTCTGACAGATTGCTGAAGTCCCACAACTAGGCAACTTCATATCCAGAACAGTCAGCGGAAGGTGATATTTCATGGTCATAGGCATCTGTACACTCTATGCAGATGAAGTAAGTGTCATGGGCCTGTCATTTGAGTTGTCCAGTGCACCATGATTTCACCCACACGTCCACGCAAACTTCATTATAGCGTAACTATCAGGAAGAGTATGATACATATCACAGAATCACAGGCCAGTACGAATTGGAAGGGACCTCGAGAGATCAACTACTCTGATCTACCCACCACAACAGGATCACCTAGATCAAGTAGCACAGGAACATATCCAGTGAGTTTTAAACCTCTCCAGAGAAGGAGACTCCATAAACCCCTGAGCAGCTCGTTCTAGAGCTCTGCAGCTAGAATTAACACAGCTGGCCAGGGAAGCTGGCGGTTAAGTGATGCTCCATTGATATTTAGCATTCTAATGAAGTGAGAAATAAGAAGGGTTAATTTGTCACTGCTCTCCCTGTTTGAAAGCTGAGCAAGTATCATTTAGATAAAGAAGTTAGCTGAGATAGAAGATGACTAGTGTAACTTAATTCTCCACAGAGTAAGGAGCTCACTTTTCTTAAAAAAAATGAATATAGATCAAGTCTCTTAATATAAAAGAATTGCAGTTAATGAATATATCTCTCCAATTTTTAAAATAGACTAAACAAGGGGGATTGGACTAGATGATCTTTTGGAGGTCCCTTCCAATCCCTAGTGATTCTAAGAAAAAAAATAATTTTATAAACAGTTGAGGGTTTGTGAAATGTTACTTCAAGCATCACAAAGTGCACTTGGGCAAGAGACAGTGCCATATTCAAAAATGTCAGTAAAGGAGTCATAGTATATCTCAAATTTTAATGTCATGTTTGTTTTTTCCTTTAGCAATATAAAAAGGGAAAAAAGAAAAGAGGAAAAATTCAGTAAACTTAGGGACTTGCTACTTAAGCTCTATATTAAACTTGAGGAAAAGTCTTGGTTCAAGTTCTGAGAATAAGATATATCTGAGCAGTCACAGATGGTATTTCAAAGACTTTCATTCCAATACCCTGCAAGTCTGGACATTATGTGTGCTCCTGCTAGCAGCAATTTCCCTAAGTGCTTACACACAGATAGCACTGCATGGGCTGCAGTCACATTAAGACACGAGATTATAAAACAAAAGCACTGGCTTCGGCAGTAGCGCGAGTTAGAGGATAGAAGTAAAAAAATTAAAAACTTCTTGACTGACAGTAAATTGGAAGTGAACTGGGGAAAAAAATTAGTTCAATTAATAACGTACTTGGTGATGAAATGAAGAAGATTAAAAATTATTTAAAGTCATATCAAAGAAGAGACAATAATATTTGCATCTGACATCACAGTGCTAGAGTGCTATGAGTAGTTATCCACTCCAGTTCATTTTCTCTTTAGAATAGGAAGAAAATATGCACAAAGTGCAGTCGGACCAATGTATTATGAATATTTGTATGTTCAGAAGTGGAAGCTGTTATTCTGCTTTCGTGCCCATTTTGTCCCTAAATGCAATTGTTTTAAAGAAACTGCAATTTACGCAACATGAGAGAATCTATTTGCATTTAGAAATTAAAACAAAGCTTTGTGCTGCTTTAATGAGCTGCATAGTTTTTCTTCACAATAAAAAAATCCAGCTGTGTTTTACCCCGAGCCACACCCTGAAGATGGCTACTCTCAATGAAAAGTAGAGATAGAGGCACCTTGGGATTTCATACAGGGCATTCAGGAAAGTAATGTTTTAATTCTAAACCAAGAGCCTTGATGCCAAGTTCCTCAACAAAAAGGGAGCTGCTGAACTCATTTTTACATGAGTTAATCTTATTTCAACAGTAGATCGTGCAATTTCGCAAAGAACTGAGTTTTACAAAAAAAATCCACCCCCTGCACTGGAAAATTAACGTCATTAACTGCTCTTAATAGGGAGTTAAAAATTGGGTCCCATGAAATGGATATCAGCCATTAGGTGAATATTAGACACAATGTGCTCAGCAGTGCTCCAATCTAATAGCTGCCCCAGCTGAATCAGTATAATGCTTTCTTTTCACTGCGTTATCTCTCTAGTAATATTACACTATTATAGCCAGATCATCAAATGGTAGAAACTGGCGGAGCACTACTGATTTCAGGAAGGCTGTACTTGCACCAGCAGAGGCTTTCTTAACATAAACACATTCTAAACTTAAAACCACAGCTAGAATTGTGTGGGTCAGCTACCTATAGGCAATACACAAAATACCAGAGCAACTATAAGGAGACAATATAAAGAAATGCATATGATGAGGCTTACGCTGAGCAGCAGACACAGCAGCTCTGCGGTCTGTTGTTTTAAACACAGAGGGCCTAGCTGGAATGGCCAAATGTTGTTTGTGATTGCTCAAAAATATTATCTTTAAATAAAAAGACTGATGCAATTCAAAGTCAGAGACACCTGCAGCAATAAATTACAAAGCAAGCAGCCAGCACTGTTGAAGTAGATCATTCAAACAATAAATATGACTAAAACCATCTGAATACCTTTCAAATACAGACAATAAGCAGCAATTTTGTTGATACAGGACAATTTAAATATAGACATTCAAAAGATAAGTTGCAAAGTTTTTTTTTTAAAAAAGGAAGGTGCACACAATGCCATTTCAGAAGATGTCTCTATTTCCATACTATTTTTGGGTGGTCTGGTGGAACTCGCATAGTTGCAATGTCATTTAGAGCACTCAAATCCTTACTGAAATAAACATTGTTGTTCAGCTTCCTCTTTGCTGGGTTCTAGTACCTTTGCCCACCGTAATAAATACTCCATTTTGCAGGTAATGCTCTGGTGCCCCAAACTGAGGGCTTACACATGGCAACACATTAACAAACAAATTCTTTTCACTACTATTAGAACTTTAAGCTACGTAAGGTTGGCAGATGCTTTTCCAGAGACTTCTAAAAATTATTGCTATTTCATGAAATGATTCAGAACAGAGTCATCACAGACTTTCTTATAGAACATTATTTTCATGCTATACATGAGTTTTGTATTTTGATATCACAGTGAGATTGCTGTTTTGAAAAAGTGCTATATACCACAAATGCCAGTGGTTATGGAAAAGTTGCAAGTATAATTTTGGATCTTCAATTTCATAGCAGAAAAATCGGATTCGTGTATTCCTGGGTCACTGGAAGATCTTTACAGCTGATTGCAACCCTTCTAGTGTGGGCAAAATAGCAGGATGTACTTTACACAACGGTTAACACTCGCATGTCAGGATCATTCTGTGAAGCAAGAGGTGAAAAGATGGATCTAAACACGAGTAGTTAACACAGGACAGCAGAGGCATGGACAGAATCTTTCAAGGTTTGCTTACAAAAATTGTACAACTGTAGCAGGGGCATTAAACCCTGTTGAAGCTGTACTTTGGAAGCGCAGAGCACACACAGAATCACAGAACATCAGGGATTGGAAGAGACCTTGAAAGATCATCTAGTCCAATCTTCCTACCACAGCAGGATCACCTAGACCAAGTCACACAGCAACATATCAGGGCAGGTTTTAAACATCTCCAGAGAAGGAAACTCTACAACACCCCCGGGAAGCCCCTTCCAGTGCTGTCACCTTCATCGTGAAGAAGTTCCTTCTCATATTGATGTGGAACCTACCTCTCTGTTCCAGCTGACACTCATTGCTTCTTGTCCTATCAACAGCTGACACTGAGAGGAAGATACCTCCATCCTCCTGACACCCACCCTTCACATAGGTGTAAACATTAATGAGGTCAGCCCTCAACCTCTCTTTTTCCAGGCTAAAGAGACCCGGTTCCCTCAGTCTTTCCTCATAAGTGATATGTTCCATCCCTTTCATGATCTTTGTGGCTCTAATATACACACACATATATAAAGTAATAACCCCAAAAAGCCCAGAAGCCAAGACAAGCTATCATCCTTCATCGTTCTACATACAGGCATCAGAAGGATTTGGGATTAATTTGTGCCATTAACAAGTTCATTTCCACAGTGGGTAGAGCTCCAGGAAGCAAACACAGACCATAGTGATATTCAGGAAATACACAGTGCTAGGAAGCACAAACAAAACAGAATCTTACATCATTTAATGAAAATTGTAGGGCAGGTAATGTGTCAGACAGGACACGGGGAAATGGATGCAACCTTGAAGACAGGAATTTTCACCTCAATATGAAAAAAACCTTCTTTACAATAAGGGAATATTGGAATGGGTTGCCCAGGGAGGTTGTGGAGTCTACTTCCCTGGAGGCATTTAAGACTCCTCTTGATGAGGTTTTGTGTAGTTTGATTTAGGGTGTTTTCTAGGCCATTATGCTTTTCAGTAATTTATACCCTGGTTGAGCTGGAGGGTTGGACTTGATGACCTTTGAGAGCCCTAAGACAACTGTGTAAACACTAAAATTAAATAAAGAATAAACGTACATTAAATACCTAAACAAATATAAAAATATTTTAAAGTATCCTGTTAAATTGAGGAACACTATTCCATGCCCATACAAAGAGAGCTGCCTAATATGGCACATGCCTGGAGTATCCTGGGGGACAAGAGGCATATTCCATATTCCAAACACATTAAATGTAGCTGAACATTAAAGCCACTCAATGGAAATATTTCAAGCACCTTTCTTCTTTACATATTTTTAGGCAACAGGTGCTTTGCCCTTTGCTAAGCAGGATATTTTTTAAGAAAGGTGCTTTTATTTGCATGTATAAAGCACCTATGAAAGTGAGGACCTCATTAGCAAAACTGTCTCTCCTCACAGAGGCTGTGGTTTGACCTCAGCTGAAGCAGGAGTCACCCCTGGCCCAATTCCATTCGGGCCCTCTTGAAGTCAGCTGAAGTCCTTTTATCTCCCCTGTAAGATGAGACTGTTACCAGGCCTACAACATTAAAAGCTGCCAAGAAACTCAAAATTCAGCTGGTGTGCATCAGTTTCAATGGTCCTCATTAGTTTCAATGGTACTGAAGAGCACTTGGAGTCATGGCCAAATATAGCCTAAAGCTAATGAGTACACACGGTTTTAAAGCTATGGCCAGTGTCTGTCGCTCTACACCAGCACTGCTTGTATCAAAAGACAAACTGCTGTAGGCTGACTAGTGAGGGATCTCATAATTAAAGACACATCTGCAAAGAAATTTCTTAGCACAACTGAAAATGCTGATTCATAGCGACAGCTATGAGAACACGTTTTGTCAGGAAAACAGCCTAGTTCTAATGCTTGCTAGAAATTCATTTAAAGTTTAATGAGAAAGATGTAAGGTAGCACTAACATCACATTTAAGCACAACATACACTGGGTTTGGAAACTAACCTGTGCTAATAAAGTTCTGTATCAGACAGAGTACATGGACCACTCCAATACTTATGACTGAGTTCATTTGGGAACGGAAGCAGAAAGGCTAGTGAGAAGTTGTGAGCTTCTAGGGCTGAATAATCTGTCCTGCTGCTCCATAAGAAGCTGCCAAACTTGGTGAGCTGTCTGATACAGCTCTGTGCAAGCCAAGTGTGTATGTTACTCAGGCACAGGAAAAACTGGGACAATTCATGATGGCACAAACAATACGCTCATGCCAGCTCGCTAACAGCCATACCGCAGTTATTTTCTGTTACAGGTGAGGAAAAATATGTTATTCCTTTCTACACCCAATCTATGACAGACTGAATTTCTAAGTTCCTATGGAGGAAAATGAACGTGAGTTATTTGAAATTATTTGTACAAACTCTGATAGAGAAGACACTGCAACAAACTATTCAGAAGCTCTGCGTACTGGTTTTCAAACGCAGAGTAAGTGTTTTTCTAATGTCATGTTGTTGCTACTAGATATAAATTTTATTGCTTGATTGAAACAGGATAATTATCCATTGCTTCAACTTGCATGATATTTATAGGGTCCAACACTTCTGAAGATTCATTTTTTACTTTATTAAGCACAAAAGCTAATAGTTAAAAATTGAACTAAAAGGCGACGAATGTCTACACAGCCATCTAAATAATTAATTCATACTGCTAATATTTTCTCTTTGCTAAATTTTTCTTCTCGGTACTACAACATTCTCTGTTATACAGAGAGTTCCCCAGACATTTAAACCACAGCTAGCATGACTTCTACTTCTCATTTGGTCATGACTACAAACACTGGGGACAATCCTTTCCCTCTTGATTAAATTATATAAAACACTACAGGGGAAAAAAAAGGGAGGGTAGCTTCTCTCTCTAATTGTCCCATTTGAACTTCGATAGCAGAAGACAGCAAAGATGTAAGTCTCTCTGGGACTCTGATAACTAACTCAAGAGCTATCTTCAAGGTGCAACACAGTTAATGCATCATACGCGAAGCCTGGCTGGCCACGCTCAACAGGAACTGCACTGAACTGTAGAGATTTCAAGTTCAGTAGCCTCCAGGTCTTGATAAAGAAATGGCAGCTCCCCCTAAATCCCACCTGGTCCTGCCTGGTTTAAACTTGGCACACACTTTTCAACTGTAAGGAAAACATTAATCTAAGTGAGGACATGGCACAATGCAGAAAGCAAGGAGCATCTACCAGTAAATATGATGTCAGCACAGCAGAATGCACTCCTGTGTCTTCTCTCAGAGGAGCCGTTATAGATTTCTAGTCATAAACCTCTCTTTTGATGCTTAAAGGCTATTTTTTTTGTATGACGAATAAATGTCTCTTTCTCAAATGATTATGAATCAAATCATGTAACATAGAACAAGGTTGGAGATGACAGAGACCTATGAGGTCATCTACAGCACGTTCCTTTGCCAACGCAAGTTTACTCCCTGCAGTCTTATAGGCCCTTACTCCATTTACTTTGAAGATGCCCCAGCAAAGGAGCTTTCACAGACATTCAAATTACAGGAAGGAATTCTTAGCTGCTAAACAAACATTTTCACAGATGCTAAAACACAGTTAGACTGGTCTATTCAGAGAGCAACCTGCTGAAGGCAAGGCAGGAACTGCCCCTAACTATACACAGACTCCCGGCCCAGCACAGTGGAGTTCCAGCCTTGTTTAGGATCTTGAGCAGACACTGTAATTCAGGTAAGTAATACCTGGTGACTTCAAGAGGATTAAAGCAAAGCTCACTTGGGTTGCAATTCCTCTGGGACACTTACTATTGCAGTTATTACTGTCTTTCAGTTTAACCTCTCCCACTGCTTCCTCAGTTTTCATCTGGGACCTTTACTTTCAGTTGGCTTGTTTTATGTTGTGCCTTTACACTGGGATTTCCACTTATTGTTTTAGATAAATTCATACTGGTTTATTTTAATTTAGTACCATGTGGGAGTCAAAATGGGGCATGAGGGCCTCTTAAGACCCAGAAAGGCAGCTGGCTCCACTTGTAGAAACAAGCAGCTACAGTGAGGGGGGGTGAACCCATGAGACTCATTTTTAACCAGAGTTCTAAATGGGTGTTTGTTCTCCATCTCAGGAGAAACAGAGAGAACTTCTAGTTAAGACAGAGAGGCAGCAGATGTGGTCTTGTTACCCTATAAAAAGCAGGAAAGGGAAGTGCTAGTCTTCTTTCATTTACCCTAAGATAAGAGGTCCACTATGAAAGTCCACTTCTGTCTCTGACGCTTGCCATGAGTGGCTGCACCACTATGCCCTCATCTTTCAGAACGGCCGTGCCTTGATCAACATACAGGTCAGTTGGGGTTTGCAGCTTTCTGCTTTGTGTTTTTCTTTTTTCTTAGAGCAAGGAGCATTGAAGCACAAACACAGAAGTCTTTCAAATATACCTGAAAGGGTTTGTTGTTATTTGCTCAGGTATACTAGGCTCAATATTTGAGCCTTGACCCGTTATTCCTTCCTTTAAATAAATAAATTTGCTTTTTTCAACACACACGTAAAGTCAACTTGTTGAAATGTTTCTCAGTTCCGTGCAGCATATACACTATGATAAGCAGTTTAAAACAAAAATAACATTTGGTATGTCAACAGCATCTCCTTCACATCCAAGTACTTCAAAATTCAACGCAACCCAAAAATTAAAATGGGTTCTAAGATGTAAATAACTTGGGACAAGGTCAAACAAGGTAGCAAATATTAGTGTGTACTACACAGTCGTGCCTCATGAAAAACAAGCAGGTGTGGATGTTGTTATTTTTTGTCACTTCAACAGGAAAAGGCAAATGTGAAAGTATTTCTAGCACTAAAAAATAATAAAATCAATGTTTCTTTGACTACTGTACCAAGACTCCTTTTCTATTAGTTCAATACCTGGTGACGTCTGGTCGACATCTTGTCCACCTCCATTAATGAGGGCGGGCAAGGAAATATGCTGTCTTCCATTCCTGGGATTCTGGGAAAGATCTGTGTTCTAGTGGGCTGCCCTGGGGGGTTGTGGAGTCTCCTTCTCCAGAGATGTTTAAAACCCACCTGGACATGTTCCTGTGCAACTTGGTCTAGGTGATCCTGCTCTGGCAGGGGGACTGGACTAGATGATCTTTCCGGGTCCCTTCGAATGTCTAATGTTCTGTGATTAAAATCCAAAACAGTAAAATCACATTTGATAGCAGGGTGAATATTTACAAGTTCTAAGGGCAACTCTTGTGTATACCAACACCATAGTGTGAGGGAGTGTAATAGGACTAAAAAAATACACAAATCAGGCCATCAGTTTTTTAAAAATATAGCAAAAATTCTGTATCTAAGATACCTGTCGTACAAGCGGTGGCGAGAAACACAGCCAGCACCTGTAGTGTGATCTATGGTTCAAACACTTAGCTCTTCAGCAGACATGAAACAAAACTCCAGATTCATGGTCCGTTGGTAAAACTACACTGCAGCAAACAGGATTCTTGCCTGAGGTAGGACAAAGCTGAGCACCATATAATCTTTTGAAGCACAACAGCCTTTCCGTGAGAAATGCCTAATTTCTAAAACAGTAGACAAAATATTAAGTGAGGTGACTCTGATAGTGAGATAATAATGTTCAATATGCCCGCAGCCATACATTCTCCAGCTGTGATCCCACCAGGTCACACAAACTAAGCTAGGTCAGCTCGGGTCAGTGTTTGAATCAAACACCTCACAAGAGTGCAAAAGTTGTCTAAGTGTTACTGTGATTCAATTCACAATCAAGAACTTTGCTTCAGACTAGGCTACAAATTCATAGTAAGCTAACCATACCTCAGTTAACTCTTAATTATTCTTACTCAAGGTAGACAACCTGCCATTTAAAAAAAAAAAATAGAAGTCATCATCAAAAGCTGCAGAAACAGTTTAGATCAACAAATTGTTAGAGGAGCAAATGTACCAGAAAAAAAGATATTTTATGAGCTGCCAAATTCTGCTACCTGTGGTTGCTGTGTTTACTGCCTTTTAGTTAACCAACTTAAGTGAGAATTTTTAGAACATTCAACATCAAGGCTTTATGCCAGGTCAAACTCAAGTAAGAGGTAATATTCAGGTACTAAGCAGAGTCTGTTCCTCAATGACAACAGCCTTGCAGTAAGGACCCACTATCTAAACAGAATGCTAAACTAACCCGGAGGCAGTCAAAGATGTCTGACTCTATTTTAATCCTCACCAACGCTTTATTGGTACAAATTACACGTGATCCGTTATGCTAAGCCCTTCAATCTGTATCAAAGCAGAGACGAAACAGTCCACTAATCAAATGCTCCAACAGTGTTCCAATGAAAGCCAAATGAATGCTTAGGGGCAGCTCGTGGAGCTATTTCCTAATGGCTCACAGTTACTAACAGCCACATAAATCTCTGCTGAGACCAAAACTACCTGCTGGCACGCATCTCCTCCCTATTCCTGGAACGCAGCAACTAATAACAGCCATTTGTGGCTGGAAGGAATACCTGCCAGGAGTAAAGAGAGGAACCACAGTGAAGCAGCTAGTTTCCCTCCAAAAGGCAGCCCCAAAACTATCCCTTTCAGCCGAGACCAGAGGGGCCCTTCTCACCTTTAGCAGGAGGAGGGAATAACTGGTTCAGATAGGCAGCAATGTCACTAGCAGCTGCCTTCTCCAGAAACATGTGCAGAGTGGGACAGCAATTGGCCCCATACCCTATAGCTCGGGTTTAACCCAAAGTCACGTTTACCAGTTACCAAAGAAAGCAGAGAAGCATCCTCACTGTTCACAGTCCAACAGCACCAATTACTTTTAATTTTCACGCAAATTTAAACACAGCATAAGATTGCTCATCGCAGGAGAAACAAATTACAGGTAATTCTGATTTACTCTAGCCAGCTCATAAGTCACAACCTCATACAACCCACAGAAGGCAACAGAACTTAGCTAAGCTAGGCCACAGAATCACAGCATTGTTTAGATTGGAAAAGACCATTTAAGATCATCAAGTCCAACTGTTAACCCAACACTGCCAAGTCCACCACAAAACGATGTCACTAAGCACCACATCTACATGTATTTCAAAATACCGGGGCAGTGGGGGGTGGGAAATGCAGCTTGGGCACGACTTGCTGCGGCTTCCAGAGGACTGCAGCCCCGAAGCTGCACGATCCTGGCCACGGACCGGAGAACCAAGACTGGTGCAGATTTGCCATCACGACCTCCCCCCACGGAGCAGCCCTTCAGCATCGTGGTGAGCTGCAGTACTCCTCTACCTCCTGGAGCTGAGACGGGAGGAGAGGAGAGGATCTTTGGAAGACCCTCTTGGCCATATGTAGAGTGTGGGGGGGTGCCGCCCTGCTGATTGAGCCATGCGGTCTGTTTCCACCTTGGATCCCGCACGTGGCCAGGGCTAAGCGGCTACGCCACTGCCATTTTGGAGAGACTGATCAGCAGGAAGAGAGACTAATTTCTGCCACTGAGAAAGACTGGGGGTGCTTAAGTTTTGAGAGAGGACTCCTTCGTGCTTAGCTGAAGAAAGCAGAAGGACTTGAGAATCCTTAAACCTTGGATCCAAAAGACAGAGTGGGTTCTTTGTTTGAAAGCACGTTGCCTGCACCGAGGGATGCAGTTTTGGGTGCTGAGAAGTCAGGCCATCCTGAGAGCATTGAACTGGAGAACCTACGCTGAAGAACTGAAGAATTCACCAGTCTGCAAACAGTTTGGGTCTCGCTGTATTGCAGATGGGGGTGATGCATGAATAATAGAGAGGGTAGTGGTACTCATCTCTACTTGACTGACATGCTCTTTTTCCCCAGATCTGTAATGTGAAAGAAGACTCAAGGCTCAAACGATAGTGACCTCCCATTGTGTTTTTCTCAGAATGTGTGATGGTATTTGTGACACTGTTTCTAGTTTGTGCACTAACTTGCTTAACCTTTTCTTCCTTTCTGTATAGAGTGTTAATAAACCTTTTTGCAGTTTTCCTAAGCTATCCTTTGTCTGGCAAATTTATCTGAGGTGTCATTGAGACCTCACTGCTTTGCTTTCTTTTCCTTTATCTTAAATTGTGGTCTTGAACCCACCACAAAGTGAAGCTGCAAGAACATTTGTCTGAAACCATGTAATGTCACTTTCATTTAAAATAGCTTATTTTGCTTAGATTCACTATCATCAGATTACGAGTCCTCTGCAGAGGGCAGAAAACTTCCATTTCAGTCAACATATAAGCATTATTTGAAATCAGCATCTATAGAAGATATATTCCCTTGAAAAATGCCAGTAAATAGAGCAAATTATCAGTTTTTTTAAATGTATATTCATGAAATACAAATAGTTCTTGTCAAGATAAGGGATCACTGTCAAGGTAAGTGACTGATTTGTCTAGCAGCTAGAAAGATTTCATCTTTGGAGCACAGGAAGTCTATGAAAGATGTGAAGTCAACGATACATGCTGACCGTGGAAATTTGTTATTTTTATGGAGACAGCTATTACACAAACTGAGCAGCCTACATACAAGCATCCCAGTTCATTTTATAAATGTAAGTTGAGCTTGAAATGTTTATGATATCCCTAAACTGCGTTCTAAAATGGAAGATAAAATAACCATCTACAAAAAAATTATGATCCCTAGACTTGAAATAGCCAATATATGGTGCTTTAATATCTTGGGGAGGGGGGGAGCAAGATGGATGACCATTCTTTTATTTTAGATTATTAGTTTTGCTTTTCCTACTGTTTTGTGACAAAAATGTTCGGCTGTTCAATATGACAGCAGTAGGAGATAGAAAATACAAGCCAGGAGCTATAGCTATTGTTATTCATCCTCTCAACAATATAGACTTCAATCTACCAGTCAGAATAGGAGCATCTATACAGTAAGACTTTGTTCATTTCTCTGGTTTAGTGGAACATTTTTTAGCAATAAAGATCATTAATACTTACATATTTATATTACTTATATATTTATATTATTAAATTGTACTGATTTAACAAAACAAATATCTTGCTTTCTGTTAGTAATCAGCTGTCAAGTGCTACTGATTCAGAGGAACCAAATGCAACTGAGCAGCACTTAGCTAGCATTACGAAACGTGGTTCTCAAGAAAGACACTTCAGATATGGCCCCCAGCTTCAAAAAAATTTTAAAGCTCATCACAAAAGAGCTGCAATGCTGCTTGCTAGGGAAGACTTGCAAATGACTGAAGCATGGAGACAGGGCTCTTGCATCTAAATGAGTTATTCTGTACCAGTAATATCAGCTAAATATAAGTAGTGAGCATGAGGACAAAGGGTGAGTAAGACAAGCTCTCCCCTCCTGCACAGTGCTAAACCAAATTCGTTCGGGGAAAAGAGCCAGAGTTGCCAATTGCACCTACCTGCAGTACAGACTCACATTGGTGAGCTGCTGAGCAAGCACGGCTGCCTCTGAGGCACAAAGGGTACTTAGCACCCCAGAAAATCAAGACCTGGCTTGCTCTTAACAAGGAGAGAGTATGTGCAGTTATTGCTGGGTTTATTGAGAGCACCCTTAAGAATCTATAAAATCATGGGTTAAAATATTGAAAAGGACATAATTTGTCCTGTTCAGAAGCACCTAAATAGGCAGCATGCACTCACACGTCAGTCATGGCCTGATTTCACAGGCACCAAGAAAATTACTACAGCCCTAGTCTCCAGTACGATTCTAAAGTCTCTGAAGATCACAGATATTTGATGCTGAAATCCAGGATCAGTGATCACATTTGGAAGACTGGGTCATTTAAGTTCTCCACTATGATTCTAATGACATCCCATAAAGAATGTTGCATTTAACATACTTTAAACAATTCTCTCCAGAAGCTCATTTGCCTATCATATATAACAGTCACAGGAAATAAGTGGGTAATATCCTAACTAAGTAAATGTTTGATAGCAGTTTCTAAAGTAATAATCTGTTCCTCATCTAAATCTAAGCACTACCACAGCTGGAAATAAATACATTAATAAAGAGAAAAAGAGGTGAAAGCTGACCACTACTCCTCACCTTCAGGTCCTGAATGAATGGGGCAAGGCTCAGGTTGCACAGTTACACAGACAACGAGCTCCTCCTGATTTTAATAATACCTCAGAATAACTTTATAAATACTATGGATTTTGTGACGTCCCACCTTTTGCAAAAACAGCCTTCATATCAGTGATAAACCAAACTTTAGTTCACAAGTTTGGGCAGACTGTATATTCACAGCTTTTTCCAGATTCACATACCTTGCATTAGTTTGTGCTGTACTATGGATCTGGTCTCAGCAGATAACCACTTCTCTCATAAGCATTTATTGCTATGATATGTATTTTACTCTACTTGGTATCACATAGTACCAACAAGTTATGACCTAATAAATAAATTCTACTTTTCCTTAAAAATCAACTAAATAGACAGATTTTTACTATATTATCAGTTACTGTTAGTAGTAGATTTTTCCTGCAATAACAGCTTTATGTAAAATACAGTTCACCAACAACCTGAGTTCTGGCTATGTGACCCTTAAACAGAGGAATAATGTATTAGGATTGTTTAAGAGAAACACAAAGCTTCTCAATCAAAGCATTTAAAAGGAATATTTGGACATCATGCTACACTAGAACTGCCTGCCTCCATAGGCAAAAAGCAGATAAAAACTGGTGAAGCCCATTCATTCAACTCTCACCCACATGCAAGAAGGAAGAAAATCATGGCCAAAAAAAGTCACTTCTCAGAATCACCCAAAATCCTGATGCTGAAACCATAAGACAAATGAAAAGGAAAGGAAAATCAACTCCTTAAATCCTCACCAGAGAGGTACTAGAACATATCGTGTGAAAAGAGTTGCTGTAATAGCCATTATTAACTCTGTATTTTAAAACCTGCGAAAAATAACACAACAGCCTTATTCTGTTTATGTCAAAGACAAACATTTAAGCCAGCTCATAGTTTGACCCACTCTGACATCCAGATATTGATGCAAAAGCAGCATTAGCTATGTCTGTATTATGTAACTCCCCTCTTGCTGCTTATAACCCTCATTGATACAGCCAGAGTATTTTTATAAAAAGCATTACACAATTAGCACAGGTCTGTTTTGTATCAGACTCAATCAGCAAGATGGCATATTCCCATGAATTCCAAGGACTATGTTATTTTCTTTGCGAACGGTAACTGTGTAAGTACCAAAAAATGCCAGAAGGATCTTGAGTGAAACACACCCTCGAAGCACAACAGTGTGCCTATATATATATAGTACACATGCATCAAATGAAAGGGGTTTTTTTGAGAATTGAGCTTGAAAAATGCCAACTTATACTTTTTTTTAGCTAAGCTGGGAATAATCCACCCCAGTGGTGCTGGTGGTGGCTAGCAAAAACAACATGTAGTGGATCGTGCAACTCTGAAGTCTGATACCTGGTTTGGTTCTCACAGAATCACAGAACATTACCAACTGGAAGGGAATTCTAAAGATCATTTAGTCCAATCCCCCTGTCAGGGCAGGATCACCTAGACTCTGCAGTGCAAAACTTCTGGTGCTGGCTCTAATCTGTTGAGGGACACAGGGCTGCAAGAGCTGTCTCAAATCCTACTCAACCCTCATTCTGGCTCCAGCAGTACGTCTGTCTCTGTCTTTCTCCAGATACAGATAATTATTTACACTCTCCACAGAAAAAGAATCACTATACAGGCCAAAGATGTGTGGTACTGGGACCAACGTGAACTTGAGAATAACTGGGTAAAATGACAGCAAAGCTTCAGACAAGACACTTGTTCAATGCTCCATATACCAGTTCCAGGCATTACTGATGTCAGGTGCTTTACAACGCAGTAGCTACGGCAAATACTCTGCGTGAGATCACTCACTTGAGATACAATGATGTAAGTTAATTCACTCTAATATAGGCACCACATACACATAACACACTGGAAGATAATGCATTGGGTTATCTTCTTGTAACTGCATTGGGTGTGGCTTTTTTGCCTAATACTATTATTTTAATACATTCATAACGAGGGATCCACACACGTTCAATTTGTTGGGACCCACTGTGAACTGTAAGTTGAGCCTTGGTAACTAACCATCTGCACACACTTTGAAATTGTGAATGTTTATTTTGCAGGTAATTTCTCAAAAAATTACCTTACTGCAGAACAATGTGTTTTATCTTGAAGTCATTAGGACACACCAGCTCAGCTGGTACATAGCAAATTGTGATGGCGAGGTACGCTGGAACAGAGAAGTTTCACATCAATATAAGGAGGAAATTCTTCATGGTGAGAGTGACAGAGCACTGAAATGGACTGCCCTGGGGGGTTGTGGAGCCTCCTTCTCTGGAGATGTTTAAAACCCACGCTCCTGTGTGACTTGGTCTAGGTGATTCTGCTGTGGCAGGGGGATTGGACTAGATGATCTTTCGAGGTCCCTTCCAATTCCTAATGTTCTGTGTGTGTGTAATTTTGTAAATGCACTTGTTTGCTAAACACTATGAAATCTAGACCTTGATAAATTTTACTCCATGGTTTAATTTTAAATAAATTTTCCTCTATAAACAATGAATCAACCGTTAAGTGCAAGTTCCACAGTTAAGTGTTTAGCTTTTAATCAATGCTCCACTTTCAAAACCAGAAAGTCTGTGGTGGAGGACCCAATACACATCCAATGAAGACCTTCCCTCCAGAACAGAACTGACATAACAGTCATTTCTACCTACAGAAAAATGAGTATTGGGATTCAGATTTCTCTGCAGACACGTCCCTTGGTACTGAGCTCTCCAGTTGTCCTTTAATATCTGTATTATAACCAGCCCCGAGTGACTCTGTGAGTGAGTGACAGACTGCAGAATCACAAGGCAAAAACTGCCAGTGAAAACTTGGACAATGTTTGCCAAACAAGCATCTCATCGGCTACACACCACTCCCGGCTTCCTCTTGCTGAATTGCTCTGTAGACAGTCTTCCACACAAGAGTGATTCCTCCACATTCCTTCACTTTAATCAATGCTGCCATATAAAGTGTGTCAGCTACACTGACTGTGATGATAACAAATTCATCTCATTCCTCAAGCTTGCTAACGAATCCAAGCAAACCTTTAGAGCAATAAAAGCTATTTTTAATGACTAAAAAGATATTCTTAATCTCTGCACTTATTCCTATACATGCCAAATAACCAGCACTTTACACAAGGTCTCAAGCTCAAGGAGAAGACTAACTGTTCAAGTAAGCTAAACATGAAGAAGCTGTAGGATTACTCTTTGCTAGTGACTCCACTTAATGCACCATGCAGCACTGCACCAAGGCCAGAGCCTGCTAAAATGTAAATGCTCAATAGTGATACCACATCTGTGTTATGATTTTATTCACAAAGAAGTTGATAATTGACTCAATGTCTTTTTGAAGGCTGTCTCTACAATTAACATCTAGCTTCTGGGTTTTCTCTCTGATTCATTGAACCATTGATGTAGTAACAGGGATGAATTTAATCTTAGAATCCCACTTTTTTAAAAAAAAAAACAACCTTTACATTTTAGCCAGTCAGTTTTGAGCACAGTGCTGGGAAGGTTCAGCTCCACTCCATGCAAAAAAAGCAAAAAACAGTTAGCAGATGGGGTTTTCGCTTTATGGATGGTACGTTCTTGACTATGGAGACATGTCAGAGCTGTACTATCAGCATTTTGATTATAAGCTCAACATTACAAGTTCCTCCCCTTGACTATGACAAGCATTGTGCCACAGAGTATAGGATCAGAAAGAACAATAAAATTCAGAGACAGAAGAATCCACTCATTTCTTTTAGTATTTAAATAGATGTGGTTTTCCCAGCTGTATCCCAGAAAGATACGCACCAGTCAAAGGAATACACATTAAGTCTCAGTTCTCTAGGCAACAATACCCTTTATTCCTGAATAAAAATATAAAGTACCTTGCTTTAGACTTAAGTTTCCTAGTCACTGGCCATCAAATTTTACAATGTTGACTTCTGAGATGGGGGCTCATAAGTTTTCTGGATGCTCTTGGACCTGTGCGTGAACTTTTCTGAATCCATCACCTTATTTACATTGGCTCTTGGCCTTTCACCTGTCTCCATGATTTGCTTTCTGAGCTATGAGGGGCACTGAATATCAAAATCCAAGTTCTCTCTATTTCACAAGCCATCAGACAGAAGAAAGTACTGTTACACCTTGTAGGTAAAAAACCTCTGGCAGAGGTTAAGGACAAACTTTTCAAAGCGTGCTCTCCTAGTTCTGGGATTCCAACAGAAGAGAGCGAGCAGTTCAGCACATACAAATGAGGAATGCCTGTAGCTGAAATTACAGCTGCTCAGGCACCTCGAGCTCGGTTTGAAAAAACAGAGCTGCAAAACAAGAAGCTTCTTATGACCTGTTACTCTCACAGGCTTAACAAGGTGGCTTAAATACAAATCGAGAATGGAAACCAGAACCTCAGATGTTCATTTCTGGGTGTTTACACCCAGCCACTAGAACAACAAAGGCAGAGAGTGTCAACACAAATGCCCACAGCACGAAGAATCTATTCCAGTTCCTTTGCACAGCTGCTGTGTACAGGCAGGTAAGACCCACACAGTTACACTACTTCCTCCTATGTTGTTTGGTAAGGAGACCACTTGGCAGAAGAGGTGGCAGTCCTAGGCAAAACCCTCGAGAGTTGTTTTAACTTGTGCTAAGATCCAGCAAGTCTTTTCCCAGACCCAAGTTTTTCAGAATACGTGATTGCAGCAGCGTTATAACTCCATTCCTGAGTCGCATTTAACCTCATATCAGCACAGAGCTCAAACCCATAATCCCATTCTCTTGCCTTTTTTTCAATTTAAGCAAAAACCATATTACAATAAAAATGCACCCAAAATGCACACAGAATGACAGAACATTAGTGATTGGAAGGGACCCCAAAAGATCATCTAGTCCATTCCCCTGCCACAGCAGGATCACCTAGACCAAGTCGCACAGGAACATATCCAGGCGGGTTTCAAATGTCTCCAGAGAAGGAAACTCCACAACCCCCCTGGGCAGCCTGTTCCAGTGCTCTGTCACCTTCATCGTGAGAAGTTTCTTCTAATATTGACGTGGAACCTCTTCTGTTCCAGCTGACACCCATTGCCCTTTGTCCTATCATTAGATGACACTGAGCAGAGCCTGGCTCCATCCTCCTGACACCCACACTTCACATGTTTATAAACATTAATGAGGTCCCCCCCTCAGTCTCCTTTTCTCCAAGCTCAAGAGACCCAGCTCCCTCAGCCTTTCCTCATCAGGGAGGTGTTCCACTCCTTTCATCATCTTTGTGGCTCAGCGCTGGACTCTCTCCAGCAGTTCTGTGTCCTTCTGGAACTGAGGGGCCCAGAACTAGACACAATATTCCTTCCCATCTTTCTGCCTCTGCTCCACCCCATGGAGTAACTGAACATAAAAAGCAAGTAACAGAGTTGTAAAACTTCTCTTTTGCTCTGAAAAGCTTAAAATCCTTCAGAAGTTCCTTAATTTCCTTTTTCTCCCGCATTTTAGTCATCCGCTATTCACATGCCAGATGGTTTTCCCCGAGCTCTCACACCACTAAACAAAACACGCTGCAGTGTTCTAATTTATCACTGTTGTAATATATAGGAAGTGAAGCATACGTAGATAAAATGAATTATAGGTGCACCTCCCATACATTCTGTACATCATGCTAAGCAAAAGCTGTGTGCTGTTAACTGTCAGCCTGAGACGTAGCTGACATTTGTTATCTTAATTAATAGTTTACTTTGCTGAAATAAGCTTCTATGAGAAGCTATGATTTTTATTAAATCTTCATTACAGCACTATTTTCACAGATTGGGAGGCAAAAAACTAATTTTCAAAACCGCTTTGCCCTGCAAGGTCATTGCCAACAGCTTGAACGCACATGTCAAGGAGACATCTGCTTCGGAGATACCAATCTATATTAAACGTGCACTAGTTGAAAATTTTAAGTTACTTTTCATCACAAAAAATGCTTATTCGGTAATTATGTAGGTTTTTTACTGGCGTTTGGTAGTTAGGATCCCCTGTGGATATTTTTAGTACTTCACAACTGCCACCCTGAAATCTTAGACTGCAGCATTTGCTTTGGAAATCACAGCAAAACACGCCCATGGACGAATTCACACAGACAAGCGTCCTGGCACTGATGTAAATCATTATACAATTACGCAGTAACTTTATACATTTTCTTTGCCCAAACGTTTTGAAGTCATAGATGAGACCAAAGAACTTCTCATTTCTCTTTCCTATGAGCAGAACAACCTTGTTCTCGGCTAAGCAAATTCATTCCACTTCAAACTGGTGACAGTATGCCTGGCAAAAAAGAAACATCTTAGTCCATGACCCAGTCATTCTCTGGATGCAGTCCTTACGTTAGCAGTTTCACAGGGAGTACTGTCACCAATTTCAAAAGAGCTTCATGTGTAAAGGTAACACAATGTTCTGGAAAGCCAGGCCTTTTCTTCTGATTCTTGATCCACTTCAAGACTGTAAAAAGCAGGATACTGTTAAAAACAGCACCTTTTTTTTTACATCAGTGTATGAAGATCGATTCGCCAATTGATTTCTATGAATTATAGCTCGCCTAACTTTTCTTTATTGAGGTCTAGCCTTACAATGAATAGAACTTGCGCTTTCAGGATTGATCTATTGCTCCATATTAATGGAAAGATTCCCATTGACTTCAAGCTCTCAGTGCTAGAAATAACAAGCCTGAGTGTTTATGACTGTGTACTGCAACTGTGACTATGTACTGTAACTGCAGGCAGATAACAGCTCACTCTGCCTCTGTTCTAAAGTGATTAAAAGTTTCACTGTCAAGATTAAAATAAACCTGGGATTCGTGTTATTTGTTGGAATATGGTGTTTTGAATTTTAGAAAATAGGAAGTTCTGCTAATCTTCTTAGATTTTATTATTTTCTGAGGAAAGGATTTCTTTTTGCTGCTCAGAAGTGTGTTAGTACGCTGTTAGAGGCATCTCCAGTCTTAAGGAGCCAAGATCCGCACACTTTATGGACAGAAGGAGAATAATTATTAGACTAATACTGGCAAAATGAACAGGGTTTGGGCTAAAAACCTTTTGTCAGGACGTATGCATAAAAGAAAGAAACAGCATGCACTTGAATACAGATCCCATTGCAAGCATCTGCAAAGGATTGTTTATTTCATGTTTTCCCTGACAAGCAACAAATTCTGCTAATCCTGCATGTTTGCATCTCTCAGGGGCCTCAGGATTTTATCACTGACCCAACGGGAACACTCAGCAGCTGTCAGTAGCCAGGACTAGGACATACAATACATCTGTGTTTACCATTTCTTTGCTTATACCTGTCTCTCACGTTTCAGAATAACCACCTTCAAAATCTTCCAAACAACAAAACAAGTGTTTCACAATGTGCATTTCAACAATCAGGGTTGTTTTTTTTTTAGCAGGTTTTACCCAATTGCCATTTCAGGGGGAATTCTGGGTTTAAGGAGCAAGCCAGATGTTGCAAACTGCATGGCTAACCTGTAACTGCACGGGTCCCTATAGCTTCTGCAGCATCCCTGCTGCAGACCTTCATGGGTGAACTGCACTGGTGACAGATCTGATCTGTTTCTGCAGGGATCAGCTCTACTGTCCCACCTCTGGCCTCAACCTGCTGCAGCTAAATGGAGTATTTGCTGAGCCCGAGGCCCTAACCTGCTGTTGCAGCCACCTTCATCTTTTATTTGGTAACTGCATGATGCCACCTGCCTACCTCACACGATACAGCAGCTGGGACCAGACCGTCTCCACCACACAGAAAGCTGTAAGTAAACGTCCCTCCCGGTGCATTTATAACTCCACTGATAGGACAAGAACATACTTTCTCACGGAATTGAAGAGGCACAACAACACTCCCATCACAGCTCAAATGGAACTTTTAATTCAAGTGTCTCTGAAAAGACAGAGAGATGAGGCTTGCAGCACATTAGGAGAGAGTCAAACAGCTAAGTTAGTGGCACACCAGACAATTGAGTCATCGGATTTTCTTCCCGACAGAACCTTGTGACAATTTTACAATACCCCATTATCACCTTATCTAGCCACTACTGTACTTACTGTAATGGCAACAATGCAAATTGGGATCTTGGAAGAAAGTAGGATCAAGACTAAAGACTTGCTGAACCCCAGCAAACCACCTGTACTGGCCTTATCTCCATAAGACTAGGATGCACACGCACCAAAGGAAGCTTGCCCAGCTCAAAAAGTATGAAAAAGCAGGAGTGCAGTTAATTTTTCTAAGTAGTTCTCATGATCTACATTCTAGTATTTTCCATAACTAGCGCTACTTATAATCTCCATTCTTGGTAAAACATTATTTTACAAGAGTAAATCACGGTACTTTTATATCCTCAATGTTAAATGATGTTTTCCTTAAACTCCTACACTAAATTAAATAGTACAACTTACACACAAACACTGCATTGCTGTCTATGTTCATGTCCAGTATTAAAACTATAATTCCTATTACTTTGTCTATTATAATAAGATTTAACATTTCAGTGACTTGTCTAAATTTGGAAGATGGGATGATATTTGAAACCAATCCTGTTGGTTTCTGCAATCCACCACTAAAGGAAAGAAGTCTAATAACAAAACAAGTCTGGTATTTGCTTCTATTAATTTTTTCTATCACAGAACATTAGGGATTGGAAGGAACCTTGAAAGAACATCTCGTCCAATCCCCCTACCACAGCAGGATAACCTAAATCAAGTCACACAGGAGCATGTCCAGGCGGGTTTTAAATGTTTCCAGAGAAGTAGAGTCCACAACCCCTCTGGGCAGCCCATTCCATATAATTGCTATGTGTTTTCCAATAGGAAGACAGGTGACATAAAGCCCTTTTATTATAGAAAGGCAACTGTCTTTTAAGCTTTCCTTCAACATAACAGTGTGGCAAACAGCACATATATAGAGACAAAGTAGATGCTTGCAAGATCGTATTCAGACTGAATGCTGGAAAACAGGCAGCACCTGAATGGTTAATCTCATGTATTTTTAAAGAAAAAAAATATTTGCTAGTTTTGTTTTGTACAGTTCTATCATCAATAATGCAACTCTGCTTTGTTTACATATTCCTTACAAGTCACCTGGGCTTTATTCTCCTTCCCGTCTCCTCTCCATCTTACATTTCTAAGCTCATTTGTTTGGGAAAAAAACCCATAATATTAGGATCTTTTATGGCTGAGAACTATTAGGATGAAATGTAACAGATATTAAACATAGGGAAGTTGTTAAAAATGTGCTAACACAAGTGAAATCCAAAAAAACTATGGTATGTGAGAAGCATATAAAATTTCCTTACATATGTCCTTCAAAAAAGTTTAATACATAGTCAGGTCACATTATTGCACATCAAATTCTCTAGGTCTCTAGCTGCCAGTAGCAATTATCTGTAAGAGAACATATTTTCCCTCGTGACTAGCTATCGGGAATTTTTGACTATACCTAAGCATAGCCTTGAGCAAAACTCCTACAGGGCATATTTGGAATAGAGGATTTCATTTGGATGAAATATTAAGGTTTCAGTGCAATATGTCTATCTACATATTTCTACATCTGTTTCAACATATTGATCTGTTTATCTGTTTACTTTAATTACATGAAATAGTTGTATTCAAATGTAAATAGTTCTGAATCTATATATTTCTGTGCAGAGTTTTAAGAAGTACAGTTTCCTGGCTCCTGAGCCTGCTGTCTATAACACCACATCCCACACCAGTATCTCCCACCAGCCACCCCAGCTCCATGGGGCTGAAGGCTCTGAATTGCTCTGAGGCTGCACTGCCACACCCCTCCTCGGCACAAACACTGTCAGTCTATGTAAGGGGACATGCTAGAGCTTGTTATGGCACCACAGATGAACATAAACGCAACTGGGTAGAGAAAACACACTAACAAAAGAACCCCAAACAAACAAACAAACAAAGGGTGGGGTCTTTAAGTAAAAGAAGCAAATTCTGTCACTGCAGATGGACTATAACGTCCCATAATTGATCACCGTGAAGGAATTCAGCTTGCTAGAGGACTTTAAACAGTACCTGCTGTGGTGGTTTGCAAACCTCTGCATGCCACAGGTTTTCAGACAAGTTTCTTGTTTCACAGTGCTCTACATGGAAAAGCATTTATAAGTTTTGTAGAACACAGCCTCTGTAGGAAGGCCAGGGAAAGCAAAATTGTGCAGTGGGATGATAATGATCCCAGAGCACACAAGAACCACTGGACTCTGCTAATAAGAAACACAATGCAAATGTTTAGTAAACCTCCTAATGAATGAGATTAGATTAATTTAATTTCTATCTTGTGAACACAGGTGCAACCACCTGCTTTCAAATGAAATTATGTTGGTTTCATTTTGATATGTACTGGGTCTCAACTGCACATTAACTGTAAGAATGATTATTTGGTCTCGTACTACCGATGCCTCTCTGAAATCAACAGTAATCTTTCCATTGATTTTAGGGGCAGGCAGATCAAATCCTTTACATTTATGCATTGCAAACATGTATTTATTGTACGATTGCATTTAAATTGTGACAACATAGCTGTAAAACTGAAGAGTTTATCATTCAAATAGAGAGGGAGTGAATTTTATCAGGAGGCTTGCAATTTTTTTAAAGGAATTCTAACAACAATAGGCAATCACTAATTTTCATCAATACAGGAGTCTGAAAAATGCAAAGGCAAATATAACAAAGACTTGGACAGCTGTTATAAACACTTCTATTACTGCAAAAGAGAACAGTGTTACAGCTTTGACAAATGAAATATTCTGTGAGTCTTTACAGTCCTGGCAGAAGATGAGGTGGTACTTTCCAGCTTTAAAACGACCGTGATGTGTAAGAAAGCAAAAAAAGCAAAAAGTGTTGCCTCTCCTCTTAATAATACAGTCACAATCTTCAACGGTGTTCTCCTGGATTTTTCCAAATCTATCCTATTTATCTGATTGTATTTCTGTCCCATCTTTCCACATATTACGGCTAATTAGTACCCCCTGATGAGAAACAGTCTACCGATGGAAAAAGCAGTTGGATAAGATCTACATTAACAAATGTAGTTCATTTAATATCATTTGTACTACTGCATTATTAATAATACATAATTACCCTGGGTAGGCTGCAATGGGGAAGAGTAAAATCATTCATTAATTTCTTGGCCTTTACAAAAGGAGTTGTATATTTGCTAAGGGGAAAAAAAAAGTCTTCGACTTAAAGACTGCCATTCATCAGCTTTGCATACTGCACCAAAATATTAACTTCTCTTGCCTGGAAAGTACTCCTATATTTAACTAAAATCCTTATACTAACCCAAGATATAGTGGTGGTCCTGCTCTGGCAGGGGGATTGGACTAGATGATCTTTCGGGGTCCCTTCCAGTCTCTAATGTTCTGCGATTCTGTGACTGTATTTGTTGTTCCACCTATCACTTAAAATCTCTTTAACGTTTTCATTTACGTAAGTAAGTTGCTGCAGACTTTGCACATTGCAGGAAGCAAACACAGAACTGTCTTATTTTTGTCTGTTCCTTTTAGTCAAGGACAGCACAGCATTTCTCACCAATTACAGAATGGTTTAAGAGTCTGATGAATTGCAGGGTGAAAGTACCTTTTAGGATTCATGGTAAAATCATCCAAATATGTGTCTGAATTTGTTGTTCTCACTCCAGTAACAGTCTTAGTTTTACTACGAGTATTTTGCCCGAAGAACTTGTATTTTTTATTTTTTTTGACCCTGGCTGTAACATCATCAGCTCTCATGTATAATGACCTTTTTGAGAACTCTCATGTTGATTAAATTTAATTTAAAAGAGAGAGAGAGAGAGAATGATCAAGAATGCTGAAGCCCAGAGCTCTGGTTTTCCTAGAAGCAAGAAGCTGTACAACTTGTGAGTGACCCACATGCCTGCGCTCATTAGAAGAGGAAGGCTCATGTCTCTAAAGCATTTTCCCTCTGACCAGCAACAGGAAACATAAGGCAGAAGCAAGATAATCCTGATCTTTCAGGAATCTTTCAGATTTTTTTCATGAAGACTTGGTATCGCAGTCTGACTTGATGTCAGAAACACTTAACTCAGCTGAGGGAGAATATCTGGGCAGTATTTGTAACACTTCTACATACTTTCTACAATAGATAGTGACTTTCATGCACACCTCAGTTGTGTCAAAGTAATCTTCTGTAAGACAGTGTGTTCATATTTAGAAAAGGCTACAGACCGAATGCTAGAGTTGTAATAGGGAAGGTTAGTGCACACACAGGACCTACCAATTCACCTGAGTTCTCCACTGACACATAAAATACAAAACATTATCAATGGATCAAAACACAGTGGCACCCCAGCACCAAAACAAAGCAAGAAGAAAAAGCCATTATAATGAAAGACTGAATTAACGTTTTCTCATACAAAGGTAATGTGTGAGAGCACCTTGAACTGAAGAAAGAGGTATAAATACGTGAGAAGAGAAAAATGCACTTAAAAAAACCAAGTAATGGTGGTGTATGACAAGGGCAAGGACATAAAACACAACCACATTAAAAAAAAACCAAACAGGAAAGATTACAGTAAAATAAATGCACAAGACAGACAGCAGAGGATGAAAGGCATCACTCCAATCAGAAATCTTCCAGGCTGAATCATGGGTTGGGTTTGGAAGCAGAGCTGAGCTCACCTTGAAGAGAGGTGGAAAAAGCTCCTTCTGTATGAACTGAAAAAATGTACTTCATGATAGAGTGTCTGGGAGAAGGACCCAGCTCAATTAAAGATGATCATCAGAGACAAAAAGATTGCATCAGAAGAAAAAGAAAAAGCAGGACTGCTTCTCCCACTCGGTAAACCATAGAGGAGCCCTTGTCTGCCCTACTGTATCAGGAGGAGTAATTTGTATTCGGGTTGTTGAATGTTACAGATTATTTATCAAGATGCTTCAAAACACCCTGACAAGCAAAACCTTACACTGAAGGCATTTTTAAAGGCATGCCCTTACAGTGGACACAATGTCGCCTGAAACTGGTACAAGCCTGAGGGCTTCAAATATTTCATTATAGCCGAGGGAAGCGTGGGGGTCATTCCTTACACTGAGAAGTCAGGACGCAAACTTCTTCAGGTCTCCAGTTTGAAATGAGACATGCAAAAGACAACAACAAGCAATAGCAAAGTGTCAGATCCATCCAGATCCAGCAAAAGTTACACAGCCAAAACTGTAATGCTTAGAGACCAACTCAGTCCTAACAGCCTTCTCTCTCACTGCACTGAGGGGGGGAAAATTAACCCACCTTCTGGAGGGACTGCAGACCTCTGATATCCCTGCAAGTCGCCTCCATACCAAACAAAACTCACTGACCTAACAGCAAGATAACCAACAATGAAACCAGTCAAGAAACTGGCCGGTCCTTTTTAAAGGACATAAAGATGTACTTCAAAAAGCCTAAGCACAGCAAAGCAAAGTAACAGAGGCTCAATCGAAGTTCAGACTATAAAATGCACTCCAGAAAGAGCTGAAGTGTTTGAAAGCAAATATTGATTTTTGCTTGATTTGTCAAGTTACTTATTTTAATTCTACCAAGTGCCAGCAATCCTGAAAGTTTCAAGTGTATTAATTAATCTTAACTAACATAAGATCAGGAAGGACTTCTGGCATTGTTCAAATCACTGTGTTTTGCAATGACCACGTATTTTCTTCCTAAGTATTCAAATACGTTCATCTCTTTTTTCACACAAGGCTACACATCAGCGTGTGTGTCCACAACTCCACTTTAAATTAATGGAACTCTATGGTCTTAAATCTCCAAATTAAGAGTATTCTCCATGCAAAGCCCATGAATTCTGAATTATTTGAATGCCATTATCTGACCGATATAACAAATGAAAAATTTATATTTTATTAAATAATGTAGGAAACAGCAGCGCATGTTTCATCCTTAATTTTGAGAAGTCACAAAATGTCATTATTTCTCAAGTATTTTCTCAAAATGTATTAAATTGAATATCCTCTCTATATATTCAGTATGAATAATATATATTTAAATATATAAAAAACAATATACTCCTGTATAAATAATGCAATCCTAAAGGACCAGAACAGACTTCTAATCCACTTGAAGTCATGGAACAGAACTGAATGCAAGGTTAACAACAACTTTGTCCTAAGTAGCATCCCCTGCCAACGAGTCCTAGTTTCACTGTATTTACTGCAGGCTGCCACACAGAAGTTCTATCACAATATAAAATGCGTGGTAACAACTAAGAAAAGCCAGAAAACAAGACAGCTAGCATAAAATGAAGGAGGACTAAAACACAGCAGTAGACATTAACTTGACAATCACTCCAAATCCATTCAGTATAAATGCCCTGTAACTAATACATCATGATTCACTGATTTTAGTAAAAGCTGTGAGAAGAGGGGGCAGGCAGTGCCATCACCAGCATAGGCTGCTCGCTCACAACAAGCAGCAGAAAAGGCTTTCTCCTCAAAAACACCAGAAGATATCGAACATAGCAGGGTATGCCTACCTACTTTCTTCATTTTGACCAACCTATTTGCAGGAATTCTCCTTTAAATGAGTATCAGCACTTTTCTGTTCTCTCTTAATGAAACTGAGACCCCTAACTCCAGAGGATTCACACCAGTAAGCTGAAACTGGTATACGTTTGGCCATGTTTTCTAACTCGTGCATTAGCAACTGGGATAACAGTATTTTAATGCCCTTGAAGCAATAATGTGGTTTTTACTCAAGATTTTTAAAGCTGTCACATATCCAAAACATAAATGAGACCTGGCTGATCCAATTTCCCTTCCTCCCCACTAAAAGCAGGGACAGTGCTTTGTGCTCCATCTGCCTCCAGCAGTGCTGGGCTCCTCCTCTCCTGGCTCACCAAATCCTCTGAACAGTGAGTCTCCTACGAGCTCCAGATTCCAACATGGAGCTTATAATTCTATCCTATTAAACTACAAAAGCATTTCAACAGGCAAACTATTACATGGAGGTATGAGAGAGGAGACCAAAAATTCACTGAGGACTGCATAAGACGAAAATATTTCAACAAGTGATACATAACCATTAAATATTGAGTCTAATATTGGTGACATGTCAAAGACCTTGTTAGAAACTAGGGAGCAGCCTTTATTTGAACTTTGTGTCCTTATATTAGATTTCTTTTTTAGAATTAATTTATTTCCTTGTCGTTCTCATTATGTTTTTATTGCATTCATGGAATACTGGAGCATTTCTCTAACTAATTTAACACCTGTAAATTCCCATGGCTGCTAATGAAAGACCGTGTAGACTACTCAATAAATTTCCAATTCATATTTGAAAGGTTGTGAGTTCAAATCCTATTAAGGTTGTACTTATTAATGTTTCTTTTAACTCTTTTTCATCTCTGAAGTTGTAGATTGAATTAAAACTTTCACTTTTTCTACAGAAAAGAACTTCTGTTCCACAATGTCATACAGTGGGGACAAGGAAGGAGGGAGCTGCGCCTCTTTAGCTTGGAGAAAAGGAGACTGAGGGGTGACCTCATTAATATTTATAAATGTGTGAAGGGTGGGTGTCAGAAGGATGGAGCCAGGCTCTGCTCAGTGCCATCTAACAACAGAACAAGGGGCAATGGTGCAAGCTGGAACACAGGAGGTTCCACATCAATATGAGAAGGAACTTCTTCATGGTGAGGGTGACAGAGCACTGAAACAGGATGCCCAGGGGCATTGTGGAGTCTCTTTCTCTGGACATGTTTAAAGCCCACCTGGATATGTTCCTGTGCAACTTGGTCTAGGTGATTCTGCTGCAGCAGGATGATCTTTCAAGGTCCCTTCCAATTCCTAATGTTCAGTGAAACAAACGTAGAAAAGAACAGTTCAGATGCAGTGTTTGCACTTTTCAAAGAGAGAATACCATTCTCACAATTAAGGGCAAAACCCAATGAAGTCAAGAAACCCATCAAGTCAAAGTAAAATTTGGTGTATGTGAAACATGTATGCAAATCTATGGGTTTTCAGGTTTTTTGACCTTTTTTAAATTCACTTTTCTTTACATTTATCCTCCCACTGCCTCAGTTTATTCATCTGTAAAATGGATGCAATACTTAATGACCTCCTAGTTTAATAATCCTTAATCCTTTCTATATCTATAGCTATTCCCATTAGAATTTTAAAGCTAATAAATTAAAATGCAACTCCAATGGGGTTTTGTCAGATATAATTCCTCAGTTATGAGATTCTTAATGGAACGGTTATAGATGTTCAAAGGATTAATTATAGCTAAAAAAACAAGCACTTTGAAAACTATTTAGCTTTATCAAAAAGAATGTATCTCTGGAAACAAACCTGCCCAATGAGACAGGGAGCTAAGCAACCTCTAATAATGCCCTTGACTGACATAACTTTGTAACTTGTTGGCAGGGGATGCTACTTAGGATAAACAACTGAGACAAGACTCTTAATTCGTGCCGACACAGAATGTACATCTACTATCAAAAAAAATTATGCAAAAGGTTTAAGAATTTTTTTTTATCTATTGTTTTGCACATCAGGTAATATCTGAGAAGCTGTATTTTATGCAGCAATTAAAGAAAATAATCTTAGAAGTGTACACATATGCAACACCTGATTGGTAAGCAGAACACTAGATTCCCTTCTCTTTTCTTGAATGGTAACTACTTTTTTGAAAATGTGTCATTTTCTCAGTGTAATATTATGTTCTCCCCCTGTATTTGCAGCTTACGAGTATTTAGAAATCACAGAATCATTCAGGAAGGAAAAGACCCTTGGGATCACCAAGTCCAACCATGAATCCTAATCTACACGTTCACTTGGACACAAAGGAGACAGAGCTGACTTCTTGCCACGGATCACAAACTCCATCATAAGGAGAAAGAAAACTGAGACCTGTCAGGAGTTCTACTAATGGGGGATGGCTTCTAAAGAAGTCTGTAGATAAATAAAAAGCCAGATGCTGGGGTCTTCAGACACAGAGTTAGAATCAAGGTGCACGGGCTGAGATCATCAATAGTATTTCTGCAACAACAACCTGCCAAGAAAACTAAGGCGGCTCTGAAAAATGAGTGAATGGGGAATGGGAGAAAGCGTTTGTTTATCCATATGGTAACAACATTCACACGGCTCCTAGTAACATGCAAGATGTAGAAACGTACTTGAGAGGAAATAATTTTAAAATATATTGTCTCCAAATGCTTATGATTCATACCAGCTTATAAAGTCCTTAGGGCCAAACACTGCAGTCCCTTCTCAGCCCTCATTCAAGGAAAATCTGCTTAAAATCAATAGGAGTTTGCTTACATAAGGAAAAAGTGAAAGCTAAGGATAAAACAGGCTATGATTCACAGTGCTCATGAAAATTATTCGGGTTGTTCATGCATGCAGACTATTTATCATAAGAAGAAGATATCCCACTGACAACCCAATTTTCACAATCTGTATACATTTATTAATGGAACTGAACACAAACTTCAGCAGACCTGCAACTGAAAGGAGACTTCGAGGTGCTGGAGTTAGTGCAGAGGAGGGCAACAAAGCTGGGGAAGGGCCTGGAGAATCAATCTTATGAGGAGAGATTGAGAGAGTTGGGGCTCTTTAGTTTGAGGACGAGGAGGCTTAGGGGAGACCTTACTGCTCTCTACAACTATCTGAAAGGACATTGTAGAGATGTTGATGCTGGTCTCTTCTCATAGGTAATTAGTGACAGAACCAGAGGGAAGGGCTTCAAGCTCCAACAGGGTAGAATTAGATTGGACATCAGGAAAAAAGTCTTCACAGAGAGAGTGGTCAGGCACTGGAGTGGGCTGCCCGGGGTGGTGGTTGAGTCCCTATCCCTGGATGACATTAAAAGACACTCAGATGTAGTGTTGAGGGATCTATTTTAAGAGTGAAGGATTGTGGAGTAGGATTGATGGTTGGACTTCTTGATCCCAAGGGTCTTTTCCAACCTGAATAATTCTATGATGGTATGACACGTATTACCTGGATGATAGTTCACACATCTGAATGTCCTTGTCCAAGTTCAGAAAGTGTAAGAGTTCAGGGTAAGTGTTCAGAGAGCACAAACCTTCTTGCTCACGTAATTACATATCAGAATTTTGAGAAAAGCCTATATGTGACTAGGATGGGAAATGTTCTACTTTTCTTATGGTGCCTCTGAATAAATATGACCGTTCTATCAATTTTTTTATTTTACCATCTAAGAACACAATCTGGGATTTATGCTCCAAGATTTGAGCGCTTCAGAATAATTCATCTCTCACAAAAAGCATTACTATGACAAACAGTTAGCTATTATGCAGGTCATGTTTAATTCATTTTACTAAGTAAGAATGTTATTAGTGCAGACACTTATGAAAATAAGTAGGATTGGTTTATTATTTGTAAATAATACGCAGTGAAGTTTTCCAAACAAACATGAGAAGGACAAAGACATTTCACAAAATATGTAGATCAAACAACAAATTATTATTCATACTCTTTCTTACTGTTTTGTAAAAAACGTGACCCAAAACTCTGCTCAGCATCGGAGACTTTGGATGCAGGGTCTCCTGAATTTAATCACCTTTGTGAAGAAGAGCCAGTGGTCTCCTGAATTTCAGCCAGTTCTGCAACACTTCCCTCACTACATTTTCCACTTCCTGAATTCATCTTAACTTGTTCTTCTTACCATTACCAGCTTCTTCTAATAGACTACAGGTAAAATGCAGGTAATATTAGACAATAAACCAAAACCCACCAAATTTATCATTATGTGGACTACTGCTTTTCCTCTTCATTTAGTGCTTTAATTTTGTGTTCATTCTCTAACCCTCCAGCATCATTGTCTGCTCAGACACATCATCACAATCCCCTCCCTACCAGGCCACTTTCATACTTTTACTTCCTTGTGCTCTGTTTCTGCTACCAGCACGTCTTCTGTCCAAACAGTCTCTCAATACTTAAGACTCTCCTTCCCCCTCTCTCCTACCATCTTGTCTCTTTTCTGCTTTCTTTTCCTAACATCTCCATCACTCACTTCCATTCAACACCACACATTCAGGAATTTGCCTTCCCCCCCCTTTAACTTTCTTTCACCTATGTGCTCTCCTGCACCCTGATCCCTGCTCAACCCCTCCTCACTGCTGCAAAACTTCTCCACAAAGTACATTTTTCTCACTTTAAGATGTGTTCTGAAGACAAAGCAAGATTCCTCATCAGCTTCTTATCTGACACGTTAGTGCATGCCTCCATCTTACCGTGCAAGAGAACAGCCTGCGGGTACGTAATGGGCTCTGCATTCTAGCAGATTGCAAGGACGACACGTGTTAAAATGCAGAAGTGTGTGTGTGTGTGTGTGTGCATGCTGGTGTGTGTGGGTGCTCACAGAGACGCCAGTTGCCAGCTACCCTCCTAGACTCTACGAATGACTGCAACCTGCACCAGTACTTTACTGTCATTAAATGTTACTTCTGAATCAGACTGTGAAGGTATTTTGCCTTAAGCAATTACAGCAGATAGGAAATGTCTCCACATGATATCTTTGCGTCTGTTAGACAATCTAAACCTAAAGTAGACAGTGCAAGTGACACGATGACTATATTTAAAAATAAAATTTAAAATCCTGAGTGTCACAGTATGATGCTCAAAGGAACTGGAGAGGCTGCTACTGGACTGCAGAAGGTTATGAGAAGTAGCCACCTGTTTATATGGGGCAACTATGAGAGCAGAGGAGAGAAATCCATGGGAATGATGCAGACTCTGCTTAAGAACAGAGGATAAAGGAGCAAGAATATCCAGCTCAGCCAGGAACAAGCAAACATGCAAACATTAGAGTGTTACAGGAGTGGAACATCTCCCTGATGAGGAAAGGCTGAGGGAGCTGGGTCTCTTTGGCTTGGAAAAAAGAAGACTGAGGAGTGACCTCATTAATGCTGGTAAATACGTGAAGGGTCGATATCAGGAGGATGAGGCCAGGTTCTGCTCAGTGCCATGTGGAGCAGGACAAGGGGGAATGAGTGTAAGCTGGAGCATGGGAGGTTCCACATGAGTATTAGAAGAAACTTCACGGTGAGGGTAACACAGCCCCTTCCAGGGCTGCCCAGGGAGGTTGTGGACTCTACTCCTCTGGAGATGTTTAAAACCCACCTGGATGTGTTCCTGTGCGACTTGATCTAAGTAATCCTGCTCTGCCAGCGGGATTGGACTAGATGATCTTCTGAGGTCCTTTCCAAGCCCTAATGTTCTGTCATTCTATGTGTGTGATTCTCCTGAACTAGAGTGAATCTCTAACCTGAGTAAGTCCCATGGGTCTACCTATGGGCACATGTTCTCTTCAGATTAACGCAATTTATTTTAAATGTTTTAACACTTTTCTGGAACCAAAACCTGAGGTTTGAGCATGGAACTAGAACTCCATTTGACAATTCCTAAGAAATACCCATGAAAAAAAAAGTTTGTTCTATGAAATAAACTCTAATCAGACAGGAATCTTAGATGTCATTTTCCTGAAACTCATATAGAAATCATGAAATAGATAAATTTCAAACAACATTCAAACCATGTCATTTTTTTTATAAGTAAAACAAACTACTTATATATCTTTTTTTACAGAAGGCTTTTTTTTTTCATTGTCATTTCCCCACAGTGAAGCATCATGTCTAAGGAGACTACTCCCACTACTCATCTCCAAATGTTGCTGTTGCCTCATTAATTTTGTTTTCCTGTTCTGGCAGGAAGACTGAACTGGATGATGTTTCAGGGTCCACTCCAATCCCTAACATTCTGTGATTTCAGTACAGAGCAATAGTTGTGCTAATCTTCATGTATCTAACTAACTGCATTTCATTTGAGTTACTAGTAAGAGAGGCACTTGAGTGCTCCTACACCTCTTGAAACGCCTGGATGGTGCTTTGCACATACAAGAGGTTGCGCTTCCCGCTCATTAAAAACCAAGAGCATGCAGAAAAATTCTTTCTTTACGTGTGGTATAAGATGAGCTACTACATCATAGTAGTACATTGTTAACCACTAGCCAAGACTGATGCTGAATCATCATCCATTTGCTCCCAAAAAAAGCTTGATAAAGCAAGTTTTCTTCTCCATGTATCTTGAAAGGTCAAAGGTCTCTATTGGGCAAACAGATTAAAAGAGCAAGCACAGTCTTACTGTTCAGATACACTCAAGAAAACATTACAATCTGACCCTGGGACATGGGAAAAACCATTTCATGTGATGTTTTTCCTTTAGATATACTTTTCTCTCTTCTCTGTTTCTCTGTCTCCTCACTTTCATAGAAGAAAAAGAAGCAAGAAAGCACACTGCTGACACTCTTCAAGAAGAGGAAATGTGCTTAAAAAACCACAATGTAAACACAGGGCACTGGCAGAGTAACACCAGAGACAGAAATAATCACACAGATCACCTCACACTCACCTACTCATCGGTTCCACAAATTGGAAGATCATGCTGAACTTTCTATATTGAAACAACAGAGGTTTTGTTAAAAAAAACACAAAAAAACACAACTCCAAAACATGTAAAGGTAAAAGTGAACCTCACTTCTACAAATCTGTATGTATTAGCAGTGCTAATGTCTGGCAGCACTTCTTCCATTACTATGTCTATGTACTGACTACATTCATTCCATTCAGGCCCATTACCCTTTTTTCAGTTCCACAGCCACATAATTGTTATTCCATTTTCATCAGCATCTAATTTTCTTTGAAAACACAGCAGTCTCTGTCCACCTCTAGATAGGAAATTATTTTTGTTTCTTATCCACCATTGCTGCAGTAATGAAATATCTCCAGAATTCTTGTCAAATTTTGTTTCTTGTTTGAAATGACATCATTACACAGTGCCCCATGACAGGCAGATATGAAAAAAGAATTAACTTTTCAGAAGTCCCATTTCTCAGTCAACATGAGCCTACAAATTTAATGGTGCCATCAGTCAGATCGACGCAGAAGTGATTGTGTATTTCATAAGGTTCCAGAACTACTGTCATTCAGGAGTTGTGTGTCACATCCATACAGGAAAAACACTGGAAATATAAATTATCCTTTGGGTTCCTTTAATGTATTTATACACTGGCTGTGTTGAGCAGCATATAATGAAGAGACTTGTGACTAACAGAAAACTAACATGTTCAGGATGTGGAAAAAAAATCAGGCAGAAAAGAGTATTCCTGTCGTTTTCAGCAGTAAGGAGACACCTAACTTTTCACCTGCCAGTTTTGTCAGAGCTGAACAGCAGTTAAGGCCACTCAGCTGCACTTCTTTGTTTCTTCAAGACATCAGCAAGGTGTCACAGTTCAAGCAGATGCAGAAAGTGGGCACAGTGCATGGAGCACACAGCAGGAGATGTGATCACTCCATAATGTCACCACCATGGCCACTAGAAGCCTACCAGCTGGTCCATGTAAAATATGAAAACACTTACTCCCACACATCAGGTGAAATGAATCTTGTCAACCTGATGTATCTATCCACTTTGCGTGTTTTGTAAGCTACTGCTACTAAGAGATGAGTGGTTATGAACACTATGGAATGCAAGATTTGATATAAATGGTGGTTCATGATGGGCATGAGGTGACAGATTGGTGGAGGTCCTGGCCTTTTCAAGAAGCCTGTCTTGTATACTCTGAGTTTGAAAAGGATTGCTAGCCTGTGTGCTGCAAACAGTGGGTAGGAAGCATTGACTTTTCTGGAGACAGGTTTCCAAACTCTGGGTTGCGTCAGATCACTAAATAATTCCTACCTGTCCAGAACTTTAACCATACAGCATTACACCATGAGTGTTCTCCAGGATGGCCAGTGTCTCTCTTTTAGTTCACATTACTTAAACTACACAAAACAGACTGACAAGTCTATATACTGTAATGTAAAATTTCAAAACGGGCAGTAAAAAGCACTTTCTGGAAATGATAAATGGAACTAGTACAGCAGAAGAGCTTTGCCTATAGCATGCTTCCTTTGGTTCACACTTAAGAAGTACTTAAGATAATATTTTCCCTCAAAATCCATGACTGGGTTGTGTGCAGGAGAAAATACAGGGGGTCTAAAGCAGCTCTTTGCAGTTGCATACAGAAAACTATCACAGAATCACAGTACATTAGGGATTGGAAGGGACCTCAAAAGATCATCTAGTCCAATCCCCCCAACACAGCAGGATCACCTAGACCAAGTCACACAGGAACACATCCAGGTGGGTCTTAAATGTCTCCAGAGAAGGAGACTCCACAACCCCCCTGGGCAGCCTCTTCCAGTGCTCTGTCACCCTCACTGGGAAGAAGTTCCTTCTCATATTGATGTGGGACCTCCTGCGTTCCAGCCTACACCCATTGTCCCTTGTCCTATCACTAGATGTCACTGAGCAGAGCCTGGCTCCATCCTCCTGACACCCACCCTTTCACATGTTTATAAACATTAATAAGGTCACTTCTCAGTCTTCGTTCCCCAAGCTAGAGAGACTCTGTTCCCTCAGCCTTTTCTCATAAGGGAGGTGTTGTGTTGACTTTTTATAGTGGAAACAAAGTAAGCAGAAAATGATGATGGAAAAGAATACTGAGACAATAGCAACACTGAGTGAAACTCAAAAAAGGGAACAGTAAAACTGAGAACAAGCTAAGTGCTACCTAGACAGCCAGAACTACCTTCCTCAACACATCCCACTTGTTAACTGACACAAACCATTACAGCCCTGACCCGGCAGCGTTTAATTTTATTGAAATATGACTGTTCTTAAATTAAGCCAGAAGGATCCCAGATCTGTAATTTTTCTTGCCTGAAAAGCATACTGCTCTTTTGGAAAACATCCCAAGCGCCAAGAAAGATCACATGAAATCCCAATCCATTAATACTCTTCCTTAGGAGTTAATTTCATCTCCTTGTAAGTCTATAAAATGGTTCTTGCATGGAGGGCAATAGAGTTGAACTAAAGCTGTGCAAAGTGTTCAAAGAGCCACATGAAACTATATAAAACTCACCAGGTCTAAGGTGTGCACTAATAATTTGAACCAGCAGGGCTTTGCTCTGAATTTTATTGAGCTAGAGTACCTTTCATTAAAATCAGAAATTTAATTTTGAGGACTATCTAGAATTGTAAACATTTCTGGTGGCTAATTATTTCACTTCCCTGCACCCCCCACCTCCACTGCCAGGTTGAATGCTGTGGCTGCTTCACAAAGCCACTGGTATAAGTTTCATGGTTAGCCTTCTGGAAGCCTAATTGGCTCTGTGTGACCAGCAGGCTGCCAGCTGCAGCTAAGCAGAAATCCTCTCTATAGCTGACTTACATAATTCCTATTTCCAAAAGGCAGCAACTTGAAAAGAAATTCTTCTAAACCTTAATGCATTGTGTTCCTGTCTCCTGCTGTGACTGACCCAGAGAGAACAGCCACCTGTCAGTGCTCACAACCAGCAGATCAGTCCTTCACCTCAGTAGAAGAGGTCTGTGCTTTGGAGAGAGAGGTCTCAGATTCACTCCCTCCGACACAGCATTTATGTTGTTACACACTTCTGCTAGTTTCCACACAAATTTCTCTATCTATTTGTGTACCCAGGGAGAAGGAAGTGAATCAGTGCTAACTCCTTTGCCTGGCTTTCCTAAAATAACAGGAATAGGGATCCAGGTTTGAAATGCTAAGCATTCATTAGACAACTGTGCCGCTCCCTGGATCAGGTTTCAAGCATACAATAAATTCAGTAGTGTAGAGAACAGTTTGGGTTGGAAGGGACCTCAAGAGACCTCAAGATCATCTAGTTCCAACCATCAGCAAGCAATGCTCGTTTCTATTAATTATTTGCATAGCTGCACCTAAAGGTGTTTAAGTGTAACCCACGCTCTCCACTCTCCGATTACACATGCAGTAGGAGCAATTTAAACAAAAAACGTTTACGAGGAGCAGGAGACAGGAACACAAAGACACCACTTATTTTGGGCAACTGGAGCTTCATCTATCTTAAATTATGAAAGCTTAAATTTATAGCACTTGCATAAACAGATTTATAAAACAATACTAGTAGCAGAATGAACTCCTTATAGATAAGATTAAAAAAATCTAAAGAGCAACTTGGGAAAGGAAGAGCTTTCACAGAAACATTAACCAGACCAGATAAAATGTGAAGTTAGGGAGAGAGCTTGGCATACCATCCCCATCACTGTAATATTTACTTAAATAATTTCAACTCAAATTACAGAACATTCACAGAATCACAGACCATTAGGTGATTGCGCCCCTGTACTCGGCACTTGTGAGACCGCACCTCAAGTACTGTGTCCAGTTTTGGTCACCACAGTACAGGAAGGACATTGAGGTGCTGGGGCGAGGTCAAAGAAGGGCAACCAAGTTGGTGAAGGGGCTGGAGGGCATGCCCTATGAGGAGAGGCTGAGGGAGCTGGGGTTGTTTTGCCTGGAGAAGAGAAGACTGAGAGGGGACCTTATTGCCCTCTACAACTACCTTAAAGGAGGTTGTAGCAAGGCTGGTGTTGGTCTCTTCTCTCAAATTCTCTCAATAGGACAAGGGGAAATGGCCCCAAGTTGTGTCAGGGAAGGTTTAGACTGGATGTTAGAAAGAAATTCTTTACTGAGAGGGTGGTGAGGTGCTGGAATGGATTGCCCAGGGAGGTGGTGATGTCACCAACCCTGGAGGTGTTTAAGGAACAGGTGGATGTGGCGCTTGGGGATGTGGTCTAGCAGTTAGGCACTAGGAGAAAGGGCTGGACTTGATGACCCTGGAAGTCCTTTCCAGCCATGATGATTTTATGATTAGAGATTGAAAGGGACCTTGAAAGATCATCTAGCCCAACCCCCCTGCCACAGCAGGATCATCTAGACCAAGTCACACAGGAACGTATCCAGGCGGGTTTTAAACTTCTCCAGAGACAGATACTCCACAACACCCTTGGGCAGCCCCTTCCAGTGCCCTGTCATCCTCACTGTAAAGAATTTCCTTCTCACACTGATGTGGAACCTCCTATGTTCCAGCTTGCACTCATTGCCCCTTGTCCTATCACTAGATGATATTGATGCCTGGCTCCATCCTTCTGACACCAACCCTTCACATGTTTATAAACATTAATAAATTGCAAGAGACTTGCTCTATTTAAATGCAAGCTGAATTTTAAAAAATCGGCACAGTTTGGGCCTCTTAAACAAAGGCCCTGGAAATGTTACAATTCTTTTTAGCAATTACAAAATATCATTGAATTTGTCAGGGCAATCGGAGCAAAAAAGATGCAAGACATGAAAGAAATAACAGATTAAAATTCAGCAAGAACTAGATGATCTTAACAAGTCAAGTAGCAACAGAGAGGTGAAATTGAATAATATAATGCTATTAAGCTAAAAGCTTGAAAAGTAATAATTAAAAATTACCATAACCAACAGATGACCCATGGTAAAGCTAAGCAAGCAGGCTGTGCTGCAAAGCTGGAGTGTCATGTACTTCCAATATTCATGTACCAGTGAAAAGCTTGATTTGTAGAAAATTAAGAAAGGAAATGTGTTGGCAACATCCGAGTGACCTTTATGAAGTATGGCCTAGCAACAGACATGTGGTATTCTGTCTCGCCTCTTGAATATTTGGAAGTAGTTGACTTCAGAATTTACTTTGCTTATGGTAAGGGTAGAATATTCAGCATCTGTTTAAAAGCACAGAAGTATATTAGTAAACAATGTGTGATAAAAAAACAACCATATTCTGCCGCGAAAATTACCCCGAGATGCACCAACAAGGACTACATAATTATGGACAGTAATTAAATTCCCATCTTTGTTCCCAGCTTTCTTCCCACAGATATCTGCAACACTGAACTATTTTTTTCCCCCCTCCATTAAGTCCCTCTTTAACCTGAGCAACTGCTCACAACCTTCTTCTGTAACCAGCAATTTTGTTCCTTTACACACCTGACACCCTCCTGAGACATCATAAGAAGTGATGTTGAGAAGTGGGCATGAGCCACATATGTGCTAGTCATCATGTTTTCCCTTCCCTTCACCATTCCAGAAGCAGATTTTCACTGTAAACCACAGAAAACCAAACTCCACCATGTCTTGTTTCCTTCCACCCGTATTTTCATTTCAAGCCTCAGCTCATAAACATTTAGCAGAAAAAAAATTTAAAAATCAACTTTTCCCAGTGCTTTTTTGACAGTTCATTGCTACTCCTTGGCACTAATTTTATAAGCAACTGCCTCAGAGCTGAGCCAAAGCAGCACAGTCAGCAAAACCACAGCCTCTCCATCCTCAAGCAATCAGAGAGACTTGATGCAAAGGAGCAAAGGTGAGACAGACACTAGCCTAATAGGCCAAGGAGGAATATGCCTCTAGTTCTCTTCCGTCCAGGCAGCTGGGCTGGGCAGAATGGAAATTTCTGGTAAACACTTTCACTGTCTGTCTGGTAGATATCTGCAAACTCAGTAGACTGCAAGATAAGAGGGACAAGAGGGACTACAGATGCTGCCCCACTAAAGGCAGTGTCAAAAATAAAAGCATCTGATTAACTCGCTGCCCAACCGGGGCGAAGCTCTGCTGCTCACTGGTCAATAGCAACAGAGGTAACAGCAAACAAAGACCTTGTTCAATGCATCTGCTGAAGGGCAGGAGACACCAAACAGCAGTCTGTAGAAACAGCCTCCTGGGAGTCTGCAGTCTGCCTCAATATCATGCATCACACCTTGACTTCTGATCCTGCTTCCGTCCTGCCTGCTCAGCCCTGATTCCTTACGTTTTCTTCAGTATACCTGGGCTTCAGCTGGCCTCCTCTGTGAGTTCCAGCACTGCCTACTGGCTTCTGTTCCTCTGCTTGGAGTCACTGGTGGCCTCTGTCAGACCTACACAATTCCTTGAACACTGAATGGATGTATTTTTTAATTACTGTTGTTAATTATGACCCCAGAGCTGATTTGCTACTGATAGAGAATCAAAGAATTGTCAGAGTTGGAAGGGATCTCAAGAGATCATCAAGAGCAACCACACGCCGTGCCAAAGCAGCACTGACATGAGCACGTTGCACAGAGCTCCACAGCCTCTTCCAGGGTTTTGTGACTTGCACCGGAAAGAAGTTTTTCCTTATTTCTAAATGGAACTTCTTGTGTTCCAGCTTGTGCCCACTGCTCCTTGTCCCATCACTAGGCACAACTGGAACCAGTCTGGCATCATCCTCCCTACAGCCACCCTTCAGATAATTTACAGGTGTAGATCAGGTCTCCTCTCATTCTTCTCTTCTGAAGGCTAAGCAGTCACAGCTCTCTGAGCCTTTAGTTACAAGAGAGATGCTCCAAGACCCCAGTCATCTTCCTTGCCCTCTGCTTGACTCTCTCCAGTAGTTCTGTCCCTCTTGAACTGGGACAAGGTACTCCAGATGTGGCCTCGTCAGGGAAGAGTGAAGTTGGAGGATGACATCTCTAGACCTACTGACCACACACTTCTTAATGCACCCCAGAACAACACTGGCCTTCTTCTCAACAAGGGTACACTGTCAGCAACAGTGGGGAAAAGAGGGCTTGAAGCACTTGTCCTACATCACTCAGGATACATGGCGGAGACTGACAATACTCTAGGGATCAATGCTTCTTTGGAAGGGTAGTCAATCTTAGAGGACACTCCTGTATCCTCTCTAACGTACCTGTATTAAATTATCATCATGCTTTCTTGTTATACAATTCATCACAAGAATTGCATTTAGAATTCTTTTTAAACATTCATATCATTTCACAACGAAAATCCCCATTAATGCAGTACTAAAAGTGATGCTTTCTTCCAGGGGTCCTCATTTCTCACAAACATGCAAAACTACATAACTGAACTAACAAACAGTATTTTCATCAATTTTCTTTCACTTTCAATAATTCATAGCCCTAATATTTACTCTATTACCTGTGCAGCATAAATATTAACAACATGCCACTACACAATTTAGAGTATTTTCTGACTAGAACAACAAAGAACTTTTGCCCTTGGCCTGAAGACAAGAGATTGTCACTGTGATTAATAAGAAAACTGACAAAAATCCCCTGAACACAATCAGGAAACAGGCTAGAGAAAAATTTCACTAGTTTCTAAACGCATTTCACAACACTTTGAGATGTGTTTTTAAAACTCATTAGAAGACCCATCCTGAGATTACTGTACTGTGTGGAAGGATTTGCTATCTTTTTTTTGCATTGCAACGTTTTGAAAGACCCGAAACTCGCATTTCACTGGTTCTCCATTTCACATGTTTACTATTAGGATAGATTAGTAAAAACAAAGGTTACTCCTCAATTTCATTGACTGCTTATCTGTACCTCAGTTTTAGAGGAAAGAAAATTTAAAATGTAAGTCTTAGTTTAGGTGGGGAGAACAGAACAAAATGGAACGCACTCTGCTTCCAAAACACCCACCAGTACACAAATAACTTAAAGAGGGCTCTTCCCTCCAGTTCTCCCTGAAGTAAAAACACTACTCATCTCTGATTTCATTTAATTAATCTATTCAAAACCTAGATGCTTCTGATTACACAAGTCTGCTAACACATTTAAAAGGTTCTTGCATTATCCTAATGCTCTTCTCAATGTCATCTAGTGATAGGACGAGGGGCAATGAGTGTGAGCTGGAACAGAGGAGGTTCCACATCAGTATGAGAAGGAACTTCTTCACAGTGAGGGTGACAGAGCACTGGAAGGGGCTGCCCAGGGGGGTTGTGGAGTCTCCTTCACTGGAGATGTGTAAAACCTGCCTGGATATGTTCCTGTGGGACTTGGGGTGATCTTGCTGTGGCAGGGGGATTGGACTAGATGATCTTTCTAGGTCCCTTCCAATCCCTAATGATTCTATGAGTCTGTGATCCTATGATACTGATAACAAACTTTATCCTAACTTTCTTTAATGCATAAAATTCTACTCAACATTGTTCAGCCACTTAGTTGGACAAAGTTGCTGACACAAACACAGTTAATGAACGCAGGAATCCACAACTCTGGAGTTCTTTAAGGCATCTTAAGTATCTTGTGAGAGACTGTCAAGTATCTGAAGTCTTGGTCTCTAAACTAAACTTTGGTCAACACAGACAGCATTTCCCCTCCTCCTCCCAATTTTCTCAATTTACTTAAGGAACTAAACGAGCAGTTATTTTTTTAAACAACTTCCCTGTAAAGCTCTAAACATTTAAATTTGTTTCTGACATTTTTTGCAATTATTGACAGCCCTCAATATTAACTGGAAGCTGCCCGAGACAAGCAGAATCCCACTGGCAATCTCTTCCATAATCACCAGAGAGAACTGAAAAAACAAGTCAGATAGTCAGTAGCAGGTAAGTAGAGTATTTTGTCAAACTTCAGCAGTCTTTTTTCTACAGTTTTATTCAGCTCTTGTCTCCTACATTTAGTTTGCTGATTGAAGTCCAAAATATGAGGGTTACAGCATACCTACTTCACCATGCAAATGGAAAGATCAAAAACTAGAAGCACTTCCTTTTCAGGAACACACAGGCATTCTCTTAGTCAAAAACCATATACATCCCACTTCTGCTTTGCCACTAGAAGTACAAGACTTAAATTTGATTCAGAAGACAGTGGCCTGTCACTTCCACCAGCTGCAACACAATCAGCCACCAGTTGTGGCATAAGCAATAATTTATATACTATGAAATTTCAAAGAACCACAGTTCATCAACATGATTCCAATGTTTGTTTGTTTACTTTGGCAATCATGACAGTACTACTCTGTGTACAAAACAACTTTCATGTGTTGCTCAAGCATACGGAGGTAAAGTCTTCTGCCCCAAGCATGCGCTGTGGCTTTGAGCAGAGAATGATAACCAGTGTCACTCTCTAACATCATTTAGTACTCAGATATAAAACACAGCAATTCTGATTCTACTAAGACAAGACTTTTCTCTTTACTTTTGTGTAATATATAAACCTTCCCTACAAATCATCTCTTCTGGTTCAAGGAAGCCACCTCTAGTTCTCCCTTGATCAGAGGCTGTACAGAGATGTCTTCAAGATCAGTGTTTGATAGCTCTTCTTATTAATAGATCTTCTAATAATGTCAGTTCATCTCTGATGCTTTTTTCACAAGGACTTTTTTGCTTTATGCAACGTTGTTTTTCTGTTGCCAGAGTTATTGCTTTTCTCTTACCAGGGAGAAGAGATCAGCTCAGAACAAATGAAGAAAAGCCTTAGAAAGAGCAAGATGTACAGTAATCAAACATCATCTGATTCCTTCATGGTTGAGTGTTTGGGTGTCACTCCTGCCCTCTCACCCTCCAAAATGAAATGGGTGGAACAGAACACTTACCTAGTTCAGTGCTTTCACAGGTCCCAAGTCAGAATAAATACTACTAGAGAATGGTATATTAAATAATTTCTATAGCAAAGCTGAAGACTCAGTGTCACCTTAATCCTACAATAAATCAGCAAGGACTATTCAGCATCTCCTAAGAAACAAAACCCTAAAAAATGTCTTTCCCTAGTCTACCATTTGGTGAATTCCTGAATGAGTAAATAAAAGGAGCAAATGATTGGAGAGGAATGCAGACAGTTTCTATAGATCCTCCCAAGGCCATTTAATTATTTATTCTTTCCTTGATTACCTGTGAGAGGGGTCAAACCTCTTTTGTAACACACAAAGTTTTTATGTCATTTTTCAGCCGGCAAGGTAAATGATTATGGCTTTTTCCCTCTAGATCCAGATGGACTATTGTTGTTAATGTCTGTTATGTTAATAGAGTATGCAATGTTAAGGAATATAAGATATTTATAACAAGTTATAACAGAGCTAAGAACCAAACAGATCAGATATAAAATTTTAATGAATTGGTCCCTGAGTCTATTAATTTAGTTATAGAGTAGAAAGTTAGCAAATACATTCTGTCTCTCTCAGGAACTACAACAGGATAAAAACATTAGCCAGGGTCAAATGCTGTTGTACACTGCCAAAAGGAAAGGGTAAGTTAGAAGGTGATATACAGTTTAATTTCAAGAAGATTTGCTAGCAATGCCACCAAACGTAATTACTAAATATAAACAAAAGACAGGATTACTTTTTCCACAAGAAGTTCCTGTGTACTGTACAATGTCAAAAAAACTCAAAGTCATTAGTTACTAAGAAGAGGCCAACACCCACCACTCTACAACTACCTGAATGGAGGTTGTAAAGAGCAATGAAGTCGCCCCATAGCCTCCCTTTCTCCAAACTAAACCTACCCAGCTGCCTCAGCCTCTCCTCATATGACTTGTTCTCTACACTCTTCATGAGCTTGGTAGCTCTCCTTTGGACATGTTCCAGTATCCCAATGTCTTTCCTATAACAAGAGGCCCAGAAGAGATTGAAGATGAGGCCTCACAAAGGCCAAGTACAAAGGCACCATAACTTCCTTTAGCCTTCCTGCCACACTGTTCCTGATACAAGCTGGGAACTTGCCTTCTTGGCCAGCTGGGCACACTGCTGGTTCATGTTAAGCTGTCTGTCTACCAGCATCCTCAGGTTCTTTTCTGTCGGGCAGCTTTCAAGCCACTCATCCCCAAGCCTGTATTGTTGTCTGAGGTTGTTGTGACTGAAATGCAGGACCTAGCACTTGGACTTATTATGCCTCAGCCCACCGATCCAACTTGTCCAAGTCCCTCTGTAGAGCCTTCCTGCCCTTGAGCAGATTAACATTTCCACTCAATTTGGTATCATCTGCAAACTTACTGATAATGTTCTCAATCCCCACACTCAGGTCATCAATAAAGACTCCAAACAAGACTGGCCCCAAAATTGATCTCTCTGAGACCACTGGTGACTGGTAGCCAGCTAGATTTCACCCCATTANAGCCTGTATTGTTGTCTGAGGTTGTTGTGACTGAAATGCAGGACCTAGCACTTGGACTTATTATGCCTCAGCCCACCGATCCAACTTGTCCAAGTCCCTCTGTAGAGCCTTCCTGCCCTTGAGCAGATTAACATTTCCACTCAATTTGGTATCATCTGCAAACTTACTGATAATGTTCTCAATCCCCACATTCAGGTCATCAATAAAGACTCCAAACAAGACTGGCCCCAAACTGATCTCTGTGAGACCACCGGTGACTGGTAGCCAGCTAGATTTCACCCCATTAATCACAACTTTCCGGGAACGGCCATCCAGCTAGTTTTTATCCCAGTAAAAACTACATTTCTATAGACCATGATTACAGTATCACAGTAATGATAAGGTTGGAAAAGACCTTAAAGATCATCCAGTCCAACCTAAATCCAAATAAACCAAGTAAACCTAACATCTAGATCATGCCACTCAGTACCTCATCCAGCCTAACCCTGAACACCTCCAGGGATGGTGACTCAACTACCTCTGTGGGGAGCCCATTCTAAAACCAGATCACTTTCAGTGAAAAATGTTTTCCTAATGTCAAGTCTAAACCTCTCCTGATGGAGCTTAAGACTATGACCTCATGTCNAACTACATTTCTATAGACCATGATTACAGTATCACAGTAATGATAAGGTTGGAAAAGACCTTAAAGATCATCCAGTCCAACCTAAATCCAAATAAACCAATCAGGCCAATGCCTGATGATTCTTTCCTAACATCTAACCAAAACTTCTCCTGGCGCAACTCAAGGCCATTTCCTCTNATGTCCACTGCTAAACCATGTCCCTAACACTCTATTCTATACAACTTTCAAACACATTCACGTTTTGCAATTTGACCACCTCCCCAGGCAGCCTGTGCCAATGCCTGATGATTCTTTCCTAACATCTAACCTAAACTTCTCCTGGCGCAACTCAAGGCCATTTCCTCTTGTCTTATTATTAATTACATGTGAAAAGCAGTTCATGAAGGACTGTCCCCTGTGGCACAGACCCCAAGCTGGAACAGGGGAAGAGTCTAAAGAGTCTTCCTTCTGAGAAGGAACAAACAGCAGAGCCAATGGGTGATGAACTGACCGCAATTCCCATTCTCTGTCTCCTGGTTCTGCTGGTAGGGAAAAGTTAGAGAAATCTGGAAGTTAAACCCATTAAGAAGGGAGGAGTTTAGGGGGAGGGGTTTTAAAGGTTTAGTCTTTATTTCTCATATCCTACGCAGATTTTATTTGCAATAAATTAAACTAATATTCCCAAGTGGAATCTCTTCTGTCCTTTATAGCAATTGCTGAGTGATATCCCTGTCCTTATTTCAATCCACAAGACTTCAGCTATATTTTCATCCCCTTGTCCAGCTGAGCAAGAGGAGTGATAGAGCTGGTTTGGTAGGCAACTGGCATCCAGCCTGGGTGAACCCACTGCCAAGTGGAATAATGTTAAATCCACAGTCACAGTGTTTTCAGTTCCTTCTGGGAAACAAAGCCTGCCTTTTTGCATATGTGCATACATGTGGACAGAAACACTGGGTTACTGACTGCAAGGACATACTCCTTGGGGTACATTCTTCACAAAATCCCACAGGTTAGCTTTAAAAACTGCCTAGACATTGTGCCATCTTTGTCAAGAAGAATGTACTCAACTTCTGTAGAATTCTTCAACTGAATTTTTTACCAGAGTCTTCTGGAAAAAGCTTAAGGACACTGATAGCAAATAAATGAAGCATGTTCTACAGATTATACTATAAGCACTCATTAATTTTCTGTAGCCTTATTAGACTACCTATAGCATTCAGTACCATGGATTTCTTACAATGGAACAATGAATCTATCTACAATGGGGGGGTTGTTGGGTTTTTTTTAAAGAACTGCACATAAACTAATTTGTCTAATAAGTATCAGTAAAACTGATTTGCTGTTAGGCAAGTTTTTTCTCCAGATGTGTCAGTCTGCTACTTTTTCTCCACTTCCTTTGCTTTTATACTCAAAAATTCTTATTTTTCTCTTCGTCACTCAATAACCATTCAGGACAATCTGTCTGTACATTTCTACACACCCTTTTAACAGCCCTGCCATTGTGTTATGATTGTCAGAAGTGCTCTACTGGAAAGTGTTACAGTTCATTTCTTTAGCCTGTATTAACCATTCATTCCCATCAAAACTATAGTCCTGTGCACCCCCATGCCCTCAGAAACAAACATAAGTTTAATTCTTCCTTTTCTCTGGCTATTGATCACTAACATCACTGCTGTGTTACTGAAATTATACCTCCTTGAACCAAACTTCCCGATCTCCCCAGAAATACTAGATCAGCTACTGCAAATGATGTCACCACTGCATTACACACACAGAGTGACTCATCTGCCACAAACCAGTGCCTCTGGCACAGCAAGAGCAGCTCTAGATGTCTGCCAAAGGACAATGTTTCTGGCATCTAGCACTAAGGCCTCCTGCAGGCTCTACACCAGCCAACACTTACATAGACAGAGTTGTGGTTCAGTCTGACACAGTGTTGTTTGGATTTCTTTCCCCCCGCTCAGACACTATCCACTGCACACAGGCAATACTGGTTGTGTCTTTTGCCCCTTCTTTGGAGTGTTCTAGAAACACTCCATTATACTTTAGACCCCAACATATTTGTTGTCCTTTGTGATTCTTGGCAGTCTCCAGGGGTTATATTTTCTTAATGTTCCATTTGCCACATAAACCATTAAGAGCTCCCATAAACACAAATATTAATGTACTAATAATGCATACTCCTCCGCGCTGCAGAATAACTTACTTTTACTACAGTTCTGCTTTGAATAAGACGCAATAAAAGCAGCATCTTGGCATTTTACATTCACATCCTCTCCATTACTTTAATACCATTAATTAAGCACCAGGTTTACAAGTTAAACGTTGTTTACTTTTCTGCTTGCCAACATGCAAATACAATCAAATCTGAGAGTCAAGCTAGGTCATCTCCTACTTCATGAGCAACGGCGGGCAGAAGCTGAATCTAATCACTTAACTCTTTGTTTGGTGATATCTGTGGAATTCACAGATCATTTCCCTGTTTGGACACACTATGCTAAATGTTTTCCTGTTTGGAAATAACTAGAAAGGCAAGGAAATATCCTAACAGCTGCTTTTTTCACTTGGTATTAAATGGATACCATGCTTCACAAGATTCAGCACTCAGAAGCCTTAACATGTGGCTGCTTTCTGTGAAATAATTGCTTATTGCTATCTCCGCGCTCCGTTTCCCATTTCTCTTTGAACACTTCCCCCACCACAAAACCAATCCCCAGTGGGATCAAACCAGTTGAATTCTTCTCCTGAAAAGTGCTCAGAACCAAACTCTCAGTCATACAAAATGGAGAACATTATTCATTAGGAGGGAAATCTATTCTCATTTGTAACTTCTAGTGACATTTGTATTTTTTTTCCATTATGAGAACAAGGTGGATTTCCAGGAGAACCACAAGACAAACCTGTTGCCTGGATTTACTGCCTCTAGCCAATACCATGGTGAAAGTTTAATTCAGGACACCAGGACCCAGCCAGTTATGAAAGGATTGAAAGGGAGGAGGAGAAACTACAACATGAAGTATTTTCACAACAGCTACATGAAAAGTAAGATCTCTTTGCAGAAGCTTATGGCAGCAGCAACAACATGGAATAACAACATGACCTAGGGAGACTATCACCTTCTACTAACCACATTCACTCTTCCACAGTATGAAGAAGTAGACCTAGACCACAACACTTACTATAATTTTCCGCACAAAGAGCAAGTGAGAGTCGAAAGTTAAAATACTCATGAGGATTGAGGAGAATGCATTCCTCCTGACAAAATCAGAGAATGTTGGCTCACACTGTGGCTGAACTGGTAACATTCCACATCCCATGTTCTGCACAGGGCATTTTAAAGCATCTTCTAGTTTCATTTGTCACTAATATGCACCTTGGAATTCAAAACACTGCCATATTTTACAGTAGTTTACTGAAACTCAAATATTTGTTATCAGATTACAGAGTTTACATTCTTCACTCCTCTGAGGCAAGACATTTAGCAAGGAAGCTTACAAAATTTTGTGGATGATGAAAAAACAAAACCAACAACTAGCTACAATAAATACCTCATTAAAAACTTTATAGCATGATAAAGCAGCAGAAAGGAAAAACATCTGGATGACAATTCAATTCATCAACAGCCTCCTATCTATTAATCCTAGGACCTTTGAAATCTATGATAAAGTTCATCCCTGGACAGTAATTATTATAACAGTTGTTTCACTGAGATGTAAACTGAGAAACAGATCTTTTTATGTCTCAACTCTCCAAAACCAAAAAAAAAAATATCACAAAAGAGACTCACATTAGCAGTTTCTGTTCTCTTAGCTATCACAACCAGCGGGAGTAGGGACAGAAGTGTCCCCCTGTACTCAGCACCTCAAGTGCTGTGTTCAGTTTGGGGCACCTCAACACAAGAAAGACACTGAGGTGCTGAGGTGGAATCCAAAAAAGGGCAACAAGGTTGGCAAATGGTCTGGAGAATCAGCCTTGTGAGAAGCAGCTAAGGGAGCTGAGGCTGTAGGCTCAGGGCAGACCTTACTGCTCTTTCACTCAGTTTTATCTGAGCAAAGCAAAAATGTATTTGGAACTGCCCTCATCAAGTTACAAAACAATACACACAGCTACTACCATGGCCTCTCTTCCCAGTCAGAAAAGTAATGGACCTGTCACCAATAAATAAAGTTGTATGATCTGCACTGGTTTCTATGACCAGAAGCTCTTCTCACTAGGAAGACACTTCAACACTACAATAAACAAATGCAACCAATGGTTTGTTTTTTCAAGCAGCAGCAAAACTTGCTAGCACATCTTCCGAGCTGCAGCCACCTGTGCATAGTGGCACACACTAGCACTTCTGTTGTGTATAAGCAGCTAACCGTGTGCATGAAGCTAAGTAAAAGCATAAGCTCTATATAAATAAACTGTCTTCATGTTAATAAACCACTATTGTTTGTGTTCCTTGAAAACTAAATCTTCAGGCAGCAAGAACACTCCCAGTGAAGGGAAGTATTTCTGTTCATTTCAAATTTTAAACAAATGCACACAAAGATCTGCAAGGTTTGCTGGATAAAAAGCATCATACAGGTAATAACGTAAAAGATCTAATGTTTGGTATTGGGCATGAAAACTTAGAGAAGCACATATGCACTGCTACAGCCATTTGGCAGACCAAATACTACTCACTGCTTCAGCAAACAGAAACAAGAAAACAAATGTGCATGTCCTACTCAGAAGCTGGCAGCCATGATGGCTGCCAGGGAATGCCAAATCCTATTGCTCATTCTGCCTCTCCTCCACTATCCCTGCCACTCCAGAGGGCTGGTTCCTTCAGCTTGGAAAGGAGGAAGAGAAAGCTGAAGGTAGGGGCCAATGTGATGCAAAGTTGGTTTTCAGTGTAAACTGAAGTGCAGCTTTTCCCCACTTGCCTCCAGTGGAGCCCAGCTGCAGTAGTCAAGAGCACTGTGGGGGTTTGAAGAGGTGCAGAAATTTTAGTTCCTTTTTAGTTCTCAGGTCTCAAACTTAGAGGAGGATCGGGAGCACTCTCTAGACAGAGCTGCAAATACTGCCATACCATCCCAACCGAGGGATAACCCTGAGTACTCGAGCTGCAAACCTCCCCCTCCACAACTGCTGTGATATGGAACATAGATATCAAATGCTCTGCTCTTTCTCTCTTCCCTCAGTCCTGCCATTCACGTAATCACTACCTGCTGTATTAATATTTAATCCTAATTAGGAGCAAACAAGCAGTCACAACCCAAAAAAAAAGCAATTTTAACATATGGAAACCTATTATCTTAGAGAACATCCATTTTTTAGGGGAAAAAAATTCAATAAACAAGCTCACAGACTGTTTTTTATTAACAGGGGTTTTTTCAGTCATTGTAACAGGACAAGACAATAATAGCAGAGAATTTTGACTACAAGACTAACAGAAGTTATTTTGTGGAAAAATGATAAAGAAATTCTATATTAAAGCAGCAGGGGAAAGGATTTGGAAGCTGGTACGGCAGCTGTTTCAAATAACCATCATTTGCAACTATAGCACAGCTTTCAGATTTTGCCTTGATGAAGTAACGCAAATCTTTATGAACTGCATACTGCTGAATTCTGGATTATAGCTTTATAGTTGGGGTGTTTAGTTTGGATACACAGAAGACAGTAAAGCTCATTTTCAAATAAAATTATCCAGCTGTATATCAGAATACTGTGTAGAGATGACATAGCACAGGGTAGGAATACCAGCTAAAAGCAAGTCACAGAAACACTGCCTTGTGTCCGGTCTAGTGCAGTGCAGGTACACAGCAGAGCTCTTTGCGTTTAGAGAGCGTTGTTAAGTGTTTCATGAGCATCACAGCTCTGTTAAAAGCAGGAGGGTATTTTTCCTTGAAGAAAAACAGACATACATTTTCCTTCTGAGCCTGTTGCTTTGTTCGTTTTTTAAACAGCCTTGCAGCCCATCATGAGGGAACCGTGTTACTAAATACAAGCTGATAGCGTTCATCTCTCTTGTTTACAATGACAATGCCACTTTTTAAATAAATTGTTCCCTTGCATTTTACATCACCCTTTCATTAGCTCATCTAGCACCTCTGGGTTATCCTAGGCATTCATCACCCCAAATTACAGACAAAAACTAGTCCAAAAGTCACCTGACTTGCTATTTTCTCATACTTGCACAGCTTCCACCACAGAGCAGAGAAGGGCACTCTTTTAACCATTAAGGGGGCAGACAAAGGGAAGACACGTTCATTTCTAGTTCCACCTAAATCTTTTACCCTCTTTAGTCTGTAAGGGAAGCATCAAATATTTAAAGGCATTTTCTTATTTGCAAGTGGTTTGTGCCTGTTACAAAAGGTAATCTGAAGTGACAGATGATGTACTACCATCAGAAACATTTCTGTGTGGGTTCTGCATTCTGATCCTCGCAGATCAGGGAGTCCATCAAGCCTCTCGCTGAGGGCCACTGCTGGCTGAAGAGCTCAGGCTCACCACAGCCACCATCAAGACATCATCTTCTCCTCAGCACTTCCCAAAACAAGACAAATTAAAACCTTCATACATCTTAATCTGAAGTAATTACTGAATGAAAAGCTGCCTCTGAACAATGGAAGACTCCACTCAAACCTTGTGTGATCCCAGCTCCCTGAAAGCACGTTATAAAACAATCCAAGTGCCCATGGATGCCTCAATCCTCCCTTGCAGATGAGATGTTTGGCACCTGCTCTACTAACCTATGTGCCTTCACCCTTCTCCAAAGCTGCTTTTAGTTCTGAGATGCCCAGCTTTTCCTCCTGAAGTCTATCTTTACTACAGAAATGGGGTTTTAATGTCCTTTCTGCCAGAGTGTATCTGTTATAAAGGTAAAATATTTCAGGCAGCACTGTGACTGACATTAAAAAAATACTGAGATTCCAGCTAGGCAAGCTTGCAAGAAGTACGTGGAAAGAAAAGAGCAATGTCTAATGAAAATAAAAACATCTTTTCCACCAGTGTTAATAAATTACATGTGTTCCTCTTTTCAGAAAACTCTAGTTTTTCCTTCTAAACCTTTATAGCATCCAACAAGATATCTGAAAACATAAATCAGGCTAGAATACGTGATGGGCCAAAGAAAATGGTGACTATCAGCAATATGGTGTCTTGAAGCTCATCACAGATGACTGCCTTATCACAGTATATCAAAATTCTGGTGTTCCATAATTGTTGGAGGTTTTTCACACTTCCAATAGCATACATTTTTAATGCTTGGTTTAAAAACATTTATAACCATTAAAAGCGTGTCATGGTTATGTAGGAATCAGAAAAATGTAACTGAAGTTTATGGGATAAATTAATTTGCCTCAAAGCAACTACAGATTTCTACAGATTTTGCACTGTCAGGTTCTTTCCTCCAACAAAGCTACTCCAAATTTATGATAATGTGAGTAAAAACAAAACCACACAAGTAGGAGGAAATAAAGGAAGGAACCAGGGTGTCTCTTGCTGAGTTCCTACAGCTTCTACAGATGCCCTTAGAGACTATAGTTTTCCCAACGATGCCTACGTCTGATGAATTAATACTTCTCCTCCAAGGACTATACTGTACAACTAAAATGGATTAAATTGATTACTTTAGTTTCCAAAGAGATTGAATGGTTACATTAATAGTGATCATTTTTAGGGGGAAAACCAAAAAAAATATTTTTACTTGTTGCCCTTAAGGAAGGTTGGATTCAAGATCAAAGAGTGCTTTGATTTATTTGAAAGTTGTAAATGATCCATTCCCAGATTTTATAAAGTTAGTGTGCAATCTGTGAGTACTTGTGCCATAACCGAGAAGGCAGGCTCCTCTGCTTCACATGGCAATGCTGTAAACATGTAAATCTGGAAAATATTTCCCAACCAGGCAGCCATGTGTAAAACTTAAAGAACCTGGCATGAAAGAACTGCAGCTGCAGAAGTGCAAACTTCTTACTAGATCTTGAAGAATCCAGATGGGAGAATGTGAGATTCCCCCCCTGCCCCCCCATCATGGAAGGTTCCAGCTGGATTGAGTTGTTGGTACCATCAAGTTTTGAAGCAACACTTCACCCAGTAATGAAACCCTGATTATCCCATCACAAACAACAGAACAGAGTAATCTCTTTTAAAATAAAATAGAGAAAAAAACCTTAATTACACCCGTACGTGAAAGACTGTGGGCTAAGTTATGACCACTTTGCAACATGTCCAGATGTCACTGTGCTGAGACCACCAAAGTTCTCTTACATGAAACCAAAGAAAAGCAGTAAGGAAAAAACATCCATTCATAATCGAACAGCAATTTAGACATGCTCTTCAAAAGCAAAAGGTACAAAACTGATACAAAACCCACTCAAGTCTCTAAATCTCCCTCAGTTAGGAGGAAGCAAGATTTAATCGCCTCCACTCAAGTCCTTTCATCACCACAGAGAAATGGAAGAGTAGAATCATGTCCCTCCCTCACTAACGCAGCAGTCTCATCAGCTTGGCACTGGAACTCTATTCACCTTCTGCCACCCTCCAGCATGTTTGAAAGGACCAAAAGAGATCAGCTGCTGTAAGCATATGTACAGGAGAATGATTGTGCAAAGGCTAAAGAGGACATCCCGGCCATTTTCCTCACACGCTACCTGGTCATCTACTTTTTTTTCTAGCTCATCTTTCTGTGCCATTTGGTCTAGGTGGTCCTGCTCTGGCAGGGAGATTGGACTAGTCCATCTTTCAAGGTCCCTTCCAATCGCTAATATTCTGTGATTCTATGATCTTCCTTGAAGATGCCAGGCAATAGAGAGATCAACATGCAGCAAAAACTTTCGTCAATTCTTATAGCATCACTATACAACGCTAACTACCATCCCAGTCACACGGCTGCTTTACGTGATAAGGCAGTTGAAAAAAAAAAGCCTACATCACTGAGCAGTCTTAAATAAAAACCACTACTAGACCACAAACTTAAACAGACAGACTTGTCAAATTTACAACCATGACCTCCCTATAACAGTTCAGAAAACTCTTGTCTTTTGGTTTAAAGTTCATGCCTTGAAAATGAAGACAGTTCTGCGAGATCGTCTGTGCCAACCATGTTTTAAAATCCTCACAGAACGATGCAGTATTTGCTTTCCATTTATAGTCATATTAAAAGCCTCTTAGGATATATTTTAAAATTACATGTATAAACTACCAGATGGCACAGAAAACAATGACAAGCTGATGAATACAGAATTCAGTGCAACTATTTCTACCACCACTAATATGTGATATTTGAGATATGTAATATTCTGGTATAATCCACACTATTTCAAAATGAAAACTGCACTTCAATGCCAATATCCTCTCCTTCTGGCTTCTCACTTTATGACACTAACATAGAATCTCATTCACCAAGCCAATTGAAATTTTAATAAAAGAAAGCTGGAGTTTCTAATAAACTCCCGCAGTGAGCGGATAATACTCAACATCTTTAGCAGCATGGTGTTTTTTATTATTATTTTAGCTGCATATTAATATGCTAGTATTTGTAAATCTCTTGTGTCATCAGATTTATTCCTAAAAGCTTCTCTGCATTCTTCCTTCGTGAAAAGTCTATGTCACAATGAAATTATTTCAGTGGGTCTTTACTATATAGATGTCTGAACTGAAAAAGAAAATACCTCTTACCTTAAAGAGGAAACTTCTGATATTACTTATTTGCCATTTGGGAGGACAGTATATTGAATTTTTGTGTAGAGGGTAAAATTATAACAGCAAGACTGGCAGCATTCAACAAGTGAAGATTTATTACAGGTTTTGATACCAATAAACACGTGATTTTCCCCACCTCAGTGCTGCACGCACAGCCAGGTGAAATGTCTACAGAGCACGCTGCCCAAACACTGTAATAACCTACAACTGCTCACAGCCAGCAGCACATCAGGTAGTTAGAAAACTATTGCTTTAAATATTTTTCAGAGCTCATTAGCATCACTCACAGCCCTGCAAAGCACTGTCTGAACACAGAAAGCACTGGAAGGCATCAAAGCCAGGCCCCAAGCTTTCACTTTCCACTCTGGCAACAAAGAGTTTGTCCCTGTGGAACCTGTGCTACTGGTCAGCTTGGGCTCCGCTCCTATCTGCTAGCTTTCTAGGATTTTAATACTGTTGTCATTCGTGGTTGAAAGAGACCAAATACAGCTGTTTAAATCAAGTCTAAAACAGACCTCTGTCTTCAGTGAATGTAAGGATAAACATCACAGTATCACAGAACAACAGGGATTGGAAGGGACGTGGAAAGATCAGTCCAATGCCTCCACCAGAGCAGGATCAAGTTCTCTTTTGAGCATGAAAATCTGTCTGCAGTGTTCAGTTCAGGCAGGTTACTCCCGCTATTTGTGTGGTAATCCAATTAGCAGTATGCTTAACAACAGATAAAACCTCGCACTAATTTTCATAGATATTAAATTTAGCTTTCAGGAGCTGAAAACTCACAGAAGCTACTGTCTTATCTTGTTCCAGGATAAGGGATAAGAGTTGTGACTGTCCATGACCAAAGAAAACTACTCATCGATCCTTAAGCTGCCTGTACTCTACCATTAACTATCTTTTTCATCTTAGTAGTTATATTCTCAACCCATATAGTGTTCAAACACAATTCAAACAGTCACCTGTCCCTTAAAATGCCAAAGTTTGTATTAGGCTTTTGCAACTTTAAAAAAGCTGCATTCTCTCACTTGCAAGTGAAATGTATTCACAGGGAAAAAACCCTCCCATAAGCTGAAGCAGCTCATCATTAACATTCAAGGAGTGTGAACACAGGCTTCATAGAAAACCATTAAAATATATGGCAGCTTTCAGCCTATTTTAAGAATTTCAGAGAAATTTTGCATTTTCTTTCCCATGATGCCATGGCGATGTCAGGCTGCATTTCAAATAAAATGACAATGAAATCATTTCAATTCCATGCAATGTGCAAAAAAAGTCAATTTTTCTCTTGGCAAACTGAAGTCTAAAGTAATTAAGCACTGCTGTGTGGGTGGCAGCTTCTTCCTCTGAAGTCAGCCTGAGATAATTACCATATTAAAGTCAAAACATCATGTGCTGCGCTGATAGATAGATGGATGGAGAGATTGGGCATCTATTAAATGATCCATTTTGTTATGCTCCCTGGGAAATGTGCCATTGATGCCAATTAAATATATATATATTCCAAACGAGTATTTCCAAGTGACAAAACTTCTATTCAGGAAATTGAATTTATTATTTACTGATCATGAAGTACTCGAAGACATACAAAAATCTGGGAATAGATAAGAACTTAGTAAGAACATTATATACTTTACAGAGTTCATAAGCACCTGATTGCCACATTGACAGAGCAGTGGAACAGGCTGCCCAGGGGGGTTGTGGAGTCTCCTTCTTTGGAGACGTTTAAAACTCATCTGGATATGTTCCTGTGCAACTTGGTCTAGGGGATCCTGCTGTGGTGGGGGGATTGGACCACATGATCTTTCCATGTCACTTCCAATCCCTGATGTTTTGTGACTCTGTTATTCACATAGTGTGCTCTACCACACTGTTTTTAGCCAAGAGAACAAGCTGTTTCCCTTCCATCATAAAATCCAGTCTCAACTAAGGTGGAACTACAATACAGCGGACAAAACAAGTATCCAAGGCTTCTGAATTCACAAGTGTTCTACTGTAAAAATAGTCTTTTTTCAGTAAGAAAATATCCCCAAGTACATACTCATAATTAAATCCATTCAAGTCTACATTTTGGTGTCAAAGTAGTAAATGAACCAAAGCTAAGGCACACAGTGATGATTAATCAGTGCTACTTATTGAGAAGTATAACAGCTAGGCTTGGCATAATAAAATTGCCCCTCCACGGTATTAACATTACCAGTACTGTCTTTAGTGAGTACTACTGTCACGCCAACAGTAAAATGTTTCTCCTATTAGGATGTGAAGAAAATGCTTCCTTTAAAATTAAAATGAGCACTCATTTTTATGCACATGCATGTGAGTTTCATGTGCAGTGATTTCAGAGCCCAGCCACTTGCATTAACAGCAAGTTAGCCTGGTATTGGAACATATTTCTGTGCTTTAACAACAAAGACCTAAAGGCAAAGTTCTGCTAACAGAAGCCTTACGAAAAGAGCTGGATCTCCATTCTACCTACTCTGCAGGCTATGTTTGAACTCATTTAAATGTTTTGAATGAGATTTACTCTTCACTGTTGCTATGATAAAGGTCACAGAACTAAGACTGTCTCTGTGAAATTAAGGACAGGAATTTCTGAGACTGAGAAGAAAGGTTTTTTTCATTAAACAAATGAAAAGAACGTTGTATGAAAATATGCATGTGCTGATATTAAAATGCTAATGAGTTTTCTCAACAAGAAGTCAAAACAATCAATATTTCATCTTTAATATAAGATTCAGATCTTGTTCTGAAGCACCTTGCTCAAGGTACCCAGATTCCAGGCATTCCAGAGTAAGCCTGGTATTTACATTACTGTCTACAAGAAAACTCTAACAGACAGTCTTAAGACCTTTCTGTTTAACAGATTTAAGATAAATCCTAGGCTGAGTGAAGCATTAAAATTATCCTGAGGAAAGTTTAAAAATCTGTAAGGACTCAGCCACAGAGCAACTGCAATCCAAATACATCATTTATAACAGCAGAACCTAAGCAAAGTTTGTACTGCATTTCAGTAGAGAATTTTCAACACCAGCATAATTCCATTCAAAACGCACAGCATAATACACACAACATCCAGTACACTAACAAGCACATACCTTTGCTATCTCTTATGAGATATTTAGCACAATAGTACGAGGACGAAAAATTCTACATGTTCAAAGGAAAAAATGGTCCTATGAAAGCATGTAAGTGGGGACCAGGCAGAGCAAACAGAGCGAGTAGCAGTCTGTTTGCTGTTTTCAAGGTGACTGTAGGTACTGCAGATTTACTTTAGTCTAATGAAACCAAACGCCAACAAATTCTGACAACATATTCAAATCCTTCCAAAACTAATCTATTAAGAACTAGCACTAGTAAACAAAGGATTTATAAATAAGTAATTGATTACAAGTTAACAGTGAACCTAATTTGTACTTAGAAATAACCCACCTAAAGCTTTTTTAAATGTCTCATTGTTCTGAATTTCTTGCAACGTTCATTTTTCACTTTGGGGAATTTTTTCAAGCTTTTCTTTGTAACCTAGAAATTTTTCTTACAATTAATGAAATCCGAAATTCTCTGATACTGATATGAACTGAAGGAGTGACACTTTGAAAAATAAAAAGATTGCATGAGGCAAGAAATCTGGCAACAGTACATTTTCTGTTGAAAAATAGCGGTCTTTAATGAAAAAGGTGATTATCACCAATAGCTTCCCACACACACTTCCCCCCTACCCCGTCACATTTGACAGCTAGTTTGCTTTTTAGTTCCTCTGTGCTGCTGCTCAGCTGCTGTTTAAAAAAATCTTGCAGAATCTTTAAATTCTGCACGACACACATAGGATCATAGGATGTTAGTGGTTGGAAGGGACCCAAGAGATCGAGTCCAACCCCCCTGCCGGAGCAGGACAAAACTATCTAACATGTTTCCTTCTTGTTTAAATCAGTGTGTTTGATGGTAGTTTATGATATATTCAGTAGCTCATTGATTTTGTTTCAGGAATATCCAAATGTATAAATATCAATCATCTCTGGTAATTAAAATCTAAATTTTGTTTTTTAAAATGAAAGTTTCATTAATATCCATTCGTCTCACCTTCCTCTTAAATTATATCCACAAGCATTGTGCTCAATTTAGAAAGTAATAAATGAATAAGCAGTTCTCCAATAATCACAAAGAACATTTCCCCTCCTGTAAAAGGGAAGAAACAGGACTTCACTATAAATTTTAAGGAGAGGTCAATGTAGGATGGCATCTTGCATACCTTTTCCACAGTCCAACATGAAGTCCATGCTCCACAGGAAGTAAAACCATCTACACACCTGTAGGCATCCTTCCAATTCCCAATAAATCTCACTCCAATTTGTACCATTGCACCCACACTACTTATCAACTCCTGTCATCACAGACAGACAAGGAACTTATCAGGGGCCAGTCTACTGGTGGAATTTTTGGAAGAATTTTAGAAACTGAAGTTCACAGGTCTGACTTTCCCCTTGTCAAAGTTTGGCACAAGAAAAATCACTTTTGAAGTGTGCCATCATGGGGCACATTGTTACTGTTCCTTTTATTAGACTATCACAGCCAGCCTCCAACTGTAAAATTTCACTCTTCGTGTCAGCAGACACAATGGTCTTTACCTCACAGCTCTGGAAAAAACCCTGCAAAGTACTTTAAATGCAAATGTGAACATTGTCCAGTGTTTCCCAAAGAATACTACCTCACCTCTAAGGAAGCTTGAGCCAGAATTTCACATCAATCTACCTGTCTTCTCTACTGACCATGAAGCAACCGAGACTACTGCAGTGACTGAGATGGTGGGAGACCAGCCTGCGAGCGCACAGACTACTCCACATATCTCAGCTGCAAATAATGGACCAGATGAAAGCCAGGTTTGCAAAGCCTTCCCAGTGCAGCATTCTGACAGTGACATGTATTGTTTCCAATGCAGGACCATTTTCTATTTCTAGAGAAGGACACCACAGCTCAAAGAAAAGGGATAATTTGTTAATAGTCATCAAAGAAGTCAGTATGTGAAGAAAGCAGACAGAGGTGTCCTAACACCAACCCCCATGACCTCTTGTTCCCTCATGTATCCACGTGGAGCCCCCTCAACAGCAAAGGGCAATTCACAGCAGACCTGAGGATGTCTCTTTTTTTCCCCCCCTGCATGTTACAGACCATCTAGAGGTACAATTTTCTCAGCTGCCAGAGGCATGGTTTGATTTTATTCTGTCTTGAAGTCCAACAGTCTTCTGCAGAGGACAACTTTGCAAAGCGGGGAGCTCCAAAAACCCTGGAACTAATTTAAATCATAACAGTAGAAATTCAGGACAAATAATAGGTTACCAGATACTCACTTGTCTGTAGCAAATCCTATTAATAATTTTAGTATTGAAAACAGATGAGAAAAGTGAAGCAGCAGACATTACCTGCCTGTTCTGAAGACTGAATTAATTCTCTTACAAACTGAGTCAGAAGACCAAGAGAGAGTAACCCTCAAGGCAAGAGAAACAAAGAACTTCAGATGCATATATACTCTTATAAGAATCAACAGTGTATGTTAACAGTTCTATTTATAACAGCAACACTAGAGGTGCTCAGGAGTGTTACTTGTTGCCTTACTTGCAATTATGTTTTGCTGTAACCCATAAATCTGTCAAAATGAAGCAAGCAATTAGGAATTTCCACATGAACAGGCAAAGTTTCTGCTTCCCACACAAACGGCACAAGTAAACACCTTAAACCCATGTGCCTGGTGGGGGTCAGGCACCAAACCCTCCTCCTGCCTAGTGCTGCCAAGTTCTGTGCTGCTCCATGTGTAACACTTTTATGCCAGTTATTAAACGAACTGATTTGCAGTTATAAACAATCTGCATAGAACCAGGAACTTCAGTTCACAGACTAAGTAAAAAGAGATGTACCAAAAAACCACAGCCCTACACAGAAGTAAGAACTACGTGCATACTGCAGAAAGTCTACGGACAGGAGGTAGCTGGAAGGAAAATGTCTTAAGGGGAACCCAAAGTACAGCCAAAGGTCTCTCGCCATCATTTGTTCCTCTCTTGGATGAAGTTCCTGTTTGTCCTTGGTGCGAGTAGTTGGACCTGCTCCGCTTGCAACTTTCAGGAGCAGCAAGAGCAGACAGAGGAGGCCATATGGCTCCCAGCGCATCAAGCATCAGCGAGTTCCCAGTGGCAAGCTGCAGTGACAGCAAAAAGGCCAGCTCACCGTTTCTCTGTCATGAGGACAAAATGGAATTTTCTGGCAGACAAGTTGCAGGGAGCAGAAGAGCAACTGCTCTGCTATTGATTTAAAAGACATAACGAAAATGTGTGTAAATTCTTAAAACCTGGGAGCCTAGAAGGGCAGAAGGCGAGACAGACACTTCAAAGTAGTAAGAGGCCAGGTAGAGAGGAATAACCAGCAAAATGTTGCTCTTGTATCCATTTTCTGGGTACTTTTGAAAATCACAGTTATCAATCAGAAATACACAGCCAGGTAGAGTGGATAGTTTTACTCTGCTTTAGAAAGCTCTAGTTTACTTCAGTCGGTCTAATTTTCCATTTAAAAACTGTTTTAATAGTTAGAAACCTATGGACTCCAGTTCTTCTAATTTATTACATTTAGCAGCATTCAAAGCTCTCAATTAACAAAATATTTTGCTTTGATAGCTGAAATTCAGTTTGTCCCTTGTCACAAACATTGTGAGTGCTCAGAAATGTTTAGGAGGACTGTATATTCTCTGTAGTCCAAGGCACGATGTTTGTATTCTTGAAGACAGAGTGACATCTAAAGGGATTTTGAAACACTCAAACCTTGCACACTGAATCCAGACTGACAGTGTCAAGGGCATGTCACATTGTTGAAAACTGATGAGTTTTCAGGTTTGCTGTGGTTGATTGTCCCAAGCAACCATGAAAAGAGGATCAAATTCCAATTTTAATGACATGCCTCAGGGTGCCCCGAGGACAACTGCCATTTTTATCTTAGATTCTGCAGGTCCTCAGTGAACAAAAGGGGGAAATCATCTTTGAATGGATTCCTTGCACTGTTGTCAAAAGTAATCCAACTGCTCTAAATATCTATATCCTAAAGTATTTTCTTACAGTAGCTTTTATTAACCTGAAGTGAAGCATTGACAGAGCAGAATATTTAAATGGCATTTTTAGCCACCAATTCTCCAAGCTCTCACTTTCCTTAACCAATAGTATTAAACTGGAATCTCCCTCTGACAAACGCATACAAAGAAAAAAATCAAAACACAGTATTTAATGGGTAGATTTGAGACCCAGGGTGATATCTGCATCCACAGAAGTACTTCTACCCTATGTAAGATACATTCTTTAAATTACAGAATTCCAAACACACTCTTAAATCTTAAAAAAAGTCAAATCAAAGGGAAAAAAATCAAAATCAAATCTATAGTATCCAAGACAACGGCGTAACGCCGTGTCTGTGTAACGATGAGTTAGGTGCCTTTACAACAGATCTTCATTTCATTCTCATGCTAAGTATCTTCCTGAAATCAGTGACAGGGAAAAAAACCCTACATTAAAAATCTTTTTTCCCCTCTTGGGCTGAGATCATAGTAAACTGAATTTGTTTTGTGGGACTGGGACAGGGCACTATTTTTAACTGTCTATTCCTTACAATGTCTTCTGATGCAGTTTTATTTATTTATAAAAAAATCATGAGCAGTTGTCAGGATGCTGTATCTCATTTACCGTCACAATGTCCCAAAGAACTACTTAAATGTGCCTCAGCAGCAAAGCACTGGCAAGCTGTGTTAACCCCTTCTGGTTAAAGTGACAACGTATCTCAGCTTGGAATAAACGAATTTACTAAAGGAGCAAAAGCCAGGTATTTCATTAGCAACGTGATACTCTGAGCAAGACTGTAGTAAGAACAGAACATGGAAGCAGCTCTGAAAAACTGTTCAAAATAGTATTTGCTGTAGAAAAGTGGCATCACCTTGCCTTAAAATAACATTTACTCATATAACTGATTTGGGGGAGTTTGTTTGCTTGTTTTAAGAGACTTAGTCCTGCTAAGCTTTAGTAAAACTTCCCTTTTCAACTCGGAGGTGGTTAGCACTTGAGGCACTCGGACAAATAATAACGACAGACCGTTTCAGCAAGTCTTAATCAAGGAGATTAAAGCAACACGTAACTCTAGACACATGGTAATAAAACAAGTGGTGAAAAATCATAAACGGAACAAACAGCTACCTCCTTCCATGCTCAAGTTAGTCTTTGTGAATATCTCTTTTTTCTTCCACCCCCCAGCACATTCAAACATACTGTAACTGTCTTTTGAGGATTTTCAAATCCAAGTTCACATAGAGAAGAAAATTGGAGTCCTTATTTATAATAATATCCCTTAACCCAGTCCATACTTTCAGTAGGCTACGATTAATGTTGGTTTTGGGCTCGTTCAAATCATGACCAACTTCTCAGGCCCATCCAGACTCTCACACTATCTGTTGTGACTCTGATAAGGATTCCCAGAAAGACAGACAGAACTGTAAAGTCTCAAAGGACAGAATTAAAATGGTCTTCTAGAATGAGCACCAAGGAAGAGTGTCTATGGCTGCAAAGAAATTCATTTGTTCTATATCTACAATGCAGTTTGAACTTTTCCTTTGTTTGGCAAAGCACATCAAGTGTGGTTTAGCAATTCTCTTTGTGGCTCTGCTTTTCTCTCTGCAGCTTCATATATTTACAAAAGGAGAGATGCATGAAGACTTCTGATAAAGTACCAAAAAAAAAAAGTCATTACTACACATCCTTGTGTACAACCGAGAACCATTACCTTGTGAGGAAAACAAGTATGAGTCATAAAAATCTCTCTGCATAATAAAGTCATGACAATGTCAGCTGTGAGCATTTTATAAGTCATGGTCATGCACTAAGAAAAACAAACCTTGTTTTGCACCAAGAAAGCAAGCATTTCACTCTCTAGCTAACGAGCTGGTAGCCACAAAACTGAACGAGTCTCTGTCATTAACTGGTTCCAGGTAGCACCTATTAAGAGCTCACATACTGTCAGTGTCACTAAGAGTATGTTTTACTCCTGAAGCATTCCAGGTTAATAATCATCATGAGCAAAACAAGTTACAGCTCCTTTGGAAGGAGCAACCCAGACTTCTGATGGAGAAAAAGACTGCACAGACTCACAGAACATTAAGGATTGGACGGGACCTCAAAAGATCATCCAGTCCAATCCTCTTGCCACAGCAGGATCACCTAGCCCAAGTCCCACAGGAACATATCCAGGCAGATTTTAAATGTCTCCAGAGAAGGAGACTGAACTGTGAGAGGCTGTCTCCAGACCAAGGATAAAGGATGGTGCCTGTTTTGGACGTCACAACACAGAATCAAACAGGAGACGGTAAGAAGTGGAAAGCAGAGCAACACAAATCTGCCCAAGCTCAGCAGCAGGAAAGGGGGTTCTGATTCACCAGTATGTCACACAGCTCTTCTTGTGTCCACAAAAGGTAGCACGGGGCTTAACTAATGAAGAAAAAGAAACCTAATATGTGCAGAAAAATATCCACTACTGCTTCATGAAAATTGCCAAATTTTGAACTACCAAAAATGTCACAGGACTTTTTCCATCCCCACAGCATTCTTTAACCAGAGCTGGGATTTATTCATTTAAGTGAAAATAGATATATGTGTATCTCAGTGCTTTTCTGATGGGTAAAGAGGCTAAGAAAATAATATATGCAGCTCACAGTAGAATGAGTCACAGATTCAGCTATCTTTGCTACAGTTTATGCGCATATCAGTTTCAGCAAAGGAAAAAGAGGAGGCTCAAATAACAAGAAGATTGATCAGGCAACAAAGGAACACACAAAATGAGACAATGGCAAAAATTAATTAAGTAAATTTATCTGAGTATATCTCTTGTGTGCATGGAAGCAGAAACAGACAAACTTCATTAGTTCATGAATGTTCAGTTGTCCCCTCTAAGCAGTCATCGTGCTGCCATAATGCACCCCCCCCAACTTTTTAAATGTCAATATTCACATTACAAATTACCTAGAACCAGGAGAAGCAGCTTTTCAGTTTCTCTCATCTACACACCCCTGAGCCACGGTATGCAAATCTAGCAGACAGTAAGGACTGGAATGCAAAACCACTATGCTTCAGAAAAATTTGGATAAATTGGAGAGAGAGAGACACACTCTTAGCTCAACTTTCATTTCATTTTTTGAAGGACCTCTGTTGTGTTCCCGGAGGACAAAAAGAGAAGCAGAAGAGACCATAGACTCAGACATTCAATCCAAGCTCTGCCAGTATCAGTTCACTCAGTACACTCCTACCTCCTTCTTCACAAGGGGCACTCGTTCATTCACAACCAGAAGCAGAACAGAGAGAAGGCCAAAGCTCGGCTCTTATCAGAGCCACAGCCCTTCCTAAATACACAAAGCTTTCTCCTCTCTCATCTTAGTGCATTAACTGAGGCTACACCTTGAGTATCGGGTCCAGTTTTGGGCACCTCAGTACAAGGGAGACACCAAGGTACTGGAGCAAGTGCAGAGGAGGGCAACGAAGCTGGTTAAGGGCCTGGAGAATCAATCTCCTTATGAGGAGAGATTGAAAGAGTTGTAGCTGTTTAGACTGAAGAAGAGGAGATCTCATCACTCTCTACAACTATCTGAAAGGAAACTGTAGAGATGTTGGTGCAGGTCTCTTCTCACAGGTAGTTAGTGACAGAACCAGAGGGAAGGGCACCAAGCTCCAACAGGGAAGGTTTAGACTGGATATCAGGGAAAACGTCCTCATGGAAAGAGTGGTCAGGCACTGGACTGGGCTGCCCAGGGTGGTAGCGGAGTCCTCGTCCCTGGATGAGTTTAAAAGACTCTTAGATGTAGTGTTAGGGGATTTGGTATAAGAGTGAACTTGTAGAATAGGATTGATTGTTAGACTCAAAAATCTCAAGGGTCCTTTCCAACCTGAATGATTCCATGATTCTATAATCAAATAAAATAGATTTATCAAGAAGACTGTGAGAAACTTGTAACAGAGCACCATATCACAAATGCTAAATGAAGGTGACCTTGGAAAGTCTCCAAAGCAGAGGTTGTTAGATGAAAAGAAATACCCCTACTACATGTGAAAAAAGGTTCCAAGCTTCCTCCAACTTTTGTACAGAGCCTAGTTCAGTTACAATTACACATCCCACATCAAATACGAACACCAATGAACATTAAGACCAAGTACAGCCTCTCAGTGATGCTTCAACAATGAATTTACAATGAATGATTCAGTGGATACATTAGAAAAAAAAAAAAATAAATCAACATTTGACAGAGCCCCTTCTTGGAATTATCTTCAATCGCAAGTACCAGAAAGATGCTTCTAACCACTCAAACAACAGCAGTAGTCAATAAGACATGACTGGCAATTTGCATAAGACTTTTTTCCAGTATTTCATGCTGTTCTCTTTATAGTAGGGGCTCAGTAACTCTGGTGTTTACAAATCAAGAGAGAAGTTAACCAAAACAAGCTATTCAAAGATTCGTAATCCTACAGCTTGTTTTAAGTTACACATGTATTTCAAGTGACACCCTCACTCTTCGAAAACTGAGATCTCAGAACTTTATTCTGAGATTTTATCCCAATGCAAGAAAATTACATGAACAGTTATTTAGGAACACATCGGTACAGGAAATACACTGGAAGAGACTTCCTAGAGTATTTGGTGATGGTTATACCATCGTATGTTTTACACTGCTCTGTGTGCACATAGCTGTGATGGTGTGTGACTGTAAGAAACCTTCAACTTCCAAAATAATTGCAGGCCTTTTGTTTCTATTTGTTGGTATTTTAACACTGCTCTTCAGCTTCTGTAACTTTTCCTTCATGCTGCATGACATAAAAGAGGTTCTTCACTGCCCTAAGCACTCCAGAAGATGTGTCTCCCTCATCCTACACTGAATTTATCATTCTTTATTAGAGCTGATCAAGAATGTGCAATGGTTTCAGCACTCATGCATCCTAACTGGAAATGCTACACCTTATGGTGTACTACAGCCACGTCCATTGTTTTCAGTGTTGGTGTCCCACCCACTATCCCTGCAACCAATTCGCATACCTATTTTTTCCCCTTTTTCTGTTATGTCTTATTTTAAGCCCTTCAATATTAAAGCAAACAATCCGATTTCAACTGAAAAGCATTTTACATCAGAACGTCAGACATGCCCAGGGCACACTTTAGTCCACGTAAGTGAAAACCAGGAATGGAGGGGGAAGGAAGGGAATCAATAACTAAACGAAAGTAGCTTTTAACTGGAAAAAAAAAAAACCCAGCACTGTATAAGGCACCTCAGTACCACCTTAAAGGAGTCCGTTTGGATTGAAAGCAGTTCTGCACAGAAAGGTTTGTGGGGTTGTTTGACTAGAAGATCAACCTGACTTGGCAGCATGCTGCACCAAAAGCAGCATGAATAGCAGGTGAAGGAAGGTGGCTCTCCGTCTCTACTCCACTCTGCTGAGACATCACCTGGGATATTGTGTTCAGTTCTGGAGTCCCCAGCACAAGTAAGGAAGGGACAACTTGAGCAGTTCCAGAACAGGAACATGAAGATGCCCAGGGGTTGAACCAAAGCTTCTGTGAAGACAAGCTGAGAGAGCTGGGGTTGTTCAGCATGGAAAAGGTTCAGAGGAGACCTTGTGGTGATCTTTCAGTACTTAAAGGTGCCTACAAAGTAGGAAAGATGAGGATGGACACCACAGGGAGTATACAGGGAGTATAGCGATAGGATGAGGTTTATTGGTTTTAAGGAATGTAGATCCAGATTAGCTATTAAGAGGTTTTTCACTGTGAGGGCGGTGAGACACTGCAACAGGTTGCCCAAGACACTGTGGAAGCCCCGCCAAGTGCTGGAAGCATTCAAGGCTAGGTTGGATAGGTCTCTGAGAAACCTGATCTGGTAGATGATTGCAACTAGGTGATCTTTACGGTCCCTTTGTGACCCAAACCATTCTAGGATTCCAACGCACAGGTTTCACTGCGTATAGCTCAGTGCCAGACTAGCTGGATTGTTTTGTCAATGCTTTGCTTTCAGAAACCAACTCTGATCTTTAGAAACACAGCATCCTTTGGCTCAAATTCCTCATATTATCTACATAGCAGTAAGTAGTCACCTTAATAAAGGTTATTTCTATTCACTGCCCACATGTACTTGTATGTATTACAGTACAGTTTTTTGTGCCTTCTGAAAAATATATCAATAGCAAAACTCCAAGGCTCTCCCCCGCACACCCCAATCTTTCACAGTACTAAGAATTGAAAAAAAAAAAATCACTTTCTGTGAAAAGTCTGGACTGTTCAATCTCGCAGAGAAAAGAACATAGATAAAAGTTCATCTGTCATAAAAAAAGAAGGATGGTCAAGACAAAGTGTGCTTTGTGAACAGCAAGCCTCAGTGGCCTTCTGAATGGAGAGTGGACCTTCCTGATGTTAGAAGGCATCTTTTTTCACTGTGGGTGATCCAGGATTAATCTCAAGCAAAGTAGTAATGATTACAAATTACAGACCAATTTCTGTCTAGCCTGCTGTGACTAAGATTACTGAAAAATTGGTTCACTCGCCAATGATGAGCTCTCCAACACAGTACACACTGAAATTATACAGAGCTATCATCCAGATTTTTGGCCCCTGATGGAATTCAAATGGCCCTGGAAACACAACCAGTAGTTTCTTCTGCACACAGATCAACAGTCACATATCTGGCCTGTGGTCATGAATTCACAAGTCTTGGGGAATTTGTTTTCGTTTTACTTTTTTTCTTAACTTGTGTCAGTACAGTGTAGCAATGAAACTGGCTAGTGAATGCCCTAAAATTGTGGGGCTAGTCCTGGTGACTCCATTTGCCTTTTCACAATGTTCAGATGAGCCTTGGGGAAACAGAACAAAGACTGTTTCATTCCATGTTTAAATTCCCATTGGCATGAAATACCTAACAATTAAGCCTTTTCACAAAACCCCAAAATGGACTGTATTTATTTCTGTAGCACACACGGCATCCAAAGTTAGGAACAGTACGATGATAGCCAAGGAAAGGACAGGTACTGAATGGTGGAGAGATGCTTTTATGTTATATATAGTAACTCTACAACAATACTGCAAAACCACACCTTCTGGGGAACAGTCTTACTAGCTGAAACAAACAGCTGTTTCCTCCAGCGCTCAGATCTCTATTCCAATTGGTTGATAAATTCTTATCCTTAAATGCTTCAGATGTGTTTTACAAGTACAGAAAACGCAGACGGGCAATATTCTTCCACAGTGACATTTCACTCAATATGCTACAGGAAACATGTGCTCTGGAATTGCTCTTTTCCAGCTCAGGAGCTTTCAGAGTCACAGAAAAATGAGAGCAAAATTCTCACACAGAAAAGAATGAGAGCAGCCTCTCGGGCTGGCTGAAGAGGAGGAAAGGCAGGCAGTACAAACCAGAATAACAGTCTTAACAAAACTGGTAATGGCAGAGTTTGGAAATGGGACATTCAAAAACAAATTAATGAGACAAATATTCAGGTTATTGTGCCCTGAATTGGTAGGCTAGGGCTGGGATAGGGGGAACAGACTTTGCCAAAACGTACCTTCACCATATTAAAGCATTTTAAGAGGGGCAGGATAAAATGTTTTATTCTCTGCAGTCTATGGATAAGGAAGCTAACGAATAGAAAAGCAGATTAGTCATTGTCACACAACAACATGTCCAAAGAAGGCAGAAACAGACCCCAGGTCTCTCGATCAGAAAAATCTCCGACTTTCATCCAATGAATTTGCTTCCCAGATGCAGAAATATTACAGTGCCCTAGGGGAAAGTCCAGATTTTCATAACTAAGCAGAATGTAAAATGAAAATGGCTAAAGAATTTCATCATAAGTAAAACTCTTGCTTAAGATAAAAAAATGCAAATATGTTTTAAAATGTCCATTCATGAGGAGACCTTTTTCCAATAGGGCAAGAGAAAAGGACTCATTGCCTTAGTCTCTACAGACTAGTAGAATACACATTCTAACTCTTTCCAGGTAAGCAGGGTGAGGAATAAAAAAAAAATAAAATGTTCATTTTCAACATTTCCGCAACTAGGAAAATCTTCACGAAGACCACAATGTGTTGGGCAGGCATGCCCCATCTGGGGAATCACAGAACATCAGGGATTGGAAGAGACCTTGAAAGATCATCTAGTACAATCCCCCCACAACAGCAGGGTCACCTAGATAAATTCACACAGGAACATATCCAGGTGGGTCTTAAACATCTCCAGAGAAGGAGACTCCACAACCCCCCATTCCAGTGCTCTGTCACTCATACTGTCAAGAAGTTCCTTCTCATATTGATGTGCAACCTCCTATGTTCCCGCCTACACCCATTGCCCCTCGTCCTATCATTAGATGGCACTGAGCAGAGCCTGGCTCCATCCTCCTGACACCCACCCTTCACATATTTATTAACATTAGTGAGGTCACCCCTCAGTCTCCTTTTCTCCAAGCTGAAGAGAAATACAGCTCCCTCAGCCTTTCCTCACCAGGGAGATGTTCCACTCCCTTATTCACCTTCATGGCTCTGTGCTGAACTCTCTCCAGCAGTTCTGTATCCTTCTTGAACCGAGGGGCCCAGAACTGGACACAATATTCCAGATGCAGTCTCATCAGGACAGAGTAGAGGGGAAGGAGAACCTCTCTCCATCTGCTAACCACCTTCCTTCTGATCCACTCCAGGATGCTATTGGGAAAAACTAGAAAAAATTTGCAGGACCCAAACATTCCCAATCCATGTTCCATGGGTAATCTTGCACTCACCATTAACAGTCAAGCGAGTTAAGGCAATAGTGAGCACAAGGCAAAGCACGAAGCTGTCCATAGCACAGCACTTGTTCCATACTGTCACCAGTAGACCTGCAAAGGCTGGAAAAAAATGCTCCTCTAATTTCATTTAGCTCACTTAAAGACTCAAAGGAAACTCAAATACAGCTTTACTTAATCTTATAAGCTGCTCTGACTGCATGAGGCAATCGGACAGCCATGTCAGTTTGTGTTCAATCTGCAAGTTATGTTTATGTGAGTTTATATCTATTTAATGCAGCCCTGTTACAGCAGTTTGCAGCTTCCCCGGGAAACCATTGTAAATGGGACCTGTGCCCAATTGTTTTTATCCCAGTTAAGTAAATAAATGAAATATGCTAATTAGCACCCTATTAGCTCACAGCAGGGAGTAATCCAAGGCATTTTGATTGGAAATTATTCTGTCATCCAGGATGCTGCTCTGTAACAGAATGTAAACTGGCCCAATTTTCTCTTTTTTACCAACTGTGGATGTCATCCAAGTAATGGAGACGCCACTGAGCACAATCTATAAGGCATGATGATGTAGCAATGAAATCTCCTTTCAGTCTCCCATGAGGCCGGCCTAGAGATTTGCTGGCAAATCCCGGGACCAGAGATGCTGTCTGCATTCAAATTTATGTGGTGTTTTGTCAAAATCACTTCCAAGCACACAGTTCATTTTCTTCTCTACAACTAGCATTTCAAGTATTGCTCCAGAATATTTCCTGAACTTATCACAAATCCATATTACAGAACCACAGAACATTAGGGATTGGAATGGACCTCAAAAGATCATCTAGTCCAATCCGCCTGACACAGCACGATCACCTACACCAAGTTGCACAGGAACATGTCCAGGCAGGTTTTAAACATCTCCAGAGAACGAGACTCCACAACCCCCCTGGGCAGCCCCTTCCAGTGCTCTGTCACCCTCACTGGGAAGAAGTTCCTTCTCATACTCATGGTGGAACCTCCAGTCACACCCATTGCCCCTTGTCCTATCAGTAGATGACACTGAGCAGGGCCTGGCTCCATCCTTCTGACACCCACCCTTCACATATTTATAAACATTAATAAGGTCACATCTCAATCTCCTTTTCTTGCTTTAAAGACCAGAAATACTAAGAGACTTATAGAAGTACCTCTGTACAGAATAGGAATACGTGGCTTGAATTAGCCATCGATTTCCAACGTCAAAAATTAAAAACTATAAGCACAATCAATTCTATTTTTATATAACGTATATTGAAATATTTTCAAGATAGTACATTTTGTACCTATTACCTCTTTGCTAACAAAGCAGTTGCCAACCTAGTTGGTGTAGATTTGTGCACAAATAACTGGCAACAAGATGATGCTGGAATTAATACTGTCAACTGAGGAATAAAGCTCAATAGAAAAGCACCATGCTTTCTCACTCAGTATTTCAGGAACACTCCTTTTCAAAAAGGAGCTTTGGGGGATTAGAAGCTATGACACATCTGTCAGGTTGCCACTGAGCATGTCAAAATCTCCATCATAGTCTGAGTTATGCAATGAAGCTTAGTTATGTTAGAGAGATACTGGTAGCACACTTCCTTTAGTTATCAAATTTACATTATAAGTTAGAAGGATTACCTGTCAATTTTCTGATTGCTGTTTAAACCAGAGAAGGACCTAATTTTTTAAGCTGCTGATTAGAAAGGCAGCATGGAATGAGTTACCTATAAAACTTGTAGGTCTGCGTTTTGAAAAGGCCCACACTGAAGCATTACTACATTGCATAGCTGAAAGGCCACAAACCATTCTGTGAATCTGTAATATTTTTAGTATTAAAAACATGGAGCTATTGATGACAAGCAATTTTGTTATGTATTCAGCAGAATCTTTCAATTGATATAAGATCTAGGTTTGTTTTGCAGGAAATTGGACTTAATTCATTAATAAAACTGTGCTGCTCATGTTCACTAGCTTTTCTGCCAGAGTTACTTAATCTTCATACCCATTTTCACCATAATTGCAGTATTTACATACACGAGCGCTGGCCACTGGGACCAGTATTTTAAATTTCAAAGGGTCCATTTCAAAGATGGGAAAGTCAAATTAAAAAAAGGGAAACAACAAGACCTTGAGTAGCACACCACAGTCCTCTAGTGTTTCAAATCTATGTTAATGACTCTTTTAAAAGGGAATTTTACTAAAACCTAAAGGAAGAGAAGACAGTCTGCCAAGAGGCTAATGTAATGTGGGTCTGCTGCCTCCAACTTAGCAATGCCAGCTAGGTCACCCAAGGATCAGGTTTTGCTTGTGCACTCAGGAAGACCAGTTTTATTCTTCCAGCTTGCAAAGCCTGACACAACGTGACTGATTTTGCAGGGATCCTCTCCTTTGATTACTGTGTGCTATGTATGCAGGACTGTTTAGAAACATGCCCGATGGGTTTGTTCACGAGTTTATTTTACTTTTGTTTTTCCTTTACAACTGAGATGCTGGGGTCTTCGCTGAAAACTAAATAGGAGACAAAACAACCGTGAGTCCCAGCATGATGTGAACGGACTCAAAATACTGTTTATAGATCTGTAGAGAATATACAGCGTGCCTATCTCTCTGTCTGCCTTTTGGGAACGACCCCTGTCATCATTATAATACACGCTTTCCCCATGCAGAGCAGGACCTAGTTTTTTTTTCAATACAGAACAAAACCACAGCCCCTGCAGTGTATTTAAACTATTTAAACAAATGAAATAGTAAAGAACGCTACAGCCCTCTGACCCAGCATGGCCCCTAAACAGCCACAGAGGTGCCCACGGAGTCAGCCACAACAGAGAACCAGCTGGAGAAATATCCACCTGTGGACTCTCTTGTAAGTATTCTCACTCCACTTCTGATCCCAGGGCAGATCTGAGCCCATCTGTTCCGTCACAAGCAGCAAATGTTTACCGAGAGGAGGCCAAAAAGCTACATGAGTCTCTTGAGTAATTATATAATTGAGTCAGCATCAGAGGACACCAAACTACCCACCAAGAATCCAGGAGTGCTGAAACACTGCACTCCGGGCAAGGAGACACCATGGTCAGCTTAGCATTTATCTGCTCCAGTAACTGTGGATCATGTATTTACCTGTACATTTAACCTGTTGAAAAGTCATGTGGAGAGGAGAACAAGCTCTGAATGCTTTTACACATTTACAATTGCTGGGAAAGACATTTCCTTGGAATCCACGTGTTCAATACATCCATCTCACTTTGAGACTAACCTTCTGAAAGGAAAATTCACAGCCTAGCATCAGGAATGAAAAAACAGAGAGAAAAATCCCTATTGACACATTAAATTAGATGTGTTTGCAGGGCTGCCAGAGATAGCAATTACTCTGCTGCAGCTTCTGTAGATGGATTACAGCAGAAAACACTGACTGCTACCAGGTAATTCCACTTGCTAATTACTTGGGAAGACTCGGGTACTAAACTGACCTGAATGTTTTCACGGGTCCTGGGACCCATTAAAGAACAAACTTCAAAAAGCCACACAGTAATGGTGACAGAAACTCTGGAACTGTTGAAAATCCATCAAAAATATTATTGCAGTATAATGATTAGGGTTTCAGTCAGCCTCAGTCTGCCCAGGCATTTACATTTACCAGCAGTTACAACAAAAGAACTGCTTTAATGGTGCGGAGATTTACTTTTTTTTCCTCCAACGATGACTGTAAAAAGCACCCAAGAGCTTGTCCTGGTATCTGCGAGGCACTGCCGGTTTCAGCTAGGGGAGAGGTCAGACGGACCTGAAACGCTCCTGTTTCGAAACAGGAGGGTTGAATTCGCTAAGTGAAACTGTTAATCAAAGGCGGGAGAGGAGAGGGTAGGAAAAAACACACACGGAGAACTTCGCACAGTTTCACAGCGCCACCTCCTGCCACCATGGCTTTCTCCTGCCACCAGAGCTCCATGAGGTCCGGGTGTCAGTGACAACCGGGGGAAAACTGACACTTTAATCTAAAATTCCTTCCTCTCAAGCAACGCCACGGTGTGGGGAGGGAGAACTCACTGGCAGCTGCTCCAGCAAGATGCTGGCAGGTACCAGACACCAGCAGGACAGCAGGTGTGCTCTGCCCTGGGGCAGAAGCTCGAAGCAGATGCTGAGACTATGGTTCACCTCTTGGCTTCAGCCAAGCCATACAGTCCCTAGCACATACTAGTGAAACAGGAAGCTAATGGAGGAGCCATTCTCTGCTACAGAATGGCCCCAAACAGTTCTTTTTGCCTTGCTAGACAGGATGAGTCAATCCTGCGAAGTGATGTCCTCTATGGCACAGCAAGCTCTGGTACAACTGATCTAAGCTCCCAGGACCTGTGGGCTGCTGAACAGAAAGCATAAGCTGGAGCTCCAGCACTGCTCCAAGGGCTTGCTGTGAGTGATAAAATAATTTGTCACATCCTAACCATTAACCTTCCAAACAGGTGACACCTTGTTAGCCATGCTAAGACGAAACCTGTCAAGCTCAGAACAGGGACCTAGTTGTAGCAATAATCCACCTCTAACCTGCTGCCAAAGAGTGCTCCAATCAGTAACAGCAAGTCGTCCTCCCTTTGGTAGCTCTTGGCAAAAAGGACTATCAACTGGAGTGTCCAAAAAGACCCCTTGAGTGAGACACAAGGATTGTTCCATCACAAAGAAGGTTCTACATGCAGTCACTCAGGTAGGGAAAAAAATACCAACCAACAAAAAAAAAAACCCCCACCACCAAAAAAAAACCACACCCAGAAAGAGTAAAGGAATCTTTCCATAAACATTTGTATCTATCGTGACTTTCCACCCCCTATGCTCCTCACACTGGGAACTGGAGCTGCCCCCAGTCAGATAATATATCTGGCTGAGGCATCATGATCAGTAGCACACATCAAACAGTACTAACATCATATCTGTTGTCAACATTTCTTTGAGTGTCTTCTACAGCACAAGGGAGAGTGGAAAAATCTGTGGGAGCTCCGATACACAGGCAAAGTGCAGATAGTCGAGGACCCACACAATCTGCATTTCACATCAAAAATTTTGCATCTCCTATCACTGAGACAATGTACCATTTGTCATTCTGTAAGAATGTGGGTATAATTAAACACTGCTAGAGATGCAAGGAAAGCTGTTATTTCCTGTGAGGAGAAAAAGGTGACTTGGAGGTTTTTAATATTTTAGTTATTGGTTTTCAGAAACTCTCCTCAGGAAACACTGGGAAATCCCTCCTCTCCCAAATAGACAAGCTGAAAATTACAGATTCATTAAATCAGTGTGTGGGTAAGAAGTTTCTTCATATAGTATCACTATGCTTAAAGCAGAGAAAACACAACCTCCTTTCATCTGCTGAGGATAAGAAACTTATAACAGAAAGGGAATATATAAACAAAGCACACTGCTCTCTGACAGTTTTTGCTGTCAAAACTTCCTCCCACTCAGAGTCCTTTCCCCCTCCTACTTCAACCATAGCTGTCCCAAACTGTTATTTCAGGGCTGCATTAAACACTCCACAATTTACTTATTTAGTGAGCACTGATGCCGCCGACCCTTCAGCCTGACACCAAAACCATCTGATCAAGGCTCTGCAATGGAATTTAATACACTAGGCAGCTACCTAACGTGAGAAAATATTCTCTACAAAATCCATGTTATCACACACTTCTGAACAGAAATATTCTCTTTAGGATACCCATCAGAGTTTGCTAATGGTTTTTGAGATCATGGCATGCATAAAGTTATTAAGAACAGTACAGCAATGACATTAAATAAACAAGGTCCACAGACAAAACCAGTTGAAAAATACGGGATATAGGCAGTTTAGGTCAATCTGGTTATTTCTAAAGAGCATAACTAAATAAACTGAGCCGGAAGCAAACACTTGCACAAACTTACATACTTTGAGCCGCACTAATTTATCTATTCCATCAGACTAATCTAATCTATCTAAGTCAGTAAACAACAACAACAAAATGTGAGCTGCTCACATTTTCCCACAGATTATGTCTCACCGGCCTGTGACTGCAACAACTCTCAGTTGCATTCCACCAGTCTTTCACAAATATTACCATTAGGAACTATTTTTTCTCCCCCAGGCTTCACTTCTCTTCTGTAAAATGAGCAGCTATTATCGATGGGCTAGTTCTCCAGCTTGAAAGGGAACCAGGTGTCCAAATCAGGGCTCAGTGGAAGCTGATAATTATGGAGGTCTACAGATTCTCTGAATCTATGCTACCTCCTGAGCCAACACACAACTCTTGATAATGAGGCACACAGGTAGCAGCTGCCCTCTGGCTCTGTACTTCTGCAGAGGTGCAAGCCGCTTTATGGTAGCTTCATTCACGCTGGATTTTTAGAGGTTCTTGCCTACGACGATACTTACTTTAGATCTGTAAGCTATTTTAAACAAAACAGTCTCACCAAAACCACAGGTCCAACAGCCTTGAAGCTAAATAGGTGCCTGAGAGCCTTGCTCGATGGTTGCTTCTTTTTGTACTTCTCCAGATAGTTGCTTACTGAAGAGGTGGAGTATATCACACACAGTAAGCTACTATCAGCTACACAGATACACTAAGAAAACACTTTAGAAGGATCTTGATGGGTGCATCCATGACTGCAGGACAGGCAAATAGATTTCCGTATGAGTATACCAAGTACCAGCATTGACTTCCCCACAACTGTGAGAAAAATCATTGTTTCTAGGCTCTGCTGCTGATATGTAAAAAGGACTAGCAGTTGTGTAACAACATTGCACCAACTCATGGGATATTACAAACATTAATATCCATAACATACACTTGACACTGAGACTAATAAGATTTACTATTCCTATGCCAAGCCCAGTCCCAGCGGCTCACAGCAGCTAGGTTCACAGTTACTGGTGCAATTTCCCACACAGGTCACCTCTTAGGGAAAACAGAATGAGAAATAATTTCTTCCCCTTAAGACTACTCCTCAGAGAAGTAACTTCTCCCTTTTGACAGGTGTTTTCCCACCATTAACATCTAATGTCACAAAAAATTATCAGAGAGCCATGGATTATAAAACAGCCATACACTGACACAGGAGAAAGTAAGCCAATTCAAAACAAAAAACAGTAGTTCTGCTTTTGGAAAACTATGTATTACAAACCTTTTGCTTTCCTTTACTCTTCCTTCAAGAAGCCTGCTAATGCTAGAAACATATTTGGCTAGTTATTCCACTGAATTATAACACACTACAGTAACTAATAGATGAAATTACCTTTTCTATAGCACAGAATCACAGAACATTAGGGATTGGAAGGGACCTGAAAAGATCATCTAGTCCAATCCGCCTGACACAGCACGATCACCTACATCAAGTCGCACAGGAATATGCCCAAGCAGCTTTTAAACATGTCCACAGAAGAAGCCTCCACAATCCCCCTGACAGCCCATTCCAGTGCTCTGTCACCCTTATGAGGAAGAGGTTCCTTCTGATATTCCTGTGGAACTTCCTCTGTTCCAGCTTACACCCATTGCCAGTTGTCCTATCACTAGATGACACTGAGAAGAGCCTGTCTCCATCCCCGTGATACCCACCCCTCACACATTTATAAGCATTAATGAGGTCACCCCTCAGTCTCCGTTTGTTCAAGCTAAGGAGACCCACCTCCCTCAGTCTTTCCTCATAAGGGAGCTGTTCCACACCCTTCCTCATCTATGGCTCTGTGCTGGACCCTCTCCAGCAGTTTGGTGTCCTTCTTGAACTGAGGGACCCTGAACAGGACACCGCACTCCAGATGCGGTCTCACCAGGGCAGAGTAGAGGGGGAGGAGAACCTCTCTTGATCTGCTACCCACCCCACTTCTGATCCACCCCAGGATGCTGTTGGCCTTCTTGGCCACAAGGGCACATTGCTGGCTCATGGCCATCCTACAGTCCACCAGGACCCCCAGGTCCCTTTCTCCTACACTGCTCTCTAACAGGTCAGTTCCCAACCTATGCTGGTATATATATAGGTGGCTTATGTGTATTCTAGACTCTCCCAATGTTGTCTCAGACATGTAAGAGAATTAAAGAGCATAGCTAGTTCCAACAGTACAATCCCACCTCTTAAACAGCTCAAATAAAGCTGTGTCATAATCAGCATCCTTAGAACTTTCTCAGTTCCACATCACAGCAGTGCTCCTAATGCCAAGGAAGGCCAAAAAGCCTCATAGTCCCCTTGTCAAAGCAGTAATATTTCTATATGAGGTTAAAAATGCACACAAATAACTAACTCCCTATTTTCTCCTGACATAGACATGTCAGTTGAAATAAAACCAGAGAGACAAAGCTTCCTTCTTCAACACTGACGCAAAATATTCCAAAAAGACATTAAATGGATTTCTGAAAGGTAGAAATGTTTTCCACAGCTCACACATACCTCATATCTATTTCTGACTGCATTGTATCTGATTTAGATGTATCTTTAAAATACAAAGATTCGGGTATTTTATTTGCAAAACCTATTCATAGCTTTCACTAATTAACTGCTGACACCTCTGAATGGAAAAGGATGCAAGTGAACTATCACAGGGGTCCAATGCTCCAAAAAGTCTATGCCTCCAGCAGCACTCCACACACACAGAAGCACACAGACTAATGAACTGGCTAGCGCTCCAGTAACAGCTGATTTATATAAACTACAATGGTTTCTACTGAGTTAAATGTATTTATAACACATTGCAACATATAAATATGCAGCAGGAGGGGACCCCATGCTTTGCATGTCTTTTGATCAGGCACTGTGTTTATTGTCACTGATTTTGAAATTAGATGCCAAAGCAGAAGGGACTTCAATCACAGTAACCCTATCCCATGGTGGTTTCAGAGAGCACCCTCCAGCAAAATGCCTAATTAGCAGCATTTTCTGAAGAGTTGGGGCACCCAACTCGAGATAATCTGCGCCTGATTTCCAGAAATGCTGAGCATTCTTAGTTCACACTGGATCAACAGCAGCACAAAGTCTCTCAGCCTGAAAGAACAGAGATGCTTCACAAGACTAGGCATTGCAAGACGCATAATGGGTGGTCACTCCAGTCTGTACACAGATCCAGCAGCATTAGAAAACATTACATGTTGCCCGATTCCATCAGCATAAAATTATGCTTCTTATTAACAGACAAGCAAAATGAAAAGGAAATCCCTGGTTTGTATTTGGATTGCTGTTTTGAAGATTGTGGCATCTGTTGCGCTGTATCTCTTGAAGAGTTAAGCATGTGCAGCATCCCACACACAGAGTCATTTATCTTGGCATGTATCTTCCACACTTTCACTTGTTTTTAATTTCAGTTCTTTCCCTAAGACTCCCTATGTCTAGAGCTGTGATTCTGCAACCGGAAGGTACATCCAGGCACTACTTGGAAGTATTCCTTATAGCAAAGATGAAACTCAGTAAATTCAGCTAAGTTTACAAAATGCCTCAATAATGCCAAAATCAAAAGGAAGAGAATCCTCTGACTCCAACACTGTAAAGTAAAAAAAAAAAGCATCCTTCTTGTTTTGTCAGGAGAAGAGTAAACAAGGTGATAAGATGGCTAAAATGGATAACAAAATCGTCACACTTCCTCTGCTCACAGATTACCATAGGCTAGATGTCACCAAAATTTCTACATTTAAACTAGTCAGGGAAGATACTGCTTGGTCTAAAGAGTGTGGCAAATTTTTCCTGAGGAAAGATAATTTTTTTCATGGCATTTTTTTCTTTATAGCTTCTTTTAGAGCTGCCAGTTACACAGCTGATCTGACTGTCATTACTGAGATGGGCTCCTCAGTTCAAGAATGACACATAGCTGCTGGAGAGAGTTCAGCGCAGAGCCACAAAGAAGATGGACTGGAACACCTCCCTGATGAGGAAAGGCTGAGGGAGCTGGGGCTTTTGAGCTTGGAGAAAAGGAGACTGAGGGGTGACCTCATTAATGTTGATAAATATGTGAAGGGTGGGTGTCAGGAGGATGGAGCCAGGCTCTGCTCAGTGTCATCTAATGATAGGGCAAGGGGCAATGGGTGTAAACTGGAACATGAGAGGTTCCACATGAATATGAGAAGGAACTTCTTCACAGTGAGGGTGACAGAAGCACTGGAACAGAGCACTGCCCAGAGAGGTGGTGGAGGCTCCTTCTGCAGAGATGCTTAAAACCTGCCTGGACATGTTCCTGTGTGACTTGATGTAGGTGATCTTGCCGTGTCAGGGGGATTGGACTAGGTGATCTTTTGAGGTCTCTTCCGATCCCTAATGTTCTGTGATTCTGTGACAATGCACTGATTTTTATTAATAAGGGCAAAAAGCACTCAAATGGGGACCCAAAGAGAAAGTGATGTCATGGTTGCAAAGATGTGAATTCACGTTTGAATTTAAATGCTTGCCATTACTGAACCGCATTTTTACTTTTGGCCACAGGCTGATGTAGGCATAATGTTAAAATAGACCTACTGGGGAGGAAGCAGACACTAAATCCTCTAATGGTGGTCTCCAACCGAGAACTCTTTGAACTGTTCAGACATATGCTCATGGGAAAGTGAAACAAGCTCCCGAATTTAGACAACTGTTACTAAAGCTATAGTTTATCTAACAGAGTTAGTGCTTTAAAGACAAACATTTCCAATTCATGGAAGGAAGCAGACCTTGAAGTACCAGAAAAGGGACAGCTCTCAATTCACATGAACATAGGCGAATCCAGCTGAAAACTTTGCACATGGAAAGCTTTTAGCTCAGTGTGACTTACAAGTTTCATTGCTACAGCAAGTGACTGGCAGTGTTTATACCCTCCACAAATCAATATCCTGTGTGCCCACTGGAATATGCTGTTACAAGGTACAACCCATTTACTCTGGATGGAAGTGGCCAAGAAAGGATAAGCAGCACTGCACTCTCTGATAAATAATTTAAAAAGGAAGTTGCCAGCACCCACAGTTGTTAATCTCTTCCTCCCAAGAATTATGATGAGGAAAGTAATATAGATTGTAAATTTTGCACACCCAACCCAGAAAGCTCAGTTCAGTGGTAGTCTATGTCACTTGTGTGGCTGTGGTGTAACTTGTTACCAGTCTTTATGAGATTCTTGGGGAGGAAGGTCAGGATGAGGGGGAATAACTTCTCCCAGGCAACTGACAGCCCAGAAGCATCTGGCAGCTTCTCATTCTGCATTTTACATAGGTACTTCATAAAACATGCCTACATGGGGTTTTTTTCCTGTCATGGGTTGCCTAGTCTCTGTTAAAGGTTGATCCTTACTCAGAGAGCAAGAGCACAGAGAAGGCACCCACTCCACATGCCATGGCACAGCCATAAATTCAGTCACAGGTACAGAAAATAAGAATCCCAACAGACAACAACAAATGTGATAACTACAGAAATCTAAAGCAAACCAAGATGCAGCCAATAAATATGTCTCTGATAGCAGCAAGATCTCCATCCATTGTGGGACTAATTCACCAATTAGTTTAAATGGATCCCAACTGGATTTCTTCCTATCTTGCAAAAATCTCTCTGTAACGTTATCCTGCTAAAATTAGTGATATCACATTGCTACACAATTCCAGAGAAGCAAAGTCTGTCCTAGAACAGTATCTTCAGTTTCAGCACTGGCACAAAGGTGGACCATCAAATTCTGCTGCAGCAAGGCTCTTCTGGGGTAGTGCTGGCTGTTGCCCTGAAAACTTACCCACCACTATACCTCAGCTTCACTAAAAAGGAAGCCCAAGTTAGAGGATAACTGTGATACTTGCTCAATCTCATCTAGATGAACTAAACAGGTCAATTCTATTGGGAGGGAGCAAAATATTCTGTTACTACTTCAATTAGTAAAAGGACAGCTCAGATTTCACATCAACAACTACAATCTGGAACCAAAAAAAGGACATACAGTATCATCCTCCATACTGCACATCCAGGAGTTGTGAAGAGAAAGGAAAATCCAGTCTGCATTGCTGGGGAAAGTTATTAAAAATTCAGAAGCGTTTAATAATATATGCAGTTGGACCGCTGACCTTAAAAGTTGTGTTAAAAAAAAAAAGAAGAACCTTGAAGAACAGTTATTCAAAAATATAGACTGTAATTAAAACAGATTATTAGTTCCCCAAAATTATCAGATATGACTGAGTTTAGTAACAAATTACATATGACCACAATTACAAGTGTAAGCAAATGTGATCAGATCTGAGAACTAAAGAGCATTGCTGCACAGCATCAAGCAGAGGCAGTGAGTGCGTGACACCTATAGAAAAAGCCTGGCTGAGCCACTAACAACTCACTTCTGCACTCAGCTGCTGTCTGACAGTACTGAGGACATTATAAACCTGGCAAAATATTTGTGAAACTCATTTGAACTTAGATTTCATTACAAATGAGACAACCACGCCTTTCTCCATCATGTATGAAAAAATTCTCTCTAAATGTCAAATCCCTCCCTCTGCTATTTACCACACAAACCAGACTAAATCAGCAGTTGAACAGTGATTCAAGAAATGCGGGCACAATCCAAAACCTGGTATAAACAAGGATGTGTCTGTTAACTGTCATCAACGTGGCAGTCAGTGGAGTAAGTGTTAATATTCTACCTGAACAAGATTCAGGATGCAATTAAAAGTGTCATCTCACTAATACAGATTTATTGGCTCTGAAGAGGAAGATTTCAGTCAATTGGCCGGTGAATAATCCCTAGATATACACTCTGTAAAGCTCTTTGCAATTTGTTGTGAAGAAATAAACTCTAGACTATTATTTCACTACACACTGCAAAGATAAAAAGCTCTTCACTTGAGAGGAATACCTTTCTGGTTTTCAGTACAAAAAAATTAAAACAAGAAAGTGGTGTTAACTTGCACGCATGAGAAGCGCATCTCTGATTGTCAAGTGCTGAAATGTCAATTTGCCTTTGCTCTGTGATCTCAAAATTATTGATGCTAAAAAAGAGCATTGTCTTAAAAGAGCAAAGCAGACAGTACTATAAAAATAATGAGCTGGGAAGACTCTTAAACCTTTTACATAATAGAACCTCTCACTACACTGAGGAAGATTCCCTCAAGGGCCAGTGTAGCTCTTTTATTTTGGCTTAAACAGGCAAACACCGTAGCATCAATTAAAGAGGCCACTTATTTACTAAGCATTCAAAGTCTACAGCAGTTAAGAGGATTAATTGTCTTCATGCATATAAAATTTAAACATAAGAGACTAAAGACAAACCAACCTGGTCACACACAACTAACTTCAATTAACCTATCTGTACTCCCTAAGCATTTTTATTAATAAGCACAGACCACTGGTCTCAATTTAGATCCTGATCTTGCAACAAGTTTTCTTCCTGTGAACTGTGAGAGAGGGTGCACTGTCAGGAGAGGGCTTTAGAAGGAAAAAAAATGACAGCTCTTATAATAAACAGGACAGCTGCACTTCAATAATATGTCAGCAGAACTACAGTGGAAAACATACATGGAGATATCCAAAGCCACCCCGAGAAACTATTAGCATTTAAGCATTCAAATACTGCAACATGAAATACAAAAACAACTCTGTCTGCTAATAATAGACAGGAAACCATCCAATGTTACAAGCTATGGTTGCCCAGTTGATTTTCAGAGTAATTGTGCTGAAGAGATCTACATTTTTCACATTAAACATCCCAAAATGGGGACTAAATATACTTTATACTTACATAATCAAACTCTGATATCAGTCTCAAGCTTCAGCTCTGACAGGTTAGGAACCTGTGCTCCTCCTCACCTTCACTGCACAGAGTCACTAGCAAAGAGCCACAGCAGGGGTCAGGCCTTAGTAGTACACACTTGTCAATATTGCTTTTCAGCACTAAAGTCCTGTTCCTCCTAGTAGGTCTTGTCTCACAATGCAATATTACCTTGAAATCTTTCTGTGCTGTACTACTTGCAGTCATTGCTATGGACAAACGTGGGGAGACAGGAAAAGTTGTTAAACACTGTCAGTGTTGCAACCATAAGTGTTTATTTAACCCAACTGTACAGGATTTTTTCCTAACAAATACACTTCATTTAAGCATTTTTTAAGCTTTGTTCCTGTGTGGGTTACCAAGAATTGGAACACACTGTCCAGAAAGGCTGCAGTGTCTCTGTCCTTTGAGATTTTCAAAATGTCTCAGGACAGAGCTTTGAACAACCTGCTCTAGCTGCTCCTGCGCTGGGCAAGAGGGTCACACTAGGTCCCTGCCTACTGCAACAACTCTAACTCTCCAACAGCATTTAAAACAGAGGTATCCACTACTAGAGGCCTCTGTAACATGCCTCAGTCACCAAGCAAAACAACAGTAACACAAACTCCATCTCCACAAAGCCAGAAACCCCTAGATCATCTACAATACAGGAGTTTCTGTACAACACAGATTCTGATACTTCTGAACTCTTGATTTCAAGCCACAACACATCTTCAAAGTATTAGAATCCCACAAAGTATTAGAATGCAAGTCCCACATTCAACCCACGATGAAGGTGGTCTCGAGATAACACTACTTTTAACCAATCGCTTAATTTGCATAAGTGTCTATTCAGACAGACATTTTTCCTATGAGCTGCTAGCCCTTTCACTCCTGATCTGCTCAAGGCTAGGAAAGCTCTGCAGAGGGACCTGGAAAAGGCTGGATTCTTGTGATGAGGTCGATTGCATGAGGTTCAACGTGACCAAGTGCTGGGTCCTACACTTCAGTCCAAACTACCCCAAGAAGCGCTACAGGCTTGGGGAAGATCGGCTGGAGAACTGCTCGATGGAAAAAGACATTGGAGTGCTGACTGACAGCTGCTGAACATGAGCCAGCAATGCGCCCAGGTGGCCAACAGCATCCTAGCCTGCATCAGAAATAGTGTGGCCAGCAGGACTAAAGAAGTGATCATCTCCTGTACTTAGCACTAGTGAAGCCTAAACCATGGTTTAATGGGCATGGTGGCACTGGGTTGATAGTTGGACTTTATGATCTTAGAAGTCTCTTCCAACCTTTATGGATTCTATAGAATTGCCTCTGGTAACAACTGGAAGTGCTGTAACAGGATTCTAGAATCAGGGAACCATTTTTGGGGGGGTTTGTGGTGGGGTTTTTTAATTCAGACTTCCAATAAATAGAAATTAGTCCACAAAATGTTACAGTTCTCAGCCACAACAACTCATTTTTTTTCCTATGTGCAAGCTGAATGGATTTGATGTCAATACTATTAGCGAAGTGAATAAAATTAGGGATCAAGACCTAAAAAATTATTTTTTTTAAAATTAAGTCTTGATTTCTATTGCAATTGAAAGTCAAGAGGTAAGGTCTTATGTACACTAAACCTGTGAGGAATACAAGAAAATCACATCAGATAATTACACAGGCAAAAAATACAATTATTCATTTAATAACATCTTTCCTAAGCAACCATTTTAGACAGAAACAATTGGACAACAGTTTTTTTAATGACTGTCTTTCACAGTAACATTTCATGAAATTTAGGCCAGTTGTGATGGTTGTTAACCAAGCAAGCCATCTGGCTTTGAGTAAAGATCCAAATAGGAATAGTACATTAAATCAAAACTAAGTTATGTGGAAATCCTTTGGGTTAGTGCAAATTTGCAGCTGGATTAGCAAAGCCATTTCACACTTGGTTGAAACACCTGCATGGTCCCCACAAGCACAATGCAGTGTCTGAACACCTAATCTTCACCATGCAACACTAACGTGAGGAAGACCGTTGATAATCTCTCTTTTACAACTGGAGAGGTGTTTGGTAAAGATGGGCTCAATCCAGAAGTACAGAGGTAATGAAGCAGAGGTCAATGCAGAAGCAGAGGTAATGATGTGCTGTGCTAACTTCCACTCATTAAGTAGTGGGTGTTCAGAGCTGGTAAGCTCCCAGCAGCTAGAAATAAGAGTCTGTAAAGAGATCAGGTCTGGCTGCATAAGTGACTGATCCAGTCCACAGTCAACTGTCAACAACCTGCTAAACTTAGAGGACTAGGCTCCACTTCTCATCCCGCAAAAGCCCAATGCTTTATGTAAAGAAAGCTCAGCTTCTAAAACAAAGGAAAAAAAATAATCCAACTATCTTTCAACCTTTGAATGAGCGTTCAAATCACCAAGGTGAAGCATGACTCAAAACCCCAATCCACCAAAATACTGGCAAGGATGAGGTGGTTCTTGTTGAAACTCCTCTGCATAAGTAATATTGCCGATGAGAAAAAGACGCTATCTATAGCTCAGTACCTACAGTATTATGCGTGCGACACCACAAACCCAAACTCACATTTCTGTCCCAAAGGAACGAAATAAAGGAAAAACCCAAGCAGAATTTCTCTCACTCGGGGCAGGCATTCCAGTCAGAACATCTCAGCATATCATGGCGTCTCCGCTTTTGTTTTCAGCTGCTTTGTACATGAACAGCATTCAGCTGCTGTCAGCCCAGGAAGTGCCTCTGCAATTCAGCTTCACCCATCAGAGAGCAGAGCTCTGGCTTCAGGTGAAGGCTTCAAACAAACGGTTGGCTATGAGTTATTCATAACTGGTGGAGGAAACAAGGGCTGGATTATTTCAAAAAGTCATTGCCACTTTAAAGGCATATAAAATGACAAAAAGCCTATGTGCTTGTTTAGGTACTTTGGAGAAACTTAGTCCAAGTTACCATTCAAGAGCCACAATGAAAGTCTGAGCCTCCAAAAACCAAAACACTTCAATCACAGCCTTTTCCTTTCCTTTAGCACTTTGTACACATTAGCAGGTGTACTCCTCATTTTATGAAGACATCAGATGTGAGTAGATGCCTCACCTTGCTTTGCACTGTGGTACACACTGCCTACAGTGTTCCCTTAACTAGTTAATTTAACTGGCAGTGTTGCCAGCAATGTTAATAACATTAGGTTTGAGGCACATCAATCAATCGAATTAAAACTGACCAAAAGACCGGCTGAAGAGCAATCAGAAGAGGTTTTGCAACAGATCTCCATGAAGGCACTCTAGTCCCCAACAACAGCTATCTCGTTTGAGAGGGATTAGGACAGTATCAAAAGTACAAGCGTGCGGAACAAATCACCAATTCTGGAATGAAAAGGTTGCATGAGAAGATAGACTCTCGCTTCTGAAAACCCTTATTATTCAGACAGTAAAATTAATATCAAAGCAACTAAAAGATGTTTTCCTTGCTCCAGCCAGCCCAAAAGGAAGAGTATTTCCACATTCTCCACATCACGCAAGGCGCTGTCAGACTTGCCCATCACCGATTTGCATCCCAAACAGGATCCGCAAATGTTGAGCTGCGAGTCTGAAACCCACTACCAAATCTCATCAGTACAGAGGGCATAAACCTGGTACAGGATTCTGCAGTATTAAGTCCAAGTGTAAAAATGTTAATTCAAGGCATCAAGCTGCCCTCAATATACAGAGAGTAGTATGATAATTAAAAAATCTCTATTTTTAGTAGTTTGAAAATCATCAATTCTCCACAAGAGAAGCAGAAGCAGGACAGGTGACACTGGATCCCATAAAGAGGAGATATAGAATGCATCAAGGCCATCCTTAGACAGCATTGTAACCTATACAAAGCAAAGCTCTTGTCCCTAATGCAATATGTGCTATTTAAATGATAAAGACTTATCTTTAACCTTGTATTTCATGCTTTCTAGACTGGCAGAACCACTTGAACCTAGGAGTCTCTGTGTCTAGTTTTCATTGCTTGTCTGTCACCTTTTGTTTTTCCTCTTACATTCTGTGTGCATACAGCTGGTGTGGAAAGAACCTCAGACTGAACAGAACTAAAAATTACTGGGAAATCCTCACTGAAGAAGAAATTGCTGCATTATAGGATTAGTCTGTTGAAAAAAACCTATTTTTTAAAGCTGTGAAAAACGTAGAACATGAACATGTGCAAAATCAAGGTTGGCTGGTGCAGAGGAGGTTCCACATGCATATGAGAAGGAACTTGTTTGCAGTGAGAGTGACTGGAAATGTTTAAAACCCGCCAGGATATGTTCCTGTGTGACTTGATCTAAGTGATGCTGCTGTGGCAGGGGGAACGGACTAGATGATCTTTAGGGATTGGAAGGGACCTCGAATGTCTTGTGATTCTGTGTGAAACGTTAAAAATCCCAAATAAATCAGCCCTTTTTAGCTGAATGTTTGCTTCCTTTGGGTTTAGGTACAAGTTCAGACCCAGGTCCCATCTAACAGTCCATGACAATTTTTTTTAATTATGCAGAACAGAAATTTATTAAAAACGTCGCAGTAGTCACAGGCACTGAAATGTTCATTACCCAAACCTCAGTTGTCCAGAGTTCCTGCTAGCTGAAATAAGGTTGTATGCTTCTGTATCTAACTATCAGGGGAACTTATTTAACGTGATTAACTGAAGCCCTGTTCCTCCGAATTCATGCTCCCTCTGACATTTGGATTATTAAAGCTATAACTGGTCTGAAAAAGAAAAGGCTAAAATGAGCTAAGAGGCAACGACTACTCTAATGACTTTGTTATTTTAAAAAGAACACCAGGTGCTTACCCAGGCAAGCAGAAGACAGTACCCCACTTTGAATGGCCTGTGGTGGACTCCGACATGATGCTCAAAGGCACAGAAAGGCCTGAGACGAAAGAGTACAAGAGTTACAGTAATGTGATTACATGGTTGCATAGTTAAGGAATGTGAAAGTCTTGATGGTTCAGTTGCAAGTCTGCTGGTCATTTTGTGTGTGTAATTATTATTGATTTACTTCTTGATGGAATCTTGGAGAAAGCACAGAAAAAAAAAAGACATGAATGAGAGGATCCAGATGCAAATGCAGGCTGCAAATGGTCTTTTCTCTTGGCATTAATTATTGTAATGATGTTTTAAATTCTGCTTTCTATGAGATAAATTTTTGTTCTCTTTGACTTGAGGTTATCGTGTACTCTGCTTCAGCAAAATAAAGCAACTGTATGTGCAGCAGGCACTGAAGGCAAAGACTCAATAAAAGAGCAGCATGCTTTTCAATCTGGCTTTTTAAAACATTCACTATCAGAGGGCTTTGGAGGTTTAAGGGATTAGATACCATGACACATCTGTCAGATTATTATGTAAGAAAATTCTCCTGCTGTTCTCTGTGGATAGGATATCTGCTGTGGAATATTTAAAAGTAGTTTCAAAAACAAAACCACATAAAATGTGCAATATTTCAGTTGCTTCAGAGTGTGTTTTCATGGGGAAAAAAAATAACTTTTGCTGAGCTAAAAACAATTTGTGTTTAGTGCTCTGACTGCAGGATTGTCTCTGAACACGGATTAGCAGAATACACATGCTTTTACTGTTCACAACAGAGATTATGCAAAAATATTGGGGTTTGTAGGTTGTCCTAACAGCTATAATTTACAGAGCCAGCAATCACCACCAGTGTGCAAAGAAGAGCAAAGAAACATGAAATGGTAATTCATGCTACACTTGAGCTACATGCTTAAAAGCATTTTAAATCACTGCTGAAATAAGGAAGCTTTTCCATATAACACAAAAACCAAAGTAACATCATGAAAAATACCTAATGCCATCCTGCTGCCCATGCACTTCGTTCACTAACCATTAGTTCTTGTCGTGGCATGGCAGCAGTCCCCATGTCCTGCTGCTGAGGGCACTGCAGACCAATGACCAAACTCCAAATTCACATCACATGGGGCTGGAGAGCTGCAGCCTCATTAAAATTATTATGAGAAGCAGAAGTCTGAAGCCATCATCCACCAGCAGTCGGATACGACAGATTTAAACAATTATTGTAAGCTCTATATCGGTCAATTCCGATCTTCAGGTTCTGCAATTCTCACGCCCCTGCTGTGCTCTTTTAGACATCTCACCCTTACAGCAGGGGACCAGATGATGCAGGGCTGTTTTGAAGGTAAGAGCTACAGTGCTGCGTTACACAAACAAATCACAGAAGCAAACACAGCAAGAGTCAAGTTGGAAGTTTCTCCAATTCCAATAATTTCTGTCCCTGAGCAGCTGAAATCTACTTTTGCCAGAAATTCTATCACCAACTGCATAAGACATTTTAGGCTCTGCTTTGCATAGGCAGATTAACTCAAAATAGTTGTCACTAGACCAAAACCACAAAGAGGCAGACTACAGATCAGCAAAGAGGGGGAACATTAATAAAAACAGACAAAATACGGGGGAACAGGTGGCAGATTTTGTATTATGTATAAATACATATAGCTATTGTTTCTCCAAAACCTGACCTGCATAGGAGCCCAGCATGACCATGAAACTATTCACTGCTCAAGGATCAACCACATCTGATTTTTAATGCTGACATTACCACAACTTGGAACAACAGGGCTATGGCTGGTCTCAAGCACTAGACTGTTGCTCTCAAAGGGTGCAGGCTAAAGCCAAGAAAAGTCTGTGCGGCTGCACTGTGTATTAGGGCACTCCTTAAGCAAATGAAGCTCTCAGTGCAGACACACTCAGTTGTTCACCACGGCAGAAACATCATCCCACCTACACAGTGGCCTGCTTTCAGCAACTGGGAACTTAAAGTGCAGCACATTCCCAGCCATACAAACTCATTTCACCACAATTTCATGAACTTGGCCCTAGGAATGGAAGCTTCACTATTTCATTGTTTGCATTCTTGCAAAACAGAGCATCATGAGCAGATAAATGGAGATACAATTACATTGCTCATTCTGATATGACTGTCTGTGTACATGTTCCTGTGTGACTTGATCCTGCTGTGGCAGGGAGATGGGATGATTAGATGATCTTTTCAGGTCCCTTCCAATCCCTAAATGTTCTGCGATTCTGTGTACCACTGACAGTCACACTGAAGTCACACTAGGGTTAGTATTACAAAATCAAGTACAGTCTATAAAACAAAGGGATCCATATGGCCCCGCAAATGTCTTCCTGAATTCACCTCCCCTTGAGCTGAATCAGCATATCCTCATGCATAAAACTAGCCAAAATTATTTTTCAAGAACCCTTACTTATTGAAACAGGAGTTTCAGAAATGCTCTATTTCAATCTCAGCTGTGAAACATGCAGAGTCACAACTCCTGAACACTTCAGCAGCCTCGGAATTATTAGTCTATGCTTCAGTTCTTATTTAGTCTGAAAATATTTGAGAAAAGGGCGATGCCCTGGCTAGTCAGAAAAACATGTTTATTGACTGATCTACTTTTCCAGAATTCTGGACTTAGGTATTTTGAGCACGTGTGCACATGGATGCAGAGCTGTAAATACACACCATTTTGTTTTATTTACATGCAATCTCTACACTTAGACCTAAGGCATCTCAAGCAGATATCTCTGCTACTGGAAATGAAAAGCTAGTTCAATTCAATGCTTATGCACAGGCTGCAGAGAGAAGCAAGAAAGGCTCTTGAGGGGCAGAGTCTGCCTGACACACACAGGGTCACTATCTGTGCACAGAGGTCTCAGATCAAGAGCTGTTATTCCAACAGACACACCACAACAAACAAACATGAGCTGAAAGCCTCCGGCACAGCCAAATCTTTGCTTAGCTCTCTGGAGCCAAACCTACTCTCGCTCTCACACTGAGCACCTATCAGAATTACCCTTTTGTCCTTCTCAAGGAACTTTCACAGAATACTGAGCTCTGAAATAAAGTATTTTATTTTTCAATAAACAGGGACATGTACACTTAAAAATACAGAATATTGAACATAATTGTCTTTTCAGTGACCCACACACCCAGCAGTTTCTGGCTCCAGCAACTGTTCCATGTGAAATCCCTAAGTATTAAAAGTATGCTATCATTTGTGTTGCCTCTAGCCACACTTAGATTCAAATTCACTGCTATTTTACACACACATCATGTTTGATTTCTGTTACTATGCATCATCCACACTCCTAATAAACAGGATGGGCTGCTTGTTTAGCTATAGCAATTCTTCAGCACCTCCATTTTTCCAGCTCTCTGACCTCCTCCATCCTTGCCTGAACATATCATTCATCTGACATTTTATTGGACCCCCTTAAGCAAATCCTAGTAAAGCAATTTGGCCTACAGGATCTTTTCAAGGGTCTTTGCAAAGTTTGGGACTCACCTGAGGGCATTTATGCTGTTGAGCATCAGGAAGCCCCTGGCACAAGCTGCAAGTGGGACCTCCAGCAGCACCACTGCCTGAGGGCCCCAGTTTACAGTATGTCCTCCCAAACACAAACCTACTGCGTGCACCGTTACTGTCCTGAAGAAATGTCTATTACTGGGACACTGGAAGCAACTAGAAAATTTACAGCATTTAATTTCTACTGGCTTAGCAGAAAAATAACTGCAACATACCTGGATCTCTTTCACTTCAACCTCTGAAATGCACAGGAAATAAAACAAGGAGAAAGGAGTCAAACTATTCATTCTCCTGTGCATACAAAAAGGGAGAAAAAACCCACCCTTCTCAGCCTGGCATGAGACAGACTTTCTTTTTCATCTCCTCCTTTCCTTTGCCTGCTGTAAAAAGAGCTACTCTTGTTCGAGCCTACATATACCTTATGATCTAGCACTGCTCTAAGTTAAGTTATAAGACCGTGCCCCAACATTTTTATGCCAGCTAGGGAACACAAGTTAGGGGAACACAAGTTACAGTAACACATAGACAGTGTAAACAACTGACTTGCCAAATACAAGTTAAGAGAACTGAGACGAGTAGATTCTGTACACTGAGGTTAGGCATTTGTTGTCTGAAAATGACCGTCTACATTACTAATCTCCTTTTCTTTTGTTTATCTCTAGTTCTGCTTTAAAAAAAAAAAAAAAATCACAATATCAGTTCCTAACTTAAGATGGACACAAGATAGGAGTCCTTAAGAAAAACACCTCAGGGAGCTTCCACATGCTTTCCTGAGTATCTTGACATATCTTGACGGCATTGGGGCATTTTAGCTTTGGGACTAAAAGAATTAAACAAACCTGCCTGGATATGTTCTTGTGTGACTTAGTCTAGGTGATCCTGCTCTGGTAGGGGGATTTGACTAGATGATCTTTCAAGATCCCTTCCAATCCCTAATGTTCTGTAATGCAAAATGCAATAGTCTCTACACACAAGATGGTGACAATCATCAATATCAAAGAAAAAATTAAAAACCTCCACACCTTTCTAGGCCTATAAGGCTTCTTTCAAGTCAATCGAAAAACCCAATCTGTATCATGCCAAAGCATTTAAGAAAACTAAAAACGTTAACTTTTAGTCTTCTTAGCCAAAGAAGACCTACGAATGTGAAGTCTGCTGTTTAAAAAAGTTTCTAACATGAAAAAAAGCAGCTGCTGAAATGTTTCAGCAGACGTATGCTAAATGCAATCTTAATGAATGAGGAAACATATTGTTCATAAACATCCGAAAGACAAAAACATAATCCATAAAACATACATCATCAACAGCCATAAACCCAACTAATAATTGCACCACATCCATCACACTCAGAGGTAGGTAAAACACAGACTAAAACAGAGGACAATATGTTCCTGTTGCAGTGTAAAATGGCCCCCTGCCTGAAGCGCGTACAGTGTGCCTATGTTGCTCTCTTTTGGCGACTGTGCAGTACTGACACAAACGTCTCTGCTGCAATTGCAGCCATTAAAAAAAGTAAATGTATTCAACTCACATTCTAAAACTGATCATATAAATAACTCTTAGCTTCTGATTTTAAATACTCCTAAAAGCTGATTATTTTTTCATTATTTCAGCTAAGAAATTGCTATTTACATAAAAATTTACATGAAAGGTAGCTACTTTGAACAATCTCCCTTTATAAGGCTTAAGCCTTCAGCCCCACATGCTATGTTTATACCGTATCTGCCGGCATAATATTCATTTAAAATATGTATGTTGAAATGAAAGAATAATTTCTGAAAAAATATTAAGTCACTTTTGTTCTTTCACATGGAAACTGCAGCCACACTATTACCCAAGGTTAAAGCAGGAACTGTAAAGCCCAGCAAACAAAGCACTCAGTGAAGACTTCAGTGTAAACAGTTACTTGTGCATACTGTCCGCATAAAGATAAAATGACAATTAAAACAAACTGACCCATTCACTTCATGCTGTAGCTTGCTCAGACAATCCCTAAATTGCTCATAGGGAAAAGACCCAGCAGAGTTTCTTACACAGTCCTTCCCACCTTATATATTCTCCCACATCTTGCCCACATCGGGCCTTTCCTATGCTCACAAACCAGCCAGTTTAAATTCTTCCTTACCTGACACCATCTCACCAGTGATCTCCCTATATCTTTGTCTTCCTTAGCACTCGTTCTAGTAAGTCTCCTCCATGGTAGCCTGTTTGCATGTAAATCTGTTGTGCTATAAAATGTTTAATAATCCCTGTCCTTTCCACCAGTTTGTGCAGCATAAAACTGCAGTAATAACGTTTATAACCAATTCCATGTGGTAGTTATACAGGGCTAAGTAACCTTCAGGCTATTTCTCATTCGGGGCAAATAAGCTAAATTAAAGAGATTAATCCTCGGGGTACACATGGGCTTACAGGTACTAAAGGAGGGCAAATACTTTTCTCCACTTATTTTTGTGAATAAGTCAAATCAAGAACAATCTTCTTAAATTAAGCACTCAAACTCGCATGCATACAAACAGATGAGAATTATTCCTCATTAACACAGGAGAACCTTAATGGTTCTCTTGGATTTCAATGGCACAAAATGAGATGCTCAGTCCTTTCACCGAGAAGTACCAATGTTTGGGACACATCATTTTAGCCACCCCATTTCAAAAGCCTTGTCCCCCTTTTTCTGTGAACAGTAAACACACAGATGTGCAAAAAGATACCAAATAACTTACAACATCCAGAAATATCTTGTCTGTTAATATCTGTTTATCCTGTATGATCCAGAGGTAATCATTGTATCTGTGGGAGGATTCCTAATCAATCACAGCAGGAAACAAGAAAGTTAAACTAAGTGAGAGCTTCTGAACATCTTTACAACTCCCCTAAAAATCTGTGAGGGAGCCTGTGCAGCTGAACTGCTGCAAACATACACAGACCAGAGCAACAGCAGCAGAAATGCCATTTGATTAGCATTTCCTCTACAGTTGTTACTCTAGCAGTAACTAGTAGAAGTTGAGCTCGGCTATCCTGATGAGTGAAATTTTAAACTAATGGTTACACATAAATAATGAAGAGAGACTAAGAGAGACATACTTCAGTCAAATTATTCTGCCAAAATCATGAATGTTAAGAACATACAGTGCAGCACTGCACCCTAGAAGTTAACTTCCCAAATGTGTATCTGTGCAACATACAATAAACCCAAACCAAGAGTGATTTTCAGAGGAAAGGATATCAGACAAACTGAAACAATGGAAACTGATGTCAAGAGCACCAGAATGTAAATCTAACTACATGAAAAACTGAAGTTAGAACGTTATAGAAGACAAAACACAGACTGAGGGGTGACTTCATTAATGTTTATAAATATGTGAAGGGCAAGTTCCAGGAGGATGGAGCTAGACTCTTTTCAATGTCATCTAGTGGTAGGACAAGGGGCAATGGGTGTAAGCTGGAACACAGGAGGTTCCACATCAATATGAGAAGGAAATTCTTCACAGTGAGGGTGACACGGCACTAGAACGGGCTGCCCAGGAGGGTTGTGGAGTCTCCTCCTCTGGAGATATTTAAAGCCCACCTGGATATGTTCCTGTGTGACTTGGTCTAGGTGATCCTGCTGTGGCAGGGGGATTGTACTACATGGTGTTTCGAGGTACCTTCCAATCCCTCATGTTCTGTGAAAACATCATCCCTAGTAATACAGTGCTAAAACAGTTTAAAAATAAGCAGTAGTTAGGACATCTGCCTTAAATAAAAACAACAAGCCAAATTGCTGACAACTCATGTTTTAATGAAATAAACAAGCACACCTAACAAGAAACTTTAAACTAGTCCCAAAGCAGATGTGAAGAATTATGGGAAGACCCCAAGAAAGTCTGCTGCAGCAACTGCAGCCCCCTCTTCCTGTGAGCAGTTTCAGATCTCTCTCCTGGGGCATCAGCCTGTTCACAAGGACACAGCCAAAGGACCACATCTTAGATAGCAAAATGCACAGAGGAAACTTTCTATTCAACCTTTATGTCAGATCACTACTATTGCAAATCACCTTAGGGCAAAAACCAAGGAGGAGATACCTGGGCTCAGCACAGACACAAATATTGTGAATCACAGCTGAAGCATTTGGTATCAACACTCACTGTTCTTATACTTTCACTGGGCAATCATGCAATCTGCTGTGCAGCCACAATTCTGCTTCTTGCTTGAATTCTTCCTACTAGCACCCTGATGGGGTTTGTGCCATCACTTTGAATCAGGCAGAAGAGTGTGCTTCTCTAAAGCAAAAGCGTGTGAATTCCCATAAACTAACTGCAGAACAAGTCTTTTTAGCTTTCTGCTGCCCTCAGATACAGACCTGTCACTTGTGCGACCAACTAGAACACAAGCAATCCCATTTTAGAACTGCACTGCAAGGTGTAAGAGCTCAATCTTTAGAGCACTTGACACAAGTTTATGTCTAATGCTCCCTAACATGGGAACAGTCACAGTAATGTCTATGCATCCCGCTCCAAGCCTGCAAAATCTCCTGTTCCGTACAGTACCACCCACCACTGCATCTCCCTGAAAGCCAGCACAGACAAACCAAAACACAGTTTTCTGCTCAACACTATTAAAGGCCTCTTGATTCCTTGGAAGGACCATCCTATACAGTTCGGTATGCCACCCTTATGCCATTTCTGAATCCTGGAGACCAAGAGGAAGGGAAAATGAAGGCTCCCTTCACTCTTTCAGGTTGGAGCTCTGCAGCTGGCAGGATGCAGCCTGTTACATCCACAACCCTTCCCGGTTCAGTCCAGTTAATACACCGTTGCTGATACGACCTAACAAACAATTCCAGTTACAGTTAAGCCCAAATGTGAACAGAAGGCACAAATTTCATGGTTACAGTCCCTTGACTCAGCTGATGTACCTAAGCACAACTTTCTACCACTGAGGTTTTATTAAGGGTCACACAGATTATTTAGCCTTTTAATTTGCATTTAACAGAATAAATGCAAGGTTAAATACCAAATCCCAATAACCCATAGTAAGCAGAGGGGGGAAAGCATCCTGAAATACTGAGCTTTAAAAACTCAATTAAAAATATAAATAAATAAATAGCCAATTATTCTTTTTGCAATTATTTTAACTTTGATCTTTAAAATCTGCAAGTTGACTTATATCCTATTGCTATGGAAATAAAATCATTTTTACAGCTGATAAACACTCAAGTTTACTAGTTATTTAAATCCTTTTTGGATTTTTTGTTTTCACTTTCAATTCTAACAGAGAAAAAGTTTAAGCTTTTAATAGCAAAACATTCTTTTACTTGATGTTCTTAATTGCAATTATTGGTTTAAACTAGAAAACTCCTTTGGGGGGAGCTTGAGAAGAGTTTGGGATTTTCTTCCTTAACTTGTGCAGCAGTAATTAGAAAACATTTGGCTTTTTTACATTTCTGATAATCTGCCTTTCTCTCTTCCAAACAACCACAAGTCTCCTGTATCATTAAGATTGCACGAATTAGGTTTGCAAGTCAATCCCCACATCACCCATGGCACACTTAATTCACATGTTAGTAACATTTCAGACTCCTGGGTAACACTAGTACTTTATGTTACATTATAAAAACACTAAAGATGTAATTTTCACAATGTCACACAACTCAAGACACACAGAAAAAGCAAACTGCTTTTAGAAGCGAGTGAACTTTTAAGAGGTGATGCCACCCTCTAGTTGTATTTTTGTAGGTGGCAATTACAGGCTTCCTGAAAGCATTTCTGACTAAGTGCCATTCACTGTACTTTGAAGAGAAGCCCTCATATTAGTACCTACTCAGCCTCAGAAATATTACAACCCAGAGGAGTTTGACTGAACTCGATTCAAAGCATATGGTTTTCCAGAAACCATCATGACAGATTTCCTTCCAGCCTAATCCTGACAGTTTAAATCTATTCACTCCTGCTGCCCAAGCCCACCTCCTCAGCAGCTTGACTGCCCACTGCTGTGAGAGACTGTCCTTCCAGAGGTCCCAGAAAGGACAGTGAGGCAGCTGCAGGACTGACCCCGAAGAGCTTGGTGCATGCCTACTTGTCTAATACTTTCTGTAGATTAATGCTTCTCAAAATACTATCTGACAACATCCAACTGCACAAATGCTGCCAACACCTCAATATTCCACCTGCTAAAATCACATTAAATTGTTTGGAGTTTTTAAAAAATAATTACTTTGTATTAATTTGTAGAAAAATACTGTTATCCTAAGAATTGCTCCTAAGTAGAGGTAGGAGCATTTGCATCATTTGTTTAAAAGAAAGAGCGTCCATAGGAATTAAAGCTTCCCAAAGCAAATTTTATCAGTATCCAATAATTACCATTACAAAAAGGGCAGGGTAATTATTGCTAGGCTTGACCTAGGTAGTTATTGTAAGGTCTCACTTGACCTTGACAACAAAAACACATTTGGTTGAGACAAACCTCTTTCCATTCCACAGCAATTTCGCAGAACACAGTAATAATAACAGTTCAGAAAAATTATTAGTAGTGCTGAATTCCTTTACTGCCCTGGCACCACAAAACCTTAGTCCTTTGTACTGAAGAACTTGAGTTCAGAAATTAATTACTTTGCCAGTGTTTTGAACAAGTCTATTCTGCAAGCTGAGACAGCCCTCCATTCTTGGGAAGGGGAACTGTTTTTTATAAGCTTGCCCATGCAGACTTACAGAACCAAAATATAAATGAAGCACAGCATTAGAGGGATTGGAGGACTGGAACTTCCTGCAGATCAGAAGCTCTGCTTGACGCAGACCTTGCCATCAGCATCGTTGCTATTGGAAACACTGGTTACCACATGTGGTATAACTGGTGACATTACTGATACCTGCTGAGGACCAGAGGAGAAGAGACAGAACAGCGCACAGGCAGCATGACAGCATGTGGTCTGCAGTGCGCTGGTGCTTTGTCACACGGCTTAGCTGCACTCCGACTTCTACATGCAGTTCCCAGAACTAGAAATAATATCAATTCAGTAGCCTGAGGCCAACACAACCACCCTGTTAAACCATTTCTTCCCACAGAATAGCAGAGATTGGTACTAAACTTTATACAGGTAGGAACTCACGAAGAGAGCGTTGCTCAACTCCAGTTACTATACTGAAGGCTGATAGCTCACCAGCAGGCGTGCAGTGAAAGTAAAGTTGTTTCTTTTAAAGAGAACTTTCTGTCTTTCAGAACGATTTCTTTAAAATTTTGTTTCTAAAGAAATTTTCTTTAGAACAAAATAACACAACACAGGAAATGGCACTTTATTGTTGATTAAATACCTACAATATACCTATATACTTCCTGCTGAGGCTTCTGCAAGCTAAACTGCAGCTCAGGTGAGATACAAACTCCTAAACAACACAATATGCATAGTCATGTCAGCTTTTTTATCAATAATGATAACATCCAGTAAAACTAAAGATATCTATACAATTGTCCACATAAATAGCAGACAACTAAAACAGAAGTGTGTATCACTTTTATTTACTCGACTTGAATGTAATAGTCAGCCAAGCTCTCCTCACTGTGTCATTGCAGTGTGAAGGAGAAAAAGTCACTGTGAAATAGAACCTGTTATTCCAAAAGGTCAACTGAGAGCCAAGCTTCTTCCTAACATGACTGTTTCTAAAGTAATAGTAGCCTTTAATTTTTGGCACCAGAAGGTCTGCAAGCTCAAGGGTTGCTGACAAACAAAGGATATGTAGTGGCCCATTAAAGACCTCACCATCTCAGTTGAGCGCACTCTTCTTCTGGCAGAGGCCAGGTGGTCTGTTCTTATACAAAGGCTGGTGAGACTGAAAATATGGCTACAAAATATTACACAAAAGGTGCTGTTTTCAGAGCTAGTTTGATATCAATGACCGCTCAGTGAGTGGTACTTTGACAACATACACACACTTAACATAACTGTAAGTAATGAAGCATAAATACTACCCCTATAACCCACCTAATTTGGGAGAATAATCTGATATATCAACACACTCCCAGGACTGATCCATGGGATTTGCTCCCCCCCACAAAAAGGGCCCCTTTTAGGAAGACTGACCACCTCAGTTACACTGTTTACCTGAGAAATTAAGCTCGTATTTGCAATTGCAATTTTTGTTTGTAGAAGCTAGAGCTATCTTGCAGTTTATGAACTCACCACCAGCAATCTAAAATGATCTGTGTATATTGTATACTTTAATAAACCATGACATGAGGAGTGACCTTATTAATGTTTATAAATATGTGACAGCTAGGTGTCAGGAGGATGAGCCAGGCTCTTCTCAATGTCATCTAGTGATAGGACAAGGGGCAGAAGGTGTAAGCTGGAACACAGGAGGTTCCACATCAATATGAGAAGGAACTTCTTCACAGTGAGGGTGACAGAGCACTGGAAAGGGTTGCCCAGGGGGGTTGTGGAGTCTCCTCCTCTGGAGTTGTTTAAAACTTGCCTGGATATGTTCCTGTGCGACTGGTCTAGGTGATCCTGCTCTGGCAGGGAGATTGGACTAGATGATCTTTCGAGGTCCCTTCCAATCTCTGATGTTCTGTGCAATTCATGCACCCGACTATCTTCTTGTATAAATGGCTGGGCCTACAACAAAGGCTGTTGGCACAACAGGTGTTGGGCTAGTAGTCCCATAGGAGATACTACTCATGGACCTGATTCACTTGTTAAAAGCAACTGGACGTACAGCAAACAGGATATTTGTGCATCTGGTGTCAAACTTATAGCCACTAAAATGAAACACTAATGCCAAGCAGTTGTTTTACCATCACTAATAAAGCATGCATTTGTGCATTTGAAAGTAGTAGTACAACAGACAAATGTGTTTCAAAGTACATTAACTGATTGATGTTTGGGCAACCTAAACATGTTTTCCATTAAGAAGAACTGTACTTAAACATAGATGAGAACATGTATTGAGATGGTTTCAACACTGATTCACATTACATGATAATTCACATTGCTGTTAAAGTTTTTCCCCTCAAACCAACGTTTGTTAACACCTGGAAGTTATAAAATGTACACAACTGTTTTCTTTACCTGGGGAAGCTGGAGGTGAGCAGAAAGATGGAGAGGAAAACTACACATTTTCACAGTCCAGAAGGAAAAGTCACTGACAGTGGCATCTTCCTCTACCACAGCAAACAGACACAGTACTCTTGACAGCTGTAACAATGTGCGTGAGCAAGGTAACAACAACTTGTAAACTGGAAAATAGAAAACACTGTACACTGCTTTTCCAGAAACATTCTCTTGCTACCAATGTTACCATTATTCATGAGTTGTGACCAGTACTGTCATACACTATGGCACACCTGTGGAGAGAAGCACCGAGCTTCCCAGTATGTCAAAAGGTGTATCACAGCAGAACAGAGCAAGGGAGACATTTCTGGTTCACGTCCCACATCCAAAACAAACCCAGAGGATGTCCGACAGGAGAGAAACACTCTGAAACCATGACAGACAAAACCTAAATTATATGCACACTCTATGCTTGGTGTGCACTGCAGTGAAGTTTAGGGCACTCCGAGTATTACCCAACCACACAGCTGAATAACCCGGCAAATTATCCCTCAAATTAAGGTAATCAAAGACTAAAAAGTTGCAGTCAGGTTAATTTTTATCAGCATTGGTAAACTAAAGTGCTAGAGAGCTTAATTTTCACTATGCCAGTAAGCTTTCTCATTTGCTTTTAGTTGCATAATATATTAAACACCAAAGCAACCGACAGCAATGAACTTGAACCACCCTAGAGCACATTTCTCTTGTCCTATGTCATTTTGATGCAGCTATTTCCCACATTCTCTGAATCAGAATAAAAGATTAGAAGGCTTGAATCCTATACAACTGTGGCAAGAAAAGCTCAGTCCCACAAAGAGCACAAAAGCTTCCCCACAAACTGTGAGGAGGGAAGAGCCTCTATGCCCAAGGACCTTACTCAGCAATCATCTTATAATAGGGCTGAATAGGAAAGAGTAACTGGGCTGGAATAATGCCCACCTATTCCAAGCCTGACATCTCTGAGATAGCTACTCCTTACCAACACAGTTACTAAAATCGTGTACTGCACAATGCCCCCAATTCATTAGGTACTGGAGAAAGTACAGAGATCTGCACAGGACAATTACTTCTCTTTTAGCAATATCTGACTCATGTAGTTGCTATGTAAGGGTCACTGCATATCAGTTATTTTACCAAACACACACTTGTACTCAGAGTCTGAAGCTGTGTGCAGCCCACAAGACCCTGGCAGAGCAAGCAGTGTCAGAGCTGCAAGAAAGTAACTTCAGTGAGAGCTGAGACCATTCCGCACTCAGCGTGCCTACACGTGAGGGCTGCTGGGGCACAGGTGCACGCTCCTGGAAACACATACTAGGCTCCCATATCTATCTATTCTGGTGTCAGATGTATCATTCCCGAGCACGGCTGGTCCAGTTGTGCATCGCTCAGAGCTGTATTTCTCTTTGTAAAGTAAATTAATTCCATCCCTCTCATGCAGGGACAACCACAGCGCTTCCAATACCCAAGTGAGATCAAGAAATCTGTGCACCACACAGATGTTTGACCTTCAAATGGAAAGCTTCTGTCTAGAAAAAAAGGGTCCTCTATGCCCCGAGAAGCTTCTAAAAAAGAGGCAGTGAATCTTAGGGAAATGTGGCAGGAACAATTCAGTGGGCATGCTGCTACAGGTGTCAGATGACACACTACAGCTCAGTTAAAATGAAGTAGACTCTTATCTGCTGCAATAGATCAAATCATTCCTACAAAGATGGGCACAAGCAAAACCTTTAATATGTAACCCACTCCAGGACAATGCATTCTCTTACCAGACATCTATAACTTTTCATAGCCTTTTTGGGGTACACTCTGCTTCATTACTATCACCCTCATTCTTTGCAGTGAGTGAACTGCCTACACCACCAAACTTCACTGCAGCAGCACGCTGCATGATGAGTAGCTGCGAGCAGTGGCTTGGCAAGGGCACCACAGTAAAGGCAGGTGGGGATCACTTTTCTACCCTTTGCAATGCTGCTAACTCCTGGCAGGTGCAGGCACAGAGGGTGAGCGACTGGCTGTGCTGCACCTAAGCCACAGTGGCATAACGAGCAAATTCAAGGCAGCTGTACCAGCTGCCATTTCAGCCGGGAACAGGCTCCACCTGGCTTGATAGCACCAAGAGCAGGCAGGCCCCTTCAGAGGGCACTTAGGGGCCATACGCAGCAGCTTTAACTGCATTAGTTTATAGTACAAGCAAGAATATCTGTGCTGAAAGGAGGGCACGTCTAAGTTCAGAATTAAGAGTTCTCCTTAGTAAATGTTGCCTTTTGTTTTATAAGAAATAAGAATTTTAAAAAGTAATCAAGAATGTATACGAGAGTGAACAGCCTGTACAGCTTTGATCTTCTTGAAAGCAAACTGTCCCTGAGCAAGTACACTAACAAGATAGAGGGGCAAGGAGCTACAAACTGAGGAATGCATTATTTTGATACATGACTCGCTTTTTCTCAGAGAGTTTTTTTACTTTCTTTACCTTTTTTCAGACACTGTGTAAATAGTAAGTTTAAGGAATGAAAGTTGGGTAGAACACCCATTGCCCTTTGCCTACCATTGGATGCCCCCGAGCAGAGCCTGGCTCCGTTCTCCTGACACCCACCCTCTCCCCGTTTATCAACATTAACGAGGTCACTCCTCAGTCTCCTTTTTTCCAAGCTTAAGAGACCCAGCTCCCTCAGCCTTTGCTCATCAGAGAGATGCTCTACTCCCTTCATCATCTTCGTAGATGCTCGGTGTTGCCAAAGGCACAGTTTGAGACAAAAAAATGGTACGGTTACCCCAATTTCCTTAAGAGTCCTAAAGTGCTACAGTTATTTACATACCAACGGGCACTCGTATTAATAAGAAACTTCAACAGCATAGTGAGCTGCACAGAGTTGGCAGAGAACAAAGAACACAGATGCAGAATAGCAACCGGTGCCTGAGAGTTTTACCACATAGAGGAAAAGTCACAAAATGCTTTAACAAATACCAGAAAAGCAGCCTTTCTGATAATAAGCCATTACACCACAAATTATTTTCTCCTGAGAATGTGAATAAATGCAGCAGCTTTGAGCTAACTGCTTTAACTCGACGGGCAAAGCTAACTTGGTAAACACTCGCACTCACTAACACCTGAAGTCGATGTCACAAGAATGTTAATCAGTCTTTTCACTGGAATACTCTGAATGTAGGCATTTGAATTTAAAAGTTGTTCTAGAGTCCCTAGCCCAGCTGAGGGACCATTCAGGTGCAACTTTAAAAGCTGACGAGTTGGTTTACTTTCTGCACTGGCAGTCCCCAAGTTACCAGCCACAAGGGCATTTTCTCCCAAGCAGGGCATTAACCCAAGGCTGAAGTCTACTGAACAGGTACCCTCATGGGCTCCCTGAAGTCATACAAGGAAATGTTCTGGCAAAGCAGCACTCCCGAAAACGCATCTTCGTTAATCCTGGGTCCACAAAGAAAGCCCGAGGAAAGGTTCCATAACTCAGGCAGACCTGAGCCCCTCCCCACAGCTTCTCCTCACACCCTCGCTCTGGCACGGCAGAACCCGAGCACGAAGCCGTGAAGCAGCGTCCACACGGCCAGAGGGACCCCAGAGCAGGCTCCTTCCAAACTCCGCACCGAGCCTGCTATAACCGCGCCACCGCCAGCGCGAGGTTGACTCGGGACAGCAACCACGGAGCACAGGCACCTCGCACGACCCTTCTCTCACACCCTGTGACCTACGCTGAGCCGCCGCGGTCGCCCCTTACCTGCTGCTGCTGCTGCTCCTGGCGCTGCACCCCCGACTCCCAGCCGAGCCCCAGAGGGACCGCAGGCTGAGGGGGGCTTCCGCGAGGACGCCCTCTGTGCGCGCGGCAGGGCGGGAAGCGGGTCCAGGTGCGCTCGCGAGCCGCCCCATCGCCCCCGCGCGCTCCTCAGCCTGGACGAACCCCGCTGCTCCGCCACAGCTGCTGCTGGGCCGGAGGGGCTGGTTGCTAAAGCACCCACAGTGGTCACACCCCACCACAAGCACCGCACCTTGGCTTATCGGGGTCTCGCATGGACGAAGGTAGCCACCCCGTGCTAAGACGGAGCGTCCTTCTCCCTCTAATTCACACCTGGGGCTCTTGCTGTCCCAGAGGAGGCAGCGAGGAGGTTTGTCTCACCTCCGTGGCTGATTAATTTGTTGGCTCCTGAGTAAAGGTTTGATGGAGGGGCTAAGTCGAGAGCTGGAGGTTCAGCAACAGCCAGGCTTGCAAGAGTCCAAGGCCAGAACTAATTGCTATTTAAAGGCTCATTTACTAAGACCACTGGACTGATCATGAAAACAGAGATGCTCCTTCGCAGAAGGAAAGAAGTATGTGCTGCCAGCTAGGACATTATACAGAGTGGGACGGTAGGTATGGCCCGTAATCCACCTGTAGACCATCCACACTGGTTCTGAGGAGCTGGCAGCAATTATTTTTTCACACATTATTAGGAACACAGCACCACTTAAGGAAAGTTTAATCAGAGAGATGAATATATTCAGTAGCATCAGCTGCAGAACAACCATCTGGTCCACTTCTGTGCACACTGCACAGGTATGGTTAGCAGCCTTCTTTTTGCGAGCAGTGTTCTTTACAGATCAACCCATCCCAGCACTACCTTCCAAGAGCCGAGATCATAATTCAGCTTACAATAAGAAAAAAATTAAATAAAGACAATTCCATGTGAACTTACTGTCCTAAGGCTCCATTTGAGTCTGGCAAGCTAAGCTGGAATCTGGTTTTGTCCTTATGGCCAGAAGCAGAATACAATGGAAGCAACCCCCGAGAACAGAGAATTTACAGCTTTATTAGATCTTACAGGCAACCATAGTATGCGTTGTCAGTAGCCACCATATGAACCAAAGAGATACACAATTAATGTGAACATACTACATCACTAAACTAGTATTACCACAAAAAATGAAAAAGACTTTGTCAGACCAGAAGACTCTTTATATCTGCATAATCTCAAGAGGTTTTTTCAATTGTTTACAAATAGTCTCACTATCACATATCCTGTAGTTCTAGAGGTCAGGCACTACAGCACAGGCATCGAGAATCCCACCTGAATTCCCACTTTTATATATGCTATGACTAAAATTAAAAAACCCCAAACATTTCCAGACGACCTCATTTTCAAGTCTCTTAAGTCCCTTATATTTGTCTTAAATCTCTGTATATCAAAAACTTTTAGCATACTTGCTCCTGAGGATTATCTGCCCCAAAACTAGTTTTTTTAAACATACCTGAAATATATTGGAAATGTACAAACATGTATCAGGGTTACACGATTGGTAGGTAAACAAGTCTTTGGTAAATAATAACTACTCTGGTCATTTAATCAGTTTAAAAAAATTAATTCATTTTTAAATCTAGATAAACTGGGTTTTTTTAAATAATTATTTCTCTAATGAATAAGGCTCCTATGGCACGATGCTGCTTGGGATGAATGGCTGTACACAACAAAACCAGAATGATGTTTCTGGGTTACAAATCCTGTTCAAATGGGTCCCTGCTCTGGCTTGTTTTCCTCTTGTGCCCTTCAGCCAGACCAAGGAAACCGAATCTGAATGGGAGCTTTCTAATAAATTAGATTTCCAACATTTAAAGGTATCAGCGATCTAGAAAATACTGTCCACTGCAAGGAGAAGTTCTACAGTAAGTACTGGATTGCAGATTAAAAACTACAACAAATCAGTTAGTTTAAGGTTGAAACAAGACATTATATAGCTGCAGTATTTCCTAAAAATGTCTGATTTACCACTTCTGCAGTAAAACAGAAAAACTATGCACTATGCATGCTTGTGCGAGTTGGAGATGACTGCTTGCTCCCAAAAGAAACCTAAAGGCACAGGACACAGGTAATGCAAATGAAAATGTGTAACAAACATTGGCTTCCGTTTTCTTACAGGAATGGCCTTAGAAACCAAATGCCTCAGCTAGTATTTTTATGGTTTGTGTACTAGATGCCTTCACTTTGGCTAAAAGATACTATGCTATGTCCTTTAAGAAAAATAGCAGCATTAAATAGATCTTGTCATTTCAGAGGAAAAATAAACTGTTCTCTGCTTTAGGACTGACTTGGTGATTACTTTAAACACGTCCAAGAAATGATCAGATTAAATTCTGATGACTGTTACAGTATTAGTGTTCTTTACAATTGTTATAATCATCTGCACTGTTAAAGGATCAATTACATTTGAGACAATAAATAATATACTTTATAATAAATAATATTCAAGTCAAAGTATTGTACTTACAAAATAATGTAACACTGTAATAGGATCTTCGAGATCAGTTCTATTTTATATATTCTGCAGCAAAAATAACATTTATAGTAGGAAGGAATTACTTATAAACCTAGCAAGATCTACACATTCACATGTGTGTGTAAACAACTTAACAAGTTTTATTATGTTTCCAGAAAAGCTATGCTTTTACAGTAGGTTTTCAGCTAAATGTTATCGTAGTACAGTAGGAAATATTTACCAGTGTTTATACACAGCTCCATCACAAAGTTTAATTTGAAAAAAGAAAGGAGTGCTATTATTTACAAAGAACAGCAACGTTTCCTTTTGCTTCACAAGTGACTGTATCTGTGTGTGAACAAAATGTTAGGGCGAGGCATTCCAGATGAGCTGCAGCTAAGGCTGGACGAGGACGATTTGATGATGAACAGTGAGGGTCCTGGCAATAAATACCTGGAAAGAATATGAAAAAATACAGCAGAGTTTACAGGCAAAGTGATGTTAACAAGCAAAACTTTTTCACGTGCCATACCTTATAGCCATTTGCACAAGAAATCATGTGAAATAAATGCTATTTATTAAACATAGCATTAGTGCCCAGCACCATTTAAAAAGCTCAGGGAAAAGTTCTAAATTAAGATAAACCCTTAGTCCTTTAAATTTAAACCAAGAGGATAATTAATACTACAAAAAACAATTTATCATATCATGCCTAGTAGCGATTCGTAAATCTTTTCATCTTAACATTTCCTAATAGCTGATTGTAGGAGTCACTTGATGAGCACAGTAAGTGTGCAAAAACAACATCCACACTAAATCAGAATTTCATAATAAAATATGTCTGTGTTAGGATGGATTAACCAGTGCACAATGTAAATTGTTGCTTTAAAAATCTTGCATCATTCTCGTGAATCGTATTGATTAATGATGAATAAGTTAAGACGAATCCTACTAATCACATCGATAGAAACCACATCGCGCTGCCAAAGGCAGATAATATACACAAGTGCACACGTGTGTCTTCTCTTTAGGCTTTGGGAAAAGCTGAGCTTATAAAAGTATTATAAAGCTTTGAGGAAAGCTATTAGAAAGATGTAGTACATTTTTTAAACACTTTACTGGAAAAACACAGTCTGGTTTGGAGTGTGCTAAAGGTGAGCTGGAGAGTCACCAGACTCAGTCCTACAGTCCTACGTATCCTAGCTGATACAGTAAAACGCTCCCATGTTCCCAGAGAATAACCCATGGAATACGTAAGATTATTTAGCAAGCTGTAAGAATCCAGCCACAGATGGCATTTTTCTTGAAGTCTGTAACATGGCTGAATTTTCAAAAATATTTAAAGTCTGGCCTTTTACAGTATTTTATTTTAGCTATTACTTTAAAGACAGCTTGGTATAGTTTTTGAGCTCTCCTATTGGTTTCTCACACTTCTGTTTTTCTGAGTGTCCTGGTTTGACTTTGCCTTAATCCATGACAGTGAGGTTAAAAAATGAGTGCACATTTATATTAATAATGCATTCTCCTAACGACATAAAGTAGATTTACAGTTAGGAGATGAGACTGAGAACAAATCTAGAAAGTGAAGGAAGAACTCCACGGCAGTGTTTATTATCTTTTTCTTTCTCCTTCTACAAACAAATTTTCCCAGCTAAATGAGTATCTGTGTGTAATCTCTAAAAGGTTAAGTTTCACAGAATCATAGAATCATTCAGGTTGGAAAAGACTCTTGGGATCATCCAGTCCAACCATCAATCCTACTCTACAAGTTCACCCCTAAACCATATTGTGCAACACTACATCTAAGCATCTTTTAAACTCATCCAGGGATGGTGACTCAACCACCACCATGGGCACCCCATTCCAGTGCCACTGACCACTCTTTCCATGAAGAATTTTTTCCTGATGTCCGATCTAAACCTACCCTGTCAGAGTTTCTTGAAGCCTTTCCCTCTGGTTCTGTCACTAACTACCTGTGAGAAGAGACCAGCCCCAACATCTCTACAATGTCCTCTCAGGTAGTTGTAGAGACGATGAGGTCTCCTCTAAGCCTCCTGTTCCAGAAATATTTGTTTCATAAACAAAAAAAAAAATACTGTGCTCAGAAAAAGTTCTTCAGACTAGGAATAAAGTCTTGGAAAACCTGACTTCATGTACATTTAATAAATTCTGTTCTTACTTCTTCTTGCACAATTTTAGTTAAGAAAACTGTTATTACTAGTGCAGACTCCTATCTAATTTAAGAACAGAAGCCTAGAAGAAAAGTTAAATAGTATTGGGAGACAAATAGTTCATTACCTTAAAATTTTGTGCCATAATGGGCAAGAGTGTTTATTGCCATCTGTATCTTTCATTTCCCAAATTCAGAACCATCATGGTTAACCAGCATATTGCTATACCCACAGCTTAGATACCACATTTGTAGAGATTAATACAGTAACTTTAATCAATCAGAGTGATTGTAACCTTTCACTGTTGAAGACAACCTGAAATTTAGGATAGAGGGGACTTTGATTCCTCTAGTCTGAGAAGCTTATGAATAAAGTTCCACACAGCATCCAACGAAACAGAAACTGGAGACCAAAATGTTCTGTTGGACCATCCCTTTAACTGCTTTCCAAATGCAGCCTGTTAGCTGCAGTACATTCGTGTAATCTGATCAGTTTGACTAGTTTGTGGTTGGTCACGATAAAAATTTGATGCAGTATTAGCAGTAAAAGCAATAAAAACTTCAAGGTTGAAGTTTTTCTAGTCTTAGCTAATCCAAATGACTTTACCATACCCCTGCTCAGAAGAAGCTAATACTGAACATGATTGGTTTTGTAGCTAACGTACTTGTACTTTTGCTGTGACCAAACAAATTCTGTTTCTGGTTGGTTTTAAATTATCTTCAGATCCAAAAGGACTCGGGGTATCAAATGACTAGTCTGAGATATAGCAAGTAAGCAGTTAAGTCATAAAATAAGTTTAACAGGTAATATATCAAAGGTTTGCTTTTCATGTGATACTTAACTCATAAAGCCCTGCTATGATATAATGTCTGTAGGATATTTTACATAAACAAAGCATTTTTAAGTTTATATATATTATAATAATTCAAATTGCCATTGCGGACAGAATTTGGAACCTAAGGAATTTGAAACTTACATTTCATTCTCCACTTCTGACTGTTAAATGGCAGACTGTTGACTCCCACGGCTAGAGCACTTTCAATAATCCCTGTACTGACAACGTTATAATCCCTACTGTATCCAGTTGGAAAACTAAACCAGCCAACGGAGGATCAGGTAAGTGCCAAATATTTTTTTTACTATATAATGCTGTTTTGCAAGGTTTGAAAATATATTTATGCTCTGTAATATGAAATGTTACAAAATAATGAAACCTTCAGTCTGTAGGTTTTGGAAATCAACTTTGCAAAACTGTGCAATACAGTAAATCAGGTGGCACTTACCTGACCCTTGGCTGGAGCTGTGCCCCTATAGCATCCCACTGCGAATGTGAAGCCAGAAGTATCACACATGTTAGGATACCTCTAGGAATGCAAATCTGGAATCTGTGACTTTTAGGGATCTGAGAAGGGGAAGAAAGGAGATTTTCAGTTCACTTTGTGGAAAGCCTTTGTGGCAGTTACTTGGGTAGTGGGCAGTCAGGACTTTACTAAGTGTAGTTTCACAGTGTGTAGATCAGGTCTTCTCTTGGCAGCACTTTATGAGTGGGCTAGAGAGATTAGAATGACAGATAATCACAATCAAGGGAAATAGCAAGGAGACATCCTGTTGTTCTGTTTTTCAACGCACAGTGAGCTACGTTTAAAGAGAACCACAGTGGTAGCAAGATAGACTATTGCAGTTATTACCCTTTATGACTTAGGAAACAGATATTAAAGTGTGTACCTCGTATCATCCCAGTGCGAACTGATCCCAGTTGGAGATCCTCTTGAGTCTGAGGAGTATTTGTAAACCACTAGCAGGCAGTGTTTACAAAGCTGTACTACTCGTTGGCAACACTGGAGTTGCTCAGGAGTCACCACCTCTGTGCTTTTACTGAATATGGTTTCCCAAGAGCTCCTGTGATAGAAAGAGACACGACTTCATGTTTTCTGTCACAAACTGCAGTCTGAGAGGTTTACTGCTTTACATCACACTTAACAACAGAGGAAAAAGAGAAAAAGCATGACCTTGCCTGTTTTACAGAATCACAGAACATTAGGGACTGGAAGGGACCTCAAAAGACCATCTAGTCCAATCTCGACAGCAGGACCACGTAGACCAAGTCACACAGGAACATAGCCAAGCAAGTTTTAAACGTCTCCAGAGAAGGAGACTCCACAACCCACCTGGGCAGCTCCTTCCAGTGCTCTGTTACCCTCACTGTGAAGAAGTTCCTTTTCATATTTACGTGAATCCATTTGAAATGCAGGCCATTGTGGTTTTGTTTTCTTGAAAGGTCGTTTCTCGCTCCAAAAATCCCAAAGACTACCATACCAGTGTAAACTTTAGAAGGTGACAACAGATCTTTGCATGAACTTCAACTCTCCTGTCTGTACAAAATTGTGACCTGATTATAGATTATTACATCTGTTTTAAAGGCAAAATGGTCCCCATGAACTGGTTTTTGGTCAAAACCTGATCCAGTAGAAGAGATGGTTTGTAAGTTTGAGGCTTTTTGTTTATGAAAGAAGCATAGAGAGAGATGCACAGAGTAAGGAAAATTCACTGTGTCTGGCTTCAACATCACATCCAGGACGTTGAAGCCTTGTCCACTGAGATCAGCAGTAGATGTCACAACTCTGATGAACATCGTCCTTACAAAATATCAAAGAATCAACAAGCTTACTTCTGCTTATTGAGATTTTTAAAATCACACTGCATTAGTATTGAATTGGCAATGTTAATGACTAAGCTGTACATATATAGAGCTCACTGATTTTTGAGCCTGTCTCCTCAGTCTAGATGACATGTTCCAGATGAAACTCTTCAGTCCGACAGAATTCCCACTGCACACGTAATGCTGAAGTGACACAAGCACTTCTCCTTCACTATTATCCATATAATGAATGAAGAAATGTTGTTTATAAGGCATCAAAACTGTTTCATTTCATAAACAGAATAATTCTACTACTTGAAGTGCTTCTAATTTCTTTAATAGATTTTCCTCAATATTCTTTCCTGTCTGGGAACTTTCCATATGTATTTTTACATGGAAATTAATCTGTGGTCTTCATTCTTCCCTTATGAAGTCATATAATGGTTAATAGAAAGCAGCAAGGTGAAGTTCTAAGTATTATACTCATTCAACAGTTTCACAGTACTACACATAATTACATTCTAATTCAATCCATGAATCTCAAAGATCCTGGAGAAGAAACTCTCCTGATACATTCCTTAAGTTCTTTGAGGTCTGTGGTCACTTTCCTACAGTCAGGCAGGATTTTATCAGTGAAGAATAATAAACATAGCCTGCTGTGACTAAGGCCAGTCATGAACACGGTGGTAGATAGTTATCCAAGTAACAAAGATTCATATTTTGAAATACATATGTAAATTTTGATGAGGTTTCATATAAATGTGCCTGTGAAACCTCCTCCATGAGCTGCACAGGTTCTGTTCACGCTCTACTGTACTGCAGTCAACAGGTATGAGAGTCCTGTTTCCTAAGGAAGCTGATTTGTTAGCGTTAGCTGTCACTATGGTGAAGTGAAATTCCATTCCACAGTGATGGAATTATTGCTAGATGGCAAATCCTAATCGGCATCGCATTCTGCCGCTGGCTCAAAGACCTTCCTCCCAACTTAAGTGAGCAGCAGAGTTGTTCAAAGGTTTTGAATAAAAAAACATTGCTTGTCAAGGAAAAAAAGCTAATATGAAAATTTTAATGCATATTGGAAGATTTGAATACTAAAATATAATAACAGCATTATTGAAAGGTAAGGTAATTGTAATATTTTATGACAACAAAGATAGAGCTTAGACACAAGATGTCACACACTTCTGCTGACATGAGGAATGGACCCTGCAGCTACTGAAGATTATACCAACAAAAATGTTTCAGATCAGAAATACAGAAACCTGCTCTAATTCTAACTGAACTTTTGAAGTGTGCTGCCCTCCCAATACCTCCCTCTAGCAAATCTTAAGGCTGACATTATCTGCATGCTCCCATGATCCATTTCAGTGAAAAGAAATCTGAAGACTCCTAATTAATGGCTTGCACAACAACCCTTCAGCAATGAGAAGATAACGGTAAGAAAGCCTCTAAAACTGAGGACCTTCTTGATATTCTCAGATCTATCTTCTTCCCATCCATTTGGCTGGGTAACAATAAGGGCAGTCTTTACATATGACAAATGACTGGATGTGAAGAACATACCAAGCCAGTTCTTTTGTATGTGCAATATCCAGCAGCAAACTGGTGTGTTTGCTGTAGTTTGTTTTCAGCAAACCTCTTTGGAGCACATTAAGTGAGCTAATCAAAACCCCTCCCGTATACTACGTGTACGGTGGTTTTGTCTGCATTATACTTCATATTTAAACATTTGCATTCTTATTTTATTACTTAATTTGGTGTGTGTGGGGATTATTTTATATCTATGATCTCATTCTCCAAACCTATCCTTAGACATGATTGCCTCTGATTTCAGGAGTGTAGATTTCCAGGTGTAGGACACTGAACTCTCAATATATGGCCTGATCTTTTTGCTCTCCATAGAAAACTTTTATTTCTTACACAAGCAAAAAGCATTTTGTTTGGATGAGGTCTTGAGGGATCTGGCTTAGGGGTAAACTTGTAAGGTAGAGTAGATGCTTGGACTCGATGATCCCAGGGGTCTTTTCAAACCAGAGCGAGTCTGTGAATCTGTGATCGCCTTACCTCAGCGTTGACACTTTCTATTCTGCATACACCCACATCTTCACCAGGGTGGGACACAATCATGGCAATCAAGCAAAAAAAACCTAAACTGTGACTCATAAAACTGACTCTGCATTTGGCACGAGATGCCAGTTGCACTTGTGACTGAACCCTTTTAGGTCTGAACTCAAACAGACATGATAGTGATTTCTGTCGATGGTAATTCCATGTTCGACACAAGCGATCTGCACTCAACATTGTGCACCATCCAGTAAAAGAGTTGGTCTGAAACTCTGATACTTTGAAAATTAGATATTTTTTTTTCTATAGATCACTTGCAAACACATTGCTAAGTTTCTGTTTCCATTACTGGCCTAGATTTCTAGAGTTCTAATTATACAGTATCTTTAGGTGCTTTTAAAACAAGCACAATGTATTACAGTGCTCTTTGAATGAAAGAGAGCAGCAAAGTAGGCCAGCTTTGATTGTAATTGTGAAGTTATGAAGAAGACCAAGATAAGAAAAATAGGCTTACCCTGAATTACAGAAACAGTTCCACAGTCCTTGACCATGGCTCCAAAGTAAACGATTAAATACACGGTTAAAGAGACGGTACAGATGTAAATTTTCAATGTCTGGAGCCTTCCACACACGCTGTAGAACTGCACGAATACTTGTCTTGACTATATCCAAAACCTAGGGAAAAGTATTCCAAGCAAATCAAAGCAAAAGCATATGGTAAATCCTAAACCAAACGGTTTGCTGATTCAGTGCTCACACACACACACACACAGATGACTGCACAGCTATGAACTCCCACTGATGTCTATGCTTCTCTTCTGTGCATTCATTACTGCACTGTGAGTTTTACCCAGTGTCTTAGCTACTCAGTGCACACACACACAGAGGCAGTTTTGCAGCCAATTCATCCAAGTCCTGTTGGACACAGCATTACACATCCCACTGAAAGGTGAGATCCATCGTGCCTGCTTGTGAACATCTGAGTATTCTCTTAAGTCACAACTCTAGGCTCCTTTCATAATTGCTGGAGAGAAACGGGCTCCAAAAAGTCCTATCTTCTGTCCAATTAGATAACTACCAGTTTAAGGCTGCAGTATTTATGCCCCACACTGGTACTCTGAACAGTGTAAATTCTCTCCTAAAAAACAGCCTGTGTTGCATGGAATCAAGCTAATTTCCTGTAAAGGAGACACCCTTACTGCCTCTCTCACAAAACAGCATCTTCCAAAAAATCATCCAGGCTCAAGTGGGTGGTGAATCCATGAAGACATTCATTTAGGCACATAATGCAAATAAGAAGGTGCAACACTTTGCCAGGAGACTTTCAGATACGCATGACAAACTGATTCACACTGTGACACATCTAACTCTGAAAAGATGAAGATTTAGTGGAACAGTAAACTCTGGAAGCATGATGTAGAACTGCAATTTTTTGGTCCTGCATAATGAATGGTTGTTTACAATCTGATTAGACATGAGAAAGGAAACAGAGCATAAATAAACAAAATGCTTGCAACTGCACAACGAAGCTGTGGAGTAAAGAGTAATTTTTAATGGGCAGAAAAGCTATAGACACCTAATAATGACAACCTGGATGAAATATGTCATTGATGAATTAGTTAAGCTCTTTTCTGAAGACCCAAGACTACTCTGCATGCACTGCTTTGTCACAAATAACAATCCAATGCAGATATGATGGTGCCCTCTCCAGTGGGAATCTTTATGAATGCAGGTGTCTCACAGATTAAAAGCCACATCTATAGTCTCTTCCTCCCAAAGAGGCAGAGCAGGACATTCATAAACTAAGCATGCTGATCTTTGTTTAGTGACTGCAGGAGCTAAACCCAGGTTTTGGACTACACCACATGTGTGTGGTGCAGCGTTAGCTGCTGTCTTAATGCTTCTCAAGCAGCCTTGTGTGTTGCCTACTTGAGGCTTTCCTACAGAAAGGGCCAGTAGCTGTGGCTGTTTACACCCATTCAAATCATCATTTCTTTGCAACATGACACTAACAGTAATTTATCTCCCTGCGTAAAACAGAACAATTCCAGTCTGTACAGATTCTCGCAGTAGTCCAAAAGACATGAACTAAGAACTATGATGCCAAAGTAGAGCTTTTTAGTTTAGCATCTGAAGTTAGTTTAGTTTACTTTAGCATCTGAAGTTGAAGAAAACTAAGTGCTGAACACTGCCAGCCACAGGCTGCCAGCTACTCTGGGAAAAAAAATCTGCTGTTTTTAGTGTGTTGACATCGCCAGTATGCCAAAGGGGGAATGGCCCAGGTAATTGTTCTTAATTTGCAAACGTGGTCTCAACCATCCATTTAAGAGACAAGGCATGGCACGAGAGCTGGAACTTCATTAAACCTGCAGCCTGATTTTTCTAAGTTGACTTCCCTTGCTTGCCTCCATCTTTCTGTTCAATTTACATCATTTACTTCAACACAACCAATTTTCTAGGTGTAACAGAATGTTTTGAAAAAGTGTGTTCAGAACCTTCTGGTAACCATCAAAACACTTTCACAGAAATTAAGTAACATGATGTAACACAAAGCAGTCACAACTAGTTCCACACAAAAGTCTCTTTTTCCTAAAAGTCTTGGGAGAATAGATTTTGCTTTAGTATGTATTGATTGCATCAGTTTACTCTCAACTTGCTTCTAAATGCCTCCTGTAGCTCTGCTGTAATGACAGAATATTAGACACCAAAAATATGAGCAGAAGTTTAATTTGTCTGCATCACGTCGAGTAACTGTTAAGCAAATATAGCTGTCAGGGATGAACACTGTGAAAGCTGGTACATTGCCCAGGTATGTTCTTTTCCCAGTAAGTGTAGTGAAGGAGATGGAGTTTCTGGTTTGTATTTCACAAAGTTGCAGAAGGTACCTTTGAGACAGATGCCTTACTTGCATAAATATTCTCCACCTTGAGCTCGCTTCTCCTTTACCCACCTCATTGGAATATAAAACATACTTCTTTAAAATCAACAAAAGCTTGCACATTTGGCAGTCCTCGGCTGCAATGTCATTGTCAAAGTTAATCCGTTTTTATAAACTACCCTTCTAAGAATAACTTTCTGATTGCTTGAAGGGATTGAGGTTAAAAGCATTTAAAAAAAAAAAAAAAGAAAAAGGCAAATGATTTCCAGTGCATGCAAACATGAAGGGCCCACTAGTGCTTCAGGAATTACAAGTCTCCTAAGTTGTAAAAGCTGTCCTCGCAAGAAAAGCTAAGAAATCCACGTTTCTGATTGCGCAGCTCCTGCTAATAGCAGCCTGGCCTATCAAGCTGTATCATCCTGACTTTGTACATGTGCCCTTGGCTTTATGCAACTGTCAGTCAAATAAAGGGCAGAAACACCCTTTGTTGTAGACTTTCTGAAACACCACTCAAATCCGGAGTAGACGGAAAGAAAGTGAAAACAGCAACCAACAAAACCGACAGACACAGGTAACTTAAACCAGATGCCAAAAGGAACTTAAGAAGGGCAGTTGAAGAATGTACAGTAAACAGCTTCAGTCCCTCAAACTGCAGCTCTATCACTCTCTCTGTGGCAATTCCTTCCCATAGCATTGGGCAATGACCTGCAGGGAAGAGTTGAGACTCCTTAACCAGTCCTGTGTGAAAGCCCTGTATCTCACTTGCAACAATGGGCCCAAGCTGGTGACTTCTTCCCACATACATGGCACCACAGATTAAAGAAAGAAACTATCAGCACGCTCTCCCACCAGTTCCAACTGTCCCAAAGATTCCTGCTGAAAAAAAGACATCTTCACTGGAGCAGCAGTGAGCTTTGGGCTCCGATCACCCATCTATCTATCTATCTATCTATCTATCTATCTATCTATCTATCTATCTATCATCTATCATCTATCTATCATCTATCTATCATCTATCATCTATCTATCATTTATCTATCTATCTATCTATCATCTATCTATCTATCTATCTATCTATCTATACATCTACCTCGGAATAACACTGTCCTTCTCGGCAGCAAGGGCTCGCTATTAGCTCATGGTCAACAAGCTGTCTACCAGAGCTCCAAGATCCTTCACCTCAGGGTTTCTCTCCAAAAGATCTGCCCCTAACCTATACTTACTACAACCATCTGAGCTCTGTCATACAACCAGCACAAAAATACAAGCACCTAATGCAATATTCAATAAAACACAATTTGAAAGACTGAAGACCATAATGCTGATTTTATAAAAAATAATTAGAGATGAGGATCTGAAATCGTTCTTCCATCGTATAACAATCCACCAACCTGTTCCAATCACAGTCTTTATTACGTAGGCAGCATTTTCATTATTTTCCTTTATGATCTATAAAAGTAGATTGTGAAACTGAGACACACGGAGATTAAATATCTGGACTTGATATGTGAATCCACTTAACGTGTCAGTGACAGGCAAAACCACAAAATAATGCTTTGGGGGCACCAGAGTGTTCATTTCTTCTACATGAAGGAAAATACTACACTGAGATGATGGTTTTGACTGACACATGACATGCAGATATTACTGACAGACTGACATAGGTCAGGTGTTAAACAGATTAAAAACTCATTAGCTATTACACAGAACAGTAGCTCCTAAAGAGCAGAGGAGTGAATAGAAAATAATAAATAGATACAGATAGACCTTTGCAAGACTAAACCAGTTATTTGACCGTTCTAGCAATGTCAATAATCTTTGCTTGGCAGCTCTATTTTTTATTTGACATGCTCTGTTTTAATACTGCAGGTCAAAGATTTAAATAATCAAGTGGTCTGACACTGCTGACTGGTTTATCCCTTATCAATCAAATCTGCTGAATCAGTGCTCTTCTAAGAATATTTGCTAAAAATCAGTTATGTAAACCCTAATAATTTATTTGTGTGTTTTCCTTTCAGCACACTACATTTTAAAGAAATTTTGTTTGAAATTGTATTGCAGAATAATTACACTTCTCTAAATACGACACATCGAGATTTCCTACCACTGAATTAATTCACGTGTGTTAGTGCTACTAGCCAGTAATTTAGCATGTCAAGTCACTCCCACCGTACATACATTTGTTATGATCTCCAGAAAATTAAGTGTGTCACTTACTTTTCGTTGCTTTCCAGGATCCAATTTTACCAACCAGTACGATGCCACTTTTGGTTTATGATACTTCCAATTATCCATAATCTGCAGCCATCGCAAAACATGAAAGAAATACAAAATGAAATGAAGTCTGGTGTCTCGTTTGTGAGAATTCCTAGAAGCATGAGCATCTAAAAGACCTCTGTGAAAAGAGCTTCTCTGTAAAATAAATAGAAAACTACATGCAGACTTGTGCAGTGGAATGTTTGCCAAGATGTGTGAAACATTTCAGTTTAATCCTTCCTTCTTTTCCACCTGATTCTGACAGTTGCACGCTACAAAGCGGGTCTTGACTGACTCAGCTCACATTCCTTGAACGCAGCAGCAGCTTCAACACTGCCCAGCTTTTAACCTCATTAAACATTTAGGGGGTTTGCTGCATAAAGGACATTAGACATCCCCTGAATAGATCTTTGCTGTAAATGCTCGTATGTGAACAGCAGTACTCTCCTTCTATGATGTCTATGTGCTACTAGCTTGAGCAGGTTTTATTTTTATTGTGTTATTATATCTTTATTCACATCTAGACCTACAACAATTTCTGCCTCACTGACAACTGCCCTGACTTGTTTCCTTCTGTGATGAAATATCTCCCATTAGAAAGCAGCTAAGGCCAGATACATTTTTAAAAGCCATCTCCAACAGCAAAGTGCATTATGACCAGCCTAACGCTGTGTGAGAAAGTGTCACTAGATGGACTGCATCCACACACACACACACACACACACACTCTCCCATATGTACATAAACTGGGACACAGCCTCACGTCTGACAGAGAAAATTTAACGAAGCGTTTTATTTCTGCTCTGAGAAACCTCACTATGCTGTGAGTGCTGTCTTCCAGAATCACTCAAACCAGCCATTGTTACAAGAGAATTCCTTTCCACTGTGCTGTGTTTGCACAGGTTACTAGAGACATAATCAACATTTTGAAAGCTCGCTGAGCAAAGGATGTCTCTGGCCAGATAATGAGGTAGATGAATTTTAACCAAGGACAGCGCTTACTACATCACAATACAGGCGTCAATTTCAGTTACTAGATCCCTCTGTATTTCTCCTGGACTATGAAAAGAACTTTGATCTTCAGTTCTCCCAAGCTGATGTTTCTTCACATCACATATTTTTATTAAAATTTGTATTTTTAGATTTGTGTTCTCTGATTATACAGCTTCATGTTGCGTGTTGCTTTTTAATTGCCCTTTAGAGTGAGTATTGTGTCACATGGCTTTGACAGCAAATTATCACAGTATCACAGAATATTAGGGATTGGAAAGGACCTTGAAAGATCATCTAGTTCAATTGCCCCATCACAGCAGGATCCCCTAGATCCAGTCACACAGGAACATGTCCAGGCAGGTTTTAAAAGTCTCCAGAGAAGGAGACTCCACAACTCCACTGGGCAGCCCACTCCAGTGCTCTGTCACCCTCACTGTGAAGAAGTTCCTTCTCATAGTAATGTGGAACCTCCTGTGTTCCAGATTACACCCACTGCCCCTTCTCCTATCATTAGATGACACCGAGAAGAGCCTGGCTCCATCCTCCTGATGAGGCACAGGATAATGGTGAACGTAAGAAAGGATAAACTGACAGACCAGAATCATAGAATCATTAAGGATTGGAAGAGACCTTGAAAGATCATCTAGTCCAATCCCCCTGACACAGCAGGATCACCTAGTCCAAGTTGCACAGGAATATATCCCAGCAGGTTTTAAACATCTCCAGAGAAGGAGACGCCACAACTCCCCCGGACAGCCCATTCCAGTGCTCTGTCACCCTCACTGAAGAGCTGAAAAAAGTGTGACTGATGGTTACGACTAGCAAACTTTCAGTTTACTGTTCTGAGTTCTCCATTATGCCTCCTCAGGAGCTGGTTAAACATGTCAGGATCTGTACTAACAGTATCAGATGAAACATAAATTTTAACATTCTTCTTAACTTGCTTAACTGTTTGAGCTTTCTCCACAGCGAAGAACTGAATTGTCCTAACCTTCCTGATTGTTTCTCGTATGTTATAAAGACATAGGAATGTTTTTTCAGGGTGAGGAAGAATGCAGAGCTCCAAGCATTCAAAACCTTTTGAATTATCGTACGTGTTAAAAGTTTTGAGGCCACAGGAGCTCATGAATCATAGATTACGTTTTGTACTTCCCTTCATTTTAATGGCCTTAACAGTGAGCATCTCTTATTTATAGGATACTTACATCTTCTATAATTAATTCAGATTCTTCATCTGTTTTTCCAGGGAACTTTATTCTCATGTCATTGATAATATGAAGAGTCTCTTTTGTCAAAGCAGCTTCTTGCTCTTTTGTTTTCTGTTGCAGCAAAGACTCACTCTGCAAACCAGTATGAAGCAGAGGGAAGTTTTCAGATATGTCATCACAAACAGGTTTCCTTGACAAAAATAAACTTTAAGTGGGGTGACCCCAAATATATTATTAATGTGTACAGACACAGCTCAGTCAGGGATTAGATATGCACATGTGCGTACACCAACGCAAACACGGAAGGGAGCAGCTCGTGTTCATGGGTTTGCTCAGGTGGAATTAAGGAGATTTACACCAGAGGTCTGCACGTGTGTCTGCACACACACTCGTGTGTCACCATTACTCATAGCAGTCAGCAAATTCAAGCAAAACAGTTCAACTCTTAAGTTTTCTTGGAACAAAATAAAGAAATATAGTCGGTAATCATGATGCACATCGTTTCAAATATTAATTTGAACTGTAGACAATAAAACTTGTAATTCAAATTCAACTTAATGAAAAAAAATCACTCATAAAAAACTTCCTCTGGAAACTTCTCTGCAGTTCTCCACTGCAACAATTTAAGAGGCACTGCCAGTTTCATGTCGTTGTGCCAAGGTTTTGGGGAGCAGTACAGCATAAGGCAAACCTACTGCTCAGTGGCAGTTCTGACTCTGCTTTCAGTTGTCCAGGATGTGGTTTAAAACACCGGTGCTTGTTATAGCAACACCAGCTTGCACCCCTGGAGTGTCTGTTAGCACCATCTTTGGAGGATTTGTGTGTTTACTTTCAATCTTAGACACGAGCTAGAAGTATTTCTGATCCCCCTGTCTTCACTTTTGCATACTTTTGCATTTGCAAGATCAAGTGGGTTTTTACGTTAAGGGCTTTTTCAACAGGGAAATTCACAATCTTTATCATTTTTCTAAACCTCTGTCTTTTTTAAAGAACTACAATACCTAAGGATATTTCTGCTTAAGTAATTGATTCATACAACTAAATATTTTGCTATCTGGTACATAATCACAGAACATTAGGGATTGGAAGGGACCTCGAAAGATCATCCAGTCCAATCCCTCTGCCACAGCAGGATCACTTACAATAAAGTGGCTGAAATAAGAAGATAGAAAATGTTTCCAAATTCAGATTTGTTTTTTCACTCCTACAATGAGGTGTCTGTAATTCCCAACTGCACACGGCTTATTCTACTTAGCTTCCACCCTTTAGAACATTTGATTGGCAGTAGCTTCCAAAAATGTAATATACTGCTCTTTTCTTGCCCAAAGGATAGATAAACTCATACTTCATCACACACAAGCGATCTCTTCCCAGTAAGTTATGGTTCATCAATTTTTATTTGATTCTATCAGTAATATATAGCGTATTATTCTTAGTTGCTAAAATCATTACGAAAAGAGTTCCATTCACAACGCAGTGCTAAATTACGAGCAGTTCTTATCCATTCTGTAAGTAATTTTATTCATATTATTTTAACAAGCATGACCTCAGCTCTATCATGAAACATAATTGTTCTGCATATCAAGCCCATTTCTGTAGTGGAGCTTTCTCAGTGAAATAGAGTAGGGTTTCTTACTAATGTTAATTTAAGAGAGTAGGCCATTTTTTATGTCAGATGGTAACAGACTGTTTTTAATCTTTCAGTAATTTGTATTTGCTATAAAGTTAATGTGAATAGAAAAATCTATATTAGCCCCGTCTCATTAAACTCTCAGAATACATCTTGATGACAAAAGGGTACTTTTTAAACTTGCGATAGCTAATGTGATGAAAAATACCTTTAATATGTTGCGGTGAAGACACAATCTTAATGTCTTTCCAATTCTATTAGCTGACTTTAAAGATGGAAAACCATGTTAAGGAGTATTTCTCAAGATGTCAGCACACAATTTTAAAAGGATGCATTTTCATCATTCAGACAAAGCCTCACAGGTAAAACAGACAATGAACATTCTAACAGATAAAAATGATGGTTAGAGATAGTAAATAGCACGAAGCAAGTCGATTAGCATCAGGCTAAAGGATTTCTCACGAAGAAAGCTCATCACAATAGGCTGTAAATATGGGGTGAAAGTGCCATTTGGTTTGCCCCATCCCCAGGTTACTTGGATGAAGAAATACAGAGATAAGGCACCGAGGTATGAATGGTAAGGCACTGGCAGCAGTGCACAATACAATACTGAAGGAGGATGGGGACTAATCCCAGAAAACACTGTCTAAACACAAGTGGCTGTGGGGTCCATCATGCAAACACAACAGAAGAAATGCCTGGGCTGTGAAGAAGATATCAAAGAGGATCATGGTCTGGTCAGACAAGGAGAAAACGTTAGGGTTCACAAGTACATTGCGAAATTAAAACTAACCACACAAATCCTAAATAGCTTCAAGTGATAAATCTCATCTATTATTCTAGTAATTCTTCAGACTACCCGAGTCTAAAGGCTTGTCTGTCTCAGGAACAGGCTTCAAAATGAAGTTCTTTCTTCACTTTTAACAAAAAGTGGGTTTCACACAGTTATTACGGTGGCAAGTTCTAACGACAATAACTATAAATTTTAAATTCTTCACTTTGAAAGTCAAGGTCTACTGCAGTGGCAGAGTGATGTCTCAGAAAGGCAGGCCCAGTTACCTTTCTCACCTAGGTTTTGGTATGAAGAAAAGCTCAACAGAAGATGCTATTCACAGCGGGCTGGTTTTGGGTGTCGAGAGCATCACTTTAAGAGATACTTACGAGCCACCAGCGTTCCTAAAGACAAACCTTTGGCTAGAGGGATAGCCAGCACTCTTAAAGTGGAGCTGCACTCTTTTCATTCACCTGTTCTCATGTGAATTTACATTTTTGGTCTGTAACATGACCTCTGTAAGACCCAGGGGTAGGAGTAAATATCTGGGATACCACCTACCTCCCAGCTTTGCATAAACTGGTATTAAAGAAACACCTCAACCCTGTGAGTGTACTGGCTCATGTACAGGATAAGGAATCCAATTTTCAGGATAACGTAGCGCATGTGAAACTGATCCAGCAGGTTGAGAATTAATTCCATCTTCTACAGCGGATGCACACACAAAGCCTCACTCCTATTTTACTCTGGTACAATGCATTTACCCTAGGAGTCCACACTGGTATTGAAATATTGATGTAGTTTCGTTACTGTAAAGATTTTGAAGGTAGGTACATCCTTATTTCACAACCAGAAGTCCCCAAACAAATCACAGGAGCTTTTTAAGGGAGGTAAAAACTCTCATCTCATTTAGGAGAGGTTTCCCAGTCACAAAACCTCTAAGACTTCCCTTCTCACAAAACAGAACATCCCCATTGCTGCACAAAAGTATCGCAGCTAGCGCTCACTGTAAGTCATAAACAAGCCTAGAGATCCTGTGTGCCTGAATTTGTGTCCAAATAGCACTGACTGTATTACCTCAGGTTTTCTGGCATTGTAAAGGTTGGTCATGTATTTAGTGAGCTTTGGTGAAATGGAACACGCTCTGAACACGAGCGCCGCGTTAACTCACCCCTGAAGAGTTCACAGTTCCCAAACTGGGGGTCTGAGACACTCGGGCCGAAGATGGGCTACGATTTAAAGAATGAGACCTGTTCACTGAGGATGCACGCTGGGCTTGCAGAGATGCTTTGGATGAAAATGGACGTTGCTCAGGTGCCTGTGACTGCATAGTCAATATTGATATCGAACGAGGGCAGCTTACAGAGCGTCTCATTGGACCTGAAGATGATGCAGGGGATGAGTATGATGGAGATTTTATATTTTTTCTTGAAGACTTGCAGTTCATTCTACCTGCAAATAAATAAAATGAATGATGTCATTATCTTTTATTCTCTTTACACCTATAAGAACGATTCTTTCTTCCCCTTAGTCAGCTTCAAACAGGTAGACTCCAGGTCTCTAGAATATGTATTAGATTTATGAGAGTGCACATGACCCATAGGTCAAAAATACGTGGCTACTGGGTGTGGAACACGGAAGCAGAAGAGCAAACTTGGTTGCTGGATCCCTTACTCACAGATCAGTTCTCCCTCATCTGCTCCTGCACAACTATACAGTTTTGTAATTCACTCTTCTGCTGCACAAAGGATGCATCTACGAAAAGACATTTTAAAAGCAGCACATGTGTGCAATTCCATGATGAAATGAGTTGAGACAGAACACTGCTAAAACAAAAAATAACATGCTGATTCTATCGTGTTCAACAGGACATGCTCACACCGACGTTCTGCTGCAAGCAAGAAAACAATCGCGCAAATCAGTCTGTGCAGGGATTTCATCTGGAATATATTCCCTTCTGTTTGTCTCCAGACACATGTATATATCCTTCTTATATTCCAACAAGTTCAGTCTTAGCAAGAACACTTATTACAGGAAAAACAAATAGCAATCAGCTGAAAAAAATAATCCAAGGGCAAAGAGGAACATTCACACGACTTCCAACGTAGCCCAGGTGTATGCCACATTAGCATTCTTGACAGAAAAGTGCTCATTCTTACCTTCATTTAAAAACTTTTTCTCATTAATTTATAAAAGATTTCAAAGAAGACAATACGAGCAAACCAGTGTTTAACCCCAAGTTAAAAATGTGGATAGATCCTAAAATACTGAAGTATTTTACGTAATTCATCACAAGTGCCAGACTGACCTGAAAAAGTGATCACTTCACTCACCTGATCGTTCTAAAGACTTGTATTTATTTTCTTCAAGATCATAGGAAACCTTTTTCTCTTTTTTTTCATTGTGATCTTCCTTTTCAGTTTCTTCCTCGGATTCTGACATGCTGCTACTGCTGTCACAGCTACCACTATTGTAGTTCTTGAGTTTCCTTAAGTGCTGTGCTCTTTCTGGCATTGTACACAAGGGCTGAAGTACACACACAGACCAAAAAAAATGAGAAAGAGAAAAAAGGAAAAAAAAAGGACAAATCAGCCAGGAAATTTAGTTCCTTCATAATCCCAAAAGAACACTTTACTATCACTCTAGGTCCCTGATTCAGAGTTATTTAACACCTACATATTTAACACCTCCCCCCAAAATAAATATAAATCACAGAATCACAGNTAAGGAGGTTCATGTGGTCACTTTTTTCCCTAAACATTTTCTTTTGAATAATTCTCAGCTACAAGAAGCTATGGTGATAGCCTCATCCTAGTCATCAAATCAACTGCATTTAAAATTAATATCTTTTTAAATTAATTATTTCTCAACCTATTTTATGTCTGAGTGAAACAGAACAACTCTCCGGATTAATTTAAATTGCCACATTAGCACCAACATTTATGGTCAAGGGCAACAGAAAATAAATCCCCAAAGACACTGTTCCTCCAATAGCCATTTTATAACTATTTGTTGCCTAAACTTCTGTTGTAGCCAAGCAAAAAGTTTTCTACCAGAAACTTAAAAGTAACAATAGGTTTACACAAAACCAAGCTGTTAGACCAAAAAAGGAAGAGCTGAAGAACATCCCACTGAGGAGAGCTCTGCCAATTTTCGTTTACACAAGTAATACTTTGATATCAACCTCTCTGTCAAAATTACCTGGCAAATTAAAGGGTCTCAATAGTCATTGCTTTCTGAGAAATAGCCATCCTAATCATGAAAGGCTGTGTGTCATGGAGATATACCAATCAGACATTCCTGATGAGTTATATACAAGGTATAATAAACAGTTCTGATTGAAACTCTCCGAGGCTCTGCAGTAGACCTCATTCCCACCGATCATACGAGTGTTCCTCACACGCAGAACACTAAACAATAAGAACATCCTGAGCAAGACTTCGCACCAATTAACAAATAAGAATAAACAGAAAGGTCAAAGAAATTACAAAAGGTAATAATGACAAATAGCAGCTATATTTGGGGTTACACTGACCTCTTAAAAGAAGTGATATTTGATTGCTTAACAAGTCTAATCACCTTGATTTTTTCCCTTATGCTAAACTGATTCTGCTTTGATTAAACTCATCTGATTTTATAGCCAAAGAATAACAGAATTAGTTGCTCAGTCCTCTAAAATACCTGGTATTTTGTTTCCTTGGTTCTTTTTCCAGCTCAAACTTGCACAAGGTGATAAATCCCAGAAATCTTACCGTGTGTAAGTATGAGGTGCCCTCTGCAGGCTACAAATACACCAGGACTTTCAGGATGGGGTTTGTCTACACAAGTAGAACGCAGGCAAAATGCCTCTATTCTGGGAAATTACTGGCTTGTTTTCTACTCCTTCTCTGGAGACGTTTAAAACCCACCTGGATGTGTTCCTGTGCGACTTGGTCTGGGTGATCCTGCTGTGACTGGGGGCCTGGACTAGATGATCTTCCGAGGTAGGTCCCTGCCAATCCCTAATGTTCTGTGATTCTGTGATTACATCTGTTCTATATAGAGTTTTCTGATCCCTCACTATTTCTTTTTCTAAGGAAGAGGGCATGCCCAAGGCAGAGCTTCTGAGCTCACAGTAACTTTTGTCTGCAGGCCAGCCACTTACCACTTGTAAGAACATGTTGGGCAATATAATATGAAAAGAGTACTGTTCCCTCAAGGTTTTTTTATCTATTAGATCTTGCATGCGTTACTTTTTTATATGCCAATGGATCTTTATTTATAGGATTTTATTATTACATGAAGAGGTTTAGAGCTGTATTTTCCTCTTACCTGATAGTCAATTCTACCGCCTGCCTTGCTCACCACATTTTCATAAAGACATATATATTAAAGATATCATGTAGCAGACCCTTTACAAAGAGGGGGCCAACCAAATGCATATTACTAGCCATATGCACCACACCCTTTCTAAGAAAAAGGGTGAAGCTTTTTTGAGGTACAGAACATCCACAATGGGCATCCATGTTGTAAAGGGACTGCACAGGACATTATCCAACCAGGGAAGTGTCCAGTCACATGGCCTCACTGTAGGCATGGTTTCAATGACTGAGAACTGTATCAGGACACCAGAAAATGGTACTGCTTGGAGTGCAGGACCATATGGCAGTCCGGTGAAGTTCCTGCTGACTGGAAAAGGAGAAACATAACCCCCACTTTTAAAAACGGAAAAAAAGATGACCTGGGGAACTACTGGTGAGTCAGTCTCATCTCTGTGCCAGGCAAGATCATGGAGCAGATCCTCCTGAAAACTATGCCAAGGCACATGGAAAATAAGGAGGTGACTGGCAATAGCCAATACAGCTTCACAGACTTACAGAATGGTTTGAGTCCAAAAATGTCCACAACAAAGGCAAAGAGACACAGAGACAGAAAGTTGGATTAGCTAAGCAGGGTTGGACCTGGTTTGTACTTGGATGGGAGACAGTCTGGGTACACCAGGTGCTGTAGGCTCACCCTGCTCCACCAAGAGGGGGTGGACTTAGATGATCTTTTGAGGTCCCTTCCAACCTGGGGACTTTAAAGATCGTGTAGTTCCAATCCCCTGCCACGGGAAGGAACTTTCCACTAGAGCAGGCTGCTCAATGTTTAGACCAGGTTCACTAAGGACAGATCACACCAGACTAATCTGGTGGCTTTCTACAATAGGGTTAACAACATTGGTGGATATGAGTGGACAAGAGAGTGAGTCATCTACTTGGACTTGTGCAAGACATCTGACACTGTCCCATACAACATCCATGTCTCTGAAATAGAGAGACATGGATCTGACAGATGAACCATGCAGTGGATAAGGAATTGGCCGGATGGTTGCAATCAAAGAGCTGCAGTCGATCAACGACCAAGTGGAGATCAGTTACGAGTGGTGGCCCTCAGGGTCTGGTTTGGGTCCAGTGTGGTTTAGCACCTTTGCTGGCTACAGGAGCAGTGACACTGAGCAGGAGTTTTGGTCATAAGCAATGTTTTCATTCTCCTGTAAGTGCAAACAGTATCGCACTAGCGCAGCAGTTTGTAAGCTACGGAAACCGTTTGTCTGCTGTAAAAGACCACCCCAAACTGTCTCACTCACAAACTGATCAAACTTCACCTTGAAACTAATGAAGTGAGGTTCCTCACTTTGGTCTCAGGATCCTATTACATGTTCATGGCCTGCAGCCTGGGAACAGCTTGCATGCAGCCAGTGCAGACACTGCACAGACAAGTCTGCGTGCAGACAGGTAACCAGAGAGATGCTCTCTGATGGCTGCGGGGAGAAGACAGACTTCTGGGAAAAGGAGAAACGTGCCTGAGATGTTAAACTGGAATGAAGTGACCTTACACTGAAGAACTGAAAACAAAACTTCAAGTAAAAGAATCCCTGAAGAATGTGGATTGGACGTGTTGCTAGGATAGGCTGCATTTTGTTTTCTCTTCTTTAAATGAATCCACCACTGTTCAAGCACCAGCTCACACAACTCCCCTGTTTGTAATGAGGTTCCTGCAAATCTGCCTTAATACCAGATTAGGTGTGCAGATCCTCTTTCCAGTATGCATGCCTGTAATAAGACATAGCTCTTTGGATCTTAGACATACCTGAAGTACCCCTTCAAGCTCGGGACAAATCTCATCATTCATTTGGTATAGAAATTTCCAGATTTGCACCCCTTGTTATCAGAAAATACATAAAGTGCTGTAAAAAAATGAGACTCATCCCTAAACAAATCCATCACAGCTCAAAAACATAAATGTAAATTCTTCTAAGCAGATTAGACTTAAAATGTTTGCAGGATGTAAGAATCTTTCTTCATTTTAGTTAAGCCCAAACTATTTAACTTTGCTGGCTTAGAGAGACATGCAGTGTATTTAAAACAAAGACTTGTATGAACCACACCCACAACAAGGAAGCATTAAGCTAAAAGTAATATATATTCCTTTAAAAGCAGATTTTTGAAACAAAGCAGACTCCAATATGTACTCTACATGCCTTTTATAGTAACTAAGCAAGCTACAGGCACGTCGTAACCATAACTAACCCTCTGAGCTTCCACAGCACCTTTTATCACTTGGTCTCAGAATTCCTTGGTGGCACTAATCAATAGACAACAAAAGCATTCTCTTTGGAGGTAGGCTATGGACATAAAAACCACTGCACACACTGAAATGCAATCTCTTGCACAACAGTTGTTGCCATGCACAACCTCCTCAAAATAGCTTAGAGGAGAAAACAAGGAGCTCATATCCAGCTAAAAATGCAATGAAATTTAGCTGGACATATGGTAGTTACGCTTCTCTTCATGCTTTCAAGAAAAATGCTATTGGCAGCCTGAGGAAGACAGTTTCCAACAGGATCAGCTAACTAAATAACCCACTTACATTTTCAAACCTCCTCTGTACAGAGTGAAATAAGATGTGGGTACCCAAAAGCCAAATACCTTAGGTCCTCGCTGCCTGGTGCATTTTCCCATCAGTTTTTCATCATCTATTTCGCACTGCTCCAGAAGATCCAAAATGTCCTCCTCCTAGAAATGGGAATTTCACTACAATTAATGCAAAACAGGACATACACTTCTCTTCCAAAATTCAAGCACAAAGTGGTTGGAATTTGAAATGTAGTTACTAAATCCTGAAACAGGAGGACACTGAAGAATTTCCTCTGATTCATGCATCTCTGCTTTCTATCAACCTGAAAGTTCAAATCAAGTCTTAACATTCATTAAAAATGAAAGGGTTGAGTAAAGATTCCTGTAACACTGCTGAACGATGCTGACTACAAAGATGGAAAATTATTTCTCAGGTTTCCAATTAAATCTTGTTAGTTGGTTATTTCAAACATAGCCCTTTTCCTACTGTTTCTGACTATGTAAGTAGACAGTTGGGCAGAATTTTGGGGTGCCTTAAACTAAAGGAGCTGGTTTTATAACACCTCTTGTTCCAGGCTACACAAGTGGATGAATAGGCTGGGGGCACTACTGGAGGAAGAAGGAATTCATTACCAGCTCAAAAGCCACTTCTGCCAACCTCTGGTTTGGCCAGGGGTAAGGCTGAAGATAGTTGAAATTATAAAGTAGCTTAAAGCCATCTACCCTATCTCCACCTTCCATCCACTGCAGTTCATCCAGACTCAAGGTTCTGGCCCAGAAACTGCACAAAGAATAGTATTAAAATGATGGAAACATTATCAAATGAGATTTATTATCCACAACACGATTATAATGAACCTAATCCACAAGGTCACGAATGCCAAGATAAGTAACTCCTAAAGCAAATACTTCTTGTTCTTCAGTACCTTCATTCCTTTTAGGGGGTTATTCATTTCCCGCTGAAGTGAAGCTGCTCTCCCAGCAAGAAATGTCTGGAAAGCAGTGGCTAACAAACTCTCATACTTTTCAAGTAATGTCTTATCATCAGGAGGATAAATTCGCCTGAAATAGGATGGGGGAAACAAACTTGAGTTTAAGATAGAAGCTGAGCCACTCAACGTACTAGAAACACAAGTAACGTGGCTAATTCACAGTCTCTTCCCTAATGCATATGCAGTCCACCTAAAATAATTACACAATATCATAACACAAAGCATTTACTCTGAACAAGACTTTCTACATCTCATTTTACCTCAGTAAACACATTCATGTTTAAACCAGTAATTAGCCAGTCAAAAGAAACAGCACGCAGGGCATTCCAAAAACACACTGAACCTCAGTTCTGCAGTGTTTTGGGATTTCAGTGGGTGTGCATGATGCACACAGGTGTGAGTGACTCGGGAAATACTAACCAAACGTTGCATGCAAAATTTAGAGGCACAAAGTAATTTCTATTAGCAACAGAAGGACAGAAGACAGCGACGAGCTGAAAATTGCTCTGGACATGATGCAAATTGAAGATTGAATATGTATGGCACTGGAATGCTAAATCTTCAGGATAACATGAATAAATCCTACAAGAAAAAAACTCTGGGACACTATGCACAGGGTGAATGATTTTCCATTAGAGCAGCTATGCCATTATTCTATAAAACCACAGGTAAGAAGATATGACAGAATGAGGTTTTTATAATGACAACATGATAATGAATTTGGTTATTTACTCGTCCTCATCAAGCAATAATGGGCTTTGAAGATAACTGCTCCCATCCATTTGTCATGAAAGCCTGAAACACAGCCAGAAATGAAGGTGGAAGGCTAATTTCTAATGTACTATATGAAGTGATCCATAGGTTAACTCTGCTTGCGCCGTACAAAGCGTAGGTCACACAATCACAGAACATTAGGGATTGGAAGAAACCCTGAAAGATCATCCAGTCCAATCCCTCTGCCACAGCAAGATCACCTAGATCAGGTTGCACAGGAACATATCCAGGCGGGTTTTAAATGTCTCCAGAGAAGGAGACTCCACAACCCCCACAGGCAGCCCGTTTCAGTGCTCTGTCACCCTTCACCACGAAGAAGTTCCTTCTCAGATTGATGTGGAACCTCCTCTGTTCCAGCTCACACCCATTATCCCTTGGCCTATCACTAGATGACACTGAGAAGAGTCTGGCTTCATCCTCCTGACACCCACACTTCACGGATTTATTACGATTAATGAAGTCACCCCTCAGCCTCCTTTTCTCCAAGCTAAAGAGACCAAGCTCCTTCAGCCTTCCTTCACCAGGATGATGCATCACTCCCTCCGTCATCTTAGTAGCTCTGCACTGGACTCCAGCAGTTGTGTGTCCTTCTGGAACTGAGGGGCCCAGAATTGGACACAACACCCCAGATACAAACCCACTTACATATTGACTGAAATTATGTGGCCTATGTTTTTATGCATCTTTTGTAAACTTTTTACAAGGTTCTTCCTCCTTTTTCCTTCCCACTCTGTTCCTCCTCGAAAAGCTGTCTTTCATAACGATTTTGCCGCAATGTAAAAAGGATGGTTAAGATCCCATTAGACTGAGGGCAGTTCTAGAACAAACTACAGGATGGTTCTATAAGTCTGTGGTTCCAGTCTGCATAAAATACCTGTAGAAGGTCTGATCTAGTCCACGCTTGACTCCTGAACAAGTGCCACAGGAAATAAAGGATACTCATCATAATATATATGGAAACATCCTGCAGCTAATGGCCACTTCAGAGTCATACACATCCTCCTAATTTCTCACTAATTCAGAAAAGGCTGAAAGCACGGCTCCTACTCGGGCCACCCGAGGACTCTCCCTGGAATCAGTGGGATAGCTGTGCCTGCAGACAGATGCTTGACTAAGCTGGATAAGTTTAAAAGACACTTGGGGGATCTAGTTTAGGGGTGAACTTGTAGAGTAGGATTGATGGTTGGACTTGATGATCCCAACCTGAATGATTCTATGATTCTAACCAATTGCTAGGCTGAAATCCATAAATTAAATCAATGCCTGCTGAAGTTAATCCAAGTTTTGCTGGATTCAGTAAAGAGTACCAATCCATGCAGCAATGCCAGAACCTACAATTTCCTCGACTGACAGAAGCTAGTCCTGCTACTCCTGCTCTGCAGCAGAACATCGCAAGGAGAAAATACTGCAGAATGCTCAGACAGAATTCCTCTGCATTTCTAGCCAAGATTCCTTTACTTCTCAGGCCCTGCTGATTCTTCAGCCTTTTTGCAAACACATGGTGCTTTTTGCAAACACATGGTGACAGGGAAAGACTCTTCTGCCCTTTAACAAGCGCACATTCCTCACGAAACGATACTTCACTTCTTCATGAGTTAAACCTTGTCATGTTGGTTCAGTTTTAGTCAAGAACTGAGTAAGCAACCTAAAAAGTGATCAGCTGAACTGTGGAACTTTAAAATTAATGAAAACCCAAAATGTATTAAAGCATCACAAGGTTTTGCTTGACAAAGTACATAAAGTCCAAGCAGTGTAAAAGTAGCTACTTCATGGAAGGGTTTTTTTCACGAGCTAGTTCAGCTCCGCATACGTTAAGAAAGGATGTCATTAAAACTGTGGATGAAAGCAGAGAATAAGAACAGCAGTAAAACTGACTTATTCAGAATAAAGTATGTGAACTGAAACCTCCCATATCCTGGATGAATGTTTTAAAGAGCAGATAAATAATTCCATCTCTTCCTAACTGTACCCTGTTCCTTTTCAGCAAGTATTCACAGGCCCTGCTTTCACTTCTCATTGAAGCAAATATCAAGAAACAATAATATCATAAATGAAATAAAATGATTGTTTTCTGGCCAGTGCCTACAATAACTAACAAATTTTGAATGTATTTTATCAAGGAAGCCACAAATACTCATGTTTAACCCTAGTAAGATCCAAAATTGAAGTGTAAAAATGTTACCATAGTATTTCTAATGCCAGGCTATCAAAAAAAACATCAAAACACCAATACTGTGGTTTTCACCGGGGACTATCCAGACCTGATTTTTAGCAGGGGGAATAAGTATTTATTCATTATTCATATTACTGAAAAACTAGTTACCTGTAGTTCCCCATGTGTCTATTTTCATGCTCTTCTTTGGAGATCTGTTTACGTACTTGTGCAAGTCTCTCCTTCTACAAATCAAGAAAATGAGGTAATTAACACAAAGAGAGCACAAGTCATGGGCAAGCAGCAACACATTTCTTTCCTTCCTACCAGTTCTTCTTTTCTCCTTTCCAGAGTGTGGCGTTGCTTCTCCCAGTCTGAGGAACCTGGCAACAGTTTTTTCATTGAACCTTGACCGTACAATCTTTTTTGAGCTTCAGCCTTCTGTTGAGCTAAATTTCTCCTTTTATCACTTGTCCTGAAACACAGGTGATATCAAGATACGTCGATCCAAGGCAGCTGAGAAGACGTACCCTTCCATCTCAAGTACACGCTCTCCAGTCAGGTACAGTTCATGTTAAGAGTTGAAAGACTCATTAAGAATTTACAGTAACTTTGATAGTTACAGTATTTTCACACTTTAAGGACTACCATAATGATTCTGTGCTACAATATAAAGTACAAGCACGGCTGCATCTGTGTTTTTCAACATATCCCAGCCAAACAGATTTCCTGCCTGTGTGGCCACACGACTGCGCTCATAACCCCACTTGGAGAGCTGTTTCAAAAATAGTGTCTTTTGTACAGAAATCACTATTATCACTCATTTTTTGCAAGAAGATGAGCAAGAAAAAATATTACGTTTGAGTTAATTTCAATAGCAAAACTGACAGCAAAGGAAACATCTACATTTTGAAAACATGAAGGGGAAAAAAGGTCTTTCTTTTCTTCTAATCCAGTTAAAATTTTTTTAAAAAAGCATATCAAATCAGAGCAACAGAAGGAGAGCCAGACTGAAGACAAGAGGACAAGTTTACCGTATGTTGAGAAGCTTTAATGCATTTAGCAGAACGCCTTTTTTTACATCGTAGTCTATTTTTTGATCAGTTCCAAAGCTTGGAGCACGATTAATCTGAAATAAAAAAACAAACCCAAGATACAGAAGAATCAGGAAGGTTCAGGCTCACTGGGAACGGATCTACTGCAAACACCTTTGGAGAATCCATACACAGAATCACGGAATCACAGAACATTAGGGATTGGAAGGGACCTTGAAAGATGATCTAGTCCAATCCCCCTGCCAGAGCAGGATCATTCTTTCCAATGAGTAGATACTAAGATAATACGTGTTAAGAGGCTGCCCAGGGGGTTTGTGGAGTCTCCTTCTCTGGAGACATTTAAAACCTGCCTGGACTTTGTCTAGGTGATCCTGCTAGCTGCACTAGCATTGTACTCATATCAGGGGCTAAATACTGACTGGAACAAAGTGTCTTGTTTGGTCAAACATGACCACGGGTGAGAATCTTGAGAGGTCTTGGTTGAAAACATTATGCTAATAAAATTGTGTTTTCCTTAAAAAAAAAGGTCCTGTGCTTTATTTTTCACACGGCTGTCCCTTGTTTATGGACAAGAAATATGATTGCTGACTAATCCATAAGGCAGTAGTGTAGTAACGTTGAAAACATCCAGGTGATACTGTCACAACACATATTGGTACTAAGTGGTTACCAACACGATCTGTTGGCTGAGAGGCAGTTATTTAGATTTCAATGACCCAAGAACCAGGACACAGACACGACCGGACTCTGTTAACGTAGCAGTTATTTAATCAGAAAGGCACATCTTGAACATTATTGATAAAAACAGGATCATGTCAGGGGGCCCAAGCAAATGATGATAGTGAAAGCCTTGACAAGCTGAGATACACAGTGATCACAGTGGTCAAGTAACGTTCACTACAGGAATGCAGCCTTGTGAACTAGATAACAGAGGGTCTAAGGACAACAAAGAGAACACAAGGCAGAATCAAGAAAATGTAAACCAAAACTCTTATGGTAAACCTTGGAAACAGTGCAAAATTGCTGGCCAGTGAACAAACAGCCAATAACTGGATGGTGGTAGCTAGTGAATAAAAACAACACCAAGCAAAACTAAGACCAAAGAGAAAGAAACCTTCATCATCATCAGTGGGCTCTTCGTGGTGAATAACACAGACACTGACAACTGGCTTCAAGCATCTACACACCCTTTATTTGGAGAAGTAGACCCTTCCTGCCCCTTGTTGACCTTACCGTCTCCAGGGACACAGACAGGGTAAGCATAACGCAAGAAAAAAGAGTAGATGCCAGAAAGACTGTATGTGAGCTTTAACAACCTTATTAATAGGAATTAGCAATAATTCCTTTTAATTATTTAGCCTAAGATGTCCAAAGTAATTTTAACTGGACCAACAGCAAATAGCCTTTGCAAGTTCAGATACATTAAACAGTCCATTTGTGGATCTGTATATATGAGCTTCCCTCAACACATAAATCATGAGGGAGGCTGGGTACCCTGAATTAATAAAATGTGACCTTTTCTCCGATGGTCACAATTTTGTGATCCCTGCTGGATATAATGAGGTTGAACAAGGCCAGATGCCATCACAAAGTTCAAGTGTATCATTTTCCTACTTACATAAAATAACCTAGATTGGAAATTTTGGTCTAAAACAAAGCAAAACTGTCTCTTCTGGGAACCAAAGGGAGTCCTAGGCAGTAGTTGTTACTCAGAAAGGAGGGAGAGTGCTGGGCTTGCCACAAACATCTGGTGCCACAAGATGGCAATCATGCATTTCCCACAGCCCTCGCTTGGGTAGAAGGTTCCGGAAGTTCAGTAGCATCAGGGAGCAGGAGAGCTGTATTCTATCAAAGCAGCATAAACAAAAGTCATCTCAGGAAAGCTGGGCGATTATAAGGCTGCTCAGTCTGTTTCTTGTACTAGTTTATTAAGCTCTCTTTATAACAGAAAAGCTACACGAGGTACGGAAACATGAAGCAAGATTGACCATCTTAATGACCATCTTCATCCTATTTTGGCAGTTTTCCCACAATACTGGGAACATTCAGGGCCTTACGACAGCGACTTGTTATCACTGCTAGAATGATTCACTCCCCTAAGATGGTTTTGGCAAGAGGAGAATGGTGGAAATAGATCAAAGTGGAAAGCTGCGAAAGAAGCCGTAAGTGGTTTAGGAAAACACAGTTATGGGTAGATATACTCACAGTGTATACACTGAGTGTAGACATGTGCACTGCACATTCGATCTTCACAACACTGCAGACAGTACACAGTGTGTATTCATACATGTACTGAGTGTTTGTTCTGATAGCACAGCTAAAAAAATGCACAAGCTCAGCAAAAATTAGTGGATTAACAAAGAAACTGAGTTATGAAGTTTTGATGTGTGAAATTTTTAGTGATTTAGTTCAATGCCTAGCAAAATATGTTGCAGGATACCTGTGTCATCAAAATCACACAGAATCATAGAAGGGATTGCAAGGGACCTCATCTAGTCCAATCCACCTGCCACAGCAGGACCACCCAGACCAAGTTGCACAGGAGCATATCCAGACAGGTTTTAAGCATCTCCAGAGAAGGAGACTCCACAACCCCCTTAGATTTCTGTGTTTAAAAATAACCAAATAATGACCAGGTATTCAACACCAAGTTCTGAACTACTCTCAAGCAATCTAAAATGACAGAGCAACATTTAATCCTTTACAAGATCCCCCTCTCTCTCATAAACAAGGTGTCTAGTCTCTCCTCTGAGACCCCTTTATCATGAATAGTGAACCAACTCCCTCCAAAATCATAGGATCATTAAGGATTGGAAGGGACCTTGAAAGATCATCTAGTCCAATCCCCCTGATACACTCAAGGAGAAAGAGGGAACAGAGCAACTGACTACATAGGTTGACTTGCCATCTCTCATGGAAGGGGTCTGTCATTGCTGCGAGGCTGGACTACATGCTTACACAGACCAACTTCTCTACATTCACTTACGTGCAAGACACAGGCAACCTGCAGATGATAAATCCTGAGTGCAGAGCTAAATCAAAGGTTCAGCAGGCTTTACGCAACACAAACAGATGTCAATCTAGAACAGACTACGTTGATGTCATGAGCTGCTTTTGGCTGGCACTTCAAAACGTGGCATCAGTGAAGGAGGCTTTTGTCTAATTAAAATTATACTGAGCCTCTGAGAGAAAGAAGCATGACAAAACAACTACTGACAATGTTAAGGGTCTGAGGACAAGGCTGTAATTCGCTAAATTATGTATTTTGCTCCTCCATGGCCAAATCGTATTAATGATTTCTCTACAGTCAATAGACACACGTTTGATACCACTTGCAGTTGATGTGGGTGCTTTTAAATGCCACAAGAGAGGAAAAGAAGACATAGCCCCCCTCAAAAAAGGGTCTAGACCATGCATTCACAAGTGTTGTCAGAGCAACGTTACTGAGCCACGCTTGTGAAGGAAATACACGTAGCACCCATTCAGTGTTCAGTGTCCTTCAGCTACAATAATAACTGGATTAACATTGCATATATTCATTAATATTTCTCACTTAATCCTTCAGAAACATTCCAAATGCAAGAATTACCCTTCCCTGCATCTCCAAAAATCACTGCAGGGCAGTTTTTCCATATGGATGCTGCTGCAAAAGCAGCAGTAGCTCCTGCAATACACAGCTTTTCTTTGGAAGCTTGCTTAGACAGATATGGATTCAGCCAGGGCTCAGGTAGCTTTACTGTTTAAAATGTACAACTGTTGAAAGAGGTTTACCTCCAGAAGCCACGGTTTTAGCTTTCTGTCCAGCAGAATATCAAATCCCAGTACTTCGAAGCAGACGCTGTCACTTCCTGGTGCTTGCCCTGGCCTGCACATCCGATAAGCGTGAAGAACATGTGGCTCTGCAACGATGAGAGTCTTCACAACTAACTCCTGCAAGGATTTTTATCAGAAAAAAAACATCAGAAGATAACTGTATATATTGTGTTTTTATACTTCAGTCTTGTAGATTTCATTCATGTATGTACTAAAAATAGAGGCTAAGTTCCAAATAAATGGTCTATAATAAACAAATTGTTCTTATGGAGTCACAGGTATGTTCTCAGGTAGTCCTAGGGTACATTGCTCTACTTTCTGTAGTGCACACAAACTTTTAGATGGGTAATAACTTAGACAGTAAAGACTTGTCTTGAAAAAAGCGCAGTACAGCAAACCCATTCCATTTTGTATGTAATGTTCTCGGAATAATACGTACAGATGGTGCGTAAGCTCTGACAACCTTAGGCCTATTCACAGAATCACAGAACATTAGGGACTGGAAGGCACCTCAAAAGATCATCTAGTCCAATTCCCCTGCCAGAGCAGGCTCACCAAGACCAAGTTGCACAGGGACGTGTCCCGGCGGGTCTTAAATGTCTCCAGAGAAGGAGACTCCTTCCTGACCTAAGACACCTGTAGCATAACTTCAGTGGTGCAGGTTTGAACCCACAGATGTATGCAGCACTGCCTACAATTCTGTAAATATCACACACAAAATACACTTTATACACGAGAAAAAGTCTTGAGAACTGATACGGGCTGGTTTCTTGGTATCACATGGCTTGAGTGGGTAACACTCTGAAAGGGCTTTTGACCCTCAGAAAAAGTTTAACATGAAATTTATAATCAGGCTCTGCATTTAATCTGTTTTTAAAATAATCACAATTTGCAGTTTGTCCTTTGTAGCATGCATTTTTCAGACTGAAAAGTTCAGAGCTCATTCTTGACTCCAGTAAAGAGGATTGCAAAAGCAATTCATTTCCTAAGAATACACGACACAAAGGAAACATGTTACTTTTATCTTACTGAAATGTCACTCCAGAATTTGGAGACATCCAGATTATTTGTTTCTAGGAACTCAGTAAACCATTTGATGGAGCGTTTGCTTCCTTTGTCTTCTGTTTCATCTCGTTCAAAGTGCTCATTATGCTTATTGACAGAGTAGTTAGTCAGATGCATATATAATTGACTCTAAAAAAAAAAAAGAGAGAAAAGACATTAAAAAACCCACAAGTTAAATAAAACTCTAGAACAGTCAATTCAAAGTAATTAAAAGATTGTTAAATCAATCGTGAGAAGCGAACAGTTCAGATTTGTCCATCAGCTACACGCAGATGTAGTGTTTCTGATTCTGAATTTTCATCGACTGAACGTTCTAGCTCCTTGCAGCAAAACCTGTGCTGAAACCTGCCAGTTGCAGCCAACTGATTAACCACTCAGCTTCTGGTTAGGCAATGTAATGTATCAGCCATTTTCACAGGTCTGTATTTACACAACTACCTAGAGAGGAAGAAGCCATTATCATAACTTACAGGATGATTATGATCTGTAAGAAACAAACAATAAAGACAATATTTTGAAATGCAACTTTGAAAGTGCTAAAAACACTCCGGCATCTGTTCCATAGACAATCCCACATTTCAGTTTTCACTGCAGTTTACTTATGAGAGCTTTTCTCATTATAGTGATAATTTGAAATATCTTTGACATATAAACTCATCTGCTGCGCCGGTACCTGCCAAAATTGCTCATTTTTGACTGCCTGGTAGCTGTACATCTGACGAGGTACATTTCAAGATATACATGAAGACTATAAATTTCAAGACTATAAATGTTATAGCCCTGCTGTGGAGCAAAATGACATCAGCAATAGATTCAGGTTGCTGGCCACATGAAACATAAAAGCAACCACAACACCTTTCCAAGGCAAAGCTATAAATCACGATTTAGATGGTTGCATTATCTCCCATTGCAATGTTAATTCAGCCTTCCACTACCACAATGACTGTTTTCATCGCATTGACAGAGCGTTCTGTCAGTCTACCTGGCCATAAGCTTTCTGTTCCAATTCCTTTTTGATAAGGCAGCCAACAGATAGCACAGGCCTTCTGCTGTCACTTACCTCACTGCACGTACTTATGTTTAAAAAAGTTTAATGAAATTAACAAAACCAATCAATTTAATTGCAAGCGAATTAACGATGTATTATATTAGCACTGCGACTAATGAATTTCTCCCACGGCTTCCAATTACTGCTTTGAGAATCACTCTGAAAAATTTTGGGTTTGAGTTGGTGTAGCTGTCATCATTCCATTAAATTCAAATTATTTCAGACAAAGACAAGTGTTTTTCAGACTACCAAAAAACAAAAGTGTTTTGTTAAACAACTGAATTAATCTTGAGTTTGAAATTATCTAGAACAATGCCACTGCAGAGCAGTATCATCCAAAGAACAATGCTGTTAGTGATAAGACAGGTTATTTCATACAACATGCAAACCAGAACACAAACGGTTGTGAGAACACAGAACCGACTGCCTGTGGGGTTTATGTGCTCAGAGCATGTGTCAGTGCTGCTCATTCTGAGATCAGTAACATTTCAAAACAAAAGTAAAACCAAACTATTCCAAATGTAATCAGGGAACTCTTCCAAATACACCACTTGTACTAGGCTCCAAATTATGCCTGCGTTGTTCAAAGGTGAACTAAGGGACAGTCGTAATTTTAAGGGTCGCGTTGGGAAAAGGCTCTCCTATTACACCAAAGCAGCTCTAAAACGTGTGGTATGGAAAAGGAAAGACATCGTAGCAATGGAGCGTGGGTTTAGGAAAGGACAGTCCTGCCTAGCCCATCTGATCTCATTCCACAACTGGGTGGCCCACCAAGTGGATGAGGGGAAGGCTGTGGAGGTGGTCTAACTACACTTCAGCAAAGCCTTCAACACAGTCTCCCACAGCACCCTCCTGGAAAGGCTGGCAGCCCATGGCTTGGATGGATGCACCCTCAACTGGGTTAAAAACTGGCTGGATGACTGGGCACAGAGAGTGGTTGTGAATGGTGCCACATCCAACCGGTGTCCAGTGACCAGTGGTGTCCCCCCAGAGATCAGTACTGGGCCTAGTTCTATTCAACATCTTCACTGATGACCTGGATGAAGGGATCAAATCTACCCTTAGTAAATCCACCAAGCAAATGTAACTGTGATTTTCTCAGATTTATTTTTTTGAGATGTAATGTCAGTAATTGACATCTTTTGCTTTAAGAAACATTTCAGAACTCTCTTGCATGCCTACATGCAAAGTCATGTTAAATGTTTATATATATTAGCACTGACATGGCTAAACTTGTGAGTTTGACAGAAAAGCAGGAGTCAAATACCTTTAGTTTATTCCTCTTCAATGGCAACGCAAACACTCAGCCAGATGAACACCAAATTAAATCTCACGTCACAACTTACTGTGTTTTACCTTCTCCAAACACTACACAGGTAAAAGTCTAGAAGCAATAAATTGGAATGAAGTCCAACTTACCAAATTTGAGTCACTGGGGGGATGATACTTTTCTGTGCCCATTCTCACCAGTCCATCATGATATAAAAACACTTTTAATGGATCACATGAGGTTACAAGAATATACACACGTAAATCAAACTTGTAGCCTTCCATAAGAAATGGTTTGTCAAGATATTCCTGAACAATCAAGTGATCCTGAGCTTGTAACTTTTCTCCATTTCTTATTAAAGAGATCCTGGTAAAAACAGAAGTTATTTTAAAAACACGGAACTTTGACATTACTCTTCAAAACAGATTGTCATGGTCACCCAGCCAGGCAGTGAAGACTCAAGACTACTTGGAGAAAAAGACTTACATATCTGATCAGTAGGGCAGAGAAAAAGTTCCACTCGCTTACATGGCTTTTAGTTTTCTGTCCTTTACGGTGCTTCACTGGATGAAAAAAGGCAGTGAGCCATTTCAAAATAACTTTGTCTCCTCTGATTGAACAAATTGTGATAATGGGTTCTCCCTGCGCTTAAAAATGCTTGGCAGAACAAGCTGTCTCCAGCTTCTGTGATTATTCCCCATGCAGCTCTAAAAATAGGCTTCCAGTCTTTCTCACAAGTCTGCTCAAGGTACAGGTTGCAAATAACCTCCAGTGCTAACCACTGGATGATGTTTGGAAAGCAGGACATGGATCACCATGACTAAGGTCGGTATTTGTGCGTTCCAGTTTCCCCACATCAGAAGGGTTTATATGCAGACTACAAACTGACAGTCCCCAACTACACAGACTTTAAATGACTGGAACAGCTAAAATTTGAAGGTGTGTAATTATTAACCCTGAATTCCTACAGCTTTGCTGCCTTAGCCTTACCCTCTACTATTTATGATTTCAGTGTTCCCATGATGATTACTTGTAACACACTGAAATACTTTCCAGGCATGTCTCTGAATTATGCTGCTACCTTTCCCTTCAGTTTCTCTTCGCATTTATCAAGGGGTAGGAAAAAGAAGGAAATGGGTACATTTGAGGGCTTTAGTTTTACAGTAATTCTGACATATGTTTAATAACTAAGAGCTTCATTAAACTGTATAATTCAAACTTACAATGAAAGTGATAAAAGCTAAAAATTGAGTATTAAAATAATCCAAACCCAGAAATAATTAAATAGCAGTATTTATGTGGGGTTTTTGTCTACTTTGCAGCCCAAAGGCAAAACTCTTTCAACTCAACTGCAGGTTGCAGTTTCTTGAGGGGTACTCCTCGTACAGTATGGGTGCACCTTCCAAGAGTGCCCCTCCAGCCACATCCCCAACAGTGTCTCATCAGTTTCACTTACAAATTACAGTTGCTGCTCTTAAATATGTTTGTACCTCTGCAGTTTTGGCAAAGAATGGGGTGGCTGGGCTGGCCGCAGAGCTGTGAAAGAGCCTGACCTCCCACACTACACCCCTGCTGTCCCCAGCCACTGAAACCCTGACACTTATGCCCAATACAATCTCACCCCACAGGTCTAAACACAACAGAAAAACATATTTTTAGATAAATTCACAATAAAAATAATCCCAGCCCTAAGAATTATTCGAGCTTCATCAGGCAATGTATCCTCTAATATGTCACAGTGAGAAAAACTTTAAAACACCACTTCAGTTCAGCTTTATATTCTAGCTGTTTCTGCTTGTTAAGCTGTCATCCAATACATGGGCTTTCAGACACCACATTACTTGAAAAACAGTCTTCTGTTAACACATAGCTTCTGTTAGTGGTGTAAATAGCATTAGATCTCACCTTGAGAGGGTAAGAAGGCTGAAGCTAATACGAAACTCACCCGTGTCCCATCGCACCGTTGGCTGGTTTGACTATGAACGTTTTCTGTCTACGTTTCTTCTTCAGCTCTTTCACGTAGTTCTGAAACTGTGTGTATTCTGCGGGAAAGATCCACGTTCGAGGAACAAAACTATACTCCTGAGGCTGACTCTTGATCATTCTGCAAAGAAGTGCAACAGAGTCACAATCTTTTAACTACTTGGACGCTTCAGTCCTCAGGATTAAAAAGCATTAACAGCAACTTCACAATAAACTTCTCTAGCAGAGCACTGTAACATGAAAGAAAACTTCTGCACTTGTTTAAGACTATTTTCAAGCTCCACAAGATTCACAGGCATAATTTAACCACACAAGCAGAGCATCTTGTGCATTTTGCTTACTATCCTCTGTGATTATTATGTCACTGACATCCATCTGAGCTGCTGGCATCCCAACCACTCCTGTGGTACTGGCATATTCTGATCAAGTTTACCCAAGTAACACTATTCCTCAAGAGAAAGCAGAGAAATGCAAAGCAAGACAAGGCAGGCAAAACAGAAGAACTAAAACAAAAATAAGGCTAAAACAGCGTAGGGAACAGTCTCTAAAACTGGATCTGGATAAAGGGTGCAGCAAGGTCCTGGTGGTGACCACATATCATTTTGTAGCTCTGTCATCTGTGCAACAGACAAGTAAAAGAGGAAAAAAGGTTGAGAATTTGGTTAGTTGAGGTTTCCACCAACAAAAGCTGAGTATGTGGCAGACAGGAAGCATATACCCCACCACATTGGCAGTTCAGGCTTCATGCACAGGGGAGTAATATTAAACAAAGATTGGTTATCTGCCAAGTAATAGCAGCAACGTGGACTTGGTGCCGCTTCCAACAGGAGAAATTAGCTGAATTAAATAGTGATGAGTCCAACTCCTGCTTGTTTTGGGTACTGACAATACCTGAAGCCTTCACACATAACCTCACATGAAATTAGTTCAGGTAACCCAAACCTACTGTGTACCAAATTGAGCAGACCTAAAATACAAATATCCACAGATCAAAAGAAAGCGACTGGATGTTTAAAAAAAAACCAAAAAAAACCAAAACCAAACTGTCACTTGAAATTCCCTTAGATTTTTTAAAAAATTGCACTATGATGAATTTTAATAGGTTTTATTTAATTACAAATTTAGATATACTTCTCCTTTTGTTCTGAAAAAAATAGCAGCACTGTAAGAGAGACTTACAAGTTCATTCTGATTTGTCATTTCTACTCTGAGCCTGCATAATTGTCCTGATGGAGCATCAGACACTTTTTCTTTAAGTGGCTCAAATACTAACAGAAAAACCAGAGCTGCCAGCCACATCTGTAAGGCCAGGACTGCAGCCAAGCCCTGCTGGTATAATAGAGACACTGTCACCAAACTGTTTAGCCAACTGCCCAACAAACACTCTGCAGAAACCACAATAGCTATAGTAGTCTGGAAGTACTGTGTGAGCTTCAGTGCTTCTGCAGCTTCATTGTAATGATGACTTTTACAAATCTGGCTTGAAAAATGCCACCAATTCTAATAACTTTTTTTAAAGCATATGTATTATAATTCATGATTCACATAGTTTTAAACTATTCTCCTCCTGCTGCACGTACAAATGTTATTACCTTGCTGACAGAACAGCTTGTCCAGGCAGAAATGTTCCTATTTTTAGGCAAAAGGCAATTTCTGTGTTAGCTGCCACCTGTCTCCAAATTATTTATCACATGCATCCTGAAGTGTTGCATGAGGAAGACTCTGCATTTAGCTTACAGTTTCAATACACAGTCCTACTCAATGAATCTACTCCTTCATGGTATTCTAGACAGAGTAACACTACGTTGTGACGGCAGGTACATCAGTTCTGTGTGCCTTTTTCTGTCTTATGCGTAACTGTGTAGACTGCAAATGATAACATGAAGCTAAACACTCAACGACTGTTCACAAGACCTAGTGCTTACTAAAAATTCAACAAAATTATCCGTCTCTGATCTTTCCCTGCTTGGCCCTATTCAGAAATGGCCTAGGAACATCAGCAAGTAGCTTACGGAATCAAGGACTACTCCACCACAACAGCTCTATTTTCCAGCACATCTGCTACCCACTACAGAAGATAATCAAGTGTGCTCCTCTATCCTCCTTTAGCCTCTGCAGTCCTTTAGCAGGAGCTCTAAGAATTAAACAACACACTATTATTCTTCTAAGAGCTTTTGAACTCACAGTTGCGGTCTGACTGTGCTCTTGTTTCTCAAGAGTGCCTACTGTGAAACAGACTCAAAATGTAGGTTACTAAAGATGTGACTTCTCAGTCTACTAACAGGTTCCACTGTCTAGGTTTCTGTGTGACTTGGTCTAGCCCAGTCCAATGCTCCCAATCCAAGATCAAAGCCAAAATTACTAAGGAACCCTGGAAATTTTTCTTGGTCCTCTCATGGGCTCTTCGCAAAAACCTTGCAAGCGATCCTGCTGTGGCAGGGGGATTGGACTAGATGATCTTTTGAGGTCCATTCCAATTCCCAATGATTCTATGATTGCACAAATAACTCAGTACTAAATATTATGACAGAAAAACGTCTTAATATTAAAAGAAAGATTACTTAGTCATGTTTCTTGCCAGAAAATCCTTTCTGCAGATCTCTCCCATTCCTGGAAAGTGGTTGATTCTCTGACAAAACAGAAGAAGAGGAAGTTGTTGTTACTTTTACTGTGTTTTTCCAGGCACACCTAATACCATCATTCACAACATTCAGCTGCACACGCAGGCAAGCATCATGAGTGCTATGCATCAGTTAGTTCAGGTAATGTCTTACATTGTACTGTGCACTCTTAGCTTTAAGTTGTACTCTTCTCCATCAACACAAGTATACCCACTGGCTTCATTTCAGACATGAAAGGAGATGATTATACTCTAATTCACAAAGCTATCTAGGAACAAAGAATGCTATCAAAGCTCTGGTAAAAAAGGAATTATTTATTCACAAGAACTGCAGAGAGCTCTGCTTGTTAACTTCGTGCTTAAAAGCCTATAAGCAACTTATAAATGATGTTTTAAATATTCTTTTCAAACTTGGATCCTTCCAAACACAAAACTGGCAGACAAAAGCACGAAAATATTTAAACATCAGATCCCAAGTGATATGAACAAAGAACTCTGGAAAAGATAACAGGATTTTAACATATGTAGTGGCACAGCCTTATTGCAGCCTGGTTGGTGGTGGTTTGTAGGTTGGGGCTTTTTCCTCTCCAAACAAATGTAACTGACCAAAGCTGACAAGACTGAACATCCCAAAGCGAAGCAGTTCACTGAAACATGTCATAAACCCTAACTCCCACTCTACCTGATAGTTCCGAAGTTCAGCAATCTTTTCTTGTTGCACAGCAGAATCGCTCCATATAAGATTAGCTGTCTCATCTTCATCACGTGTTTTCACAAATCCCATTTCTCGTATCACTACACGTACTGCAGAGGAATCATACCAGGGAATACTGTGAATCTCTTGAATAGATTCACATTCAGAATTTATATCATCGGTTAAGACTTTTAAAACTTAGAGTATTCAACCCTTTCTTTGACAAAATGCCAGCATGCGAGCTATCATTTAGCTGGCAGTACTTCCATCAGTCATAGAGTCACAGAATGGCTTAGGTTGGAAAGAACCACCTGGTTCCAAACCCCATGCCATAGGCAGGGACACCTCTCACTAGACCAGGTTACCCAGGGCTCTGTCCAACCTGGCCTTAAACACTTCCAGGGAGGGGGCATCCACAACCAACCTGGGCAATCTGTTCCAGTGCCTCCCCATCCCCATAGTGAGGAATTTCTTTCAAAGACCTAACCTCAATCTCTGCACTTTTACCTTGAATCCATTACCCCTTGTCTTATCACTACAGTTCTTCATAAAAAGTCCTTCTCCAGCTTCCCTGTAGGCCTCCTTCAGGTACTGGAAGACTGCTATAAGGTCATCCCCAGAGCCTTGTCTTCTCCAGACTGAACAGCGCCAGTTCCTTCAGCTTGTGTTCAGACACGTGTTCCTGCCCTCTAATCATCCCTGTGGCACTCACTCCAACAGTTCCATGTCCTTCTTGTATTCAGAGCCCTAGAACTGGATGCAGAATCACTCCTCCTGACATGATGGTGACACTTCCTTTGATACAGCACAGGTTACAGTTGGCCTTCTGGGCTGCACTCACACACTGCCAGCTCATGTCAAGCTTCTTGTCTACCATCATCAGTAAGTCCTTCCTCCTCAGGACTCCTCTCAGCTGCATATGTTTGTGCTTGGGGTTACCCCAACCCAGCTGTAGGGCCTTGCACTTGGACTTGCTGAACCTCATGCAGTTTGCACAGGCCCAGTTCTCAAGCCTGTCAAGGTCTCTCTGGATGGTCTCCCTTCTCTCCATTCTGTTGACCACATCACACAGTTTGGTTTCCTCAGTAAACTCAGTGCCACTGTCTGTGTTGCCAACAAAGACCCAAAAAAATTGCAGCTTATTGCAAACCTGCCATTACAACATTACAGCACAGTGTACTGAGGCTGGAATCAGTACAACCACTGTGGGGAACTGTAGTGAGCTTCAGGGCACTCCACAACCATCCAGAAAAACTCCACTTGCTTTTAGACTTTATCTTGGCTACCATATACATTAATTTCAAATCAGTTCATCCCTCTGAGTGTCACTACAGAGGACAGGAATGCTTCCTTATTCAAGGCATAGTAGTTCAAAGGAAATGCATGTGCTCTTTTAATATAACAAAAAGAAACAAGACTGATCAAATGCCGGGTGTAACTCAGATTACAGGAGAGAATATTTTTCTGAAGTAGTTCAAGCATCAAAATACAAGACTTCAGTAAATTTGATTGAGAAATTTCTGTGTAATAATTATTTAACATAAGGTTTACACAGTTCATCGTTCAAGGATTTACATAAACTTTCCAACGCATTTGTTTGATCCATTATTCATAATTACAGGGTATTTCCACAGTCCTCTTGATTACTTCATTTCTTGCATTTCAAGGCCCTTCCCTGAGTAACAAAACTTAAGTAATAAATGCACAGAAATCCTTTGGAAACAGATTTTCCAATCCATCAGCATCACCATCAGCAATAATTCACACCATTAGTTAGCAATTCACTCCCATCAATGGATATTAGAATAAAAACAAAACATATGGCTCCCTACCAATTTCGTATTTCGTGCCAGCGACATTCGCAGTGATGACTCCATTCTTCTTCTTTCTGACTTTTCTTTTAATTGTGCTTTGATAGGGTAGTTCTGAACTCAAACTCAGAGGAGCAGTTCCCTGGTTATCTTGGAAAAATAAAGGTTTTGCAAGGTTTAACACCATTGTATCTTGGAAAACGTAATAAAAGAACCAAAAATGCAAACCTTCACTCTGATGCAAGTTAGAGATGCAAGGATTCTGTGTACTTAATAGGTTGTATGAGAAAGCCCAGCGCAGCATACCTCCTTCAGTAGGCAAGGATGGCATTATAACCTAGGAGAGTGCAGAAGCAGAGCCCAAATTCCGTTCCGACTTCTCAGAAAATGAGGGAGCTGTCACAGCCAAACTGTTTAGAGATCCAGTCATATCATTTCATTTTTGGTTGTAGCAAATAGTAGTTCTGGAATAGAGAGATATCGGTGTTAAACAAGCAAATAAAAAACACAAGACACTTTGTTATGGAGAAATCTTGGAAAAAAACTATAGAGAGCAGAAAATTCAATTGGTAATGTGTTCAGTTACAAATCAAAAGCAATCACAGGACATTAGGGACTGGAAGGGACCTCAAAAGATCATCCAGTCCAATCCCCCTGCCACAGCAGGATCACCTGCAGCACGTTGCACAGGAACATGTCCAGCTGAGTTTTAGAAGTCTCCAGAGAAGGAGATTCCACAACTGGGCAGCTCCTTCCAGTACTCTGTCACTCTCACCGTGAAGAGGTTACTTCTCATATTGATGTGGAATCTCCTGTGTAATGCTTATTTTAAAAGACTGACCAAGTTATTTAAATATCAATCCAAGTCTTTTGTTTCTGGAAAGAAAAATCTTTCTGCTGTATTAATTTTAACAATGAGATTATATTACCTCAGTCTTCTATGTTCATTTGCATGTTAGGCACATGAAAGTAGGTAACACTGAAAACCAACACTGCCCACTTTTATTTCGCTGAAGCTGAGTTTATAGTAACTTTAAACTATGATTCTATGAAACTACATTTTAATTAAAAAATTAAATCAGATTTTACTATGTGTTTTCAGACACCAAATATGGTGATTTCAGTTATTTCCTAATAATCTTTTCCCAATTTTTTTTTAACATTTTTAAGCAATTGTCCAATAATCACTTGGTTAACACACAGCTACAGTTTCATGACCACTTCAAGACATGATGAACATGGTTTCAAAGACTCATTGGACTGACAAACACTTAGATTGTCCATTTCTAAAGGAAGTCATTATCTGCATAAAATACTCCTCTCCCTGACTATGCATTGATTAAAATGTTCACACTCCTTTCTCTACGAATACACTACCACAGTTGAGAATCTCACATATCATTACAGTGTTTTAAGATTAGCCTAAGAACAACAGGCAAAAATTCTGGCAGTAAAAAAAAAAAGAGGAATAAAATGCTTGTAAATACACTGCTACACGTCTCGAGGCACCCAGAGCTGTGGTAGCAGTGCACAAGGATACAAGTGCTGACTTCGGCAGGCTGCCTCAAATCATATAGAATCATTCAGCTTGTATGATTACAGTGCACAAGGGTACAAGTGCTGCCTCAAATCATACAATCATAGCATGATTCAGGTTGGAAAAGACCCTTGGGATCATCAAGTCCAACCATCAATCCTACTCTACAAGTTCACCCCTAAACCAGATCCCCCAACCCTACATCTAAGCATCGTTTAAACTCATCTATCAAAATCTAAGTCTTGTGAGCACTAAGGAATGTGAACTCATGCAATATTAAGTCACTGATTTTTAAAATGTTTTACTTTTACAATTATATCTGTGGCTCAAGTTCCTTACACTAGGTTGAGGTTAGTTTACAGTGTAACTTGTGGGGGTTGCAAAAGTTATTTTAACTAGCTTTATATAGAGCACAAGGAATTTCCTCTGCTATAAATAGCAGAAAATTACAGTAAAGTCAAATTCAGCCACAACTTATGATGTGAAATATATTTGGCCATAAGACTGGACAAGATGTGCATCAGTAAAATTACCAAAACTTTATTTATAAATCACAGAATCACAGAACATTAGGGATTGGAAGGGACCCTGAAAGATCATCTAGTCCAATCCCCCTGCCAGTGCAGGATCACCTAGATCACACAGGAACATACCCAGGCGGGTTTTAACTGTCTCCAGAAAAGGAGACTCCATAACCCCCCTGGGCAGCCCCTTCCAGTGCTCTGTCACCCTCACTGGGAAGAAGTTCCTTCTCATATTGATGTGGAACCTCCTCTGTTCCAGCTGACACCCATTGCCCCTTGTCCAGTCATTAGATGACACCAAGAGGAGCCCAGCTCCTTCCTTCTTGACAGCCATCCTCATCTTTAATCTCTGCGTGTTTATGTGTGCCTGTCAGAGAGATCCAATTATATTCTGGACAAGTCACCCCTTTGGTAAAGAAAATATAGAAGTAGATAACTTGGCTGCAAGATGCTACTTCCTTTCCAGACAGAAATTTACCCTTAAAACAGTCCATTAGCACAAAAGTCCTTTATGACTGTTGCCAACGTACGAGGGACCAAACTGTGTTTTGCAATAAGACAACCAAATCTCCCTCATGTCCATTTAGTGGAGTGCCACAAACTAACACCAAAACATGATCTTGAGTGTTTATACGGAAAGCAAGAACAGACGTTTTATACGCGGTGTAGCAGTAACACCTCACCATAGCTGCTTAAAACATACTTTGCTGAACTTGCTAAGAAGATCCCCCCAGATTGAACCAAAACTGGAAAGTCATTTTGAAGTTCTGATGTTTTTGGATGCTATCATGTGAGAAAAAAGTCCTCTTGCCTGCAGGCCTAACATACACAGAGATGGGAAAGCAAAGCACTCATCCTCCTTAACACCACGTGAAAAGAAAAGCAGTGCTGGACACAATGACTCACTGACTATGTTACCTGCTCCTCAAGCAAAGAACAGCAGTAGAGAACAAGACAGGGGAGAAAAACTGGAGCATGTCTGTTAGTCAGCTAAGGACTTCTGTGCACGTACACAAATGCCCAACAATCGACCCTCCACTGTACTGGCTAGGAGCTTTTTAACACATTTGGAAGACTGTCAAGACAACTAATGCTTCCCTGTGAGAAAAGACACAGTCAACTCGAGAGTGTTCTAGGGACAATTAATAGTTTGGCCATATGGAAAGCAAATGAATTGGCCTGACTAACTTTCACAAAAATCTCTGCAAACTGGTAAGTGAAGTATCTGTTTTCTTGACAAGATTATGGATGACAGGAGTTTTACCATCGCGGCTGAAAGACGCTCTCTTCTAATGATGTCAAATCTCGTTACAAATGACGGGGCGATCGTTACTGTACTTCGTATTCAGACTTTCTGTAGGATTTTGACTTTTCACAAGCAGTGTCCCGTAGCAACAAAGGTAAACTGTACTCTGGCTTAAATTTGTATACAATAATTCAAAATTGTTTTACAATTGCTTCACTTTCTTTTGAGTGAGTCATCCATCGCCAAACACCCGTTTCACTGAATGCCAGAAAACCAGCAGTTCTCAATCAGTAGCTTTCCCAAATACTTTACATAGGATGAAGTCTTTTCATTTGTTCCTACTGGAACCATCTCCTTTCCAAACAGCAAACACAGGTTCAATGAAATTGGACAGTATTAGCTCTTCTTCCCACCATGTTAAGTGACAGATGAGAGGTGCAGCATCTCATCTGGGGGAATACACTAACCAGAGCACTAGCTGTGAGTTACAGCCTAAGTCACGAGAGCAGCAGACTTGACCCTGCTTAGATCTGCAGTGGTTTCTATGTCCCCAAAGCAGTATCACAGAAAGCTCCAATTCTGCAGCGAGAAAAGCCAACTGCTACTGAGGAAACTGCAGTCCTTACAAGTAAACTGCATCTGTTGGGTACCATGGAAGAGGCAGGAATACATCTCTGAGAGCACTAAATGAAGGGCTGCTCCTGAGAGGAGGGAGCTGGAAGGTGAGGCCACACGCTAACAGAGCACCAAGATACAACACTAATGCCACTGGCCTACAAACAAACTCCACACCTTCCCTCTCTTTGACTTCTGTACAGAAGAAATGCCCCCACAGTTGCTTCATTCTCTGACCCAGGTCCTCTCCAGGCACCTTTCTGTAGCTTTCATCTCTTGATTTGTTATTATTGCCTGTTCCTACTCCCCAGCAAGAGCACAGTTGTGTCAGGCTTGCTGAAGGGAAAAAACATGCAGTGCCACTTTGCCAGCAGCCTGGGCCACCCGGACGAGTTGCCAGTTACAGGACAAACCTTCTTGCAGGACCCACTGGGTCATGGAACAGTAACAGCAGCAACACTGTCAGCTTATGATTGCATCAGACTTGGAGTCAGTTCTTCTTACTGTAACAAGATATATCTGCTAAGATAAGTATAACCTCTAACCTGCATTCAGCTACAACGATGTAGAAATGTAGAAACATATCTCTGTAGTAATCTACCTGAAAGTCTTGTTTCTAAGAGATTGCTTTCAATGACATGGAAGAAAGCATCCTATTTCCAAACTGGGACTGATGTAGCTTGCTAAAGCTTGGCCAGACAGCTATCAGGAATCTCAGACTTCACATTCAAACAGAAAAGGAACACCGTGCTGTTCCTGCTGCATGTATTGTTTCCCTCCTGAAACACTCACAAACTGGTGAAGGTTTGTTGCTCACCCATACTGGTTCAAGGGAGGATGACCAAAAATGGTTAACCTACAGATGGAGAGACTCGTGAACCAGAAATGACTGTATCTTCTACAGCTTGGCACATTCCTCTACAAACAAGCATTTTTATTCAAAGTGCTCTAGGGGTGTGAAAAGCAGGTAAGATACTATCTTTACTGTCGCCTGGCAAAGGTTTAATAGAGCTGGCAAGAGACACACACTGCACACAGTCCTGTCCCAGAAAGAGACAGAAGGAAAAGAAACAAAACGAAGCCTGTACCCTCTAGGGACAGCAAAGGCAAGGAGGCAGGGTATTCTCACTCAACTGGGAAATCTGCCACACAGATAGGGACTGAAGCAGATCTCTGAGCACAAGAACCGTCTGCACAAGGTACAAGGCTGCCTGGACAAGAAGTGATTTCATAGTTAATGCAATGATCCACGTTTCCTTGTTATCAAGTTATAGTAAGTTCCAGAAAACAAAAATTACGCCTATTTTTTGCTGTTACACAAATTCATTGTAACAGAATAAGGTAGTAAATTGCCTGGAAAATGTCTTTATGGTCTAAATTATATATAAGTTGTTTTTTAAAAACCCTCTCTAATTTCCCAAGTTATGTGCTCTCTACTGTTGACAAGTGACACCTGCTTTTCATGATCCTTCACGTCATGGTGAAGAACTTCCTCCTCACATCCACTCTAAATCTACTCATCTCCAGCTTTGCTCCATTCCCCCTAGTCCTGTCGCTACCTGACATCCTAAAAAGCCCCTCCCCAGCCTTTTTGTAGCCCCCTTCACATACTGGAAGGCCGCAATGAGGTCACCTCAGAGCCTCCTCTTCTCCAGACAGAACAGCCCCAACTCTCTCAGTCTGGGCTCATAGGAGAGATGCTCCAGCCCTCTGATCATCCTCCTGGCCCTCTGAATCCACGAGTCACCGTTACTTCGGTGGAAGTTAAATCTTACAACAATTTCCCATTCAAGATGTCAATCATTAAGGGCCCTAGAATTGGTCTTTGCCTTCTGCAATACAGTTTATGTAAGATAGAATTTCACAATGTCTACTTAGGAACACTGAAAGCATAAAGCATCCTGACCCTTCCAGTCTACCTTCAAAACACAATGCAAGCCACAGCTTGCGTCACAGCTGTGAGCCCGATTCTCTTCCTGGAGAACACAAAAGGCATGTTGTTGTCAATGGCTGGAGCCAGTCAGAAGATGACCCTGCAGCTCCAGCTCCAAGGCTCAGTTACAGACACTGGCACAGAGCCTCAGAAGCATTGCAGTCTTCATGGGAGGTTTCCTTTTGGCTTTTCTGTACACTTCAAAGTTTTGGGTTGAGATTTTTCATTATTTATTACCAGAAAAGGTCTATGAAATGTTAAGTGTATCTATATCTCTGACTGAGAAAGCACGGAATGTATTGGAAGCTGTGAAGATGGTGGGAGTGTCACAAACTAAGAATTTCATAGGAATTAATGATTTCCTACTCACAACACAGAGAGATCAGAATCAGGCACTTTTTCTCCACAGCACTGAACTGAAGCAATATTGCTGCTTTGTCACAGAGTCACAGAGCATTAGAGATCTCAAATGATCATCTAGTCCAATCCCCCCACCACAAGAAGTCACACAGGAGCATGTCCAGGCAGGTTTTAAACAGAGGACACTCCCCAACTTCCCTGAGCAGACCATTCCATGGCTTTGCCAACCTCATCATGAAGAAGTTCCTTCTCATGTTTATGCAGAAGCTCCTATGCTTCATTTTAAAACCAATTGCCCCTTGTTTTATCAGTAGATGACACAAATAAGAGCCTGGCTCCATCCTCCTGACACCTGCCCTCTCCATATTTATCAACATTAATGAGGTCACCCCTCAGTCTCCTTTTCTCCAAGCTAAAGAGACCCAGCTCCCTCAGCCTTTCCTGATCAGGGAGATGTTCCACTCCCTTCATCATCTTTGTGGCTCTCCACTGGACTCTCTCCAGCAGTTCTGTGTCCTTCTGGAACGGAGGGGGCCAGAACTGGACGCAGTACTCCAGATGCAGCCTCACCAAAGCAGAGCAGAGGAGGAGGAGGAGAACCTCTCTCTATCTACTAACCAAACACTTGTGTTCATTTTCCAAAAGGAAAAGTAAAATCAATGTCAAAAGCTTTCGAAGCTGAAGATTGAGTTTCTTTGCCAAAAATGACCTCCAAAGCTTTTTCCATAGCGGAGCACACAATGTCACTGTCTGTTGCCTCATTTTCAACCTTCAAAAGCCTTTCCTAATGTGCTAACACTTTTCAGACCGTTAGCAAATTCAGTACCACAGAGTTTCATACTTATGTGCTGAACAGCAAAAGACAGGGCCAAAGAAAGCAAGACAGAGTAAGATGACTACAATAAAACAGGCCATGCTTGAACCTTTTTCCTGTTCTGTAAACATAGAAACATATTAATTGGCAGGGCAAGTGAAAAGAACCTCTGTGACTTACAAATTAAGTAATCCCTAAACAAAATGCGGGGAACTTTTAACAAATATCATTTAGCATTCAAAGTGGCAAAGCATCACATTGACAAAACAGCCCTAGCAACCACAGTGTAAACGTGTTTCTATGCAGCAGAATATTAATTGAAGAATTTTCTGCATCTCTTGCTGCTAAAAAGGTATCAGCTTCCATGTTACACTCTGTCTGGCAATGCACAGGTCTTGTACTAATGTTTGCCACTTCAGTAAGTGTTGATAACACCAGAAATCTGTTAGCAGGGCAGCATTTTGCTAACTTGAGAACAGAAATTATTTGTAGCCCCTGATCACAATTTCCACAGAACACTGCTGAACAGAAAACCATCTCTGTTATGACTACCTACCCCAGCAACCTCACCAATCATTCCACCTTAATGTAAAACAGTCCTGGATTGATCTAGGCATTTTCAGCCTGTGGTGCAGTGGTCACACTAGATGATCTTGAAGGTCCCTTCCAATCCAAAGCATTCTACGATTCTATGATATTTAGAGGAGTCACAGATTACTTCTGCATCTCTAGACATGGACTGCAGTCATCACACATGGCCCGCGGTAACGCTGAGGATTATATCATCCTAATTCACATACTGCTACAGAACAACGTCCTCTAGTTTAGCAACAAGGATGACACCCCCACAGCAGCCTGAAACATAAGCTGGCAGATGTTAGCCTGCAGTTTCAGCTCCTGAGGTGCAAACCTCGAACAAAAACCAGGCCTTGAAAAAGCTACCAAGCAGCATCTATTCAAGGTCTTCCTAACCACAAATTATGAGGCGGTCCCACATGACCACCAAATTGTCCATCACATTACGCTGCTCTGACATGGGGCTTGGACTAGAAGATCTTTCGAGGTCCCTTCCAAGGCCCTAGCATTCTGTGATGCTGTGACACTTCCATCTATGGATCAGTTGGCTCAGCCCCACTGGGAATACTCGTATGCTTTTGGGAGGGTTGGTAGATCACTAGTGTTTTAATGACAGAACCATATACTTCTACTCTGTAAGGAATAAATGGCAGTCAGAAACATTCACTATCACTACGACTACCACAACCAACACTCAGTGCTGGTAATATCTTACAAACTGCTGATAAATCGAGCCAGAAACTCCAGCAGCTACAAAACATTTCAGCAAAAGCATGGCTTCCACCCCACAGCGTAGTATTTGGGGTTCAGTGGGGCACCATCAATTTGAAAATACCTTTTACAGATGAAAACATAAGAGAAACAGCTGTTTCAAAAGGTTGTGAATCCTCAGACGTTTCTCTAACTTAAATTAACCTGATTCATAAAAATTCCTTTAAAAGGCTGGATTGGCTCCAAACCATCTATGAAACACTATTTCTATGCATTGTAAGGGATCTAAATTGAGTCACTATGCTCACCAGTAACGAGGTGAGACTTCAGTAGCCTACTACAGCAACAGTTTGTGTTTCTACTGCTCACCTGTAAAGGACACAGCACGTAGTCAGAAAGCCTAGAAAAACAGCATGCCTTAAATGTTGTCCCTAGACTGAACACTCTGAATATCCAAAACAAGAAAGAAAAATTAAGTGCACCAGGCTTTATATACAACAGCTTTAGTTTCAGCTTAAAAAAACAAAGCATGAGAATACCTATGAAAAAATAATTTCCTGAGATGTGCTTGAACTTGTAGGATCAAAGCAATGTACCTTCTGAATGGTAAGTACAGCATGACTGATGCAACCCCTGTTGAACCATGTATTTAGTGAGCAATCATACATCGCCTCTGAGTTACAGAGACCGTACTGACAATGGCATTATAGCTGCTAATGCAGTTTAAAATTAACTCCAAAATCTGAGAAGACAACTGCCTGAAGCATGCTGATGTGCCCTCACGACTTCAATCGCAGCAGCAGCACAGTTCCAAGTTTGGAACAATATCACAGTTAGCCCTGTCCTCATTCATCTTGGTCAAGTCCCAAAAAGCAACACTTAAAAGCAATTGGCTCTGCAGTGTGTGCTTCTCTGAAAAAATAGAAAGTCATTGTGTGCTTGCTGCAGAGCTATGCTTGAGAAACACACCGACGTAAAAGTCCTCAGCCAGAGGCTACAGCAGTGGGATTAGCATTTAGTAAGGCTCAATTTTATTTTGCATTGTTTTATATCCTTTATATCAGACATATCACAGAACCACAGAACATCAGGGATTGGAAGGGACCTCGAAAAATCATCTAGTCCAATCCCCCACCCCAACAGCAGGACCACCTAGACCAAGCAGAGCTAGCACCACCCATGTTTTGGCAATTCTGTTTGATAACGTCTGAGTTGAATTAATTCAACATCTTTATCGGTGACGTGGACAAGGGCGTTGAGTGCACCCTCAGCAAGTTTGCTGACCACACCAAGCTGTGTGGCTGGGATGGTGGAGGGCAGGGATGCCAACCACAGGGACATGGACAGGCTGGAGAGGCGGACACGAGAAAACCTGATGGGGTTCAACAAGGCCAAGTGTAAGGTTCTGCACCTGGGTCGAGGCAATCCTAAGCACAAATACAGGCTGGGCAGTGACTGGTTGGAGAGTAGCCCTGAGGAGAGGGACTTGGGGGTGCTTGTGGACAAAAGACTCAACATGAGCCAGCAGTGTGCACTTGCAGCCCGAAGACAAACAAGATCCCGGGCTGCATCAGGAGAAGTGTGGCCAGCAGGTCGAGGGAGGTGGTTCTCCCCCTCTACTCTGCTCTCGTGAGACCCCACCTGGAGCTCTGTGTCCAGTTCTGGAGCCCTTATTACAGGAAGGATGTGGACGTGCTGGAGTGAGTGAAGAGGAGGGCAAGGAGGATGATCAGAGGGCTGGAGCATCTCTCCTATGAGGCCAGACTGAGAGAGTTGGGGCTGTTCTTCTGGAGAAGAGGAGGCTCTGAGGTGACCTTATTGTGGCCTTCCAGTATCTGAAGGGAGCCTGCAAAAAGGCTGGGGAGGGGCTTTTTAGGATGTCAGGTAGCAACAGGACTAGGGGGAATGGAGCAAAGCTGGAGATGGGTAGATTTAGAGTGGATGTGAGGAGGAAGTTCTTCACCATGAGAGTGGTGAGGGCCTGGAAGGGGTTGCCCAGGAAGGTGGTTGGGGCCCCGTCCTTGGAGGTGTTTAAGGCCAGGCTGGATGAGGCTCTGGCCAGCCTAGTCTAGGGTGGGGTGTCCCTGCCCATGGCAGGGGAGTTGGAATTGATGATCCTGTGGTTCCTTCTAACCCTGACTGAGTGTGTGACTTAGTGTAGATGATTCTGCTGTGTCAGGGGGATTGGACTGGATGATCTTTCGAGGTCCCTTCCAATCCCTAATGATTCTCTGATTCTATGAATTAAAATACATCATTTTACTATTTCATTCTCACATTGCATAGTCATATTATATATCTTCAAAATCAATTTCACAGAATCACAGAACATTAGGGATTGGAAGGGACCTCGAAAGATCATCTGGTGCAATCCCCCTGCCACAGCAGGATCACCTAGACCAAGTTGCATAGGAACATATCCACGCAAGTTTTAAATCTCTCCAGAGAAGGAGACTCCACAACCTCCCTGGGGAACCCCTTCCAGTGCTCTGTCACCCCCACTGTGAAGTTTCTTCTTATATTTATATGGAGCCTCCTATGCTCCAATATGTCAGACATATCACAGCCTTCATAGTACAGAAGGATTTCTTGTAGCCAGGGAGTATTACATTTACCTGATAACCACAGATAAGGAGAACAGTAATACAAAATTAGTCAAATGTATTTATAGAGACAAAGACATGAACAAGTTAGAATACACTTATCAACCAGAAGAATAAATGTTTAATGTAAAGGACAAATGAGAATGAAGAAGAGCATTGATAATCCAAAGAGAAAGAAGCCCAGTGAGGTAAAGAGAGGCGTTTTTCAATTGACTTTTGTGAACTGGTTATGCTAGTTCAGTTCCAGAACTGCCCTGCTGGTGGTACAATTAAGAAATATATTCAAGAGAGAAACCCATTTGGTAACAAAATCAATCCATATCTTCAGGTCAAAGCTACAGTCCTTTTAAATCAAACCTTCATCACAGTAGAGATTACAGGTCAAACTGAGCTGCCTCTAAATTTCTCTCTTCCTTGACAAAGATTACAAGGTACAATTAGCACTTCCAGAACTACTTGGGTGTCTAAGCAGCATTGCTTCGTATCTTGTAGCTCCTGCAGGATTCATAGGTTGAGAAAGAGGAATTACTGTGCAGGTCATCTAGATACACTGGCTCAGAAAAAGCTTCATGCTGTTCTCCTGAGGCATATTTTGTCTAGCTAATGGATGAAGACTTACTTTATTCAGAAGACATTCCAGAATATAGTTCTGTATTATAAGGAAAGGTAAACTGTGAGCCCAAGGATGGATGAGAAAGAGCAAATTCTTCTACATACAGATTACTGATAAGAGTGCACAGTGTTTGTTTATCGAGGACTTAACTGACAAGATTACCTACTGCAGAATAAACAGTCATACCAGGACCTCCCACTGACATGGAAGCAGATCTAAAATAATTCTGCAGTAGAAGTAGCACAGTAAAATCACTTACCTGTGCTGAAACCATCTGAAGAGTCAGTCCCCTGGAAACGGTCAATAATTGACAGCTAATGTATTTCCAGGCAGCGCTGATACACCAGGGAAAGGCACTGCAGCAGCAGGTCCTTCCCATTTAGCTTATCCCTAGAGATTTCAGATCTCTTTTTTAACCCTTTCTAGGTATTTTCTCCCTGGATTTCACGTGAAAAGAGAAAGGTATGATACTTATTCTAAGAAAAGAATGCTTTGTTTCCCACTTTACTTAGAATGTGGCAAGAGCTGTGGGAAGAAAGCCAGCATGATTTAGTCATAATAGTAAGCTAAAGACATGTAAAATCTAAAAGCAGAAAATGACTCAGTGACTGAGACAGAGTTATACCAGAGACAGGAGGTACTGTAACCAGAAAAATGATTTCTCCAAATATAGAATTAAGACATCAAGGCCACAATAACATCAAACAGTAACAGAGAAGTAACCTAAAGAAGATGAACAGTTCATAATTTGCTATAAGAAAAATGGTTATGGTTCTCTTCCAGCCTTTCTCGCTCTACTCAGCACTTGTCAGGCCACATCTGGAATAGACTGTGTTCAGTTTTGGCCCCTGCAATGCGAGAAAAGATGTGCACAGGCTGGAGAGGGTCCAGAGAAGGGCCACGAAGATCATCCAAGGATGGGAAGTTGCCATGTGAGGAAAGGCTCAGAGAAATGGGTTTGTTCAGCCTGGAGAAAAGAAGGCTCACATGAGACCGTATCACCGTGCTCCAGTGTTTTAACGGTGCAAAGCACAGAAAGACTCCCTGCTCAAAAGGGGTCGCACTGAAAAGAGGAAGGGTAACGGGCAAAAGTTACTCCTGGAGAGGTTCCAGCTAGACACAGGAGGAATTTTTTTCCCAAAGAAAATCAACCATTGGAATAATTTCCTCAGGGAAGTGGTGAATTCCCCAACACCAGAATGGACACTTCTCTTGAAGTCTCTTCCCACAGATTATTTTTTTCCTGTAGCTCTTCATAGTGTCTTAGTTCCAGTTTTCTCAGGTCCAGCTGTTGCTAAGAGTCAGCCTCAACTGAATCATTCATCTGTTATCTTCAAGCAGATGGGAAAATACTACATGTGCATGTCCCATCATCAACTGAGCAGTATTTCTTCTTTATCGGTGGAACTAAATGGTGTGATGACTTACCTGCACCCAGCATTCCCAACCACCTACTCACAAGACTATCTTCTTTTTTATTTTCATTTCCCTTAAATTTTATTTCATTTTCTCAGAAAACATTGAAGACTTGGTTCCCATACGTGTTTGTGTTCCTGAGTGCTGCTTTTGGCAGACAGGTCACAACGTCCTTTCATTTTCTCTTCAAACCCAGAGGCAACAGAGGGAAGTAATATATAGGCTTTTAAAAGCAACTGTTTGGGGTCATTAGCTGCGTAATTTCTCAACTGGTGTCTGGAAATACAAATGTAATTGTGTATTGTTGCTTCACTTTCCTCCTAGGACTTCACTTGTGGATGCTGCTGTATGTTATTGTCCTATAAATTTTCCATCTAGTTAAAACCCTGCAACAGTCCCATGCAGCACCAATTCCTGTCTCACCACACAGCAATGCTTTATCATATTCACTGAACATACCCTCTCCATCCTCAGAAATACTCTTTTCAGCAAATGCTTCTATTTTTAAAATGATACAAAATGTGACAAAGCCCTGTTCTCACATCACTATTAAGTTTTAAGCAAAAAATCTTTTATTCAAATTAGTGCCAAAATGTTAATGCTCCCCAGTAATTTACAGCCTTTCAAATACTTCAGGTTGACAGAAAGATAAGAAGTTAGGATATATCCCACTAAAAAGCCACACGAAGTAAAATGGAATTAAAAGGGTGGGTTTTCCTGGGTGAATACATTGCACATCTTTCAGATCTCTTCCATCAGTAACTGATATAAAGTGGTTTAGCACATTTCTCCCACTCCCCACACCGGCAAGGTAAGAATGAAAGGATAAAACAATGCTAAAACTCACAGAAATATCACATGAAATGAACACGAAACACCTGGCAACCACACAAGAAACGGCAAAGAAACGCAGACTTCTATCACACAAAACCACATTTCTCAAGAAAAGTCCATTCCTTGCAAGCAAGTTAAGAGCAGTTTCCCCTTCAAATCTCACAGTCTTCCGCCCTGCCAATGGACCCTTTTTTATGCTCATAAACAGAATCTAGATCTTTGCTTTTTCACCTGCATCAAGCATTTGCTTTCATTTTCTCCTGCTGTACTCTAATGCTTCCACTGCACCCTACAGGGATATCACTGTGCTGGTTTTCAAGAGCTAAAAATAAAACAAACACATGCCAACCCAAGGACAAAGTTGGAAGGAAGCATACTTGAATGTAACCAAAGAAGAATATATTTAGGGTTTTGCTACTAAGCAAGGATGAAAATAAACTTGTCAACACATCGCTGTGTCTAACTGTGAAGCCCACACCCCACTCGATTCTTTCTGTAGCATTTATTGTATATGAAAAGCAGATTTGGTCTTTCTTCTTTACACTCACTGGTACCACTCTGCTACTGCTGGTCAAAACGGGCCTCTGAACTGCAGAGCAAAGCACTTCCATCCTTTTAGGCGGCCAGGTTTTCTATCAATTAGCAGCAACGTGGCTATCTAAGGTGCATTAGCCTTTGCAGAGTCCAACCTGGAATCTTTCCAAAACCAAGTACAAGCCCTGGTGGGAAATGGCATGTCACTCACTCCACAGAACGGGAAGTGAAGAGTGAGTCCTAAATCAGAACGTTGGTCTCTTCTGCACTCCTTTTGCTATGGTTGTTAATTTGGGCTCTCCATACAACAGTGTTTCTGCGTCCCCAGACATGACCGCTCGTTGAAAAACTCGTGTTACTCTGTTCATAAATACTGCCTTTGAAACAAAGATTCTTTTTTTAAATGAATACCTGTATTTCTAATTTTTTAAACTATTTAAATTGACATTTTTAACATTAGAAAAATTAATATTACAACTGCATACACTGATCTTCCCTTTGGAGATCCTGTATTCTGACTAAATCTGACACCAAAGGCAGGAACCATTATGGCTTTATTTAGTCACACAGAATCACAGAACATCAGGGATTGGAAGGGACCTCGAAAGATCATCTTGCCCAATCCCCCTGCCAGAGCAGGATCACCTTGACCGTCCTTTCAAAGATAAACCCAAAAAGGTGTTCTGTTACACTAGAGCTTGTCTCCTGGTGTATGGAATTCAAGGCAATACAAAAATGTCAAGAAACTGGTACAAAACAGTGGCAGTATTTTAAAATTATTCTGTGCAACTGCATGAACATTTAAGAAGAAGGAAGAATGCTGGGAACAAGCAAAAAAGCCAAGACTGAACCTGTAGGTTCCTGCATCCACCTGCATGAAGAAGAGTGTCCAGTAGATCAGGGCACTACAGAACCTCCCGGTCAGAGAGCTTCTGGTTGCAAGAGGGGTTCCAAGATTTGCTCCATAAGCTAACAAATTCAAAGGTTGAACGCTTCAGTACGTTGCAAGATTTGTTCTCCTGTATCTCTTCTCAATTGCAGATGATTACCTTCCCCATCAGCGTAGCAGACATCAACAAATACCATTCTAAATTTAAAATACATTAGTAGTTTAAATATTCATGTTAAAAAGATTCATTGGTTCCAGTAAACTTTAACAGAAGGTCAGAATGTCTGCAAAAGGGTAGTTGCAAAGTACCACTCTGGCAGGGTTTTAGGTAAGCATTAACGGAGCTCTAAACAGCTTCCTTGTGCTTAATAAGGGCCATTTGAATCCTACTGCTGGAAGTCAAACAGCCCCAATTAACTTCCTAGATGTACAGAAAATAAAAGTGAGTCTGAGGCTAAATATTCTGAAGTTCACAAGGGAAAAACAAAATCCAGTTAAGATCCTCCAAGATGTATTCTGTGGTACTTGCAATGCATATTCTTAACTTTGACAGTTTGAATGCATCTTTCCCAACAAAATGAACCCCAGTTATCTTCCAACAGTCTTTAGGCCTCTTTCAGGCAAATACAGCTATTCCCACCAGTGTCAACGCTGGATGATGGAAACACAACACCAAAATGACTGATAAGCCGCCTTCTTTTTCTTCAGGGACCGATATAAAGTCTACTGATGCAACTCAGAGCTTTTATGATTTAGGATTGGCCCAAAAGTCACAACACTTCAAAGCAGTAATAACACTCTAAATTTTCTGAAGGTTTGCAGAAACCTTCAGAAATGAGAAATAAGAATTGCTGTTTTCATAAGCTGTCAACAAAAAAACAGCAGTGACTCACACATCAAAAATCATCTCGCAACATTTTTTTTTTAAGAGAAGACAGAAGCTTCACAGAATCACAGAACATTAAGGATTGGAAGGGACCTCAAAAGATCATCTAGTCCAGTCCTCGTGCCAGAGCAGGATCACCTAGATCAAGTCACACAGGAACACATCCAGGCAGGTTTTAAATGCCTCCAGAGAAGGAGACTCCACAACCTCCCTGGGCAGCCTGTTCCAGTGCTCTGTCACCCTCAGCATGAAGAAGTTCCTTCGCATTTTAATGTGGAACCTCCAGTGTTCCAGCTGACACCCATTGCCCCTTGTCCTATCACTAGATGACACTGAGAAGAGCCTGGCTCCATAAAAGTAGGTGCAAGTTAGATAAACTGATGAGATTTCGCAAACTATGTCAACTGTTGAGATTTCATTTCAGTTGTTTGGTTTTCTAAGGATGCCAGCCCTTAGGTTAATACTTGCAGATGTCTCATACACAGGATCTCCTACTACTAATGTAATACAACATGAAAACATGGAGAAGTAAAAAAGAAAAACCCCAAAACAGCAAAGCCAGAACACTAGAAAATGTGGAAGTTCAAGAAATTAGTCATTTGCTATACATATCCTACATGTATTTTTAAACTTATAATAAATATCTACAGATGGATATTCAAATCAAAAAACCATATTTCAAGTCTTTCTTGATGCTGACAATTCAGAGCAAGCACATTTGGCACACAGTCTGCCACAATTCACCTTCAAAAATGTATTTATGGCTTTCAGCATCAACATACAGTATTACAAAGATTGCTGAAAAAATCCTAACTATACCTTAGAACGCAAGATGGTTTAATGCCCAACTGCTTGTTGGACTATTTTATCTCCTGGTTCTTCAGACTTGTACAAGACTTAACCTACACTGCCCACTGAACACTGTCAGTTTTGAAAGAGCAAGGGCACAAACCCTAATTTGAATGCAAACCTAAGCCTCAGATCACTAAAACCATTGCTAGATTACCAGAATTACTGCGTAATAACTGCAGACATCTCACCTCACCTCCTGGCCTCCTCTAATAATGCCAAACTGGTGGGCAGGTCCCTTTGTATGTGGAAAGCATCCAACCACCAGAAGTATGGAATGGGGGCGTCTTTCTAAAGACAAATTGACAACCATAGTTCTAAACTTTATTGCATAACACTGTGGTAAAACACAATCCTTCCCTTTAGGAGAAATTAAATATTACAGAGTCACAGAACATCAGGGATTGGAAGGGACCTTAAAAGCTTATCTAGTCCAAGCCTCCCGCCACAGCAGGATCACCTAGAGCAGGTCGCACAGGAACACATCCAGGCGGGTTTTAAACGTCTCCAGAGAAGGAGACTCCACAACCCTCCTGGGCAGCTCCTGTTCCAGTGCTCTGTCACCCTCACTGTGAAGAAGTTCTCTCTGAAATAAACAGTTCATGTCATCTTCTGAAAGTCTGTACCATTTGTCTTCAGAGAACGTACCTTCAAACATAATCCTTCCATACAGAATTATAAAATCTTTTGGGTTGGAAGAAACCTTTAAGCACATCAAGTCCAACCATTAACTGGTTCAATGAAGTTATAATGTCTACACTAACACTCACCATGGCATAGTAACAGCAACTGTCATTTTGTGTTCAGAGTAGCAATATCAGCACATATCATAGCTCTGTTAAAAACTACATCCCTGTACTGAAAACAGGGGCAAAAGCTTCTACTGACACCAAGACCTTGTACCTTTTGAGATGCTCTGCAGAATTTTAGGGACAAGCGACTCCCACACTGAGAAGGGTAGAGGTTTTGTCTCTGCGTACACAAAATTAATGAAGGACTTAGGCAGGAAAGTGCATGAACCAGGTGGTGGGTGAGGTTGCATGGTTCATTTAGGGATTTTCTGACAAGGAATAAAACCTAGTTTTGGTACTCAAACTAAGAAAGGCATAAAAGCAATCAACACTAAGAGTTCAACTAAATTTCCTACAGCTCAGCAGCACGTTCAAACACCAGCATCAATTGCTTTTTCCCTTACCATTTGGTGTGGTTTCAATAGCAGACATTCTAAAAGATCCCTCTGATCGTGGGCTTTCCACTAAGCACAGAAAATGCAGGAAGGTACTTGACTTCCACCTCCAGAGATTTAACTTGTTCTACATTTCAGCCTCTACCGGGTACCACTGCCAACACACGATCCCATTTTAATCTCCACTGGCTCTGCACAGCTCCGGCCCCACATGTGATGCGACCGGCACGATGATGGATTCGCATGCAAAATTTGCGAAGGGGGGGTGGGAAGAAGAAATGAAATTAATGATACCTTGCATCCCGAAACGCCTCCTTGTTCCCTGCTCCTCACGCTGCGGCGCGGCTGGAGGCGAGAGCCGCACTCCCCCGGCCGGCCCGCACCTCTTCGGCTGCCCGCAGCCTGCCCGCAACCCCAGCCCGGGCACGGCCGCCCTGCCTCACCGCCCCTCCTGGGCGGGCGGCGGTGCTGAATCACTGCGGGCAGCCGCCTGTCCCCGGGGGCGGCAGCCAGTGCCCCGGCGGGCCGAGGGGCGGCAGGGCCGGCGGAGCGCGGGCGGAGGGGACGATGTTACCTGCCGGGCGGGTAGAGGCCCTTGGGTACCCCGGTACTCCCGGGCGCTAGCAGCTGCCGAGCCCGCGTCTGCCGAGCCGAGCAGGAGAGGAGGAGCGGGCGGTTACCGCACGGAGCCGGGAGGAACCATTCCCGGGAGGGGGCACGGCCGGCCCGGCGGGGCGGGAACACGAGTCCTACCACACGGGTACGTGCGCGGAGAGCGCCCGGGGCGGGGCGGGCGGTGTCCGCGGAAGGGGCGGGCGGTGTGAACGAGTCGGGTCTGGCCCTGCGGAGCCGCCGCCGCCGCTCTGCCGTCCGGCTCCGGCCGTGGGAGCGGCTCGTGCTGGCTAGTGGCCCGGGGACGCGCGCAGAGGACCTAGCAACGGCGTGTACGGCGCCTCACCCGCCTGGGCCCCGCCGCTGTCAGGGCCCCACCGCTGTCAGGGCCCCGCCAGCCCCTGCCCGCACCTGCCGCAGCGCGGCTCTGCCCTCAGGCAGCCCCGGCTCCATCGCCCCCTCCCTTCCCGTTTGCTCCAGTGACCGCCGTTTCTTCTCCTGGGTGCGTAGCGGCCCTTTGCCCCTTTGAAGGAACCGTTTCAGCCTCACCCTGAGGCACTTCGCATCATCCCAGCACATGACCTAGTCGGATGCACGCATGGAGTATTTGTAGAATGAGGAAGCATTTGTCAAATACAGATTTTAAACCGTTATGCAAGTAACTAAAAACTTCCCCGAAAGTTGTGGGTGTTTTTAATAGAATAAATACAAGCCAAACTGAAATGTAATCTATGTTCCTGTGTGACTGGTCTAGGTGATCCTGCTGTGGCAGGGGGACTGGACTAGATGATCTTTCGAGGTGCCTTCCCCTCCCTAATGTTCTGTGACCTCTGTAGACTGTGTAGTATCCTCTTCACCGAGGTTACAGCTCAGGTTCACAAGCAGTGGAAATCACGACATTCAATTTAGACTGATTTGTGTGTGATGAGGCACCACTCATAACGTTTTAGCAATTCTGTTTGATAATGTCTGAGTTTTCTGATGTCTATGAATTAATTAAAATCTGTCATCTTACTCTCACGTTCTTGCATCGCAGAGTCATGTTGCACGCATTTAAAATCAATTTCCAAGAATCACAGAATGTTAGGGTTTGGAAAAGACCTCAAAAGATCATCTAGTCCAATCCCCACACCACAGCAGGATCACCTAGATCACACAGGAACATGTCCAGGTGGGTTTTAAACACCTCAAGAGAAGGAGAATCCACAACCCCCCTGGGCAACCCTTTCCAGCGCTCTGTCACCCTCACTGGGAGGAAGTTCCTTCTCATATTGATGTGGAACCTCCTCTGTTCCAGCTCACACCCATTGCCCCTTGTCGAGTCTAACCCATCCTGTACAACCCCTTGGCTAATATAGGCCCTTCCCTGAGAAGCTCCAGAGCTGTTCCGTGAGAAGCTCTACAACTACCTTTTTTGAGGTGGTTAGAAATACATGTTTTCAGTGTTTTAGTTCAAACTTTTCTTCTTCTTGGTCAGAAAGAACTGGAATGCATAAAGCTGACAAAATTAAATTACATCAAACAAGTTCATTTGAAACATAATTGTAACTGGATCAGCATTGTGGTCTTTGTTATCCTTTAACATCCTGCAAGGTAAGATGATGCTGGAACAGATTGTGGGCTTCTTGCAAGTACTACAACAATGATTAATGGCAGAAAGCCACGTGAAAAATTACTGGAGGATGCTGGAAAGGTGCCAGACTGTTTTCTCACGTGTGATAAGGATTTGTGACTTCTAAAGTTGAAAAAAATCTCTTACTCTTTACAGACGTGTTGTTTTTTATTGGGTTTGGTCGCAGTTTACCTTGTGGTGTTTACCTATATGCAGAAATTATCATTTATTTACCACTCAAGGCTTTGTTGGGCTTGTCAGAAAAGAAGCGGAGGTATCGTTTCTGCCACAAACTTGTAATCTTGTGGAAATTCACGTGCTTGCTTGTGTAGGGAAGTGTATCTAGGAAGAGAACTAAATGTTAATGAAAGAAATCCCATGCTAAAGCAGAGGCAGTAGGATCTCAGCATTCTGTTTTCCTCACAGTGCGGGAGCTGCCTTACAGGATGCTCACAGGGAAAGGTCTGATTTTCTTTCCATTAGTCATTTGGAATGCTGCCACCAACTGCAGATGAAGCAATTCACAAGGTTGACATGCGCTGCGTGTTATCTCCAGGTCAAGCTTGCTTTGGGCCTACAGCAGCTCCTTCCTGCTTTGCTTTATCTGTATGCCCACATTCCTTACCCTAAACCTGGTCTCTACTCCCCAAAGTCCGAGGTGCACCTCACTGATGAGTATGTTATGTTATACAGTGGGAAGGGCAGCAAGTCAGAAACGTGGGGTTATGATGAGAGATTGTACCCATCTGTTGCTTTATTCCCCACAGGCAAACCTGGAGCTTAGCAAGTTCTGTATGTGTTTCATTGTGATTCCTGTGACAGATTACGAGCATCTGATCAAAGCAGAGAGTTTAAGGCATGCCTGTACTTAGAGATATCAGCAAGTTGTATGGCTTGGTCTATAAGACAAGCCTTTCTTCTGCTGTCCCAAGACCATGTTTGTTACTATACCACTACCTCAGTGGGAGGTTCCACATCAATATGAGAAGGAACTTCTTCACAGTGAGGGTGACAGAGCAGTGGAACAGGCTGCCCAGGGAGGTTGTGGAGTCTCCTTCACTGGAGACGTTTAAAACCCGCCTGGATGTCTTCCTGTGTGACTTGGTGTAGGTGATCCTGCTGTGGGGGGGGGATTGGACTAGATGATCTTTCAAGGTCCCTTCCAATCCCTAATGTTCTGTGATTCTGTGATTGCCCCCTCCCTGGAAGTGTTCAAGGCCCTGGACAACCTGGTCTAGTGAGAACTGTCCCTGCCAATGGCAGGGAGATTGGAACTAGATGATATCTGAGATCCCTTCCAACCCAAGCCATTCTATGACTGTATGAATGTCTGTGCTCTGCTCTACTCCTGGAGGCTTCTCACAATCTCACTTCCAAGATGCAGTTAATGCTTCCCCTTTGCAGAACAGGGCTGGCACAAACAGGTGCCAGTCTCAGCTGGGAAATGGCAACCTATGACACAGCCTCTCAGCCAAGACTAGAGCCTGACAGCATAAATGCTTTATCTCATCCCCATTCCTGGGAGGCAGGAGGCATTAATCTCTTCCAGAATGTGCTTTTAGTTGCTTTGGTTTTTTTTCCCAGAAGCAAATCAGATTTAGGTTTTTCTCACGTGATCTGTGTTCTGAATCCCTTTGAAAGTAGATCGTACTCACTACCTCCATGCTGAAATGTTACAGCTTACAAAATTTATCAAGAAACCAAAACAGGGTGTTCAATACACAGACACGTTCAAATAGTGGTTTAATGTTGAGCTAGTTTAAATATTGAACATTGATGCACTCGAGACAACAGATGTGCCTAGATAATTAATGTGACTGGAACTAGCAGCATACCTTTCACATCATGAAGATAGTCTTAATAATTTCACAAATAAGTACAGGCAAAACAAACAGACACCAAAAAGAATGTTTTCTCAGAAATCTACCCATTTCTGTAAATGTTCTTAGTTTTTTTTGTTTTTTCATCCAGGGATCCTGGGTACCTTTATGACTGTTAATTTTTATAGTAAAAAAATGGGGGCAATCAGATCAATCCTGTTTTTAAAGGTTGATTATTTATTTGAGCACAGTTCTTATTTCACCTTTCCTGATACTAGTAACATACTCCCTGGATAATTAAGAGCACTGTAGTGCTGCAGATCTGTCTTCGGTCTCAAAATCATTAAATACAATTTCTTCAGATTGCAAAGAAGACAAATTCTCTAAAGATGGTTGTTCTTCGCTCAAAGTCACAAGGTAGGTTTTGAGATGCGAACTTGTTTCTCCTGTCCACTCCACCATCAGCTTACAGAGCTGCAGTTGGATGCACAGTCTGATATGGCCCAGAAAAACCTGCTGGTGTTGAAACAGGCTGCATCTTCATGCAACTGCTAGTGCTGGGACATGCCCAATGGACAGAGAACAATCATGAAGTTCAGAAGCTTTGGAACAGAACCACCATGTAGTTGTATCATGGGAAACAGCTATTCCAGGTGTGTATTTTGATGTTTGCACAGTATTTGCCTCAGAATATATTTACTAAGTAGTTAATGATGCTTTTCTGAACAGGCACATTTTCCCACCTGCTGGAGGACTATGACCAAACGCAGACAGTGCTGTCAAAAACCACCCAATGCGTTAGCAAAATCCACGCAACAGCTTCCCAGCAGCACCAACACCTGCTGATAGGGGATGGTGTTTTAGGCTGCCTGACTGTCACAGCTTCTTATCTCCTATCTCTCTAATCTTCAGAGCACTGACTGGGATTATCTCCTGGAAATCGAAGGCCCAGCAAGATGGGTTGCTGTTTTTTAATATATCCACAAACGTGTGCTTGATTGAGTTCATAACTGCTGTAAACATCTTTTATTATACAGATCAGTGTGAATTTATAAGCAGCAGCAGTATGATACTGACATAATGAAGTATTTCACGTCCAATAACTTTTTATAGTCCTCATCACTCCAAAGACTCCGTGTGAAATGTGGTACTGATGCAAGTAGATACCGTCACAGCAAGGGTATCCATAGACTACAGTAAACTGCAGTCACGTTTAATTGGGCCCCTTTGGTTCAGGCATGGTTTTGAGCAGCTTTAAGACAGGAGCACTTCTATTTTTAACTACACAAAATATCATTTCAGAGTGTCTTTATCTGTTTAGTAATCAAAGCTTGAAGGCTCTTTTTCAACTAATCTCTTCAAGTTCCCATCTGCTGTCTGCCCTTGTTTAAGAAAAAGGGAGTCCTAGAGCTTGAGCAGTTTGGAAAAGCATTTCTGTTTGCTGAGCAACCATCAAGCCCATTTTTTGTTGTTTTTTTAAATTTAAAATAAAAAATAATTAACATTTCACTGTGTGGAGGTTTTAAGATTAAATTTAGGTGTATTTTGAAGGAAAGTGGAAGTGTAATCTGTTGGTCAGCTAGATTAATGCAGTCATCCAGGAAATGAAAACAGTTTTCAAAGAATCACAGAACATTAGGGATTGGAAGGGACCTCGAACAAGCCGAGGCAGATGAATGTGCTCTTTTAAAGGAAAACTAGAATGAAAATTGCAGTGTTCTCACCTCCCAGCCTGTCAGTGAGAAACCAGCGTGGTGAGATGACACCAGGAAGAGTTAAGTCTAGACTTAGAGTAGCCAATCCTGCAACATGTAGTAAAACCCTACCAAATCTGAGTTTGTGCCATACAACAGCAAGTAATGCAGGATCAGGAGCCATTTAGATGGGAGAGCTCTGCACACAAGAAATACAGAACATAGGGAGGCACTGAATAGAGGTACTCACTGGATCTGGGCTATGAGCAGCAGTCTGAGTCTTCTGCAAATAAAATGAACCTTCAACAGTCCAGATTTATGTTATAAAGATGCAACATATTAGAAGGCAGCAAGAGCAGGGCTGCTTGTTAAGAGAACATGAGCCAGGAGAAGCCTAGGGAACAGCCTCAAGCAAGGCAAGCAAGACAGACCTTGAGATGATGAACAGACCCAACCAAGATCCTGAATCATAAGGCAGTGTCATGGTGAAGAGGCAGGTCTGAGGCCATAGGCAAGGTCCTGCAACTGCCAGGCAGATCCATAACCATGAGGCAGGACTGATAGCAAGTCAGGAAGCCATCCCATGGGCTGGTGATCAACAAGGGCCAAGGGCAGGATGTGACTGCAGGAAATCAAGTCAGGGCTCATTACTTGGCTAACTAAGGCTTGTTAGTGCCCTCAGTGCCCTGATACAACAGGATTCAGAGGAATTTTAGCATCTTTCTTTTAAAACGCTGAAGTACAGGTAGTACAGTTTCTCATGTTATTTTTCACAAGGAACTTTTGTACTGCATATCTGATATTAATGTTTGTCTGGATCAGTATGTGAGATCCAGACTGCAGAAGGAACTTGCCTGTGCAGCCACAGAGTTTTGTTTACCTAACCCTTTCAGTCAAATCTTGCTTGCTATTAACAACAGGAATATCTGGTTCTAGAAAAGATAAATAATATCAGGGGCAACTCACAGGAGAACTAACAACACCCTTGTTTTCTACAGGCTGAATGATGTCTTTTCCCTCTTCTACAATTTTTAGAGAGAACATTTCTCTTTGTTTTGTAGCATTTGCCAACAGGAACTATTAACAGAGATTATAAAATAAACTGAAACCTGCGGAGTGAGGACTGGTGGAATAGCAGCACACTGATATTATCTCACTGAGGTTTTGTGGATGCCTATGCAAAAAATAGCTCATGCCTTGAAAGCTTTTTCTTCCCTCTTCAAGGTAATGAGTAGGATGCAAATGTAAAAAGGATAGCCTGGTAATAACCCCCATTTCTTTAAAGCACCAGGCTTCTGTTTAAAATAAAACTGTTTCTCAGCTGATGGTCCAGAGCAGACAGTGGCAGATGATGGGTTTGTTCCTCTCAAAGTCCCATCCTACTTTGCCATACATTGCAAATTAAAACAGACCATAAAAGCATCAAGCATTCCAAAAGAAATGTGCAAAATAAGTCTCTGGAAGGGCATATATCTCCTCACACAGGTACAGGTACACAAGATCTGTCCATCCCAAAGTAACCTAGTTTTTTCCTCAAGGTCCCCAGCTTTTTGAAGACCACATGTTGTTTCAGTGGTGTTTACAGGGGTTGTCCTAGGCAACGAGATAAACCAGAGACATCTAATTGGCCTGTCCTGCTTGTGCTACACTCTCCAGAACCACAAAAAACAAAGGAGCACTGCAGAGCACCCTGCCTGGGGGAGAAATGCAGAGCCTGGAGAAGAATCCTTCAACTCCTTCACAACTTCTCGTTGTAGAAAATAAACAAAAGACTGCTGCAATTAGGCTTTACACAGACATGTTGATTTTTAATTTTGGTTCAGACTAGGGATGGTAAATGTTGTGAATTAATATATATTAACAATTTACATTTCCTTAGGGCCTTGTGGGATTTTTATCTGTAAGAAGCACCAGTGACAACATTAATGAGGGATTATGTTGTATTATTTCAGTTATGGAAGAAAACAGAGATCCCACTCAAAATGATACTCCTGTGGTGCAGCTGTGCAAACAGATACTGAAAGACTGTGTCCAGACCAGAAGTCTGTGGAGTCTCCTTCTTTGGAGACATTTAAAACCCACATGGATGTGTGACTCGGTCTAGGTGATCGTGCTGTGGCAGGGGGATTGGACTAGATGATCTTTCGAAGTCCCTTCCAATCCCTAATGTTCTGTAAGTCTGTGAGAATCATAGAATCATCAGGGATTGGAAGGGGCCTTGAAAGATCATCTAGTCCAACCCCCCTGCCAGAGCAGGATCTCCCAGACCAAGTCATACAGTCAGTCTAGGTTAGAAGGGACCACAAGAAACCATTTCGTTGTTAATATATTACTTGGGAATGGATCTGCCCTTTGCACAAACTGAACTGAATATGATGGTTAAAATGACAGTATCTAACAGCAGTTAAACTCCCCTGTCTTTCACATTCTGGTGAGAAAACAGTGTTTCACATGGTTACCATCTTTAATTTGATTTAAAAACTTAAGGTTTCTCTGGAAGCACTACATGTATTTCAACTATTATTAGAAAATTAGTTCAACATTTAAAATATGAAGCTGAGTGTAAAAAAAAATCTGGCTTTGACTAAATGCAAGTAGAAGCAAAGTTCTCTGTTTCATGACATTAAAAATGCTTGATAACATGGAATTTCTCTCAGTGGATCAGTCATGCAGCTCTCAAATACACAGAATGTCTACTAATATCAAAGCACATGCTGTCAAAGCCTTCTCAGATTCAGGACTTGAGAGGAAAAAGCTTTCACAACAACTTAAAACAGCCACTTCTTTGTGTTGCTTCAGATTAGTATGTTCATGACTAGCACCACAGATACTTACCCTTCTAGCTTTGTCAGCCACACAAACCAAACATAGACCTACAAATCATAGAATCATGGAATCATTAGGGATTGGAAGGGACCTCGAAAGATCATCTAGTCCAATCCCCCTGCCACAGCAGGATCAAATAATAGTAGGGTATTCTAAGTTGCTTTCTTGGCTGCTTTTTTTCAGATGCTAAGTGGCTTTTACTGCTTGTTTCTTGTGTGTGTATTTTATCAATAGAGTCACACCTGTGAATACAATACTGTGCATTTATTTCATTATTGTTTTTTCTAATTAGAGGTTACTAGTCTAAATCTTCTTTTAAAGGTTCAGCTTTCTGGCTTGTAAGCATGATGAAGAGGCACCGTGCACACACGTGATTAAAGAACTTCCGCTGTAATCCGTCGAGCCTGGAACAACTCCTCGTTCATGAGACTAGCAATGAAAAGAAAACAAAGAAAGACACTGAGAAGAAATTGGAGCATTTAAATGCTCGGGCTCTGGAAATACCAGAAACTGGTGGAAAACAAGGCAAGGACACTTCAGTGTACATCTGGAAGCAGTAAGTGTTATTCAAAAGCAAGTCAACCAGAAGGAGCTTTTCCTTCTGAAAACAAGTGCTGATGCATTTGGCATATTTAACAGTTTTCAGCAATCCAAGCAAAGGAGGATAATCATGAAGCCACTACAAAAACAAAAAAAAAAAAGTAAACAACAAAAAGAGCATTGCATTGCATTCTACATAAAAAGGAAGCATATGAAAGTCACATGCTTTGAACATGAAGATTTAAAAATATTTTGTAGTCTGTAAGACCCAGGAGACAACAATCTACCAAGGCAGCTAGTATTTGAGTAGGTGCTGAGCTGGATATAACCCAGATATGACCCAGAACTCAGAACAGCATAGGACAATGATATTAGAGGCAGAGCTTGAAATCATAAGCTAGGTATAAAAACAAAAATAAAGCAAATGGGAGAAACTGTGTTTTAAGCAAAAGCCTCTATTCAACACTTCATGTTGCCAACACTTCTGCCATGGACGACTTTTATCTTAAGAACCTAGGACACCTGAGACAGCTGGAGAAGACAAAGTGTGCAGGAGAAATAATAACCATGAGAGCAAAAAGGACATATTACCTAAAATTAGTAAAATGTGCACAGCTTGGTGTAGGTGATCCTGCTCTGGCAGGGGGATTGGACTAGATGATCTCTCAAGGTCCCTTCCAATCTCTGATGTTCTGTGATTCTAGGAACTGTGCTGTAAACCGAAGAGAAAACCAACAGGTTTTAGAAGGATGAAAGGGTAAAATTCCAGGTTTAGAAAAGTGATATTTTTCTGCTTAAAAAAAATTACACTGCTAGATATAATAAATAAACTAGGAAAAAAATCTTAAGACTGGTTTTCTACCATTAGGTTACATTACTTAGTAACAGCTGAAGTGCTGACTGAAAAGCTTTTCAGTCAGTCTTCTTTACCCAACACAGTGGTTTGTGACAGTGGCATACAATCTACAGGGAATGCAGGGAAGCTTACATCTAGATATGTGACTACTAGACCTTGTCACTCCTAATTTACTGGATGCAGACTATGTTCAACATCATGGTGAACTATTTGTGTGAACTCTCTTAGTTAGAATTAAACTGGCCTATTTCAATTCCAAAATGTTACGGTAAATTGAAGTAAAATGACTTCTAATTCTGAAGAAAGCTACATACCGAGGCATTTAATGCAGCTTAGTCTAAATTAACAGCTGTAATTTATAGATCTCTGTAGAAAAGCTTTAAAAAGATAAGAAGCACCATTACTTTGTTTTAAATAGTTGTTATAAGAAGATAAGTGATTGTCTCAAAATACAGTAAGAATGAACACACAAAAATCAGTTTAATATTGAACTTGAGCACTGTGTCCAGTTTTGGGCATCTCAATACAAGAGATGTGGAGGTGCTGGGGCAGCTGCAGAGGAGGGCAACTAAACTGGTGAAGGGCCTGGAGAGTAAATCTGATGAGGAAAGACTGAAAAAGCAGAGGGTCATTAGTTTGAAGAGAGAAGGCTGAGAGGAGACCTCATCACTCTCTATAACTACCTCAAAGGACATTGTGGAGAGGTTGGAGCTGGGCTCTTCTCACAAGCAATTAGTGATAGAACAAGGGGGAATGGGTTCAAGCTACAACAGGGTAGGTTTATACTTGATATTAGGAAACATTTTTTCACAGAAAGGGTGGCCAAGCACTGGAACGGGCTTCCCAGGGAGGTAGTTGAGTTGCCATCCCTGGATGTGCTTAAAGATCATTTGGATGAGGTGTTGAGGGACAGTTTAGGGGTGAACTAGTAAAGTAGGGTAGACAGTTATAAGCAACTGAAAAAAGTGCTGCTTGGCTGATAGCAAGAGACTACACCCAGTCTCCCAAATGATTGTAGGAAATAAAGGCCAAGAACTGAGCAGCAGGACTTGCCCATTAAAGAAGTCTGTAGTTTATCTCTCCAAATATGTGTCTATGCAGCAGGACACTGATCACAAGACAGCACCTGCCACCTCCTAGGAACAGATCTATAGCCACTATCTATTGAGAATGTGATGAATGTTACATTGCCAAGGGGCAATATTGACAGCAAAAGCCCACCTTGCAACTTTATGGCTCTTGAGAGGTTTGTGGTGAAATAAATGTACTTAAAAATCAATAAGGGAATATATAAACCTTTTGTTTCTATGTTTACATGGTGGTTTTTTGACCAGCAGATATCTTGGGAAACATCTAATGTCAAGAAGGGAAGTGTGGCAGCGGTAAAGTGTTGGCTGCTGGTGTAAACTTCTTTTGAAGCTTCTTACTTTAAGTGTACCTAGTCATGTTCAAGGAAGCCCAAGTTACCCTTAAGAATCCACCTTTCTTTGAAATAAAACATCATTCAAAAGTGACCCTGCAGAATGCTGTCATGAGGGTCTAGATTCCTTCTACATTCACAGTTGGAGGGCATTAAAGAATCCCTTCTTCAGGAGATCTGACAGAGCATGTTGTTGTCCAAGTTGCTATAGTTTCATTTGGATTCAAAGGCTGGCAGTCACAGATTGGAAACATGTTGAAAGACAGTGTAAGACCTTTCACTCCTCTCTACAAGGTTGGGTCCTCAAGAGGAATTAAATGGATATGTTCGTGTGTGACTTGATGTAGGTGATCCTGCTGTGGCGGGGGGATTGGACTAGATGATCTTTCAAGGTCCCTTCCAATCCTTAATGTTCTGTGATTGTGTAATTGGTCATTAGTGGATTTGGTCTTATCTGCACATAGCTGTACTTCAATGCTCTCTATGTAGCTAATGCAGGGAGCAGGGGGAACTGCTGTATTCTTGCTTTTCATCCTTTCCTTTAGCTCTTCTGCATGACATAATTGATATATTCTTGGCAGGCCTGAAATTATGCTGCAGTGATGAATATTCCTGTTTCTGGGTCAGAAGCTGTAAAATTTGAAAAATAACTTCCATATTCGCAAAGAGAGACATATGCTTCTTGGCACATTAGCAACCTGCTAGAAAAACATCCCACGCTGGCAGAGCAGAGGTTAGCTGAGAGCAGGAAATGTGCCAGTAGACTGGAACAATCTGAAAAGAAAACAAAGAGTTAAGTGTCAATATATATCTGTTTAGGAGTAGAGAAGAAGGCTGCCATGGTACTCAAAGATGCAAGAATGTGGGGTTTGGGGAAGAGCAGTCAAATCTGGTGTTCAGACCCTGCAATTTACAGGCCTGCAATGGAAAGGCAGGCTAGGCATAAAGAGAATTACAAAACAGGCAACCTGAGCAGAGCCCACATCCTCAGGGTAGGAATTCTCAGTAGGGATGGGCAAACCCATCAATCTATACATGCCAATCCTTTGCAACACAGGCACACCTCAAATGCAAGGGAAGAAAATTAAGATCCATAACGATTTAACTTTAGTGACCTCTTTCAAATGTGTATTGAAAACGACTGCTGTAGTTGCTACAGAACTGTCTCATCTAGCAATTGGAATGATTAAGGAATGAAGTTGCTCCAAAAGTAATTAACATATGAAAAAGCAATTTCCATTAGAAAAATGTGAAAGTCTTTGATATAAGAAAAATATATCTTTTCTGTCCTGACATGACCCTCTCATTTTTAGTTCTGCCCCCATGTAAAGCGCAATATGCAAGTTTCATGAGGGGACTCTACATCTGCTACAGAGCTTTAGGCTTTGTTAGTGAAAAAGATGGGTCTTGCTAGGACAGTCCTAATCAATAGTTCCCAACAAATCTGTAGAAAAATGAATTAAAACCAGCTGTGAGTCACTGAAACGACTTTGTTCAATGTGTATCGTACTAAAACTGCTGAGGTGACCTTCATGGAGTTACTTCTACAGTCTTATACAGATCAGCAAATCAAATTTGAATATTTTAGGTTGTGCCATTACTGAAATATTCTAACACATACAAACAGAACATTTTCCATATTTGCATGATTTTGATTTTTTAACCACATTTCTTGGAAGAAAAACAAACTCTGTATGAGCACAGATATGAGGCATTTCAGCATCAGAGGATTTTACGTAGCAAAACCCAATGCATTTCTGTAAGAAATTATATATCGTAACGTATATAAACTATGTTTGAAGCTGCACGTTGAGTCTGTGTCCAGTTCTGGGCACCTCAGTACAAGGGAGACAATGAGGTGCTGGAGCAAGTGCAGAAGAGGGCAACAAAGTTTGTGAAAAGCCTGGAGAGTAAATTTTATGAGGAGAGATTGAGAGAGTTGGGGCTGTTTAGGTTGAAGAAGAGGAGGCTTATGAGAGACCTCATCACTTTCTACAACTACCTGAGAGGACATTGTAGAGATGTTGGTACTGGTCTCTTCTCACAGGTAATTAGTGACAGAACCAGAGGGAAGGGCTTCAAGCTTCAACAGGGGAGGTTTAGCCTGGACATTAGGAGAAAATTCTTCACTGAGAGAATGGTCAGGCACTGGAATGGGCTTCCCAGGGTGGTGGTTGAGTCCCCAGTCCCTAGATGAGTTTAAAAGATGCTTAGATGTAGTGTTGGGGGATCTGGTTTAGGGGTGAACTTGTAGAGTAGGGTTGATGGTTGGGCTCAATGATCCCAAGGGTCTTTTCCAACCGGAATGATTCTGTGATTAAGTTGTGTAAGTGGTGTAAATGGGAATGCAAATGTCAAGTCCTACGTCCTTGCTTCTGGTGTCTTCACTTAGACATGTCACACTAGGGTGGTGGATGCAGTACATTTAATGTTTCAGAACACTGTTCACTTATACTTATTATGGTTTTGATTATGAAAGTGCTTGGGTATAAGCATTGATGCAAATCCACCAGTGCTATGGATATATTCCAAGCATGCACTTGAGAACCAGTGTACTGCATCAGTGCACATACACACGTCCTGCTCTGTGTGTATATATAGGATTTTGCTGGAGTACACGCAACAACGAGCTGATCCCTGTCCACCAAATCCCAAAGGGCAGTAACGCTATTGGACCTTGGTGGATCCTCACATACAGAGCCTATGCAGCATAATTTCCTCATGAAGGAATGAGCTGTAATGCCAAGAATATGCTAAAGATGCTGCAGCATATCTCATTTGTTAGTGCTGCTGCTGCTGCTTTCTCAAGGGTATCAAAATGCCTGTCAGCACCTGGATGAAAATCAGCTGACTCAGAGTCAATCTGGCCAAAACAAAAATTATGAGGGCTGGAGCAGAGAAAATGTTTAAAACTGGGGTAACATCTCTACATACCTGTAATAGCTTCTTCAGACACTTATTTAAATAACACAGCACCCAGGTTTCCACTTTCTGTCACCGAGTGATTAAGATGCTTGGTGACAAGATCACCCTTTATTTTCCCTAGCTTAACTTCTAGTGGAGATCTGGCCATTATAATCCTTGTGCCCTTCCCTTGCACAATGAATTACCAGCACTCTCAGCACTTCTGGGCAAGTGCATGGAGACTCCAGCTTTGGGAAAATGAGACAGCCCTCTTTAATAGGCTCAATGGGACTCGATCCCAAGGGTCTTTTCCAACCTGAATCATTCTGTGATTCTGTAATAGGATCAGCTTCACCACTCCCAGTGGTTTACAGGTTTTTTCTTGTCTAAGCCTTGTTTCTGATCTTTAAAGACCTGGCTTTCCTAGAGACTGCTTCTTTAATCATAAAAACACAGATAATTTTCTGAAGCCAGATCAGGATAATTTCACTGAGAATCGAGAGAAAGTCCCTTAACTAAAATATTCATTGACAGAACTTCAACCCACAAAACATCAAGATAATTCAAGCGCTCACAGAACTTTGCAGCTGCACAGTCCAGGCAGCTTGTACCACTGTCAGTGCAGAGCAACTACTGGCTAGATCTGCCCAGAGTTCACATACAACATTCTCCAGTCCAGCACTCCAGGACACTGGAAATTTCCAAGAGGAATATGCTTTCATGCGCATTAGCTTAAGTTTATGAAATCCTCTCTTACAGGAGGTAGTTGAGTATTAGGCCATGACAGCATGTGCTGCATTGGCTGGCAGAAAAGGATTTTGATGGCTGCTGAAATACAGTAGCTGGGATGGCTGCAGTCAGAAGAACTCACAAGGCCCGCAGCCTTACCAGAATGCTGCCAGAAAAGGCTGGGTATCACCCAAACGATCCTGGCAGAATATATATGGTTTGTGATCTGTGAGATTGGCACTTCTGCTCTCCACTCTCCCTGCTTTCAGGCACATAAAATAGAGCCGCCTTTGTGATAAGCATTTCCTTCCAGAGCTAAAACACTCAAAGCATTCCACATGGTAAATATATATAGAGAGATACATATATTTTAAGAGAGCTATCATCAACTTGAAAGTCACAATACCGTTTGAAAACGCTGTAGCTATTTATGACACGAGTGGCAGCAAAAAGGGGGGGAGGAAAAAAAACCCAGCAGCCCTCTCCTGGCAGCTCTCTTTCTCTCGGTGTGCTTTTTCTATAGTCTGCTGAGACATGTAAGAGCAGTTTGCGCACAGGCGGCGAGTGTGAGTCCCCTCCTCGCGTACGCCGTCGGATGCGGGCCCGGCCGGGCCGTGGGCCCTGCAGGGTGGGTGTTCCCGGCCCGCAGGGATGCGCAGAGGGAGGCGACCGCAGCCGCAGGGCCGCGGCGCGCTCGGGCCTCCCGGGGTCACCTTGGGCGCGGCGCGCCTCGCCCCCGACTCAGCCGCTGCCCCGCGGGCCGAGCGGTCCCTGCGAGGGCGGAAACGGGGGCGCCTCGACGCCGCCGCACGGCGGGACCGGGCGCTGCCCGGGGGTACGCTGGGGAGGTGGCAGCAGAGGGTGCGGGCATCATCGCCCGCCCCAGCCCCCTGCCTGCCGCCGCGAGAGCCTGCCCGTCCCCGACAGCCGCGTCCCGGGGACGGCGTCCAGCAGTGAGGCCGCGTCCGCGGCTGTGGACGGTGTGTCCCGCGCCCCCGGCGGGCGGCGTAGCGGGGAGGAGGCGCCGCCCCGGCCGTCATTTCCGCCGAGTGTCGGGGTGGGGGAGGGGGGCAGAGCGCTCGCCTCCTCCTCCGCGGCGGCCGGAGACACAGAGACCCAGCGCGGGGCGACGGAACCCAGCCGCCGCGCCCGCGGGCCGCGCCGCCCCCGTCAGCCGAGCCTCGTCCCCGCCCGTCACCTGGCATCCTCCCGCCCCCGTCGCCCGGCCCGGCCATGGGGAACGCAGCTACAGCCAAGAAGGGCAACGAGATCGAGAGCGGTGAGTGAGGGGCAACCGCCGCCGGGCCTCGCTCCCCGAGGAGGGGCCGGGCCTGCGCGACCGCCCCGCGCCGCTGCTGCTGCAGGCCCCGCGGCCTAGCGCAGACTCCCCTCGCTCCGCGTAGGCCCGACTGCCGCGACCGCTAGCCCCCAGCTCGGCGCGGCCTGCTCGGCCCCGCGGGGAGCACGGCCTGGACCCGCCGCAGAGACGCCCGCCCGCGTCAGGGAATAAGCGGGATGGACCCGCCCGCGGCCGTCGGGCCCCGCGGCCGTCTGTCCCGCAGCAGGTGTCCGTCCCCGGCGAAGGAGGAGCCGCTTGCGGGGCAGGGGCGGCGGCGGGCAGGTGTCAGCGCCTCCGCCAGCTTCTAGCCTCCATCCTCGCCCTGGCCGGCTCGCTTTCCCCACCCCCGAACACACCCTTTGCCGGCGGGGGAGGCCGCGCTGCGCTCCCGTCTGCGGCGGGAGGGCTTTCATCCCGCAGCGGGGAATGTAGGTCAGGAACTCCTGAGCCGGCCTGCATCGTGCGGCCCCGGTAACCCCGCGGCCCTGACCGCGCCCCGCGCCGTGTGTTTACCACCACTTGATACAAACGCTGCTCTTCTCATCCCCGCGTAAAATGGAAGACAAAAGCGTTGATCTGAACTGGCCATCGCAGGGAGCTTTTAAGTTGTTTTTGCTCTGGTTTTTTCCTTTACTAAGTATTTCGGCGTAATATTAAGGTAATATAAAGACAAATCAGTTGGTGGGGGAAAAAAGCAAACAATAAACAAAAAAATCTCCAGACTTTATTTTTAGCAAGTTAACTTAATTCCTTCTAGTGGAAAACTTTGGGTATGTTTGTGATGAATAAAAGGCAAGATGTGGAGAGCAACTGGTTGTGCAAGCACAGTGTTCCTACAACAATATCCGTTGTTATTGGAAATTCCTTGTGCGCTGTTAAAATGGAAATAAGTTTTAAAGACTGAAATTACTTTCTGGGGGTTTTATGCAGTTTGCTTACTTTTTAAGTGTTTACTACTGAGTTCTGGGGTAGAATCGGGTAACTCGATTTGCATAGGCTAGTCCCTGCCCACACAGCATTCCTGTGACTTCCCAGAGATCTGCATGGGTGGCTCCAGCTGTGGGACCAGGGACTCCTGCTTGACCTACGTCGTTCTGCTCTGTGGCTTTGTTTTTCACTTCTTGCGTCTTAACTCGTTATTTAGTTATTAGTTATTTCACAATGCAAATGTTTTATGGGTTTTATGTTTAATGGGTTTAGTTTTTATTTAACTGAGTACATTAGTTGTTGATAGAAAGCATTTTAGCCTGCGTATAAAAATATGTGTAAAGAGAAAGAGGGTGAGTTGTTTGAGGTACTTCGGTTGACAAAGCACTGCTTTTTGTATTTCATACTGTTAGTATTGCTCTTTGTGCAATTAAATAACAATACCACATAATGTTGACTTCCATTTGAATTAATTTTCTCATCTTGCCCAACACAGCAATTTCCGAATTGCAGGAGGAGTTAGTTTGCTTCAGAACTCTTTTCTTCCTTTATTAGAATTTAAAAATGAAATCCTGCTAGAGACGTCAAGCTCAAGATATTCAGTTACTCAGTATATTTAGAAGCAGAAAAATTGTGTAATGATACAGCTCCTGTACCTAGGAGAAGAAATGGATCTTTATCAACATTAGTGCTGGGAAAATCCAGGATTCACTTCTTATGGAGGATCAGTGGTGTGCGAGGACTGTATACTGGATTTACTGGCAGTGAAAGCTGATGTGTAATCTGTTCCTCCAATACACAGCCACTGAAAAGTGAAACGCAGATTGTGATAGAGCTTTAATGTTTGATAGATGTGCATGTTGCTGAGCCAGTTTTCCTCTTGTGTGTATTGTGTCCTTAGCAGCACATATTCTAAACTACAGTGCGGGAAAGATGAAGTTGTCTGGTGTGGTAACAGAAGAATATCCAGTTTTGACTTGTAAAGGTGGTGTTATGTCCTTGATCCACACATGGAGCATGTGGTATTGTGAGGATCAAGGACATGCTGAGGCCCCTGAGAGAATAATGACGGGTAACACAGTGTCTACTGATAACTGCACTTACCAGTTCATGATGTGTAATTTGAGACCTCTTCCACTATCTGTGGTCAGCACAGAAAATGCTGCTCAACTAACTGTGGCCCTTTTCTTCTTGTTTATTTTAGCTTCCCATATGTATTCAGGTATCTTCAATAATTGCCTCTTTACTCAGACTATAAAGAATAGCTGGTTGTATATAAACACCTGTAGCAGAATAGAGCAAATGTCACACAGTCTTTTGAGGTAGAAGTTGCAGGTGAATGAAATTTGAAGACTGGGTTAGTTTCTTGAGCTCAGCCACCAAAACAGTGAATTGGGCTTGTGTAGCCCAGCTGAGGGCAAGATACTTGTATGTATATACAGAAGATGGAAAGCTCTGGTGTAGTTCTTTAGGTTTTTCTTTCTAATCTCTTCTGTTCCAGGTTCTCCTAATAAATAGTGAATTTTGATTGGAAGGATCAAAATTAAAAGTGAACCTTTGCTAAAGAGAAGCCCAAGGGTTCTGTATCCATCTTGGACTCAGTGCCTCTTTTAAATTGCTTAATAGTTTCTTACAGCAGCTTCCAAATCTTGAACGACAACAAAAGTATTTTTCATTTGAAATCTGAAGAGATGCAAATGTCAGTTGTCTTAAAAGTTTGTCTGAGTTTGATCCCTCATCCTAATATCAATTATTCACTTAGTTTGGCTTTGTGTGTCTTCAGCTGCTCATTTTGGAGTAGTTGAGAAAACTTCTTTTCCAACCGATGAGATACAAATATCAATGTATGTTAGACTCTGTGTGTCCTTTTGTAGTGTATCTTGTTGCAATTAATGTAGCAAAGCATTAGCTTTATTAATATTTGTTATATTGGAATAATTTTTAAAAGTAGCACATAACATAAAAATCATAACTACAAGACATTTTTGAGTTTCAAAAAGATCATGTAATATTTTTTTAATCCAGTAAGTGAACCTGTTATTTTCAAGATCATTATGGATTTAATATGAAACAGGGATGTTTTAACTTTACTGGAACTTGAGTTAACATCAGCCCTGCATATTGTAAAGTTTCTGGAAAGCTTTGGGTTGTTTTCTTCAGATAACTTGATTAATGCATTTTTTGAAGTACAGATCTGAATTATCTGCCCTTTCATATGTTCAGTGCCATATATGACAACAAGAAGTTTGTTTAGAAATTAACAGTAATCTCACTTGGTGTTCTGGGGTTTCTTTATTTTTGCTAGATTCAGGAGTACTCAGCTGTGAAATTGTCTGTTTCTTTTTAATCACCATAACTGAGTTAGAGAGTAGGTGGTCAGAATGCATTCTTTGGTGACTGGAATATTTGTATACTTCCACTTTTTCCAATAGTTCTCAAAATAACATGGGGTTCGTTTCAGAGTTGTGTTAGCTGGGATTCATGTGGCCTTGTTGCTTTTTCCATAGCAATATTTGGTAGTAAATGGCTCTTAAAATGTCTGTTTAAAAATAAACAGTTGTTTTCAAAACATAATTCTGTACACCTGGTAACCAGATATCCAGCTTTGAGGAGTCTATTCCCCCTTCCATGAGTGATTTATTAATCTAACAGGACTTCAACTTCTGTGGTCTTTAAATAGCAAAGTACAGCGTGTGTGGTGTGTATTCTGCATGTGAGTTTTATGTTCATTCACTCCTCCTCCTCCTCAAAGTGTTCCCACTACAGTATGACATAGAGTTCCTATTATAGTCAATTCTTCCCTTTTTAACTGTTATAATTATTCTGTAAGTAGTGCTCTTTTGAAATGTGCTTGACAGGAAGATGCAGCCTTCTTCATTTTCATTTGCAACTATATTTTTGACCTCCTCAGGGGACATTTCTTAGAGCTGAACTTTTTTTTCCCATGTACATTCAGTGCTGGGTCATTCTACTGTATTTACTTATTGAGACCAAAAGAGACCATGTTTGTTTCATGTGAAGACTGGATGAGGCAAAGCTCTGTCACTGCTGACCTTGATTAGAGTAAAATCAGTGAAATAGAGGTGAAAAGCTGTTCCAAGCTTGCTGATACCCTGTAATTTTTCCGGAAAGCTTTGTTTCAGTGTTTTGGGGTTGTTTTTTTTTGTAGTCTCGGTGTAGTTTTTATTCAACGGCTGTTTTGTTTCTTTTGCTCGTTGTGTTTATGCTCTCTGAATTTTGAAGTTGATAGCTTTTGGAGCCTTGCTCACACATTTTAGGACATCAGCTATAGGATGTATTGTATAAAGAGTAAGTAACAGTGTAACTATTCCTGTGCTGCTGGAATGGACTACGTGGATTACATCTCTAAACAGTGTATTTAAAGATTCTTTCCTTATAATCCCTCACTATTGATCAGTTAGGCTTCAGCAATAAGGTGCTTCATAATCTGAAAAGTTGAAGTAGTTCTAATGACTTGCTGAAGAGATGTCTAAAAATTCATTAGTGGTAATCACCAGTGTAAGACTACCAGTGTCCACCATCTGAAAATTCTGCTTCAATTTAAACCAAAATGCTTATTCACAGCTTGGACTAGCAAAGAGAGAGGCTATTGCTGAGTAAATGATAGCCACATGGTAGCAAAACAAAAGGTCAGAAGGACCTGCTATGTATTTAGCTGTAGTAGTTAAGCCTTTATTACAAGCACAAACTGGTTTAAAGCAGAACATTTAAAATTAGTTGACCTTCCAGTGTTGCTCTCTTTAGTGTTCATTCACGTACCCTCATATCCAGAGTTGTAGAAATGACACAATCCAAAGTAATAGCTTAAAAACGCTCAGATTTCTCTCATTTCTGGCAACAGTCACGCTGTTCCTCAGTGTAATTAAGGCAGTGTCCTGCAAAAATTAACAGTCACATCAGCATAGGGAGCAAAATGTCGTCAGAGAAGTAAGTGGAAAAACTCTGGACACAACGCTGCAAATTATGGTGTCACAGGCTGCCCTGCCTGAGTGGAAGGCTCTGCTTCATGCCCTGCGTCAGGCTGTCAAGGAGTCTTCTCCAGTTAGTTAAGTTCTTCCGTAGCTGACACATCTCTCTTTTGGACAGAGCTGTGGAAAGGCCTTTGGATGACTGTCAGATTCTGTGTTTCGCTTGCATCCATACTTTGACATAGTGAAGGACTTGTTTGCCCAGAAGCTGCTTCTTTTTTTTATTTTTTAAATACAACAGTTATTTTAATAAGGGATATTGCCAGCTACAGAGCAGATCACATCCAAGTAGTGTGGGGGTTTTTTTTAATCACTACTTCAACTGGTCATTGAAGCTTGTATTTTCCCTATTGGGACCCACGAGTTCATGTGGGTTTTTCTTACAAACTTATGAAACTGCAGGCTAGAACTTGGCAAAGAATCTGCCCTGCAGTGTTTCTTTCAAGCTTTTTCTTTATTACAGGTGTGTTATTTCATAAGCATTTACTTTAGTTGCAGTTTTGCTTTTCTGTCTCTGCATTTGTTTTTTTCCTGCCTCTGTGCCCTCAAGTGTGCTGGAGCAACTATTTATGAGTCAACAAGGTAAACTGAATTTGAGATTGATCTAGGTTAAAAATAACCCTGCAGAAAAGGGAAAGCAGAAGAGACTTTTAGTTAAACTGGATGAGCTTCCTGATCCAATTCACTGCAGCTATGTTCATAGTTATACTGATGCAGGTGAGGTATGGCACAGAGGTGAGACTTAATAGCAGGCATGAAATAGTGGCTACTTGACCTACGGATACTGCCAGAAGGAGAGCTGCAGTGCTGTGGTTCCAAGCTGTACTGTTTCCTACCATATGGAGTTTCTATGCTGTGAGGTAGAAAAGCCTCCTGGGGAAGGGAGAGAGGACACAGTAGCAGTGGAGCTGGGAAGAGGTAAGTGAAGTGAGTTATGTGCTGTCTTAGGAGTCTCAGAACTAACCGATTAAATCACTTTCCTTTTTTTAATCTTTTTTAATCTTTTTGTTATTCCCTTACCTTACACCCTGATTTGGTTGGAAAACGATTACACATATTCCTTTGTCTGATTTTATCTATGTGTTATCCTGGTGTCATTAATCGGGGCCCTAGTTTGTTTGTATAAGCACAAAGCAAGACAATTTATTCTCTGAAATGCACATGTACTGTTTCAGATAATAAGGTGAATACGGACAGATGGGAAATACAAATGAAAACGGTACTGTTAGTTTATGTAGCAGAACAACTGGGATAAAGCAGTTTGAGGGTGTATTTGTAGACATTGCTAAAGTAGTAGTAGTAGTATTTGGGATCAGGACCAGTAAACGACAGTCTGATACTCGGTTGAGCCTGTCTCTTTGGAATCCTGCTTGCTGTTTCCTCAGAGTCACAGCAGAGTAATCTCCGCTAAGAGTAAGGTTTCACAAAACAGCTGAGCCCATCTGGTGGCTTGTACTGTTGAAAAATATGTTTTATTTCTAGACCCATCACGGGCTGTTCTAGTGTTTTTCCAATTCATTGATAAGCTGTTTTACGTAGGCTGAAAACTCTGTACTTTTTGTCTCTGGGTTATCTGTAATTATTTTGTGTGTCAAATCAATAAACTGAGGTGTCAGATGCAGAGAGACAGCCTCAAAGGGAGCTCCAAAAGCACCGTTGGCTATGAAATGGTAAGGTGGCAAGAAAAGGAAGCTCTTCTTGGTCTTGAGCTCTTAGATAAACTCAACAGTTTCCTTAGGCCTCATATTCCCATGTTGTTGAAAAAATGATTACTCCAAACTACCTCTTTCCCCTGTGCCTTTGTTAATATAATTAATTACTTCAAGGCTTGAAAATTTTCCTGAGACTTGTTGGTGCCTAGCAGTTGTATTTGGCTTTATCAAGCTTTTTATGACATACAGATAGAAAAAAATCGTAGCAAAAACATTACTTTTGTCCATTTGCGTGTTTATCACATGAATCTGGAAGACAATAGTATTTCAGAAGTGGTTTTCCCGACTATTTTATTGTTATGTTAGTCAGACATTCAAAATAAGAAATGTACCGATGTTTTTATTTGTTCTTATTTATGATAGTATTGTCTGCTTTTTCATATCCATAGGGGTTATCTATCATCCTAGAGAGCTTGCTAGCTTGTGATACAATGAATTCTGGTATATATTGCTAGGTATACATGTAGCAAGGCTAATTCTGGAGGCTGTTTAACATTTTACTGTGTAGTAGAAGTGTGGAAACACCTTGTTTTGGTTTTTTTGGTTGGGTTTTGTTTTTTTAAAAAAACCTGCAATTTTTCTGATTTCAAAGTAAACCTATTACATTTTGGTGCTTCTTTACATTGATGTATTAGATCTCTCTGGTTTTGAAGGGGTTTGCAACATTTCTCAGAATTTCAGAGGTATATAAATACACTGTGTATTATAGAGAAATGGGCTTACAGACTCTGTGAAATAAAAGTCTCTTCTATGACAGCTGTTCTCTACCACAGAAAGCCTGATGAACCAAGCTGTTTCTTTAGGAAGGTCAGAGAAGACTTCTACCTTTCTTCTGACAGCTGTAGCATCTGTGTTGTGGGCTAGCACTGAAATAGATCCTTTACCTATGACATTAAAACAAGAGGCATGGAAATGATCCTTCAATGCTTGGTTAGATGAATGAATATCTAATCTGCTGGTTGATTTGTAAAGGAGTTAGTATTTTAATCCTCTGGCTCATGCCAAATTCTATGCTTTGCTAAAATGCTATGATACTTAAACAGGACATCAGTAACTTTTTGTTAATTTCATTTAAGTTTAGCTGCTCCCAGCTAGTATGTACTTGCTAATGGGCTGCGCCTGCTGCTAGCTCTCACGTGTACACCCAGGGACTTCCATAGCTGCTGTGTGCTTCAAGAAATTAAACAAGGGAAACTGTATTTTTGGCACAAAGATGGAAACTTAAAACATAGAAAAGATTGTTGTTTTGCCTGTGCCCAGAATCTGTTTGCTCTTTCTTTTACAAAGTGGCATAATTAAGGGTTTATGCACTCGTATATCAGCAGGGGCATTGTCATAGTAATTAAGGCTAGTCTTGATCACTATGATATTAGACAGTTTCATATTCTTTGTCTTGTGGCAGGTAACATTAAGAGTTTTATTGTGTATTTAAATTCTGTTAAGTATGTGATAGTCTCGCTTCACATTGCACGGGGAGAAAATGTGACTGAAGTGCACCAAAGTCTATCAATAAGATGAAGTTTTTAATGCACATTATCCAATTTCAAGCATTTTATTAACTCATGCTTAGACTAATGTTGAGCTTAGAGGTTTTATTCAGGGTGTGTCATTGAGAAACATGGTTGGCAGTGAGAGAAAAAGCCTTGCTTGGCTACAGCCATAGCAAACCAATTTGAAAGATCAGAGCACTTCCTTCTAACCAGTGTCATTACGATGAAATGAGGTATATTTTGGTTGACTTGATGAGGACTATTCTATGAGACAGTTCTTAAAAATTCCATGCTTCAGTCATGTTTGATCCTTGTGAAAACCTGTGCAATGAGAAGGGAGGGGTCTTGTTGAAGCTTAGAGCTATGCACATACCACAGGTCACAGCATGGTTGCTCTGCTTTGGGCAGTTACGTGTTACAAATCGTAAAGCAGCAGACTGCAACGGTGTATTATCTGCTGGTCAAGCTGGTTTCATAGAATCATTAGGGATTGGAAGGCACCTCAGTTGGCTTAAAAATCTACATTTTAGTGGTACTTGTTTATGTGACTTTAACTTCAGAGTGAAATAAGGGGCTGCATCATTTATCTTAATGTAATGACCTACATGAATATCCAATTGCAAAATAAGTTTTGCAGTTAAAAGCCTACGGCCGCTTCATGGCCTGTGGAATTGCCTGGGAAGTTCAGAGTGTGTAGTGCTTTGTAATGGTTCTTACTGTGTCTGCTGGTTCTTTGAATTGGGAGATTTTTTCCCCCTCCCTCTTTGAATTTCTTGAGGACTACTGATTGTACGCAAAACTGGCACAAAACCAAAGCAAGCTTCAATTTTTGACGTGGATTCTCAAATCCCTAGGAACAGGGTATGTAGAATTTCTGTCTACATTTTGCCTATTGTTATGACACATTGTGCCAACATACAGCTCTTTCAGTTCTGCCTGCATTGCCATCCAGTTGCTCATTTAGTATTCAAATACCAAAGTTACTTCATTTGTGTTAACTTTGGCTTTTTATATTGAACTCTAAGGTAGAACGTGGTTATGATCTGTAAAATGGTTATGGTGTAAATTTTTGTGGTGATGGGAAGTGAAACATGTCCTGTGCTTGCCCTGTTGTCTTTGTTAAACAGCCTCTTCAAGTCACTTTCTGTTGGCTTTTTCCTTAGTGATAGGTACCATCTTCTTGCAAATAAAACATACAATCCTTTCTTGAGAATGAGGAACTACAGAAGAAGAGACTGGGGATAAAGCAGGCTGGTAACAGCTGGTAGAAGAAGGAGTGTGGGTAAAGAAATTTTAAAAAGTAAGCTTTTAAGGAACTAAACGGATAAAGTTGCTTCCTTCAGAAGCTGAGTTTTCTTGGTAGTGTTGAGTTTTGGATTTAGTTTGCTTGTCCTTTTTCAGTTAGTTGCTTGAAACTGCCATTTATTAAGGAAAAGTGTTTGGGAAGTAGTTGATGGCAGAAATGCAAAATAAAACCTGGCCAAGTAACTGTTGTGCTTTTCAGCCGTTAGGACAGTGTCGCGTGATGATTTGGTTGAATTTCCAAACCAGTTATAGCCACAATTACTTGTTGGCTTTACTTAGAATGGCCTTTTAGAACCTCTTTTAGAAACAATTTTATAGTTTTCACTGGGCAAGGGTTGTGTTTTCCATAGCAGAACCTGACTTTTACTGGTATGTTTGTGTTTTTTAAAAAAAAAATCCCCAAACCAACCCACAACCACAACATGTTTATATTGTCTTCAGCTTGAGGTTTGAGACTATAATTATTAATTTTTCTTCAACTTCCTGCTTGTGGGTAAGTTTTCCTTTGGCAATAAAGCAGACTTGAAAAATTCCTCCCCGATCACCCTTGCTGCTCTACTCAGAGCTACAATTTGCTGAGCCTCCTGTGCTAATTCAGGGTTTGAGGACTGTTCTGAAGTGTCACTGACCTATTTAAACCCCTTAAAATATTATCCCACCTTGTGCTAAACTGATACAAAGGAGAGATGTGAAGAACAGGTGAAATGTTTTAAGTGGACATGAAGAAAACCTACTAAATAGTTCACTGAAGGGAAGGAGAAAATGCTAGTTACTCACAATGTTGATCAAAGCTTTTGGAAATGTGACACTGAGATCGTTTTATTTTGAGGGGCTCTTTGGAGCTTTCCCTTCAACCAGAGGCATCACTGTGTTGTTCCCTGATACTATCAGCAAAAATTGTCCTAGTTTTGCTGACTGAGACTAAAACTGTGTTTGTAACATTTTAGTTCTGTTAAACTTGATTAGCCCTGGTGGCCATGACTCCAAAATTTATTTGGACAAAGTTAACAAAAAGTCCATTATCTTCATATTTTTGATTACTCCAGAATGTGCTCGAGTGTGTGTTAGGACAAACAAAAGTGGAGGATAACTAGTGCATACATATGGGTTTTAGAAACATGGGGAGTAGCAGAAGAAATAAGGGAAACATGCAGACCTGTGCAGTAGCACAATGAGAGAAGTAAAAGAATCTTGTATCAAAGTTAACCTGAATGATCCAGAAAGGCCAGAGGTAAAGCCATTACAACTTTAGCATGGCCTTCAACAAGAAAAACAAAGGCATCTCTTGTATTTACCTTCTCTGCAAGTAGCCTGAACTTTTACCTAATGGTGAAGATACCGATTGTCTGCCAGATGTTTTTTTTTTTTAATATAAAGTGAAAACAACTGCCCTTTCTGTCAAAAGATAACTTGTGGTAGTTCTGCCTTTCTTTTGTGTGGAAATAATCCCAAACAGAAAATAGTAGTTGGCTAGTTTTCCACAGTTCTATTCAGAATGCTGTAATTTTCTCCACTGACTAAATTGACTCATTGATTTCCACTAATGCATACAAACCAACTTGTTCTGCTGCCAGTCTTGTTAAGAAACAGCCCAAAGCGCGGTGGCTGGGAAAGCAGAGTAGTAGATACTCAGTATGGAAAGCATATAAATGCAAGCCTTTCACATGCAGTCTCTTTGAACTTGGGCACGTGGAAGATTTTTCACAAGGACAATTAGTCATTGGAATAATCTCCACAGGGAGCTGGTGGATTTCACAACACTGAGTACTTTTAAGATTCAGCTGAATAGGGTGCAGGCCCGTCTTGTCTAGACCACACTTTTGCCAAGATCAGGAAAATCTTGAGGTCCTTTCCAACCTGGTATGCTAAGATTCAATGATGGGTTACAGAGAAGTGGATTAGTAAAGCAAGTGTGTTGAGCTTGACTTGGGGAGGAGAGAATCGAGATCAGGTCTATGTGTGAGAGAGCAGTGATAAGAGTTTGGATTTCTCATAAATGGTACTGTAGTGGTTGTATAGGATGAAGAGAGCAAAACTTGCATCAAAAGCAGTTAGGATTTCCTGTTGAGTGTACATTTAATCATGAAGAAAATAGACATTTTTAGTGATTTTTAGGGAAAATGTATGCTGCAGTTGCCAATGATGGAATATTTTCTGTGTTACAGTCATGAGACATCAGCAGTTTTTTGAGTTGTAGCACTAGTAAATAACTGAAGGAAGGCGGAGAAGGATTAAGACACAGTGATATTTGTCCCTATTAAGTGTTTACTAATGATATAGGTAACAGTATCATAGCTTGAAAAGTTTTTTTCCTCTTCCAGTATAAAGAAGTACACTGTTACATCTAAAAAGCCCAAAACCAGCCAACCAAAATGTGAAAACAAACAGAACTCTTCTTTAGAACCCTTTAGGAATCTTTAGGAGATTCTTTGCTAACAGGAGGCCACTGGACCTTTACTTGCTCTCCAAGAATATGGCAGAAATGTAAATCTCCCTATTTGTGGTCACTTCGACAACTGATGAATAAAAGGTAGCGCTAATTTTTTTTCTGCTGTGTGTTGTATGGCGGAGCACATTCTCTTATTATTCTCTCTCTTATTAATGATTGAGTTGCCGGTGCCGCTGACATCTGTTACTGTTTGGGAGGTTCTTGCTTCTTTGTGTATTTGGAGGAGGGTTACCCAAATAAGGGTTAATTATCTGCTGCAGGAGCAACAACTTTTTAGTATCCTTTGATAGGAGATATGCGGAACCCCAAGTGAACTCAGTACTTCGCTTTATACATATGTGCTCTTAGTGGTGTGTTTTTTGTGGTCTAAACACTGCTTCATTGTCACACTATTTGGTAATTTAGATCTGAGCTTAAAGCACTGCTAGGTAAAGGACTAAAATACAGTGCTTAGCGTTGGACATTGTTGCTGTTTGAAAAGTACTCCCAGCTAATTGTTCTTCACACGTACTTCTTCAGCAGAGTTAGTATTTAAGAAGTTACAGCAGAGTTAGAACAGTTTTAAAAGATGACCAACAGGCAGATACAGTTCTGGTTCTTCATGTTGTTACAATTTAAGAAGACAAAAATGTACTCCTAAAAGTAGCCTGGTATTTATAGCTGCTTTAGACTGAACTGTGCATATTCTGTAAGTATAGATGGACTTCATTTAACTGAAGGGGAAAAAAAATCTCTGAACAAGGGGAAAATGAAGATCCCACCACCACTTTGTGGTTTTTCAAGTTAGAGAAGATAAGGAGAAGGGTAAGAGTTTTATTACAAGTACCACTAAGCTGTAGGTAAGGTCATTGTTTGTAAACATGCTATTGTGTTTTGACAAATACGATGTTAGTGAGTGATGCATTTGAATGGAAGTTAGAAAAATGGAAAGGAAGTGTAGTTACTGTATCATCCCTTCCAGCTTGAAGTGTTCATGTGTTGGTAATTTAAAAATCTGCACTATATGTGATTATTTACTAGAGGTGTATGAGATACTGCAGGAAATCAGGTTATCTTTTTTCAAGTAAATGCACAGGTGGAGAATGATAGCCAGTTGTTCTTCCACTCACATCCCAGGCATTCTTTTTGCCAGAGTGGCCAAAATAATAAGCCTGCTGCAAGAGAAGGCATGTTAATGTGTTTGGAGGTTTTTCAATCAAGTGTATTTAATTAAGTTTTTTGTATAGAAGGAAACAAAGCATGTTTGAAATGCTTATGCACTAATAGGAAGATTTTTTTTTTTTATTTGAATCTCAGAATCGATCAGCTATGACAACAGTATTCTCCTATATGATGACACTATTCCAAACGGCAGTGATTTTGATCTGAAGATAATGGGATATATGTAACTCCCTGGAAATAGGCCCCATATCATTGGTAATCTAATGGTGATGGTGGGGTATTGTATTTTGTGATTTACATGTCTGCTTAAGAGTAGAAAAAATAGGACATTTGTGTTCAAAGTTGATTTTTAGGAATTGTTTCGTTAATGGGTGATGGATCTCCTTTTCTTTTGTTGGCGCTTGTTCATACTAGTATGGTACAATTTTTTGTTCATACTTCAGTGAATTTTTTTTTTTTAGCCCCCTAACAAAAACATTTTTAAGAAGTAGTTTTGACTTTAGGAATCTGAAAAGCTTTTTACAATTAAACTGGATATCCTGGTGTTTCGTTAACCAGTGTAAGTACAGCGCTTGGATTAATTCAAGTTGTGTGATGCAGTATTATTTGGCAAATTATTAACAAAGAGAGTTTAACATAGGAACAAATTATTTTGAGTGTAGAGACAGTTTGTCTTAATTCAGTGTTGCTATTGTAGTATGTGTAGCAACGTCAAAAATGTGAACTGAAGGGTTCTGTATTGAGGAATACTTTCTGGCAAGTTTTTTGCATCAAGTGATTTTACTCATAAGTGATGTTAGTATTCTCACTAAAAGAAAACGTGGAGTTTGGGTTATATTTTTCCTGCCAACAGGTGTTTATACACCATGTGCCTCTGTCTTTTGTTTTCTAAAATCCAATAAATTACCACCACAGACTGCCAAGATTCTAATTCTTACGAAACTTGACCCTTCACATTCTGCATCTAATCAGGAAGACGCTTCCATATTTTTAAAAAAACCATGTACATCATGTTGAAGCAGTGTGTCATAGGGTACGCTTTAACCCTTTGTAGTTCAGGAAGATATTTTGGTCTCATATTTCACCATAATGGGAATAGTTTAAATGACACCAGTGTCTGTTTTGTTTTAAAACCTTTGAATTGTAGTGTTTTAATCTACTAGATATTGGATAAAGTGTGCTTTGCTTAAAGACCACGTAATTTCAGTGTGGGTTTTGGTATCTTTGCTTGGTAAGAACGGGATTCTTCAAACTCTTTGGAAGTAACATTTCTTTTGCTGCCCCTTCCTGTTACCACATGTGTGGTGTTACGGGTTCAATACATTTTTAGTGGAAGTGAAGGATGGAAATGCAGCCTTCCTGATGTTTGTAAATGAAAAGATCCACCAAAACTCAAATAGGTCAAACTAATGTTTTCAAATAAAAGAACCAGGCAGCACACTGGTGAAATATTTTCAGAACTACAGCACTTGAGGAGTGTCTGTGGATGTAATTTGGCAAAGATATGTGTTTCCGAGAGGAATTGAAGGCAGAACAGGAAAGCCCAGGTACAGTTTGAGCAATCTGTAATGTGGCCTGTGAAAGACTTAGTTTTTTGGCTGAGCAGGGCTGAAGAAGCCTTCCTGTGCACTTCTCAGGCTCATTTCCTCTTCGTAGAGGTAGACTTCTACATATTCGTTATGAATACCCAAGACTGAATCAAGATAATGTGCTGAGAGCAGCGTCTAACCTATTGATGTTCCAGAGCTAAGCGAATGATGAAAACAGGTACCCAGCCCAGGTTAAGTGGGCAGCAGTTTGCATTGGTACCCCATGGATTTTTTCTTTCTTGACTGACTTACACCTGGAATGTTATGTGTGATCCTGAAGGTTACCTTGCTGTGCTGCTTAGTTGTATTTCTCCGCTTTTGATTTATGGTTTATTATTATATCAGCAAGCTATAAACATGAATTTTCAACTGATATATCTGTTTCCTTTCCTGGCAGTTGAATACCAGTTTTACTATGCTTTCTGTACAGAAACTGCTGCTCAGAGTTTCTGATCGTGTGGTACCTGACGTATGGAGTCTCAGTTTATTTTGAAAAACTTCTGGTTTTTTGCTGCTAACAAAGTTCACAATTCTTTTATAACTTTATAAGGTCTCAAACAATTCTGTTGCAACTCTTCCAGTTTCACAGAATCATTAGGGATTGGAAGGGACCTCAAAAGATCATCTAGTCCAGTCCCCCAGATCTGTATTGTTCATGAATAAAGAATCAGCTCAAAAAAGAACTATGATGGTCAGAGAGCTCTAATAACAGTTGAAGGATTCCTTGTATGAGCAAATTTAAGGGATTTTGTTAAGGCATTGAGATTGTTTCTTTAATTCCTATGTATTCTTCTTATGGCTCACCTTGAGATTCTTTTTAGTTATCTTTAATACATACCCCTTCCCTCTTTTGTTTGTTGCACCTTTTTTTCAAGCTGCCTTTCAATCTAGATCTGTTTTGGAGAGATCAGTCTTATGTCTCTTGGGGGTTTTTGTTCAGCTTAGAATTTACACAATAATTCACGTAATTTCAAAATATTTTGTATTGAAGTTTTATGTGACAGTTATTTTATTTGATAGGTTACTTACTGAAAATTTAACAATACAAGGAATAGACAATAAAACCACTGTTTCCTCCCTGTTAATTTTATTACTGTCCTAATGAGTGCTGCAGGAGAAAAAGTAATTCTTAAGTGCAGTATCAGATCAACTTTCTCCAGTGTATTATAAAGTGAAATGTTCAAGTAGCCTTGAAATTTTAGCAGTTTTGGCATTACAGAGTTCTTAAGCTGGTATGGTACAACTTTCTTTTGTTCTCATGTTTGCTATGATATGAGTTAGGAAACCGTAAGATGCAGTAGCTGAGACTTTGGTTGTACTGGCTACCTACCATTCAGAATGTAGTGCAACTAAGCAGATGTAAGGATTAAGAAGAAATCTGAAAAGAGGGAAATAAATATGTTTGCCATCAGAAATATGAAAGCAACCTAGTACCTTCAAAATCTACCATTCTTTTGCTTTAAAAGCTATATGAGAGACTTTTTCATAGCTGGTGTGACAGAAGTCCGCTGATGAACCACCTGTTAATCTTGCTGATGCCACACGACAACATGGGCTTTTAGATTGCTTTTTTAAAAAGCTCTATGCCTCCATAATAAAAATGAGAAAAATTAGTAAATGTGCACAGTCAAATTAAAATTATATGAGTGACTATATTTTGGCTTCCTTCTATTTGTATGCTTTAAGAGAAAGTTCCATTGTACTTTTTCCCCCCAGCCCCGAATGGTGTTGCTACTTTAAACACACGGGACATTCAGCAGTATTCATCAAGCAAGTTTTAGAGGCTTTTTGCTGTAATATTTTCAGTGTATGTCTGCCTGTCACGTTTACTGCATTGTATTCTTTTCCTTGGGAGCTTTTTCAGAGAAAACATTGTCTCAATATACAACTGTTTTGCAAAGTCACATTTACCTGTACAATATCCTCCTAAATGAGAAGATTTTCTTATTCCCATTTTATAAGTAGGGAACCTAAAACACAGAGTAAAATGTTTTCCCTTTATTTGAAGATCTCTGATCTGGTAAAGTCTTTATTTTTGGGAGCACATAATGCATTAAATCCTCAAGTATTGGGTGCTGTTTATATAGATTTCTGTGGCAGTTACAGTCATTTCTTTTTATGAAACAGTCACCCAAATGCTGTTGCTGGTCACGTGTGATAGAAAAACAGCAGTACCTGCAGCTGAAAATAGTATGGTGTAAGAAACTTGTCACAGCTGCTCAAGGATGGCACTCAGTAGCCTTCATCATCAGTGTGTCCTGCTGCTTCCCAGAGTTGTGTAGATCTTTCCACCCTTCCCCAATAAGCCCTACAGAAAAATTTCCTTCTCTGCCTAATCCTGACTGACTGCCAAGGCACTTCACTACACTGGTACTGTAGGAGGTATTAGACCATGGAAAATTGAGTATGTGATACTAGCTGTTGTTACGAAGCGTGGCCGTACTGAGGTTACTAAAGTTGTTCAAATTCTGACTTTTTAATGCATTGAATATAAAAATTTAAAAACATTATTTCTAGCCTTTAACATACTTTTTTGTTGCAAAATTACATTTAAAAGCTGCTTGTTTATATGGGTGATTTGTAAATGTCATCTTGTAAGAGGGAATGACTTGTTCTAGTCAGTTATTCTATTTGGAATTAGTATGACAGTAGGTTCATAGTGGATTAATTCACTTTATACTGTCAGGTGAATTACTGCTTATTTATCAAATGTGCTGTAAAGCTAAGGGATAACACAGTAACTTTTTCAGCAGCCAAGTTTGTAGCTTACATGTTTTTATGCTCAGCTGGAAGGAATTTTATGAACTATTGTGATAAGTCACCAATTTGTATAGATATAACCTCAAGTTTAAGAAAACTTGGGACCGTGAGAAGGGTCTGGTTACTGGTGATAAGGCTTTGCTGGCCACAACTAGTAGAGAGTTCTTTTGTTAAACTCAGAAGTTATCTTCAAAACCGTTTTGTTAGAATAACAGAAATGTGTCAGGCTATGTTGTCACAGTGTGAAAATTGTTTTGTAGATATGGTTTGGCTCACATCCGAGGTCAAGACACCGTATTTGTTGACCTTCCTACTTAGGCTTGATGCGCTGAAAATCTGGGCTGTTAAAACTTGAGTCATATGATTGTCTAAATCCTTACTTCTCAGTCATGATGTTCCAGAAAAACAAGGCAGAGGCAATGCAATCAAGCTTAACAGTCCTGTTGCTTTTAACCATTTGTGTTAGGGAAAGTACAGCTTTTAGGAGATAATTAAATTTAAAAATGACTGCCATTATAAAACACTTGTAATCTGAAAACTGGCAAATGCAAATATTTATTAAACCATTAATTTCTTAGAACTACTTAGGCACGCCAAGTACAGTGAAGTGAATTCTTATAATTACTGTAGGCTCATAGTAATGCTTCTAGTAACTGAAATGATGTCTCTTTTTTGTTTTTTGACAGTCATGAATTTAAATTGGAAAGCCTATTAAAGAGAGAAAACTGTATACCTTATTTTATGGCAATTACTATATCAATTTACTTCACATTCTCAAAGTGCTTATTAATTTTAGCTCAAAATAGATCAAATGTACCACATGTGACTGCTGTATCATAATACTACTTACCTATTTTTAAATCTAAATGGACTCTGGGAAAGTACTTTCCAAACTTTTGGCTTCTATTGCTGAGCAGGTTTCCTGTGTATTTCTGGGTAACGTGCCCCCTAATGGAGTCCAGTTTTATCTTCTGGTCATTTGGCTGTGTTTCTAGGCTCCTGTGTTTATTAATAAAACAGAAAATAAATCCTTTTTCAAAATGAGCAAGCTGAGGAAGACTCCATCTTCTTCATTTAAGTTCTGAAAATGTTCTGATATTGCAAAGGGAAATGAGATGTATGCTGTGTAGTTAGAAGTTCACAATTATATTGTGATGTTTTGTTTTCCAAGTGTTTTCTCTTGAACTTATATTCAAAACTGAGAAAATACTAGTTGTTTCCCTGTGTCTATGTTTAAAGCTTTAAAAAATATATTAAATGTTATTAAAAATATATCGGCTAATGGGAAGCAAAGAGCTTTCACCTTTCTTACTCCATAATCATGGAGTCTTGGTTAAAACTTACACGTAAGGATCTCATCTCAGGAAGTACCATATCTGCGACAATGAATGGACAATCTTGCTTTTGAGCATTGGTCTGTACAGTTGCCATTTGTAGTAATTTGGTCTGAGAGTTACTGAGGCAAAAATACCACTGATGAGCAGCACCAGGGAGATGGTACTAGTGTTTAACAAAACATGGTAAGGGAACATGAATTATTTTTGCAGTCTCTGAACTGCCCTGCAATTTGGGAGTACCCTTAAGTGACAAACCTTGAAAAAGACAGTTTGCAGTAGGCAGAGGATGTTTTTATTGCTTAGCATATGAGCCAAGCAGCAGAAGTGCTGTGTGGGTTTTTTGAACATACTTATGCTGCAGTCTTGTTGCTGAAGAGTTAGTACCCCAATGTCATATTTCATTTTATTTTTATTTCATATGAAGACATTAACATGTCAGTGATGCTACAGCCTTGAGGTTTTACAACTTTAACATCTGTCAGTAACTGTAGAAACATCAGGTACAAATGAAGCAAGGTAGGAAGACAGGTTTAACAGACGGTAGTGTTTGAAGCATTCTTTTTCTTCTCAGCATGCCCAAAGTGTATCTATAGCTTGGTATTCATATCCTGAGTCACATATTGCTAAGTCAGAAGTTGCTAAAATATTGAAGGGTATTAAAGAAGTGGGTGTTTCGTCTTTCATTTATGCACAGTTGGCAGCCAGTAACTAAATTCAGTTTGCAATTCAGTTTGGGAACTGGAATGAAAAGAGTCGAGATAATGAGATTGTGTTTAATCAGTTTTGGCAGTTGACCTTCTAAAATTAATGTCTAAAACAGAATTAAGGGTGCAGTTGTTTGTAGACCTGTACTGTTGTCCTTCTAGTTCAAATGAGTGGAAAATTGAGGCAGTTGGGTGGACAAGGCTTTTTTATTCAGGAGCAGTAGAGGGACAGACCTTTTCATCCAGAAAAATTTAGCCTACACTCTGGGGCATTACATTGTACAGCTTTCTTTTGTCCTTTTTTTTTAAATGAGGCTTCAGGTAGCTCCTGATTGTAATTATTTGCTTTTACATTAGAGAATAATACCTTTGTAATGGTGTGGGAAAATACTGGTGAAGATCCTTTTCTTGCTCCATACCTTGCACTCAAACTCTACTTTTGCCTCCACTGAGGGTAGTTGTTTCAGATGCACATCCCTTGTTACACCCTTCCTTTGGCACCTTGTTTCAGTTTTACCTCTGCTCTCTGTCACCTCCCTAATGCAGTCTTGCATCATGAGTTGATTCCTTGCCTACTAGCCTTTCCTCTACTTCTTTTTTTCACAGTTCTGTTGCGAAATTTTTATTTTTGACTGAGTGTCAGGGACATTCTAGTGAATTAGAAGGTTGTGATCCCCCTGTTTGTACGGTAGCTGTTCCTGAAGCGGACGCTTAATCAGAGTAACAGAACTTAGGGATTGGAAGGGACCTCAAAAGATCATCCAGTACAGTCACCTCGCCGCAGCAGGATCCCCTGAATCAAGTCATGCAGGAACTTGTCCAAGTGAGTTTTAAATGTCTCCAGAGAGGGAGACTCCACAAGCCTCCTGGGCAGCACTTTTCAGTGCTCTGTCACCCTCACCATGAAGAAGTTCCTTCTCATATTGATGCAGAACCTGCTATGGCTCACAGCCACTGCCCCTTGTCCTATCATTTTCCTATCATTAGATGACACTGAGCAGAGCCTGGCTCCATCCTCCTGACACCCACCCTTCACATAATTACTGACATTAATGAGGTCACCTCTCAGTCTCCTCCAAACTGAAGAGACCCAGCTCCCTCAGCCTTTCCTCATAATTTTTAAGCTGGGTGCTTTAAGTAGAACAAAACTTGTACACAGTATCAGATTTTCTTTTTCTTGGGATGAGTGTACCTGCTTTTTTTCTTAGAGGGAAGAGAAACCCAGGTGAGGTTGCAAATTTTACTGCATCATATAAACTGTTAGCAAAATCCAGATGAATAATGAAACTCTTAGTGCTCTTTTTGTTTTAACTAAGGAAATAGCACCATTTGAGTTAGTTCACATGATTTCTTTCATGATTCCCTCCTGCCCCTTTTCCTCCTTTCTGTTTCTACTCATCTTTCTCATCTGTGCATTTTAGCCTGGCCACTTCTTTAGCACCTTGTTAGGTTCAGAATTGGATCATTTATGAGTAAAGTAATAGATTCTCATTTTGATAGGTCCAGGACCTATCATTCTGCCTTCTGAAAAGTTATGTAAGAATCTTTATTCAGTGTATTTTGCTTAAGCTGATAAAGTAGGGGTTGTGTAGATTTAAGCTGTATGTGGAAAAGATAATTCAAATACAGATTTCAAAGTGAGTAGAACTTGTCATATTCGACGTGTCACTCCAGAAGTCATTCGTCTTCAGAACTTGGCATCTTGAGTGCCAAAAAAACGCCTGTGGGAACCTTGCAGAGTTGTATTAAACAGCTTATTAGTGTAGTTAACCTTTCACAACTTTCCAGAAATATTTGGTACCAGCAGCGTTTCAAAATTATCAGTAAAACATCATTTGCCTTATTTGGCTGATAAATCAGTTGATGTTTTCTTCTGAAAGTGTTGTCTTTGCAGAGGCAAAGCAATAGATCTGTCAAAGTAGGTTAAAATACATAAGCAATCCTTTTCACTTAGGGTAAGTATTCATTTAGGCGTTCATTTCTGTGTAACTTAAGTTTTGGGTTTTTTTCTCTCATATGAGAAAGGTTAGAGGCCTCTGTAACTGCAATTGCTAGGTTTATTATTTTGATAATTCACTTAAATGGGAAGCTGTGTGTTTCTTCCCACAGCCACCACTGCCAAGAGTTGCAGAAGGTGGGACCTCATAGTGAAAGTAAGTTGGAAAATTTGCCCAGTGTATTGCAATTGGTACCTCATTTTGGCAGCTTTCATGGGTAGAGTTTAACTTCAGAGGATTTGGAAGAAAACCAGAATCTTCCCACATGCCATGTGACTCTCAAAAATAACTCTGTATTGAGGTTGTTAGGAAAAGTTACGAGCATCTGAGACCAGCTCTACGTGAAACATGTTTGTTCTTCCAGGAGGAAGAAAAGAAGCCTGTGGTTAGTTAGACAATTTTAGGCTTTTTCACAAAATCATTGCAGCAACATAAGCTAACAAAATCTAGAGCTAATGTGTTTTCCAGCCCTGTCAATTAAAAGGGATTTTTGCTTCCCAGAAATTAGGAGGGCTCATACCATGTTATCTACTGTAAGGAAGACTTTGCCTAGTAAAAATATGAGTATTAAAAACTTCTATTGAGGATCATTATGGATAGAATGATATTGCTGCAAGGTTGTGGATAACACAGACAGTTATTAGCAGGACACCCCCCCCCCCCAAATGGTAAAGTCTGTGTGGACAAGTTCTGTTGTCCCTCTGTGCAGTCTGCAGTGAAGCTGTCAGTTATTTCACATGTACACGTTTCTGCAACTCCAGACTTTTTGGCAGAGATATCTCATTCAAAGATGAGAATATTTAGACATTTGTCATTTTCTGCAATTTTGAAGTTCTGACCTGTTTCTGATGCATGATTTGGAGTGGGTTTTCTTGGCAAGACTTTTCTTTCTCATCCTGCAGTGAAGGTGATGATCAGGGGCTGGAGCATGTTCCCTATGAGGACCAGATGAGAGAGCTGAAGTTGTTTAGTATGGACAAGAAAAGGCTACAAGGAGTCCTCAGAATGACTTTTCAGTACTTAAGGGAGGGACCTACAGGAAAGATGGGAAGGGACTCTTCATTATTAGGCTGGACATTAGGAAAATTTTTTTCTCTGCAAGAATGTGAACAGGTTGCCCAGGGAGGTGGTTGAGTCATCATCCCTTGATGTGTTTAGTAGTTGTACAGATGACATGCTTAGAGAGATCTTTTAGGAGTGATAATAATAAAAGTAGGGTTAAAGTGTGGACTTGATGATCTTACAGGTCTTTTCCAACCTAAAAGTTTCTGTCATTTGGTGTTCAGGGAGATAGAACAAGGGGTAACTGAGAGATGGTGGTATTAGATTAGACATTAGGAAGATGTTTTTTACCATGAAGGTGGTGACACTCATGGTATTGCCTAGAGAGATTATGGATGCCCCTTCCCTGTTCAAGGCTGGATTAGATGGGGCTTTGAGCATCCTAGTGTAGTTTAAAGTTCCAGCAGGTAAGATGGAACTAGATGATATTTAGGGTTCATTACAAGCCAGATCATTCTGTGATTCTATGAATAGGGCAAAGTGAAAGAAATGAAAACCTGTCTCTGAACATACAGTTGTTTTTCTTGTCTTGCTTTCTTACATAGTCTTCACATACAGGCCTAAGCAATGCATAGTGAATCTGTGGAAGGTTAGAGCAAGACTCTCAAAACTCTTTGGTTGGGAGTTACTAGCTTTTGGGTCTGTGGCAGCTGTTTCTTACCAAGTAGGCCTTTGTGGGTTCTAAGACTACAGTGAGAATAGAGCTGCTGGTGTGTTAAAGTTCCAATGGCGTACACTGTCACAAAAATTTCTTTACCTGTAAAGTGTTCATTATCTCAGTAAGCAACGGGAAAGGTAACTGCATTGTCAAGGTTTTCTTGATTATGAGTTTGGGGAATTCTTTGGGTAACAGTGGTATAGAAGAGTCTTGCAGTATTATGTTTGATGACAATAGGGGGTTGACTGTCCCTGCTTTGAGATGACTTTCTGTGAGAAACTGCTCTTAGTGGTGTTTCACAGCATGAAATAAGTGTTTTTCAGACACACTTTTGTTTGGACCTATTTCTTTTTTTAAAGCAAATTAAATGCAGTTGCAACTAATTAATGTTTTTGTATCTAGTTTAAAAACAACTTCAAGGATAATCAGAAAGAAAAAAATTAGAAAAATCTATGTTTCGTTAAAAAGCAAATTGTCACACTTCTTCAAATCGAGATGTTATGCATTATCAAGCACAACATACAAGCAAAATTTGTATGTTCAGCACAGTAAAGGACATCACTAGTTTCTTTTGATCTTGTTAAAAAATACTTTGATTTACTTTGAGAGTGAAAAGTGCCATTTCAAGATTGTGGCCACTTGAGGATGCAGTATTAAAGAGTTGAACCTTTCCTCTGCTGTTGTTCATGTTCTGACTGGAATGGGCTGCCCAGGGCTCCATTCTCTGGAGATGTTTAAAACCCACTTAGATATGTTGCTGTGCGACTTGGTCTTTGTGGTCCTGCTCTGGCAGGGGGATTAGACTAGATGATCCTTTGAGGTCCCTTCCACTCCCTAATGTTCTGTGATTCTGTTTCTCTGACATGCTTCTGAAAAGCAATCTTGAAATGTTTCTGTCCTGGACAGTGCTTTCTGCTTTCCTATGCTTTACAAATACTCCCAACAAATTAAATATATTTATACTTATGTTGTTTCTCTCATTCTTAGATCTTATGACCATTCTGCCTACTTGGTAGTTGCCTCTAGTTATAAGGACTGTTTACAAGCAGCTATTGGATTGTTGCTAAACTTTGCTTTATTATGGAGCTATTGTATAATCTTTATGCACGTTCTGAAGACCTTTGTCTTTCAGTGTGACAGTCTCAGTGTGGACCATAAGCACCATCAAGCACGTCATCTTGAAGGGAGCTGTTAGAAAGCAAGGAGGAAGGAGCTGTGTTAGGAGAGGTATCAAGTTTTCTTGGGGAAGTTGGGCAGTTTTGTGGGAGATTTGGCTTGTAATGAAAGAGTTCTCTGTCCTGTTCTTCCCAGCACTAGATTTGAGACTATGACTACAAGCTATTTTACTTCCAGTGAACCAGATATGTGTTGATAGAATTGAGGAAACTTGATTTACTGCCATGGTATGTGTATTTGGAAAATCACATCATCTTGAATGATTAATTTGTCAAATTCTGACAAGAAAAATGATGGGGAACCTGAGAGCTTCTGGCTTGCATATGGAAAATCAGATGCTGAATACAAGGAGAGTTTGACTTTTTTATTTTTTTCTTTATGACTTTAGGGGGTTGTTTTATTCCTTTTGTATCATCATGAATACAGAATAAATGATGCTGTTGGACCATGTGAGCTTTAATTGGTGCTTCCTGATGAGAGATTAAGGTATTCAGTGTCTGCTGCAATTAAGCTTGTGTACGGTAGATGCCAGTAGAGATCTATGAAGTTAAAATAGAAATAGGACCAGCATTTCCATAGCAACAACTTCCTCTTGGCAGTCCTATTTATAGAAGTGCTGCAGTCTCAGCCTTAGTACTGCTCTCAGGTGGGCCCTCTGGTAAGGGTTAACCTCCTCACAACAAGATACACACCAAGGTACACTAGTAAAGGTTCACTAAGGCTGCATCAGTTCAGTTTCTTACGTTCTGTTAAACAGTGAAAATATCAATTGTGTTTATTTATATGCATTTTTAAAAACGGTTCGTTTCAAAATGGAAAGCTATTAAATCCGTAAAATATTAGCAAATACTTCTCTTCCTCCCATGTGATTAGGAAGAAATGCAAGCTAATGGCATAGAGCTGGATGTATACTGAAAATGAAAACACATCTGCTTTTTCAAGATGCCTTTTTCTGCCTCTGTTCCTACCCATAATTCTTTCTAAAATATGCATGCCTGGCAACACTCAAAATGGGTTGTGTTTAATTACATAATTTCTGATGAAAATGTTCTTTTTATTTTTTAGTTACGAAATGCCTATCTCTGTACCTTATTTTGCATCCTTTCCTCTAGCTTTATATAGCAACTAGAAAACACTTCCTCAGGCTTACAGCACAGAACACTTTAGGTGCTTCAGTGTATAAATACTTCTGTATTTTCTAATTCGGAACAAGACCATTAGATTATTTTCTTAAATGTGTTGGCTGTATCTTTCAACTTACACATAACTTAGTGGTTAATGTGAACCTTCTAGATTCACCAAGATCCTCTAGCTCTTAAAAATGGAGGAACTCTTGCTCACACTTTGTATTGAATAATTGCTCACTCCTTTTGTAATAAAAAATACTAACATTGGAATTTCGTTGTTGAAATAACCGATGCATAAAGGAAAAGATGTGCTTTATCAAGCCATCAATTTTTAAAGCAGATAAAGAAACTATCTTTAATCTCTAGAAAAAAAGGTTAATGATTCATTAATGAAGTCTCCTTAGGTTATTTTTCCATAGATTGCAAGCAAAAGTGATATGCAGAAAAAAATCAGTGTGTCTTCTTTACCTGTAGATAATAGCCAATGCTCAAAAAGAAAAATGCTTATTTCAATTATTTAAAGAAAGAAACTAATACTTTAGCCTTTGAAAAGAAGTAGAATGTGCAATCAGGCAGATTGAGTCTCAGCTTCATAGGTAACAACTAGGTTTAAAGATTTTAAATTAAGGCCTAATTTTTACATATCAGTAGATGAAGAAATTCATTGTGCATCATGGATCCAGTTTTTCAAGGTCTTGTTAAGAAATACAGTTCATTAACTTAACTCCCCTGTGCTTTTAATTGCGAGATATTAATGGTTAACCTTCATTAAACACTAAAGACACTCCCAGTTTTGTTAGTGTGAGGACAGACACTTTATTTCTGTGTATGAAACTAGGAAATAGGGCATTAGATCCTGCAAGTAAAATCAATACATTTCAAATATATATGGGTTTGCTGTAGTTTTTAATATGGGGGGTTTTTACATTTTGTTCTTGTTTAGAAATTTAGAATTTCATGGTAACTTTACCTGAGAAACATAAATATTTTAAAATTACAACGTGCCACATTTTTGTCTATTAAAGCAAGACTGATTTTGACTTAGCATGTTTGAAGAGATGGATCTCTGCAGGCAAAGGGAACCACCAAATTAACGCAGAGCCCCTGTGCTGATGTTACTCAGTCAGGCGCTGGTGTTGTGAGCTCCATGGTATACACCAGTTAGCACATACACTGGTAGCCAGAGCAGCTTGGGTTTATTTTACAGTAAATCTGAAAAAAGGATTTGCAGCATCACCTGTCTGGAGAAACAGGCAACCTGGATGGCAACTGACTATCCTTAATGTTTTCTTTAAATAATTGTCCTGAAGCAGGTCACTTTTGTAACAGAAATGTTTTCCAGGCCACAGAGACTGTCTGAAGAGTATCACAGAACATTAAGGCTTGGACAGGACCTCAAAAGATCATCTAGTCCAATCCCCCTGCCAGAGCAGGGCCACCTAGACCGAGTAAACACTATTCAGTGAAAGTTAATGCATTCAAATTGGGCTTGATATTGTATGGGTCATACCTGTGGATATGTGACATGGATAAACACTGCATAGATTTGGAAAGTTAGCACATCAATAAGATGAAAGGTTAAGTAAAAAGAGACAGGTTCCACCATTAAAAATCACTGTGTTTATTTGAATACAGGATGGTCCATGTGGAATGCAGGCTTTGAAACGCTACACGTTGAATTTCTGCCTACTTATTGTTGAGCATGTAATTATCATTGGGCATTGCCGATCAGTGCCAAAATTTCCTAGATTAGGAAAATGGCCAAGTGAAAAGATGAGCTACAGTACTCTCTTTGTGTTTTGCATGTGGAGAACTTCTGTAGCGGTGTTTGCTGGAGGACGTTTGTAGAATTCTGGAAAATCCAGCTTTCCTTGTAAGATAGCCTCCAAGTATGCTTTTTGGACAACCTGTTTGCACTTAAGCTAGTTCAGTCCCTTGATCTCAGAGAATGGATGGTTTTATTTCCTATTTTTGGCAGCTAATTCCAAGCGTCTAGCTTAGTTGGGTGCTTTCAGATCTCTGAATTTTGGTGGGTAGCATTGCTCACTTGAGAGAGTTGCTACAGCTCTGTTGACTCAAGAGGGCTGGCAGACTTGCATAATTGTGATTACTTTCTTTCAGATTAGGGAAATAAATGGTTTAGTTGAAGACTTATGTGAAAGGCAAGATGAGAGCAGTGTGAAGGCTTAGAATCCTGTGAGAGGAAAGAGACAAGATGAGCACACCATCATCCCAGGTGGCTTTGTTTACTGGAAAAAACTGCTAATGGCACAGAAAACAATAGTCTTTTAAAAAGATTTATTGGGTGCCTAGAGTCTTGTGGTGAGATGCTCGGAAGCACAGCCATACAATTCCAGAGAGACTCTTCCAACCCTGGAAAGTTCACCAGGTAGGAAAATAGGCATTTTATTGTTGTGTAAGTGTTTATCCTACTGCTGCGTGGAAGGTGGCATAGCATTAATCATAAAGCATTTGGTTATGGTTGGCACGCAGTATATCATATCTGATGATTTGTAACCCTGATAATGCAAATGGATCCCCATGGTCTTTACTACCTCTTGTTTCTGGAGTAGCCTTGGAGTTGCTGGGGTGACTCAGAGAGAGCAACAAGACTGAAGGTTCTGGGAAACTAACCTTATGAGAAGTGGCTGAGAGAACTGGGGCTGTTTAATGTGAAGAAAAGGAGGCTGAGGGACCTTACTGCACTCTACAACTACCTGAAATGAGGTTGCAGAGAGGTGCGTGTTGGTTTCTCACAAGTAACAAATGATAGAATAAGAGGAACTGGCTTCAGGCTGTGCCAGGGTTAAGTTTAGGTTAGCCATTAGGAAAACTTCTTTATTGAAATGGTCATCGGAACAGGCTGCCCGGGGAGGTGGTTGAATCACCAACCCTAGATGTGTTTAGAAGTCATGTGGATGTGGAGCTTAAGGACATGGTTTAGCAGTGGGCTTGGTACATTAGTGGTTGGACTCTGTGGTCTCAAAGTTTTTTTCAAACCTAAACAACTCTGTAATTCTGTGATGTCATAGAAGTCAGCACTGCTCTGAAGGCAACTAACAGAGCAGGTGAAAGTCTGTAAGGTGGAAAGGACCTCAAAAAGACAGGCATCCAAGGAAGGCTGCAGCATCTGACCCTGACTGGGGTGAGCGGCACGGTCACCAAGGTAACAACTGCACATCTAGATTTGCAAGCTGATGCTTGAAATATGTTTAGATGCTTCCAAAGTGTTAACAGATGTTAGAGGAAGTGACATTTCCAGAAGATACCTGGAGCCTGAAAGCAAAGGCCTTTCTGTGCTTGGCATGGAGTCCAAAAACGTAACCTGTTGTGCCAAGTGAGGCCAGCTACGAGAAGCCCAGAAAGTGCCCATTAGGAGGAGCATAGCAGAGGCTGTAAAGTCTGCCCCTCGTCGTTTGTGCTGTTTTATCATTATCACAGAGAGTTTGTCATCACTGGCATTTTTTTCGGAAGCAAAGCTGTTATGAAATAGTTATGTAATGTCCAAGGATGGGTATCTGCTGACATTTGAAAACTATTCAGTGAGAAGTATGTGGTGAAAAATGAGAGGTATGGCTTTAACACGTGTTGACTGTAAGACAGGAGACAGATTGTGAGAAAGTTATTTCAATCTTTTGTAAGAATAGCCTTCATTTTTAAGAAGCCACATCTTACGTGTGCAGAGGACACACTGGGAAACCTGCCTGATGCGTGCGTTTCCATTTTCACAGAAACTAATATCTAGTATTAACCATTTAAACATGCAAGATGACATTATTTGCAAGTGAGTGTAATTTCACATGCAGCAGAACTTGCAGTTTATTTTCCTCATGGCTTGTGCCATCAAAAATTACGCTTCCTAGCGTCATTTTGAAAATACTCAAATTGCTTGTGAATGAAAAAACTTTCTTGCCATTCCAGGAGGCTTGCATGCAAAGCTTCTACACAAACAGTGTTGGGAGCTGGTGACTGTGGCTATCTGACTCTCCTTCCAGCCACCTTTTGAGGCTGGGAGTCATTCCTAGAGTAAGTAGAACCTGGTCTGGCTAAGTCTAATGCAGAGTGTTTATAGGTACGTTAGAATCGACCTCCTGCAGCCTTGATTCTTCTCAAAGGAGGAAAATAATATTTTTCTTTTTCTCCCTCATTAATAACTTTGTTCAGTACTTTTTGCAACTGACCTCCTTGCGTATGAAGTTGTTTAGTTGAAAATGTGATTAGATTATGGCTGGCTAAGTGACTGTGGTGCTGGTAGTCCTCCATGCCACAGGAAGAAGTCACTTTTTCACGCGTGACTGTGGTAAAGTTAAAAAAAAAAAAGTCTGTCTCCTGATCTTTAGATCTGAACAAGTTGTTTGTAGTATTTTAACATAAAATACGTATTTAAATACAGAATGCAGTGCATTAGCACGCATTTTCAAAGCTTTTTAGGGCAATTACTGCTTTTTAAAAGAAGCAAAATCAGTACTTTCTGCTTGACATAAAAAAAGACTTTTAGCAGTATAACCCAGGACATCATAGAGCTTTGTGTAACAGGAAGCAGAAGAGAGCAGTGGTTAGAGAACACTGCATACAGGAAGCTTGACACATGCATAGTTAGTTCTCTGGTGTGTCCAGCTCCCCTGATAGATATATTTTGCTTTCGTAAATGTCACTGCTGTGCCTAGATGGCGGCTCAGAAGGAGGCACCTTGTAACCAGTGCACGGGGACAGCTACAGCGCTGCAGAGACTGGAAGGTTTTGCTAACCGCCTTTTCCATAGGCATTCCAAGGGCGGTGCGCATGAACAGAGAGCAGCTCTGGATACCGAGAGCCAGCCCTGCTCTGAATATGTGGCCCAATGGGACAAATTCAGTAAGTAAGGGTTTTTGTTTTATAGCTGTTTGCTCCTCATTTTGCCTAGTAAGTGAAGAACTTGCATGTCTCGTCACATGGGACCACTGATCTGTGATACGTTCTGGGGACAATTTTACGATTCCTTACCTAAAACCGTTCGTTGAAGGAAAGTGTATAGCATCAGGTAGGGCAGGATAGGGGGCTGCTGCGTGGTCTAGTGAGGGAAGGAGAGTTCAACCCCTCATCCCTTGCTTCCTCTTAAGGAACAGTTTACTTGTTTTGGCAAGCCCCCACCCCAATTCTTACTGCTGAATTACTTCTGTATTTTAAAACTAAACCTGCTAGTTCAGCAGAAATAGAAAACTCATTCAAATTGTAATGTTTGATTTTTACAATAGGCAGACATTGCAGCACAGATTAAAATGCTAATCATGGGGCCTTTTATCATTCATTGTTTTAAGGGATGTGCATCAGAACATCCTCAACAGTGACAATATGAAACGGTGTTTGGTTTTAACTGTTATGTGTTGGTTTAGTGTGCGGACACCTACTATCATCAGCTTTAATTTCTTAATCAGTGAACAGTTTACAGTATTACTTTCATTAAAAGTAATTAAGCTTCATGGTTGTATTTTGGGTGATAAAGTTGAGAGAATTCAAAAAACAGCACAATCAGAGTAAAGTGAAATGAAGTTTCTGGTTTTTTGAAGCCATGCATTATTTTGCTAAGCAGTTATTGTCTCTGGTTAAATAATAAATTTAAATGTTACCATATGGAAATCGATGATCATTTTGTTCCAGAGCTTAGATTCATTGATGGATTTGAGATAGCACAACTATTTCAGTTGAAAATAGGCCCTGCTGGACATGCAAAGCCATCAAGAAAATTGATGTTTCTGCTTCTCTCTGCTTGCAGTTAAAAACATTATATGAGTAGGGGTTGAATCTTTTCTCAGAAGGTAAACATGGAAACACAAAGGTGTTAATGCATTGATCTAAAATAGATTAAAACTAGGTCTCCCTAATGGTGTGGGAAACGATTGACTAGTTTTGTTGGGACATGGCAGAAGTCCATAAATTTTGAGCTTCTGCTTCTCAAGAATATTTTCAGCTTCCTAGAAATGAGCCGTCCTTGTGTTTGTGTAGAAGCTCTTTGTTATGTACATGGCCATTTGAAAACATAAGACTTATTATTTTCTTTATATAACATGAAGGAAAACAATTATATTGACCTACTGACACTTTCAAATTGTGACCTGCTTGGTTGCAAGTCTCTGCTGTTTTTTAGCTCTTCTATTTAAAACGGGCTTGCCTTGTGTGACATGCTCGATGAGGAAGTGGACTGCCATGTCCCTCAGTGATAAACATGCTGAAAATGGCTGTTCCATGAATGCTATTTTAAGTCACAGTTAAGCACAGTGGTTGCATGAAGTTTTTCTGGGTTAGAGTTACTGCTCTGGCAGCTGAATGGTGGCTGATTATGGCACTTTGATTTCAGGGTGGGATTCTGGATCTTCGTTCTGAACCCTTACTCTCAATTTGTAGATCTTGAAGTCAAAATGCTCTAGGTACACATGGACTAAGATAATGTTGCGAGATTCTCATTTCACTACTGTAGACAAAGAACTGATAGGATAAGGGGGGCAGTAGAGGGATTATTTCTGTCTACTAATGACTCCTAATTATATCTTCAGAAAAATACATCATCTGTGAAAATACTTGGGAGATAAATGAAAGAGAAACCGGGTGTTCCTGTTCATTCTGGCTGGTTTTAGTTTGGGTGGTTTTTTTTTTTTCACCTGAGAGTTCAGTGTTAAGCAATTGTGTAGGGTTACTGAATTTAGTGTGTAGATTAATTGCACAGAACATTTAATGAATAAGCAGTGTTTAGGAACAGACCGGTCTCTATCTTGTAAGGATATGTTCTTGTGTGACTTGGTGTAGGTGATCATGCTGTGGCAGGGGGATTGGACTAGATGATCTTTCAAGGGCTCTTCCAATCCCTAACGTTCTGATATTTTAATATTCTCTACTCTTGTTCCTGCAAGGATATTTTAATAGTCTCTAGTCTTATGCCCATATAACTGTGACTTGTGATATGTTGGTGTAAAGTTGTAGGTGAAGCTACACAGCAAACAGTGAATTACTCTTGAAGTTCAGGGCAAAAGCACAATTTTAAGTCCTGAAGGTGGTTTGGAAAGTGACTTTACAGAAATAATTTTTGTTTAGGTTTGAAGTAGAATCCATTTGAAGAGGAAACATAAATGCATTAACCACCTTTTGCTGCAGTGAGATGCTGGTCAGTTTCTGTGTGCGTCCTTTTTACAAGCTATGGCTGTGTTGGAAGGAGCTGCTGCATGTTGCATGGACTTTCTGTTGTCAGTATCTAGTGGGTTTGAGTAATTTGCCATGTGATCTGTGGCCTTAAGGGCTTTTCAGTGTTTGATTTTTATATTTGCTTCATTGTTTTCTTATGCAAACTATGCAGCTTTCAGTATGTGCTTTGGATTCTTGATTGATACAGGAAACTTAGTGTTCTGTGAAATCCTCGGAATCCAGAGGAGTAGAGTTGGCTCAGGGCATGGTTGACCTTGGAGTCTGATTGCAAAAGCTGACTGAGCACATGTGATTGATCGTACAGCCTGAACTGGTGACCAGTTCAGTTGTGCTGCGTGCCCAGAGCATGAATGGGATTGTGATAGTCGTCATCAGACCAGTGTACTTCATTCTTGGTTTAGCAGTCTTCACGGCGACCACTTTGAACCTGTGCTTTGATTGATGCGTTGGGTTTTTGTCCTTAGTTGCTTCTTGCTTCTTGAAAGATTGCAATGGAAAAGGAAAGGAGAATGAGGCTGTTTTGGTTTGGAACATTTGGAGACAGTAAGATCAGTGTGAATCTTTTATTTTTGAGTTGATATAAATATTTTCCAAATCTGTACATAATAAGAGAACACATGAACTCTCAGATAACTGTAATGGCCAGGGCAGTCACCACTGGTGCATCTTTAGTCTCTAGATTGCAAGTGGCTGGGTGATGAATAGTCAAAGGAACATTATTTGAGCTGTAACTGATTTCAAATACTAATATGCTTTCAGATACTGTGGAACGGCTGATAGAGATTTAACTGAATAATTGCTATATATACACGTGTGTGGAGAGAAAAATACATGTAGGATATGAAATAATGCACAGAGTACATTGTATGAATTGATTAAGGCTTTAGAATAACTGCTGGTTGGGTACAAGTCAACAGATAATTCTGGTCTACAGTTGCCATGGAAACAACCAGTGCTTGATATAATTGAGAACATCTTAAAACCTCCTGGTGTTTGCATGCTTTTTTCCCCCTGCCATTTTGAGTTGCTGTAGACATGAATAGGTAGCACTGGTCAGAACAGAAGTGGTTAATGAGCAAAAGCAATTAGTCGTGTCCTGAATATTGATTTTGGTTTACTACTGGTATCTTGTGCTTCATGGGGTTTTTTGCATCGCAAGGAGCTTGTAAGGAGAGCAGCCCTGTGGATTCTGTGTGCTCTCTCTTTCCAGTTAGTAAGTGTGTTTAGAGATTGAAGCACCGATCTGGTAGAGATTAACATACTTCATCAGCTGTTGGATTAATATTAGGAGCAATATGTTTCTGAAAACTAGCTGTTCAGCATGAATGGTGAGTCTTTTCTATTACCTCTGACACTGTGTTTTTTTGTTACATCTTCACAAGCTGGAAAAATCTACCAGGTTTCCCTTTTTTGTCTGCATAGCTGCATCGACTGCTGATCTCTTTGTCTTTGTAACCAACTCGCTGTGGGTTTATATTAAGATTTGCTAAAGATTTGCATTTTTTATTACATGTTTTGCTTTGCATAGGTGGTATTTAGTATTTGAAATGTTATTTTGAAGCTTTCTTGTGGAAGTAACTGTTACAAATAAGTAAGGCACAGCCTCTGATTTGAAAAAATGTATAATTGAATGATTTAATTCAGTTCATTTAATTTTATGTGCCACTCAAATTAATGATAATTGATGGAAATCAGAAGAGCCTTCAGAAATTATTATAATTGTCACCTAAGAATTCTGAATTGGGGTTTTGGGGGGGGTTTCATTTAAAACCAGCTTATGCTTATATGGTTGTAATCCTTTCTGTAATTGTGCAATAGCAGAATAGTTGAGGTCATTCGTGGAAGTAGAGGAGGTGAGAGGGTATTTTTAATAGGCTACTGTAATAGATCTTGTAAACTTATCAGTCAGGTATTTGCTTTTCAGCATCGTGGTAACTACTTATTATGAGGTACTTAGAATTTAATGCAGTTGTGAAGTACTGTATTCTTACTTGGAATATTATTTGACATTAACTAAATATATTAGCTCTATATATTTACTTTCTTAGGTAATTGTTTGCAAAAACCCAGATGTGTTAGTTTCTGCAATTATACCTTTTTGTTTCAAGCTGATACTCTGGAGGTTTGGCAAATGACATATTTAAAGATTTACTTGAGAAGAAAACGTGGGGTTTGTGTGCGTTTCGGTGTGCTTTTGCTTTATCCTGCAAATTTAAAGGTCTATTTTTAGTGTTTCACTTTTGTACATGGCATGAGATAAAGAGTGGGAGGAGTCGTCTCAGTGCCTTATCTAATATCAGCTTATATGTACTTACCTCATACAAATGTGTTGAGGTCGTTTTCCCTGAAATGAAAAGTGTGGACGTCATTCCCTCGGTACACAAAGTACAATATACAGATGTGAAAACAGATACAGGGCAAGGTTTTAGAACTTGATGGAGATGTATGTTACAGTGTCATGGCTATTCAGGTTAACCTAGGCTGTCCCTGAAAAGAGGTGGCCCAACCCTCTCTTGTGTGAAGCCCTTCTGGCAATTCTGGCCAGGAGGAGCTGCTGGGGAGATGGTCTGGCCCCACAGGCTTACAGCCAGCCCCTGCTCCCACCACAGGGATGTGGCATCAGCCTGACCTCCCTGCTGACCTGCTCCTGCTCAGCCTCACTGGAAACTGAAGAGGAAACTACAGCCTTGCTGTGCTTCCTCGGTGTCATGTGGCCACCTTTGTCTGCTGATGGAGAGTTCTCTTACTGGGTCAGAAGGTTTCTTTTTCACCAGTCACCAGACTGAGGTTTCCCTCATCTTTGTTTCTCTTCCACTTAGCTCGTAGCTTCCACAGGAATTAAGGTTTGTGGAAATCAGCTGTGAATTTTGAAGTTTGCTGCTGGGGGTTGTTTTTTATTTTGGGGTTGTTGTTTAGTTTTGCTATTCTGTTAGGATTGAACTGTTTAAAGGAATAAATTTCTTACAAAATACATGAAAAATACAGATGTTTTGTTGATTATGTTGGCATTGGTTTAGGCTTTTTTGGGAGGAGAGGGTTGGTTGTTTTGCTTGGGTTTTTTTTCCTTTACCCTTTGGCTTTGTTCTGCAATTTGCCTATCTCCAAATTTCATTCATCTCGATATCCAGGCTCCTGGTTCCATTAAAAATAGAAATAAATAGCCGCAGCTTATACTGAGTGCCAGTTCTCAGTCTAAGACTTGGAAGTCTCATTTTGGCAACCAGAAGTTGACTATCTCCTGCTCTGTCAAGCAAGCTTGAGGTTACCCTCACTGTAAACATTTCCCCATGTAAACCATTTCCGCTTTTCCATGCGCCTTTGTGTCGGTCTTCACTGCCGCAATGTTACAGTGCAGCCTGTTAGTGGATAAAATCAGATGTTCTCCTTGTGAAAGGTTGCAAAGATGCCAATGAAACCTTGATGAAGGAATGACACATTTTCTGCAGTTGCTTTCTTTTTGATTTTTTTTTCCAGGAAAGCCCCAGTTATGATTATGGTTTTTTTTTTTTTACTGGAAAGACTTGAAAGAAGTAAATGCTTTTTTATCTGGGGTTTTTTGGTGTAAGACTTTTGTTTTGAACAGCAGAGCATTCAGAACAGGCAAAGCTGGAAGTCCAGGTGACTTTAATAATCCCAGCTCCCAGTTTGAAAAGGTGCTACTCTGTGAAACGTTCTTTTTCACTTGGAATAGGCTTAATATTCCCAAGTATCACCAAGTACATTGTTGGGCTAGTACTTAAATCTACTGAAAATAGAGGAAATTGCTGATACAGGTATTTATTGCTGTAAAATAGTTGTTGTCAAACGTGTGGAAACAGATGGAGTAGTATGAGGAATGCTTGTAAACTGTATTGTCCAGCTTTTTTCACTCTGGAGGATTGAGAAGCTTCAAGAGTGAGAGGTAGTGTACATGTCTTAGTTATCTTCGTTTAAGGTCAAGGGACACCAAGCAGCATTTAGTTAGTCCTATTGCTGAAAAAACTATAGGAAATAGAAGGATGCCATGGAATTTTCAAATGCCAGAACTAGACATATTCTTGTATGTATCTCCTGGGACTTACTCCTTTCAAGAACTCCCCAGTGCAACTTGTTCATGTCTGCAGCAGCCTAGGATAATTTCTTAGGTGTTAACAGAGGTTCATTTGTTCTACCCAGTCTTGTACAAACTATTTGAAAAAAGAAAAAGCAGCACAAGAATAACTGCATTGATACAGTTCTTAAAGTGCTTACATAGAGAGAACACTCTCTCCAGGTGTTTGGTTTGGGGTATAAGCAAAAAGTGAGTTTGATGAAGTGGATGTTTCTTCCAAAGGAAAAGCGTATTTGATATGTTGCAGTCTTGCATCTCTTGAACTATGATTAATTCTAGACCCTGTTGGTACATGTCTGATGTGTGTTCTCTTCCCAGAATGATTTTCTTCTGTCCTTGGTTTGTAGTTTACATCTTAAATTGTTTACATAATTATTTGCTGCTGGTTCCTCTCAGAGTAGCTGCTGGTACTGCTGTTGCAGGATAGAGTTCAGAACAGGAGTTTCCCAAGTTAGTTTCTTCTTACAGGCAGTTTTGTAATTTGAATAATGGTTTTGGTAGTTTCCTTTATTTATTCTAGTTACTGACAGATAGTGCAGCTCATTAAGAATTTGTGTGACTTTGGTTGGGTTTTTTAAAATTAAACATTGTGTAGGATTTGCAACTAATTTCTGTGCTAGACTGATACCTGAATTTTACCTAAATAAGCACTGGCTTTAACCATTTCTCTCCAAAGTCACACATGTTCCCAGAATTAATAGTAAACATGCTACCTATTTTTTGCCTACTTTAATCCCAGAGGCAAACAAAAACTTCTTCACTTGATGTGTTGAATAATGAAATGTGTTTATTCATGTAAGACTTCCTTATTCAGGAAGTCAGTCTCTCTGCTATTTAGGGCTATAAATGAACTTCTGCTTGGCTGGTGACTGGAGGTGTTCTGCAGGAGGTGTGTCAGTATAGAGATGTGTCAGAAGCTCAATTCTTGAAGAGGTATTTTGCCTACTTAGCCTGACAGCTGTGCAGATGTGTCCCAGTGTGTGTGTATGATGATCATTTGGGTAGTTTTGTTAATACCAAGGCCAGGACCATGTAACTTGGTGGGAAGTGGACACAGGCATGAATTCAGTTGGACAAAGATTGGTGTATTCTGTGATCTACTGTTGTTTTGATGCCTTGTATGAAATATTTGGGGAGGAAGAAAGGCACCACAAGAGTAACTTGTGAAGTGCATCCATACAGTGAGCTGTCCATGCAGTTTAGTTGGAGCATATGGAAGAAACTAGTTTGGTAGACGTCAGGTTACTACTAAATAAAAAGGGTATTTGTGTCTAGTATTAGGAGAGGCATTGCCTACTTACAGGATTTTGTCAATCAGGATACAGATCTGCTACTTGCAGGTACATGCTTACTCTTTCTAAATGTATTTTCAGTGATAGCTGCCCAGTAATATGTTGCCCTCTTTAGGAACTGAGCTTTTACAAAGGGGCAAAGGGGGGTAGTAAGGTGGAGAGGAAAAATTGGTGTTAGCCAATGTCTTAACACGCAGAGGGGTGGATAGCTTCACTAGAAGAAAACTGCAGCGGATGCCATTTTGCTTGCTCTGTGTTTTTTCACTATATGAGGAAAATATGATCATTTTGAATTTGATAAGAACCTTTATTCAAGAACATTGACAAGATATTTTATTGTGGTGCCCTGGAAAATTTAGTTCTTGGAACTTGTTCTTAAAATGTGTTATCTTTTTTTTTTCCCCTGCATGGTAACCATGGAAATCTCTGCACTGTTGAAACGAGAGGCTTGAATTTTCATGATTTTCACACAGTTTTAAATTTTCTTTGTAAAGTAATACCTGTTAAATTTCACACAGGAAGGCAGGCTTTTGTACAGTAGATGCTGTGGTAGTTGCAACTTGCTGGATAAAGTTCAGCTGCAACTATTGAATGTGCTGTTGCGGATGAAGCTTAATTCCTAATGGCTTACAAAGCCATCAACAGATGATAATGTTAAGATTTCTTAACGTAACCTTTTCTGTATAAATGAAATTTATATGTTAAATACAGCTTTTGAAAATAATGGTTTTAAGCTTAATAACTTGAAATCTTAATAGAATTAACTTATCTAACTCAATTGAAAATTAATAGCTTCAAATTGGAATTATGTTCTGAGAAGCCTTTTCAGTAGTCCGGTGCTGTGCTTTCATGATTGCCTTGTAACAGCACAAGCTGGCACCCCTTTAGACAGGGCGCAGTTCATATGCCCCACGTTTGCCCATGTCCACACTGCTTCTCCCTTCTTTCACTCAAGGAGAAGTATTCATGTACTGAGAACTGGGAACTGCTGTGGACTAAAATTAGCTTCCCTTGTCCTCTCCTGCCTCCTGTCCGTTACTTTTTCATCTGGCCTAATTCCCTGACCTGGCTTGGCAGTCAGCCACAAGGATGCTTTTGCTCTTTCAAGGAAGGTCATGCTAGAGAGGCAGGAACGAGTGGCTGTGGAAGAGCAGGACTGGGGTTTTTTTAGTTATATCAGCCTATACTAAACACTGAACTGAGCCTTACAAAGCAAACTGCTTTCTTGGATTTCTAAGCTTCAGAGCATGGGGGTTGTTGTGAGAGAGGAGCTGGATTTATGACTCTGTCATCTTCGGCAGTCTGGAGTAGTTCACTTAGATCAACACTTAAAAGACAAGATGAAGGTACGAGAGAGACTCCTTTCCTTAGACCAAAGCTTAGTTTTAACGTATTCCAGAAGAATGCTAGTTCTGACTCTAACCTAGTTCTAACCTCTAATCCATCAGCAAAAGGTTTCAAGTAATACCTTAGTTTGAAAAGAAAGCTCAGGTATACCACAGAGGTGCCACACTGACGGACCAAAATAACCCAAAGGGGTACGGCAGCTTTCACCACCACAAATCTGCAGGAGACTTTAGGTCATATCCCTTACTTGGATGTTCAGATGTAGCTAATCTACTTCTCTGCATTGAGAGAGTCTCAGCTTGGTTCATAGGTTTTGTTTGGTTGTGTAGGGTTTTTGGCCATTAGCCATGTGGGGTTTTGGTTAAAACATTATACATTTGGGGTTTTTTTTAACAAAATTTCAGGGATTCACATTTTAAGTAACTGTTAGATGAGTTTCGTCCTGTGTCCCCAGAGTGAGCCCTGTTACGGTGTAATTTTAGCATTAGAACGATTCTCCATCTCTGTTTAGACCAGCATTTGTTATAAAGAAAAAGAACAGGAAAAGACTGAACACTGAATTTAGAACTAAAACTGACTCTATTATCTCTAATGAAAAAAGAAGTGGGAAGAAAGCAGTCAGTCAGACCTGTGGCAGTTTTGTGCAGTAGAGTATCTACTGCTCAGCATTTCACAAGGATAATTATCACTCCTGATAGCTGAAAACCTGGTTCCTGTTTTGGTTTGTCTAAATCTGTCACATTTCTTATGCAGGCTGTTGCTATCTAGCCAGCCAAGTAAAGAGATAAACATGAAGTAGGTCTTCAGCTTCAGTTTATGGCTAAAAATTATAGCCTGTAGCGCTGAAAGCTAAAAATAAAATTTAAAAAGAGGCCTTTATAGAGCTCTTAAATGTTGTGCATTAGCTTTTATAACATTGTCTAGCTCAAGACATCAGTATCACAGACAGGAGTAAAGTAAGATTTTGCCTGTGTTCCAATTTCTGAGAGATTATGCATTAAGGACAATGTATATGTTATAATACTTGTACATTGTAAATTAATTCCTGAATGTACAGCCCTCAAAATCAGGTTCTAATGCTCTCTTCTTCATTTTAGGCATCACAGCTGTGATTTGCCTTAATTTACTGTTTGTTCTGGCTCTCTCCCTTTTTCTCTGTAGGTTTCCCATGCCCTTCTCTACTTCTCAGCAGTCCTTCCCAGTATTCCATAGAAAGGTTTGGAGTGTGCAGTTAGATTATTGGTACTTGTATTTTAATAGCAAATTTGTATGCAAATAATAGTTCTTACATCATTCATTTACTCTATGAACTTTCAGGGGTTTGTGTTCCATCAAATGAGCTCTTGCTGAACTGCTCCATGTGTTTTAGTTTGGAGGTTTTGTTTGGGGGGGGGGGTACCTGAAGGAAGGTTTCCGTTGCATCTGGCAAGTTAGTTTGCTCTGCATCACCTGTTTTTATCATAAGTAATGTTTAAATAGAAGTGCCAGAACAAGACTTTGCACTCAAAGTAAAAAACTTGATAAATGGGATATTAAATGCATGCAGAGGTTATTAGGCCAACCACAGTGACTTTACAGCTCTAGGAGCAGACACAAGACAAAATCGTAGCTGGTCAGCTCCTGGACAGAGGGTCAGTGTGTCCAGTACCAGGCTAATATGATGTTGGACCTTTGCTCTCCACCATTTGCGTGTTGTGAGATCTTGCTTGTGTTGACTGTCTGTTTCAACCATTTCAGTGTGGATTTTGAAGTGTTTCCCAGCTGTTGAAATGCAAACTAGTGCTGACACTGCTTCCATGGAGCATATAATAATATTTAACGCGGAGTTGTGTTCATTTCAAAACACTTGCCAGGTGTTTGAAGGAAAAGCGAAGACATTTGAGTTGGCTGGCTAATGGTTTAAGAAGGGAACTTAAGATTTGGTTCATACACATCTCTCTTGCTTCTGAAGTATGTACCATAAGATTCACCGAGGCATCTGTGCGCATCTGAATAATATTTGAAGTCTTCAAACATGGTTTTTGTAGAACTGAACTGTGATGTGTGTATTTACCAGCATATCTTCATACATATTCATTTTTCCATTAAATGAAATTTGGATATTTAATTAAATAGCCCGTTTAATCCCCGGAATCAAATGGTTATATTATGGTTTTGGAACAAAAATTTAATTGTATTTTGATAAAGGGCATTTTAAATACCAAGCAGAGATTGGCATTTAGCACAGCAGATGGGGGTTTGTAGTGGTACCCAGTGTTTAGTCTTTATCAGTTTAGTTCTTACTTTCTTGCCGTGAATCCTATCCAAATACTACTTTTTTTTTTTTTTTCTCCTCCCCCAAAATTAACAAATTTTGGCTCTTCTGGGAGATGTGCCTGAGAATAACAAACACCATGCACATGGGAGGCGAGAGAAAGGCAAGGGAATTTGTGTTGACTCTTCAGGACTGCTCCATCTGTGACCCTTTTCCCTCTGCTGTCATTGCACCTTTGTAGCTGAGAGCTCCAAACCTTTTCAGGTTTTTTTTCAGGAGCTTGCCTATGATTCACTGGCTATTAAACTGTGTTTTAGGCCAGGGTGCTCTTTGTAATCCTCATGGCCTTTTTGTTAATTCTTTTCACAAGCCCCCTAGTTTTTCGTGGAAGAGTGAATCAGTAAAGCACACTGATACTGTGCTCTGTGTATATTGCTGGATAACAATCTCCTGCTCTTTGGGGATGGGTTCAATATGTTTTAGTTTTGTGTGGTGAAGTTTTTCCGTATTATGGTTTTGGTTTTTAATAGCTTCTCACATACCAGTATTAACTAGGAACCTGTGGCTATTGAGTTCTTCCCATAAAAATGTCTTCCAGCAGACTTTCCTGCTTTTCACCGTGTTTTCAACACGGTGGTTTCTAGCACAGCTCTCTGCAGCTCCATTCTCAGGCCACCCGCAGTGCGCAGTGGGCTAGGTTGTACTTTGTCCAGCTGTGAGTGCACCTGGAGCACTTGTTCTGACCAGGGCTTGAACTGAACCTGGCAGAAGCTATGAAACTGCCTGAAGTCATCCAGTCCTTGGCCAGTACTCCACTTCTTGCTGTTTTCTGAATCTCCCTAGGTTGCCCACTGTATGCTTTGAGTGTTGACCATACCGGGATCTGTGCGTGCATTCCAGCTTGCATGCAGCTACTTCAGTTTAGACTTGAGGAGTTTTGTTGTTGTTGGGTGAAAGGACTGAAATTCAATTGTGAATGTTTTTTTGGAGAACTGCTTGCCATTTCTGTAGTATCCACCACATGCCGTGCAATTCACGCGTGCTGTCTTTTGGAACAAAGTGCTAAGAAGTGGGAAGATCACCCAGTTGCAGGTTTTATTGTGATCCAGTGTGCTGCGAAGAAGACGGATACACTTTGTTAACAGGAATTCCTTGGAAGTTTGTGTCTTGGAATAGATCAATTATTAAAGATGCCAACTTGATCTGAAGTTTTGTGAGCTGTGCTTATTTCTGTGATACATCATCTTTTCTTCATACTGAATTTAGCTGCCTTTGGTGGTTTTTTTTTTTCCTTTTTTTCTTTGCTCAAACATTCTGTGATTTAGCATGAGTCATTCTGTCTGTGTGGGAAAGGGCTGCTTTATTACAGGGTCCGTTCTGGAGTGGGGAGGGGAAAGGGTGGAATGTATTTGTTTTCTATGTGTTTGTTGTGGAAATGCATAAAACTTTTTTTTTTTCTTCTCTTTCTTTCCTCTCTTCATCATCTCATCTGTGTGGGTGAATGTTCCTGCAAACCCTTGGGGAACCTATAGAGACTTTTGGTATGCTCATTCCTTCATTAGTGCCCAAAGTCACAGATGCTATGAACAGTTTAAAGACTTGAAAGGCAAACGAGTTACAGCGTCACGGCGTAAGGTGGCTAAAAATGTGCACTTGAGGAAAACTTACAAGTCACTACCTAAGAAACCTCTTTGTTTGCATCATCACAATAATACCAATGGCCACTACTACCCAATTGGTGTAGATATTCAATCTGTGCTTGAAAAGTAGAGATGAACGTGTTCTCCTGTAACAAGAGCTAATGTTTTGTGATTGAGATACAATTTTCAAAAGTACCTATTCAGTTCCAAATTGAGAGCCTTGTTTTCAGAAGAGACCGAAATGTATGCACATAAATTGCCTAAATTATATTCAGAATCATCTGCCAAATTGTGCTGTGGTGTGGGAGCCCAGATGACCTCTGAAAATGCGACCAGGCACAATTTGTCCCACTTTCTCATTAGGAAGACAATTCAATTCTAACAAAACACATCACCAAATATGAAATAGTTTTTTAGATATAGTGCCTTATAGGTAAATAAGTGCCAGTAAGTAGCTTTATTTTGAAAATGCATTCAATGCTGCCTTCCAAGAAAGAAGAGTTGAAAGTAAAATAGGATAAAGCAGAAGTTGTGCTGAAGGAGAGCTCGTGGCTCATTGACATTCTAGAAATGAGAGTTTTCTCTCATACTTGCAAAATCTGAATATTTCTGGCTGCAATGTTTTGGTTTTTTTCCACGAAGAGCATTCTTTATTCCATAAGTAGAACAGAGATGACTGCATGTAACTGGCATTGTATGTTTTTATAAATATGGAATAGCTGCATGTGGAAACTTAAAATATTTCTTTATGCAAACAGCAGACGTAGCATGAGGGATATTGAAGACCAAAGTAATACCATGACAAGAATGAGACCAATTTTTTAATGTTTTGGTTGTGCTATATGGTGTTAACATTTATTTCTACAACACGGCCATTTAAGTTTGAAGGCTCAGTGCTTTGGTAATCTGAATTCTCATCTCTAGGTTTTTTCTTAGCATTAAAAAAAAATAATGTTCATACTTCTTTGACACAAATTGCTGTTTTAAAAACTTGATCAGTAGTCATGGCTATCAAGTCATCTCTGTTGTAATGGAAGAAAGATCCTGAGGCATGAATTTGGACATTTTTAGCTTCCATTTTTGTATTGAGAAAATATGCCACGGGGAAGCCTTTTCTTAAATCATTAAAAGTCTTTACATGAGTAACCTGCAAAATCTAAAAGCAATGAAAGTATTTTCCCCACGTGTGATAATACATCAAAAGTTTTTAGTGATTATTACACATTAAAATATTTTTAAACTCTCCCTAAGTGTTAATGCCAATTTAAAATAGTTCCTCCGATATAAACTTACATATTTTAATAAGTTTGGGGTAATAAATATGTTCCTCCTCTCTGATACTGCTTGTTACTTTTAAAATAGAGTTACTGGGTAGATATCACGTTTTAAATATTCTTCTAATCTTGAGACCCGCCAGGACGTCAGACAGTTTTTCTGTCTGAAGCAAATTTCCATTGTATCTGCTGCAGCATCAGAGCCGGTAGCAAAGGGAGCCGTAAGCCTCCCGTGAGTGCTTTGTGATAGTTGAGTCCTATAGCACACTTGAGAGAGGGGGGACAAAAGGAAGACAAAACTATCCACAAACCAGCCTTCTTCAGGACTGCTGTTGTTTTCACTGCTGCTGTAGCTATACCAGTCATATAGGAGAAGTTCTTAAAAGTTCTTGCTGTAGACAGTCTTTTCTGAAAAGTACAAACAAGTTCTAACTCATCAGATGATTTCTTACAGCCTCTTACAACCCAATTTTTTATGACCATCAGAAGGTAAAAACAGTTGCTAAAACATATTTCTAGTTATTGACCAAAACAGTCTTGGCACATTGAGTATTTTTAGAAATTGCTTGTGGCGGAGCATCACAGTACAGAAAATCCACTGTTAATAACAGTGTTGTGAGAAATTGTTCAGGAAACACAACAACTCTGACATTTTCTTGTCGATTCTGTGACTCTTTCAGAACCACAGCAATGTCCGAAACACCTCCTGTTTATGACTCTACATTAAGTGATCTGCATTGATCTGTAATTAATACTTAAAAACAGCCAGCCGAAAGATGATCTGAACAAACCATATTGGTGCACATTTTAAACAGTCATCCAGAATTTAGCTGTTAAACATCCCTTCTATTTCGATGGAAAATCAGTCCTGAAAGTACATATTCTCTGACTGTGGGCATGCCTGATGTGCAGTGTCGTTGTAGCCCTGTGCTTTGTCTTTGCTTGCAGTAACGCTGTCCATTTGGTACTTGAGCTTGCAGCCAGCTTCTCTATAAAGGTGATGAGGGGAAAAAGCAGTGAGATTGACGTTGCGCTCAATCGGCTGAAAGAAAATGTAACTTAACAAAAATAGATAAAAAGTCTATCTTTGTTGAATGGCTATTTATAGATGTCAGATGTTTGTGGTTATTTTCCCGGTTGACTTAAGAATGTCTTACATCACCTTAAAGCCTGCTTGCGTTGTACAGTATTGTGAGTTACTAGAGCTGGTGTAGTTTTAAGTCATTTGTATAGAAAGCATAGAGATCACCAGGAGATACTGTAAAAGTTCTAGAGGCATTGGTGCTTGCTTTCATATTGGGGAAAATAGCATTTTACCAGTTGAAGAAAGTGATTGATAATGGAACTTTACATAATTGTGTTAACAAAGCATCTCCGTTGCATCCCTGAAGAATGACATTAATTAAAATGTATTTTTTGTGTGTGTGTTTTCAGTGAAAGAGTTCCTAGCCAAAGCCAAAGAAGACTTTTTAAGAAAATGGGAAAGCCCCCCTCAGGTATCAGTTATTTAAGCATTCCATAATTTTCTTTATTGTTTTTTAAAAAGTCTTATCAGTGAGCAACACAGAAAACATAAATAATTTCGAAGCCTTTTTTAAAGGAGTTTCCATTCTTAGTGTCAGTTTTGTCACTGAAGATTGTCACCTAAGACTCTCAAGTCTTCTCCAGATGGCAGCTTATTAAATGCTCATACCCAATAAAAAATTACTGAGAATTATGTTCACCGTCGGCATGATAAGATTTAAAATCTATTGGCATGCTTTAGTTGGTTTGGTGGGTTTTTGTGTAATAAGCTTTGGCACATCTTCAATTTTCTGTGTTAATTATTCCCCCCCTGCCATCGTATTAAGAGGAATTAAGGGCATTAAGTCTACCACAGAAGGTCTGGGGACACGCTAAGGAGCTTGTTAAGTTGGCATTTTTTGGGAAGGCTGATAGTTTATAAAGCAGCATTCAAAATGCTCTGGTAATGACTATCTGAGAACATTTACTTAGCTATAAGTTCTCTGGACACCTCTCATGTAGAAGTGTCTCCAGCACTTGGGTCTTTCTTGCATGTTGGAATATGAAGCACAAGGGGATTATTTATCTATGTGTGGAATTCATGATCTGGTTACTCCTAAAAGTTTCTTTCCAAGCATGTTTCGTCTGCACGGACAGAGAACGAAGTGTTAATACAACTCAGTTCAGTCTTTTTCTGTCTTAATGAGCACGATGTAAAAATCTTACTACATTTTGACAAGCATGAAATTATAACAATAATATAGTTGGCTGTAGTTGTGGTGATAAATGTAATTTTACTCAAATTCCTTTCAGAAATTAATTCACGCAGTGAAAATTGTCTTTGGGTATTAGACTGTAAATAATGTCATTATATCCTTGTACATGTAGAATACTGCTGGCCTAGATGATTTTGAAAGGCAAAAAACCCTTGGAACAGGATCATTCGGGAGAGTTATGATGGTGAAACATAAAACTACAGAACAGTATTATGCTATGAAGATACTGGACAAACAGAAGGTTGGTGTAACTTGGTGTTTGTCGTGGAACTTGAGTGTGGTGGAAGCAAAGAGCTGGTAACCAGCCAAACTGTGTTACACTTACTTGTGCTTTTTGTGTTACAGCTTGAGACTTTAAAAGCTTGACTTTGTTTTTCAGCAACCTCAGGTGCTGGGATTGTGTTGAATTCTTACAACAGCCAGTAACAGTAATGACAGGTTAAAGAGTCTCTCAAGACATGTCCAAGGCAGTAAAATGTTATCAACTAAAGTCTTTGCTTAGCTTTTCCAAGGTGGCCTATATGGTCTTAGGCAAAAGCAAGATACGGTGCTGTAGTCTGCATAAATAAATAACTGTGTGCTAGTGGCTCAAAATTCTGGGAGACTCTGGAAATTTATAGAATTCTTGATTCATTTGTGAACCAGAGTTTAGCAACTTGCTGGCACGAATAATTGCTTTTCTATTCACGGTCCCTTGAGGTGTTACTTTCTGTCTGCATGATTTATGTCATAATGTATAGTAACTGCACAGATAGGACAGTGCTCAGACATGCAGTAGGCATTTTCTATTTCATTTCCACAGTGGTGTCCTCTGAATTTGTGCTGTTATTCCAGCCCAACTATTTTATCAGCTATTAGATTAAGATTAGATTAACAGCTCTTTAGATTTGAACTCTCGCATTAAGTGGTGTTATCTGACAATGTTTAAATTTTAAATAAAATAGAATGCCAGAATGCTATGAAGTAATTAACCAATGCAGTTAGTTTTTAATGGATTTGACAGGTTTTTCAGGAGTACGTAATTTAGATCAGCAGAGCCAAAGTTTGTGATTTTCAATACAAGACTCCCTTCTTAGTAAGGCACTACACCTAACGTAGTTACACTAAGGCGCTACACCTAATGTAGTTACACTAAGGCTCTACACCTAGTGTCACTGCTGTGTGACAGAAAGGACACTAAGAAAATATTAACATGAGACCCTATCATCAAATTTCAGATTTTCAACTGTTTTTCCTTTGACTACTTTTACATCGAGGCCTGAGTCTGTCTCTAGAGCAATTCAGGAAATTGCATCTTAATTCAGAAATCTGAGGATTTAAAAAAATAAAAGGAAATAAAAAGGTTAACTAAGTGCTTTGCAGTCTGTAATAGAGGAGAAAGCTGTAGCTGTAAAATGATCCAGTAAAAGTCAATATTCATGTTTTTTGAAATTGCAGTGGACGTACACTAAAAGATTTGCAAAATGAAAAATGTTTGCATTCAGGCCTCAGTCTTCTACGGGTGTGTTAGATTGTTTTGTCTGTAATGAGAAGTTTGAAGCATTCATTTATGAAGTACACTTCTTTTCAACTCAGCATATATAATGATATATCCATAATTTATCATGTATATTAATGATACTGTAATAGTCATTTGTAATAGCATAGTTCTATTACAAATATTTGCATCATCAGTAGCTTCTATTAATTAATAAAAATAGGAGTTGGTTTAGGGAGAACATATTTCCATTATTCTTTAATTATAGAAAACATGCAGAAGACTGAAATTAGGCAGTCTGAAGGCTGAGTATGATTTTTCACCTGCATTAAATCTGAGAAAGCAAATTCTATGTCCCTTTGTTATCCTATGCTTGGTTCATCAGGATATGAAGAAAAAAAAAATTGATGTTGATGGAACAAGTAGTTTTGTCCGTAGGGTTGTTACCACTTTCTTTGCCTTGATTTAGGAAGACTGTAACGTGACATTGCTCGGCCAGTTTCACTGCATTGTTGGTTTTGGAAAGAAAATAGTGTTAACAAAGGTTCAGACACAAACAAGCAGTTGGAGAATCTTGCATTGTGCAGCACCATTTAAGGTGTAGGAAGCTGTAATTAGACCTGCCATCAGCCTGAGGTTAAATGTGGGCAAAGCCCTGTTAATCAGAGGCTCCAGTTTGATATCGCAAAGAGTTAAACAGCAGCTTCAGCCTGTGGTATTGCTGCCACCACCCTCCAGTATCTAAGCAGCAGGAAATGCATGAAGGGTGGTGAAGTCCTGTCAGACATCAAAGCTGAGTGCTTCACAATATCAAACTAAAAGCTTAGCTTGTTTACTTTGGTCAGTATCATTCTAGTACCACAGCGTTTTAGCGGTGAAGGGAATACTTCCTCCGAGTGAGGGGGTTTGAGTAACATTTATTGAGTGCCTGAAGATCTGTGATGTAAAAGATAACGTAATACTTTGAACCATTTCTGTGGTATGACATACATTTCAAACCACTAGTGGGTTTTTTAAACAGGTCCTACCCTTTACACCTAGAACTTAAACACACCTCCAGTCAGGCATGAGCTGTCTTGCTTTTGTTTGTTATTTATTGCAGGTAGATCTAATTTCCAAACATGTGAAAACAGGCTACTTTTGATCACTCTTGTACATTTCCTCCTTTTTTTCCTATGGGGGAAGAAAAATGTAACTTGAATTGAAAATCATGCCGTTCCCAAAATTAGATACAGCTGAACTGTGCGATAGGAATTAAGTAAAAAGGAAAGAATCGCTTAAACAGTGTTGGGGTTTAGCACAAGGAAACCAATTGCTAATTAACTGAGAAAGACCCACGATCAGAAATGTGCCATTTGCTGCCTTGTTAGCAGCTCAGCGTTATAATGGATTCCCAGAAGGTATCATTTAATTTTCATACTTTTGCTAAGGAGTTTGCTAAACAGAGAAGCAAACCCCAGTGAGAAGTCTGGCAGAAGTAACTATTGTTTGTAAGAATAGAAATCTTGAATTTCTGTTCTGCTTAGTCTTCTCTTCAGTAATGTTTGACATGTGTCTGGCATCATTAATTGCCTTTCTTGGCAAAGGTTGCAAAGATCAAAAGGATCTGATCAAACTGTCATCTTCCTACAGAAGTGTCTCCATTACAATCTTGAGCAATCCTTAGGGAAACGTAGGGGGATGTTTTCCTTACTGGTTCCTATAACTCTACTTGTAGTAAGAAATGCTGATTCTAGCATTGTGTGCAAACCATATTGTGCCAGTATGACTCTTTTAACTGTTACCATTTTTAGTCCTTTATTGGTACCGTTATTGTACCAGTAATCCATAAGGTTTCTCATCATCTGTGAAGTTACAAGCTTGTTTTCATCTAATTGTTTTCCAGCAACTATAAAATGTCATGCTTCAACTGAAGATTGTTTTTGCTCTCCTAGGTCGTCAAACTGAAGCAAATAGAACACACACTGAATGAGAAGAGAATATTACAAGCGGTGAACTTTCCTTTCCTTGTAAAACTGGAGTATTCTTTTAAGGTAATCATTGTTCTCTGCAAAGTAGATGTTTAGGTTTCAGAGGAGTGTGTGCTTAAACTTCAGGTATTAAAAGTACTTAACTTTTACTGAAGTAATACTTAAAACTGGAATAGTTTTAAGTGTTTTTATTCGAGAGATCCTTCACTTGACACTGTTGTGACATCTTCACAGAGCATTAGGGATTGGAAAGGACCTTGAAAGATCATCCAGTCCAATCTCCCTGCCACAGCAGGATCACCTAGATCAAGTCGCACGGGAACACATCCAGGCAGGTTTTAAACGTCTCCAGAGGAGACCTTGAGTAGGAATTCCTGCATTTCTATGCACAGTGCACACACCCTAATCCACTAGGTGATGATTGAAAGGATCTCTCCAAATAAATAAAGAAATATTAATAGAAATTAAACTCTGAGAGAAACCAAAGAATATATTTCTGCACCAATACATGTGCAAGGTATTGGTAATTGTTCAGCTTTTTTTCTTGCTTAAAATTTATACCAGATCTTCATGACAGTTTTAACTCTGAAGGAAAGAACTTTGGGGTTAGCTTCTAATTTCATGACTACATGTATGAAGTAATTGAGTATTTTCCCAATTTTGCAGAATGATGTAATTATGAGTCCTGTGTACATTATTGGTTTTTCTGGTCTCTTATAGTAACATCTAAAAAGAACAAACATGCTCTACATTAATCTGTGCAGTTTTGAGGTTTGAGTGCCGGGACCTTGGAAGATGACAGTAGCTCAGATTGTAAATTCTGAACTTCTAAGACAGAAGTCTTGTCTTGCACTACACATCTAACCCTATGTCTAACTCTAACCCAAACTCTCTCTTGCTTGAGGTTACTTGGGTACCATTCTGTGTCAGGAACTCGCTATCTGTAGTCAGATCTACTTCAAAATAGATATGTCGAGAGATGTTCTTCCTTTTGTCACAGACGCCTGTACTTTTTCAATAATTTCTGCCTGTGTTAGTTTATCTTTGTTAAAGTCATTGGATGGCTACGACCTTGAGTTTTTATTCTTTGACACACTGTGTGTAGGAGTTGCAGAGACTATAGCATGCCTCATACACGTGTTTACCTGTTTCTTCAGGACAATTCTAATTTATACATGGTAATGGAGTATGTTCCTGGTGGTGAAATGTTCTCACATCTAAGAAGAATCGGAAGGTTCAGGTAAGAGTATTGATGCCATTATTTCTTGGGAAAAAACTTATGTTGCTAATTCAGGAAGAGGGTTTTATAAACCTTGTTAGTATTGAAGAAAAAATTCCGAAGGGATAAGTGCATTTAATTTATACCTTGTTCAGTGAATATAAGCTTGTCAGGAAATGAAAAACCTGTAATTATTGTTACTTTCCAGTTAGTTACTGCAGGCAGTTGTAATCTATGAACAATAGAATCTTGGAATTTCTATGTATATTGTCACCAAAATTTGTAATATATTCTAAAAGTAGAATTTAAGCTCCTTAAGTGTCTTGGTTTCCATGTGTACTTAGGCTGAAAGATTTAAAAAGTAAAGAATGACCGTTTCAGGACTAAAATGTTTGCTGTTTGCCTTTTTTTCTTGTTACACTTGAAAAGAACCACTTAAAAGATGCTTAATTTGTCTGTCTCCGTCAGTTATGTGGTTGTTGCAGTATCTTAGCATATCATCACATATCTTAATACTGTCTTCATTCTTCACAGTGAACCACATGCACGGTTTTATGCAGCTCAGATAGTGCTAACATTTGAGTACCTCCATTCATTAGACCTCATCTACAGAGATCTAAAGCCTGAAAACCTTTTAATCGATCAGCAAGGATACATCCAGGTATGATAATGTTAACAAATTCAGGGAGTGGACTCTTGCCTCGCAGTGTAGAGGTTTGGTATTCTAGAAAATGTGTTCAGAATAAATGCTTCAAAGCTGCTGGCCTGTTAGCATGTGTTTGGGAAGCAGCAGATACAGTGCTGCTTAGTAGTGGTTAAAACCATTGGGTTGTACTTTCTCTGACTAAAATAGAGTGTGCATAATGAAGCTGTCTGCAGTTGAGTGAGTTGTCAGGATTTCCCTGGGGGTCAGTGGTGAGAAGTAGGTGATTACATGGCTCTGTTCATCTGACCTATTTTATACATTTGCCCTAGAAAAAAACAAAAGGTGCCTTAAAATGTCTGATTCTCTGCATTCTGTTTAAACAGCTTAAGGTGACCAGCTTAGGAGTCAACATCAACGCTATATTACTTAATTTCAGCCATCTAAATCCAACCCTTGGAGAGCCATAAACTTCTCAGCACATCTGGAGTAACAGTTGAAATTAGAGTGCTGCAAATGACAGCTTTGGTTTTACAACCACCTCTCGTGGCCACTGCTTATCTTGCTTTTAGCTCTTACATGTTTTAATCTAAACAGCAAATGGGAAGGTGGTAATACACCAAGAAGCTGTAGTCCTTAAACTGTAGAAACTCTTCTTTCTTCATTGTGTCACCTTTTACCGTAGCAGAATCCAACAGAAAAATACGCTGGAAACACTCGAGACACGTGCAGAGGATTAATATTTTATGTTCATAACTGCACAATATGATTTTGCTTGGACAACAAAATAACATTGTAGGGAGAAGAGAAAGTTGAGTTCTGTTAGTGTGGTTGGGGAGCACTGTTGATGTAAAGATACAAACAGCTTACTCTAGAATTTGCTGCTCTCTGTGTATAACATTATGTTTTTGTGATGCTGGGCAAACTGCCTGTAAGGGGTCCAGCAGTCACTTTTTGCACGTATGATTGCTTGCCTCAACTTCTGAACAGAGAGTGAGCAAGCGTTCATGTGTTGATACTGCAGCTCCAAGTACATTTTGTTTAGAAATTGCACTTTTTGAATTTTAAAGCCATTCCTGCTTGCCCCATGTCTGCAGTGTGTTCCTACATAGACTGATGTACATTCATAAACACAACTCTTTGCTGACTGAAGCAGATCTGTGTAGGCAGCATGTCACCCTCTCAATTCCGTTCCAGCTGTGCCTGCTGTTGTGGCTACCAGAAAGGAGGCAAAAGCTGCCTTCATAATTTTCAGTTAGGTTTTTTAAATTGTGCCACTACTGTATCAGAAACGTCTGCACAGGTTGTTGTACAGTCAGCAATGATTATCATTGTGGGTGCAGTATGTTTTCTCAAGGAATCGGTTGAAAAGGAGGAAGCAAAAGAAACTGCTGTCCAAACAAGCATAGACTTGGATGCAGCTTGAAACTGATCCCAGAATTTCACTTCTCATTCCTTGGTTTCTGTGTGTATGCTGCTGTGCAGTTCAGGAAAAATCACAGAGAGGATGGCATTGCATACAGAATTTTGAAAAATACCTGCAGAAAACATGACGAGTGGAATGAAGATTTGTGTGGCCAATTGTGAACTTGCCATTTGGGAATACAGTTACTGCTACACTTCTCCCCTAGTCCTCACATCAACAGACTTGACTCTGGTGATGCTTTCAACGATACTCAGAATTGAGTAGAATGCCTGGTTTTATGTTGTCTCATTCCCACACTGATTTTTACACATGACCTTTATACACTTATGCAATAAAATTCTAAACTTACTGATGGCTATCTTGACCCTTTTTGTGATTCCTGTATTTGTTAACCAAAGGAAAAGATAAACATCTCGTTCATATTCACATTCTTAAAACTTTCAGCAATATAAACAGTCTGATGTGCAAAGTATAGGAAAATGATTAATGTAATTGCAGTGCATGTGGAAAATTAGTATGCCATAGTTCCCACCGATTTTTTTAAGTTACATATAGAGGCTTGTGTCAAGGAAAACATGTATTTTGTGTTACTTAATAATTCTATTATGGGAAAACCTTCTAAGTGAATTGGAAGTGTGAGAAGGACTGGCTTCTGATGGTATATCTGACAGTGTGATGCTGCGTGAGTCAGAAAAAAGCTTTTCCTCTGTAAGATACAGCTTTCCAAAATATGTCAAAAGTACTTAAGTTTCTTTGCAGAAGTGTACTTACAGTCAATGTATTTCTTCTGGTGACAGGTCACGGACTTTGGCTTTGCCAAAAGAGTAAAAGGAAGAACTTGGACGTTATGTGGGACTCCAGAATACTTGGCACCCGAAATAATTTTAAGCAAGGTACTTTGTCATGTTGTTCAGCTGTGCATTCAGTGCAGCTGCAACTTATCACCCAGTTATTAAACTCTGAGAGAGAAACAGTGGTTGATACTACCAAAATCAAATCTTCACTAGTCAGCTCTTCCATGAATTACACCAAACACAGTTGTTGTGTTTTCAGTATAGCAAAGCTTATTCCAAGCACAGATTTTTCCATAACTGCACAGAATGTTCCACATATGTTTGCTATGAAACTTGTAAGGGGTGAGCTGACTAGGAGAGAAGCACTGCTGCATGATCTCATGAACAAGGAGGGTCTGAAGCAGTGAAGATTAAGGGCAGCCTTGGTTGCAGTGACCACGAGATGGAGACTGAGCAGTGGCCTCATTAATGTTTATAAATATGTGACGGGTGAATGTCAGGAGGACGGAGCCAGGCTCTTCTGAGCATCATCCAGTGATAGGACAAGGGGCAATGGGTGTTAAGCCGGAACAGAGGAGGTTCCACACAAATATGAGAAGAACCTTCTTCACTATGAGGGTAACAGAGCATTTGAGTGGTTTGCCCAGGGGATATCTCCTTCTCTGGAGACATTTAAAACCTGTCTGGACATGTTCCTGTGCAGTTTGATCTAGAGGATCCTGCTATGGCAGGGGGATTGGACTAGATGATTTTTCGAGGTCCCCTCCAGTCCCTGATGTTCTGTGATTCTGTGAAAATGTGGGTTAAAGGATCTGGTTTTAGGATGTTTAACTCTTATCAGAACTGCAGATCTGAGTGATAACATTCTGAAGTGCCAACAGACTAAGACAGATGGTCCAGAAGTAACAAGAACCTCTTACTGAATGAAAGTGATCATCATGAAATAACTACTTGCAGAGTGTTTTCCTGTTTAAGGCACTTTACATGAACCAAACATAACAAACCACTGATTTTAGACATAAAGTACTTGCAGTCTGTTGGTCAGTTTGTGACTTGCACTAAATATTTGAGCATAGAAGAAGCACTAATATCCATATAGCTGTTCAACTGTAGCCTTTCACGTTTTGCAAAGGAAAAATAACCCTTAGAGTTGGTAGAACTGAGGAATAATAACCCTTGGAGTTGGTAGAACTGATTTATGACAGAAACAATCACAACACGTAATATTAAATTACGCATTTCATTTGTGTTTTAATTAAATACCCTTTGTAGGTCTCTAGAATCTAAACAAAAGTATTTAAGGAGGAGAAAATCTATTTGTGGAGAAAATATTCATTATTTGCAGCTTTTTTCCCCCGCTAAAGCAGCAGAAGAAATGACAGTGTGTCTGCTGCAAATACTCAGTTTTTCAGAAGAGACTGATTCAGCTCTGAGTTTGTAAAAGTGCTGAGGAATAGTTGTGTTGCTGAAGTTACCTGTCTTTTTAAACATTAAATAGGATTTACTGAAGACTTTATGTTTCTGGCTTAGAGATTGGATAGTAAATATGTGTAATGGCCGATTCAAACTTTGACTCTCTTTTTTTAGCTTGCTAAGTATGAAAGAGAACATTCTGGAATGTAAATAACAAGCAAAATTATGACAGTGTCCAACAGGTGCAGTGCTGTTGGGGTTTTTGATGTTTCCCTAAACTTCAAAAGAAGTTTCAGTCATTGTGTAACAGGATTCTAGTTAATTGTGGCCATTTTTGTCACTTAAGGAGTCTTGTCACATCAGTGTAAAGACCACCAAAACTCAGCACAGAAGTTTGTGCAAATCAGTTCACTTTCATCACTGCTTCACCATCCTCGCTGTATTAAGTTGCTGTTGGAATCTGTGAGGTTGAGTTTGGTTTGAACAAGGTTGTAAGATCTGTAGTAAACAAGCAAAATGCTTGCTTTGGATTCCACAGATGTGTGTTGAAAAATCTCAAGCTGTGTTAGAAGTGTGGTACCAACCGTGGTGTTTGTCGTTTTATGCAGGGTTACAACAAGGCAGTCGATTGGTGGGCGCTGGGAGTGTTAATCTATGAGATGGCAGCTGGATATCCCCCATTCTTTGCAGATCAGCCCATTCAGATTTATGAGAAGATTGTGTCTGGCAAGGTGAGTGAAGTCCCTGTGTACTTTCACAAACAGAGTTTGTCTTTGCAGAACCTGGTTTTTTTGTGGAGTAGTTTTGGAATTTACTGCCTACTAGACAGTGAACAACCTGAAAAGAAGGTGGGAGAAGTTTGTATCATACACAGACATTGTAACAAAAATATTAAAAATCAAAGTTCAAAAAAAAATCAGTTCCCTGCTTTCAAATTTAAAACACAAATGAAACATTTGGAAAGGCATTGACTCTTCAGCTGTCTCCGTGAATGTATGCGAATTCATTCACAAAGGCATATCTTAATATAACACTTACTGAGTCTGTGGATAGATGATTCCAGAAATAGCAGTGGACTTGAACTTTGGAAAAATCTTAACATTCAGTTTTCAGCTAGCAGTATGTTTCCTCTATAACCTTAGTCTTTCATTTAATTTACCTTGTGCACTTAGTTTTCTAATTAAAAACTAGAGTTAATATTTCCTTTCTTCTCAGCTAGCTAGATACTAAATTTGTTAAAACTCATGAATGTCTCATGTACTACCTTATATTGATGCTGGCAGTTAAACTGAATCCATTTACACTAATTCAATTTTTTTTTAAGTTTTTGAATTATTTTTTCTGCTTTAATGACTTTTACTTTAACTACATTTTTAATTTTGATTCGGAGATTTTTTTTACTTGTTTATTTTCCCCTATCACACTGGTGGGAAGGGAATCTAGAATCTGGGGTTCCACCTTCAACTCTAAACGAGCACAGATTAGTTGGTCCTTGATTAGGATTTCATAACTTGTTTTTATGCTAAATAATATGTTCTCCTTTCACTTTGTAACTGATCAGCTGAATGCAGGGAATGTCAAACACTGGGACTATGGGCAAACAAAACTAACTTTGTGCCTTTTACCCATCTTCTCTCTACCATCTCAAGTGGTTGTCAACAGAACTACTGCTTGTAGAACCCCTGTGTAATTACATTCCATGAGTCATCTTCAAATATTTCTTTGCTAGCTTTGAATGAACCTAGTGCTTGTGGTCAGGGACAGTAGCACTTGCCCTTAAAATCTGTTTGCTATGTAAAACTTGATGTTGGTGCATTTAGTTATCAGAAATGGACTATGGTACAGCATAAAGGTTCAGATTTAACTGTTATAAATGATTGCTGAATGTTCAGATGTTTCAGAGCACGTGTGTGTGTGTATATATAGGTGTGTGTGCTGTGCATATATGGGGCTGCACTGTATCTCTTGTGTGCATGTGTGTCTATGAAACACTGTTCCTAGAAAATAGCTGAGAGTGCCTTAAGATTATGATGTCTTGGTGAGACACCAACTTAAATGTAGCTGGTACATTATTACTGCCATTACATTAGTAACTTTTCCTCAACTCAGTGACATCTAAAAACTTTCGGTTCAGAAAACGTTAGATGGACACAGTAAGGCTGTGGATAAAGGCTCTGTGAAACAAACACAACACTAATCCTCTCTCTTTTCATGCATTCCTGCTTGATTAGGTTTTCGAGAAAGAGTAGAAAACAACCCAAATATTTCCTTTTGTTTGAATGTTGTTTTACTTCTCAAAGGGAAGAATAACATCATTTGTCTAATTTATTAATGCTGAGGCTGTATAATTTTAGGTAAGGTTCCCATCACACTTCAGTTCCGACCTAAAGGATCTTCTAAGAAATTTACTCCAGGTAGATTTGACCAAACGATACGGAAATCTCAAGAATGGTGTAAATGACATAAAGAATCACAAGTGGTTCGCCACTACAGATTGGATTGCCATTTATCAGAGAAAGGTAAGATTAGAACTTCAAACACTTTATTTCTTTTCTAGGTCTGTCCTTTGAATTAAACTGAGAAGAGGTGGAAGTAATTTAAGAGACTGGAGAGTATATACTGATTAGTTGAATTATATTTGTTTCTTGTTGGTATTTCATCCTGTACCTCTGAGAGCATTCACATTCTCTTAACACCTGTTGTTCTTTGGTCTGTTTCTGTAACATCTCAGAACCATTGCTCGACCTGGTTTTTATTTAACCCCTGCTGTAGTGGCATCTATAAGTACACCTCTCCTGCACTAAGGAATCAGTTTTCTGTTCCAGCTAATTCTTAGCAATCAGACTGCTTCAGTATGGACTATGCTTCAGCCTTTTCTTTCCCTACTGAAGAAGTGAGGTGTCCTTCCCTCTTGGTCTTGCTTTTTCAGTGGTAGGATCAGAATCAGATGCAGAAGATGTCTACTCAGTCCTCAGTGACTACTGAGGAGTTTGTCTTCTGACACTAGGCTTTAACTGCAGCTTCATAAGCTGCAACAATGGGAACAGCTTTGCTCGGTGCTTTCTCCTGGCATTTCTGACTAACATGACTTGTCATGTGATTTTCAGAAAGTCCATGTCCAGTCTATAAATTTTAGAGCCACACTAGAAAGAAAGCAGCAGAGGCAACAGAATACTTCCAGAGCTTGAGCACCCATTAGAGGACAGCAAGTTAGTGGCTGCTAGGATGAGTGAAGGAGAGCTGAAAGAGGAATCTGGGGAAAGAGATGAACATGGTGGGAGTTCAGTCTTTCCCTTTGAAGATAGAGCTAAAGCTGCTACATAGATTCCTAAGAAATTATTTCCTCTCTTAAAAAAAACCTCTGAATTCTTGATTTTTCAATAGACAAGAATAAAACACTAAAACAACTCATTGATGTTGTCCCAGAAGACTCAGGTGGAGAAATAATATTGCAAAAAAAGACAGAGCAAAGCAAAATTGTTTGAAGCAATCGGTTTCTGTTGTTGAAATGTTAAGTCTTGACTACAGAGGGCATGACCTTGCTGCTGTAACAGCAGTATTTCAAAGGCCAAACCTAAATACTAACAATAGTTTATAAAAAGAAACTGGTTGTTTGGCTACACAAACTGACAGTACAGTTGTTGTGGTGTTCACTAATGTATTAATTACTAGAAGGCAGGGTGCAATTAACGCATCCTGTGCTCTTTGTATTAAGTGTAGATGTTTTTAAGAAAAGATTCTCCATTGCAGAACTGTAATTATCTGTTCTTTGCTTTTTAAATCCTGTTTACCAGGCAGATTTATACGCGCTGAGTTTCCTTTGCCAGGATGCTGTTTGAGGACACTCGGGCCACATAGTACAAAGTCAGATGTTTTAGTTTTGTGCTAAATATTCTTACCATAGCGAGCAAACTGCTGTAGAGAATCAGCTTCAGAAATATTTGAAAAGGTGAACTAGTAACACAGAGTAGCTATTGCTAGTTTCAAGGGATTGCACATTGAATAAGTTTGCAGCTTATAATTAGAAGGAATAAATACTGTAATCCTAAGGGTCTGAAACAACAGCAGGGATTGTAGTATCATTTAAGCAGTCAGAGAAACACAACGTTAAGCTTTGGTTTTACACCAGCTTTTCACAATGGCTGTAGCCATAGCGTGTATTTTCCTCAGTAAACGACGTAGTGTTTCTTGGCAGCTGATGTGAATAATTTATGATGCCAGAGTCAGAAGTGAACTTTAGTTTCTTTAGATTACTTAGTAATCTAAAGAATTAGATTAGAATCTTTAGATTACTTAGTACTTCAGCTAAGATCAGTTCTTGTTCTCTTTATGTGCTTGTGTAGCCGTGTATTAAAATACTGCCTGAGAATATGGTTGTGCTTAGGGCCAGGCAGGCATTTCTGCTACAAAGCAGGATTCAATCTTGTAGGTGACTTCCTTGGTAAAGCTAGTGGGAAGAAGTCTGATGCCTCTCATTTGAATGTGTTCTGAGATTCCAGCAGCAAACAAGATACTTCTTGCTCTAAGCTTTGTTGTAAGAGAATAATGGAAAATCATTTTGAGAAGACACAGAGACAGAGTTCACATAATGGTGAATGTGTAGCTTTGTAGGGTAGGTATGTACAGAGACTCAGTGTCCTCAGGATAAATTACCTGAACACGTGTATTGCTTTAGGAACAGAAGGAGACCCACAACACAATTGTTGCAGGGTCTGTACATGCAGAAAGCTCATGTTTATTTCTTAGGGGTGTAAAGTGTTACTGACTACAGTCAGCAGAGATTAATTTGTATCGGTCTGTGCTGTACTTCATTCATCTTCTGACTCTCAACACCACCATCAGCAAACTACCTGGGGCACCAAGCAGTTTTGTGATCTGATCCCCTGCCTCAGCTGGAGCCGTTCCTGCCCCGCTGATGTGCGTCCCCACTGTGCTGCCTCTGACACACGTGCTCCTTGGGACATCCCAGACAGAGATGCTTGAATGATTGCTTTTCATGTTGAGGCTTAAATTTGCATCACCTATTCCTTCTTCCAACATGCATTTGATTCTAAAATGTCAGCTATTTTTAGAAAGTCATTAAGCCTAATTTTGAATTTTATAAGATGTGATTGAAGGGTTAAGATTTGAATTAATATTAGCTGAGTGAAGCTAGACTGTAGTAGTCTGAGCCCTGAAATAACATTTCAGCGTCTGCAAGTTGACAACAACTCTCACAACTCTTTCCTTCTGGTCCGGACTGCGTGGGAACCTGGTATGTCCCTGTGCAGACAGCCCATCACTAGTGAGAGCTGCACTGGCTTTCTGTACAGCCTTTCAGTGACATCAGTGAGAAAACTCAGCTCATTGCTTGTTTCTCAGTTGGACCCTAAAATTAAGAAGGCTTTTGCTTCTCACTTGCAGTTAGGTCCTAGGAGAAGCTTCATAGAGATGCAGAACCCGTTGTTATGTTATGAACTTGAGTTAGATCAGTGTTTATTCAGAAGTTGCGGGTTGTTGGTGAGTAAGGGAAGAGGGGTTCCACACTGCCTTGAGACTTTGGATTAGTGTTGATGGTGGTCAGTCTACTCTGCTTTGCCCATGACTCTGTATCTCCTGTGTGCTGGATGCCACACCATACAGCTGATGGCTTGAAGAGAGGAGGGTCTCTTCTGCAAGAAGAGAATGAATCTTTGTTTGAAGCTGAAGGAATTTCCTATTTATATTTGTTGGAGAGATGTTACTAGCCTTTTCAACTTAGAATCATACATCTAAGCTTGCACCTCCTTAGGCTGGTTTTATGTTCTTTTCATGACTTTAAGCTGTAATATCTGGCTTCTTGGCAGCATTTGAGGAGTAATGGGAATATTGAGCTCATTACCACAACTTTTAAGTCGTTTAACCTTTTGTGTGATTTATTTTTTTCCCAAAATGCAGGTAGAAGCTCCGTTCATACCAAAGTGCAGAGGCCCTGGAGATACCAGCAACTTTGACGACTATGAAGAGGAAGATATTCGCGCGTCTCTAACAGAAAAATGTGCAAAAGAATTTGCTGATTTTTAGTAGGAGTAAGAAGACAAGATGACATCAGGGCTCACATTGGGATCTTTGCACTCTGTTAACAGATGAGGTGGAGCTGAGACCATCATATGTCAAAACAGTTACCTAGTTACTTCATTCCACAAAGCTGACTGAGGTCTTTATTGCCATCTTCCATGTGTGCAGTTTGCACCAACCCTTCTAACTAGGCACAATTAAGCAAGCACTGTTTGTGCAGTAACACAGAATAATAGACCACTTTCCTGCTTAACTTTGGTTTCTGTCGTTCTTTGTTTCTGTGTATTGTTCATTTTCCCCCTTTAAAATGAAGTAGTTTTTTACCCAAGAATGCTCCATTTTATTTTGAATAATGTATTACTTGTGTGAGTGAAATGGAAGGTGTTGCGGCTAGTGTGATTTAGACTGAAGTGAAAGATAAATGTTGCTTCTAGTCTGTGCCAGCCAATAATTCTTGTCTGTCTTGTGTCTGATGCTACACTTTATAATAATTTTTTAGTAGCTCAGACTAAACCTAGCCAACATTTTTAGCATTTTTGAAAGTAGTATTTATCGCCATATAAATGTCTGCTAAATTAAATTGAAAACATTTCTTCCTGGGGACTGACCAAAATTCAGTAGACTCAATTGGATGGCTTAAGTAGGGGACGGTAGCTAGACCCCCGTGCCTTGGTTTTCTACATCCCTGCAGTTTTCGTCACTGCCTCCTTCCTTTGTATTTCTCACCTGGGCAGTAGGTAAATTGCCATAGCCAGACTGTGTCATGGAAAGCTGACAGTCTCGTGAGAGGGAGTAAATCCACCTGGTCTGGATTTTGGACCATATTGAACCAAGTCAGCGTACCAGCATTTCAGTTTGCAGGTATGAAATGGCTTTTTTTAAAGAACACGAACCCTAAACTCTTAAAAGAAGTTTTGGTCAGTATTGTAGAGAATATGATTCATTGTGTTTCACTTCTTCGTTTTGTTGTTGGTTTTGTTTGGTTTGTTGGTTGTTTTTTTTTTTTTAAAGCCAATGTTTGGGCTCCCAGAGGATTCCGTGTTTTGAGCCTTTTTTGATTCAAAAAAGGCATCCATCGAAATCAAAACCCACCGCACCACAGAAAGCAAAATGCGCTCTGCCATTAGCTATGAAAAACAAATGGTTTAGTAAACGCAAAATAATGTTCTAGACGCATCGCTGGATGAACACGGTTATTTTTTGTTAGCTGTTAAGAAAAAGAGGTTATTGCCAAGTTTTTATTCTGGTATACTATATTAGTAAACTGAGGATGGAGTACTGCTACAATCTCGTTCTTTTTAATTACAGCGCTTCATTCATGAAGAAAAAAAAGACAAAGTTTAAAAACTGCAACAACTGGGTTTATTTTAGTTGTGTTGTGTCTTCATTTCTAACCTACTTTCAATCGAACAGAATGTATGGTCACACAGATACAAGTATTTGGGCTTACTTACGTTTTGTATACTCTCACCGACTGACTTAAAAGGTATTGCTACCATGTGCTAGCTTTGGGCACTTTCACACGTTCATTTCAATGTTAATAATTAGTGGCTCAGCACTTTTTTTGGGGGTTGCTTTTGAACTTACTCATAGTAGTTTTTATTTGTACACTTCATTTTGGCTGTCTCAGTGACCTGTCTTAAAACAGCACATCTAAACAGTTTGAACTAGACTCATGTTTTCTGACAAATTTACATGCATACGAGGATGAATTGTTTTTAAACAAAACGAGCTATATTGATGCATAGCCATTGTATTCGTTCGGGTGCCAGTGCAAAACGGCCGCTGGCACTCTTTCCTTTTAAATCTGTATGACACTCCTCTTAAGAAAAGCCTTTGTAGACATTTTACAAGAGTGTGAAACGTACCATCCGACATTCTGTCCGTTTAGGTTGTTGAGCATTTTTTGCACAACGTCATTAGGAGGCTACGACGTCATTAGGAGGCTGACACCCAATGCGGTCTTTGTCCACCCATATTTACATTTGTGCAGGAGAAGTATAAGATACTTTGCTGTAGCAAATTTTATGTAACAAAGATATATCGTCACATTAATAAATTTAAAGAAATCCTTTGTATGAAAATGTTAAAATTTTTTGTATTTCATTTAGACCAAGGACATGCTGCTGTATGCTAGCTGTATGCGATAAATTCTACAGTAACTTTGTTGTCGTTTATGAACTTTAAAAGATTTTAATAAATGTTGGAGATCACAATTTGATTCTGTTATGATTTTAATTTTTAATCATTACATTTATAATTCTAGTAAGGTTCGGAGACTTTTTCTGTTTTGTAAAATACTGTAATCATTCATCTTGCGTGTACAATAAGACACAAGTCTAGGAAATTGGTTCTGACGTGTCTGTCTGAAACCCAGATTCAATTCTTACGTGGGCATAAGCGGAAAAAGTCATCTTAATGCCATGATATTCTGCTATTTATTAATTTTATGAAAATCCTGTTAGAACGTAAAATACTTTTCCAATATGGCATAATAGACTTCAGTATGGAAATGAGATTCTATTTTGGAAAAGGAGGGGAAGTATGCAATTTCCAAGGCATTAGTGAGTACGTTTGACTATGTGAGTATTATACAACCCTCTCATTTAAACACAGTCATGAAATATAACTACAGAATATTATGTTACCTGTATTTAATTTGAAAAATCCTTTTCACAATATGGAAAAAAATTGTATATCTATGACAGTAGAAGCTTGTTAATTTTACACATTTGAGGAATTAAGTGTTGAACTATATGGTATATTTTAATTGTACTCTAGTTGTATGTAACTTTCATTTCCAACATAAAGGATTGTATCTCATTAAGTAAATTGCTTTTTTTATTATCTTGTCAGTTGCATTAAAACCCTTATTTTTAAATCCTTTAAAGTATTTTACTAATTTTTGCAAATAATTAGATGTTTTTAAGTGCTGCGATAGTGTGCAATATAGTAAACATTTATATACGGAACTGCAAATTAAATTATGTACAACACTCGTGCCGCTTCTTTGTGAATCACAGTGTCAGCCGGTGAGAGTCCTTGCATCTCCCCACACGCTGCCAGCAGGCCTTGAAAGCCAGAGGGAAAGGTTAGGAAACGCTGCGCGTACTCCTTGGGACCTGGTAGGCTTGACAGCAGCTGGAATGTTTGGAGGAGACGGTGTGAAGAGCATTCAAGGCCCTACAAGAAGTCAGTGAGTTGGGCTTAGACGCTGTGAGGCGAGCGGGGTGGTCGTTAGCTGCAGTTGTGTTTCTCTTTGTGTTTCCTGTTTCTCATCATATTTTCGGTTTATCTTCATATTTTCACCTTTACACTCTGTCTTTTATTAGAAACAATCGCTTTGCTTTCCAGCTGTCTGCAGATTCTGCTGTACAAGCTTTGTGCCGCATCTCTGCGCTGTGAAACGATTGATAGAAGTAAAAAAGACTTTTCATGGTCTCGGCCTTTGTCTGTCTTGGAGCTTTTTCTGCCTGTGTGCGGAGAGGCTCTGCGACTTGCTGTGTGTCACACAGCTCCTCCTCTTCCTGCTTTCTCAGTGGAGCTTTGGTCTCTTTGCTTCTGCTGCTGTGCGCCTGCCGGCTGTGGTTTTGTTCTTGGTTTTGTAGTACCAGCGCTAGACGACGTTTTAAAGACCTCTGTGCTTTTGCTATGAGCTCAGGAACTGCAAAAGGACTGTCTTCTGGTTTTTGCGCCGCTCCCAGGCAAACGCAGCCTGTTGAGCAGTAGAGTTGAAGATGGTGCTCGAATCAGTTTGCCTCCTGTTTTGCTGTGTGTTAAGGAAGGCTTAGCCCAGATAAGAATGTGAGAATCATTCCGTAAGAAGCCCCAGCTGGGGTGTGCACAGCTGATCTGCAAGTGTTTGACACAGGAAAATTTGTGTGAGCACTAGCCATGTGGGTGTTTTAAAACAGTTCTTACCTGATAGCTTGAGGAGGAATGACCTGGTGTGAGGCCTCTGACAAAAAGCGTGAAATAGGAGAACGTTGGGCTTTTGCTTGCAGTGAAAGAGTTACAGAGCCACGACAGTGTGTGAATGTCTTATAACAAGTATTTCTCCTCTTACGTACAAATTTAACATGTGAAGTGTTGAGTCCCCATCCCTGGTAAAAGACACTTCAATATAGTGTTGGGGAATCTAGTTACCGATGGTCTGTTTCAAAGTTAGTAAAACTTCCTTTAGAATCCTTAACAGCTTGTCCTGTTCCTCTCTCCAGAGGGTCAGATGCAAATGTGTTTGTGAAGAAGGTAAACACCCTGTGTGTAATTTTTAAAAGCCACGTTGTGGTGGCCTTGTGCACTAGCTTGTGAGCAGCGAAGCGTGCGAGACTTGGTGACACGTTCCTTATTGCTCACAAGACTTAAGATTTTGATAGATGAATTTAAAAGATGCTTAGATGTAGTGTTGGGGGATCTGGTTTAGGGGTGAACTTGTAGAGTAGGATTGATGGTTGGACTCGATGGTCCCACTGGTCTGTTCCGACCTGAATGATTCTATGATTCTGGCTTACACAGGAGCATTCTAGTACCTACTGCACGTTCTGCTCGTGGGGTTGAGAAGCAGCTGGGCTGAGGACGAGGCATCTTTGTTAAAGGACAAGATGCAAAAAATCCTTTGCCCGGCACAGGGATTGGCTGCAGCACAAAAGCTCTTCGAGATGAAAAGATTGTTTCATCTCAAGCGTTTTGGGAAGCGGTTTGAGGACAGAGGTCGTTGGTCTGTTTCATTATATGTGCAGCCACAGTAACAGATGTTTTCTTTTGCTGGGAGGTAGAAGCCAGAGACCACTTCATTTCTTTGCTTCCAAGATGCCGTGGAAAACTGGAAAGGATGCACCGACTTGAACGGAGCAAGGTCTCAGCAGCCTGGCATGCGGTGTGGTAAGTTCTGACTATGTCCAGTCAGTTACAGAAGAAAACAGTGGTCTAATAGGACAACAGAAACAAAACTGGGAGAGCTTGATTAACCTTGTTTTTCTATCACCATCATAATTTCAAGAACTGCAAAAAAACCCCAAGACTCCAGCACCACCTTCTTTACATTAAGTGGGGTATCGGTGCTTTGGTCTACACAACAGTGTCACGAGAACGGTGCTCTACTGGCAGCATCGTTCTGTACTGTTCATTTGTATTGCTACAAATATGTATGGAACTGTAGGTTTAATGAGTTAATTCTTGATTGGGATGTCCTTTCGATGTTTTACATCTTTAGCATCATCTTTCTACTTGGTATGTGCAGAAGTGTGGGTCTAGGCAACAAGACTCCATAGGTAACACCTTGGATGAGCAAAACAAATGCAGTTCCCTTGTCTCTAGGTGTGTTCTTTGAGGTTCCGCAGTGAATATGTGGCTATTTCGTAAATGCCTGGAGTTTATTAAATGCTCTTGAATGCTCTTGTTTTCAGTTGTGCCCCTAAAAAAGTTACCATGTGAAAAAATTATCACGAAACATTAAGGATTGGAAGGGACCTTGAAGGATCATCCAGTCCAATCCCCCTCCACAGCAGGATCACTTAGATCCAGTCGCACAGGAATACATCCAGGCGGGTTTTAAACATCTCCAGAGAAGGAGACTCCGCAACCCCCCGGGCAGCTTTCTGCCTGTTTTTCTGTTCTGGCATCCATCAGCACGCCGGGCTCTTTGATTTGCCCCGCTGCACACAACCAACGCGCTAACTCTCAGGTTTCCCACGGATTTGACAGCTGTTTCACTGAGATGTCTGAGCCATACTTACACACAATGTTTTTATGAGGCTGCGTTCTGTTTTACAACATTAGTGTTTCATAGGAACAGTTTTTATAAGCTTCTCACTACAAAATCACAAGCCAGGTACTACTGCTAGTATGGGGCAGGATGAGTTCTGCTGCGTACAGCGGTTTTTTGCACATGGGCTTTCACACAGCAACGGTCGGCACTACCTTTATTAATGAGCAACCTCCAGAGCAAAAAGGAGCACAACAAAATAAATGGGGCAGGAAATTCTCAGTGGAGTGGATATAATTCACGTGCAGGAAGGTTTATTTAAGTAATTCAAGTCTTAGAAGCCAGAGGAAGCCAAAGCAGGAAGGTACCGCTGCTCTTGCCTTGTAGCCAGCTGCTGAACACGTTCATTTTTAGCCTGGTGTGGCGAGGGTGCGACTCCAGTGACATTGTTGGTGATGTGCAACAACACAGGGGACGCCCTGTCAGGACAGATCAAAGGGGTTTTGCCGTCCTTTTGCCAGCTGCTGCCTTGCCTCTGGATCTGAGCAGCGCTCCTCCTCCTCCCCAGGCTTGCAACAAGGGAGCTGTGTTGCTGGCTCAGCACTCTGCCCCTGCGCTGTTCCTGAAACCCGGCGCTTAGACAACAGTTTTGCACGTCTTTAGCCCCCGTTTTTTATCTCTTTTAAGGGTGTATGCAGGTAAGTGCATGGAACACAAATCAAGGGTCACTGGCTCTTGTGCTGTGCCCTGATATTTAAACACATTTCACCCTAATGGCCTCAGATATTAGGTTGGTACAAGTCACTGCTCTGTTCTTGCCAGGGGTTTTCTGCCTTCCCTCCCTCCCTCCACACTTGTTTTACACCGGTGCCACCCTGGTCTTTTGTTGAGGCTTTATGCAAAAATGTCAGAGCAATAGGGCAGTGCTGGGCCGTGCAGAAACCCCTGGCAGGTGCAAAGGAGACTGTGAAGAAGATAACCTAACCAGCAAAGGCAGGAGCTGAACAGAGGAGCTTCATTGCTGGACAGTGTGGGAAGACTGCAGGATCTTGCAGGGACCTGTCCCTCCTCTTTGCAGAGCCGAAGTCAGAAAGGGAGAGCAGGATGACTGTATTAAGCTGGGGGGCAAGGTAAGTGGCAAAATTCAATCTAAGCAAACTAGAAAGAACATGGACAGAAAAGACATTACATGGGAAAAGACAGACTTCTGAGAGAACTTGGTGGCAAAGGGGCAGCCTGGACCCTTAAAGGGAATTTCATCTCTGGATGTACAGTAATTGCCTGGGACAGTGGAAAAGACTGAAGGACTTGCCAGTCCTAGGATGATTAAAATCATCAGTGCCATATGGATGGGATAAAGTACCTCTGTAAGACTAGTGTGGAGCTAGAGGCTGTTTGGAGCAGATAGGGAAAGGCAGAAGGTACTGCTGAGACTCAGGGTGCAGCTCCAGAATGAACATACACACGGAGAAAAGAGGAACAAGCTCAGACAAGGGAGAGCTTATTACAGTGAGAGAGTCTAAAAGGGCACAGTCATCATGCAGCTGAATCTCTACAAGCAAGGAAATACCCAAGAGACAGAAGTCAGTTATTAAATAAACAACGTTACTACAGGAACGCATAAACCGTTCAAATAACTTTCAAGCTGTAGATTTAAAACTATGGCTGGCCTGGAGAAGAGACCTCATAGCTGCCTACAGCTACCTTAAGGGAGGTTGTGGTAAAGCAGAGGTCAGTCATTTCTCCCAAGTAATAAGTGATAGGATGAGAGGAAATATCTTCAAGTTGTACCAGGGAAGGTTCATGTTGGACATGAAGATTAATTTCATCATCAAAAGGGTTGTCAGGAATTAGAACAGGCTGCCCAGGGAAGTGCTAGAGGCAGCATCCCTGGAGGTATTTAAAAGACGTGCAGCTGTGGTGCATATCTACCCCATACCTGGTGATGTAGGGAGATGGTTTAGTGGTGGACTTGGCAGTGTTAATAGTTGGATTCAATGATCTTAACAGGTATTTTCCAATCTAAGCAACTTTGTGACCTCAGCTCATGTTCCACACTGAATTTTTCCATAGCCTGTTTTCTTAAACCTCTCTCTCTGCTGTTCAAGGTCTTTTCGGTGGAACACAAGCACTGCGTGAGCCTCGCTTCCAGTGCTCTAAGGATTAATTGAAGAACATGATGGAAGGAAAGGGAGAGTGTGAGTGAAATAGCTGGTTTATATTTATATCCTCAAATGTCAGTTCATTACCAAAGTTAGAAACTGGCTGATGCAGAGAACTCTTGATGGCCTCATATAGAACACTCCTCTCGAGAGACAAAAAAGAGCTGCCTTGTGCGGCTGACTTGTCCAACACCAACACACACGTTTTACCGCTGGGGCTCTTTAGGGTTTTCTTTAGGGCGCGGTGCGTTCAATATTCCTGTTTAACTTATCTGCATTTATTTCACATCCAAGGCAGTGGAGATTCTCACTGCTTTTTGTTCTCAAGGCTCCTATTGATGTGCAAGTCCCATGATTTGCATAGTGTTGGCGAGCTCTGGTTATTTATTTGGCAGCAGGCAAGCTGGGCAAGCTGAAGTTGTTGGGGTGGCCACACCTGCAGTCCTTTGCACAAAAGTGATTTTCCTGTGATATCAGTGCTGTGTCTGGTTAACAGGTAGGTGACTCGGATCTCTGTTCATATGTGCAGCCAAGATGCGTGCGTGTGTGTGTCTTCTGGGAGTGAGAGTGATGCACGGTGCCTGGGCCAGCCCTGCATGCCCACTCTGGTAGCCAGCAGGCTCTGTCTGCCCACGGTGGGACATTCATATTGCAGAGCTGTGGCTGGCTCTGCGGAAATCAGGCTGGAGCCACCTGTTTGTTCTGTACAAACCCACAGGTAGCTTGCAAGGTCCCCCTTGCCTCAGAGAGAACCCTCAGCAAGGGTGTGACTCGAGTAGTTCAACTGTGAAGGATATTCTGCAAATATCCCACAAGTCTGTATTAACTCAGACTGTTAAGGTTGGTCACAAGGCCCCAGCATCTCACCTGTGGCTGGAATCCAGCCCTGGGGGGGAGCCTGCAAGGGGTGTGGGGCAGGCAGGGGGTGGTGGTTGCTTGGCATCTCTTGCTCACCTTCCCTTGCACTGGCAGGGTGGCACCCGTGTAACTCTTCTGTGCCGCCAGAGCACACCCTGAAGGAAGGGGAACTTGGAAGAAGAAATTAAAAATCCCTGCAATAAGGAGCAAACCAGGGTAACTGATGCAGAAACTTGCCGACACACTCGTGTTCATTTGCAGTATTTTACTGCCAGTGCCCCACACGTAGCTGTTTGTAGGAACCTGGAGTTGCACCCTTATTGTTAAGTGAATCCGGTGGTATCTGAGGGGCTTCTTGTGAAAGGAGGGGTGGATGACGCTTAGTCGAGCAGGGGATGTGGTTGTGACCGGGAATCGCTGTCTCCACCTCCTCTCCGCCCCGGTGCGGGGTGGCAGCAGGGTGGTGCCGTCCCTGGTCGCTCCTCTTCCACACAAATCCAAGTGTCTGGTACTGACCCGCGAGTTGACCATCTCACACTAGGAACGAATTTTATGCAACTTCATCAGTTTTCCCGTGATCAGGCTGTTCCCGTTTCTCTCCCTGTGTAAAATTCCGTGGCTCAGCAGCGCACCTTTTAGAAAGCATCTCCCGTTTCTTCCCTTCCCCTCCAGCTCACACCGCGTGGGGCAGGCGGAGCAGCACCGGTTACGAGGAGCCTCCCAGCAGGCAACCGGCAACGGGCTCGCAGCCGCCGCCCGTGCTCCAGCCCCGGTACCTGCGGAGGGCGGCGGGGCGCTAGAGCGGCGCCTTTAACGGATCCGCCATCGCATGGGCGGCCCTCGCTGCGGGACCATCGCGGGGCCGCGTCACGGCAGGCGGGGCGAGGCGGGCTCGGGGTCCGCTGCCACCTCCCGGCGCCCCGCTGCCGACNCCCGGAGCAATGCCCCGGGGTAGTGGCTGCTAGGTACGTGCTTTGCCTTGCTCTCCCCTCCCCAGCCAGGCGATGGCCCCGTGCTGCCGGCGCTCCGCGAAGCGGGGGACGCGCGTCGCTGCGCCCCGGGGGGGAAGGGGAGCCCGCAGCGCCCCCTCTGCGCGGGGCCGCGGGGAAGGTGCCGAGCCCGAGCCCCGAGCGACAGCCCCCGAGCGGGGCTGCCAGAAGCAGCTTTTCCGTGTAGTTTGTTCACGTTTTCTCGGAGCTTTGCACGCCGCTGGCTGCACAATAAAGGGTCTTTTTTACCCCCGTCTTTATTTTGTCCCCAGTAGCATGAATCGCTGTCCTGGATTTCGTGCAAAGTTTTAGCTGAAGAGCGTGGTTTCCCTCTTCTGCGCTTCCCAGAGCTCCATGACATTTCCCTGGCATCCATTAACGTCACAGCGGGAGCATCCCGAGCCCATGGTCAGTTCTCGGCTGCTCGCTGAGATGGAAACGGATTATTTGAGGACAGAAAGGAAAGGCTGGAGTCGTTTCTTCGTGCTCCATGAAGTGACGGGAAGAGCTGCGTGGTGAAAGTACTCCGGCGCCCTGCGAGGAGGGAGCAAGCGGCATTTTCTCCTGTCTCCTTTGTACGCTCCTTCTCAGAGCTGAGTATTCCGTCCCTACAGAAGAAGTGGTGTCAGTGCAGGAAGGATGTTTTTATGGGTAAAATAGTAATTTAGGCCTCGGGAGCTTGGTGCTCAAAACAGCATGGAACAGGCTGCCCAGGGAGGTTGTGGAGTCTCCTTCTCCGGAGAGATTTAAAACCCACTTGGATATGTTCCTGTGTGACTGGATCTAGGTGATCCTGCTGTGGCAGGGGGATTGGACTGGATGATCTTCTGAGGTCCCTTCCAACCCCTGATGTTCTGTGATTCTGTAATTAGTAACTGCTCACCTGCTTGGCAGGCAAGATGAGTACAAATCACTTTGTGTACTTCACTAGGTGTGAGATCATACTTCTGTTTGGATCCCCTGTGTAGCAGGATGGCTGAAGGCGTAATAAGCATCAGATTTATTACTTCATATTTAAACTTCATATTTAAACTTCATATTTAAACTTCATATTTAAACTTCATATTTAAACTTCATATTTAAACTTCATATTTAAACTTCATATTTAAACTTCATATTTAAACTTCATATTTACCTATGTGTTGCAGGTCACTCTATATGTCTACGAGTATATAGTTAGGTCTGGTTTAGGGGTGAACTTTTAGAGTAGGATTGATGGTTGGACCCGATGATCCCAAGGGTCTTTTCCAACCTGAATGATTCTATGATTCTACCTAAATTTTATTATTTTAAAAAAAAAAATTGCCCTCCTTGATTTCCAGGTGTGAAATGTGCCCTCTGTCTGGAGTACAGCTCAACTTTTCCTAGTGTATTAAGCTATTACCAGCATTGCCTGGTGTCTGAGGAAAGTGGTCTTTGATAGCACGTTTGCTTGCAGGTGGGCACACAGTTGTGTCCCTGTAGGATGTTTGCTTCTGTTACTTGATGTTGCTTCTTTCATGCTACCAATAATTAAGCACAGCTTTTTTTTTCCTCCCTTCATGTTGATCAGCTGCTGAAGTAAAATAAACTGTCCTCCCCATGCTCTCTGTTGACATGGAAAACAAGGAGAATGGCCCTCTGGAAGTCCAAAAGTAAGTGAATCCCTTGCGTCCAGTTTCTGTAAGCAGCACGTGGAGTTTGGTCATAGTTTTCTTTTCAACTTTGCCCATTTCAAACCTTTCCTGTTCTCAATCACTTACGTTGTGTTTCAGCTTCAAAACAGAAGTCTGAAGTGCTGAACTGATTAGAAGTGATGTGTGGGAGGACTGTGTAGGAATGGAGAGTTGCAGAAGCTAGTAACTTAATTGGGGGTGTACCTTCCTCCATTGATTTCTTCTCTCAACCAGATGCTCAAGGGAGTGGAAGCAGTGTAGCCAACACTCTGCTCCCACTTCTGCTAGAAGCTTTTGCAGAGCTCGTGCCTGATGGAGAGAGGTGCTCCGTGTGGAAGTCTCCGCTCTGTCTCATTCAGAGATCCTATGTCCTTCACTGCTGACTACCAGCCATCTAGAACTCACAAGTAGTAGCAGCAGCATAGTCTTTGGTGTCAGTTCTTCTCTGGAACAGGTATTTTAAGCTGCTTGCTGGAGAAGCCAAGCAGTTTTGGTGGGTATTTACTTCAGACTTAATTACTGGGTGGTAATTAAGCAGAGACACAATGTGCACTGCTGCATGCTTTTCTTTAGTGTGGTAGGCTGCAGGCTAAGAGATAGGAACTGTTTTGGAGGTGTTTTTGTATCCTCACAGGCCAGCAGTTCTTAAATCAGGACCAGCAATTCTGAATGAAGCTACAGTCTGAGAAGTGGAGTTCTGTGTGGAAAATGGGCTTTGCTGCTTGAGGGTAATGGAAGATGTGCTGCAGTAGATATATCCATCCATCCATCCATCCATCCGTCTGTCCAATCTACCTACCTACCTACCTATTTATGTATCTACCTACCTACTTATCTACCTACCTACCTACCTATCTAAAAAGAGTAAGAGAAAGGTCCTAGAGACAATCAGGCTTCCCCTGAAGCCGTAAAACATCTGCAAGGCTGCACCTCATTTTGATTCAGATTTCCTTTCCACAGCCTTCCAAGAACACTTGTGAGTCCACCAGCTTCCAGGCACGGGAGCAATATTACAATTCATAATGATCACTTCAGGACGCTGGTGAAGTACCTGATTATCAGGCAGCACCAAAAGATCTGGTGATGGTTCTCATGCTGATTCCAATGGCTTTCTTGGGGTGGTTGTGACTGTTTGTTCACAGCTGTGTTTCAGGTCTTGCTGCTTCTGCCACATGATGGCAATAAAGGCCCAGCGACAGCGGTGACAAGCAGACAAGCCTCATCTTTATGTGTTGTTGGTGCAGATAGTATCTTGTGAGAAAGAGCAAAATGCCAGTCCTCTAGAGATTTTACAGCATCCAGGATGTGCGGCGTAAACCCGTGCGTGGCTAAGGCACAGCTGTTAGAAATGCCCTCTGCTTGTCAAAAAGAGCCGTGGGCAATACCAGGGCAAGCTGATTCCTAAAGTCCAGAAGCCAAACAAGCATCGGTTTGGGTAGATATCTCCCATGATTAGTTAATGACTGAAGTAGAATCCCTGAAGTCATTGCTGTTGAGCTTGGGATGGACTGAGCTGTGGTTCCTTGTTTAGAGAATCACAGAAGATTAGGGCTTGGTAGGGATCTCAGAAGATCATCCAGTCCAATCCCCTGACACAGCAGGACCACCTAGATCAACTTGCACAGGAACACATCCAGGAAGGTTTTAAATGTCTCCAGAGAAGGAGACTCCACAACCCCCCTGGGCAGCCCCTTCAAGTGCTCTGTCACCCTGACTGCGAAGAAGTTCCTTCTGATACTTACATGGAACCTCCTGTGTTCCAGCCGACACTCATTGCCCCTTACCTACGTGGAGAACTAACAAAGCTGGGGCTGAACTAGACAGTTGTGAGAAGAAGGGGACCGTATGTAGCCTGAAATTAAGGTGTTTTGGGAAGTAAAAAAAATAGAGTTACAAGGTATTTTTACAGGTTGAATCTTCTATTTGCAGCTTGGTCTAGGTGGTCCTGCTGTGGCAGGGGGATTGGACTAGATGATCTTTCAAGATCCCTAATGATTCTGCGATTCTTTTTGCTGTATAAGAATTAAATTGGGTATCTCCTAGGGTTTCTTATGTTTTACAAAATAGTGAATTGTTGGGGCTTTGTTTGTTTTCAATGTTGAGCAGAAGGTGAGTCATGGACAGTTACGGTCTGTGTCTAAAGGAAAACACTGGGACTTAAATATGATTCTTCAAACGCTGCTTTTACAAACACGTGTAGGCTTGGTGTGGTGCTTTCCACTTCTGACACCTCAGAGTGTGCACAGCTCCAAGAATCTTAATGGAGAGGCTTTCTCTGATAATCGAAAGGCACAGCTCCAATAAAGCCAAACAGTCTCACTGTCAGCGTCGCTGAGCTGTAGGATGACAGTGAAGCACACAGTGAAGTTGGTTACTTGATGAGTTAGAAACTCTGCCCCTTTCTTCCATGTGATGAGTGAAAGAAACAGCTTGTAGAGGGCCAAGTGCTGCTCACAGTGCAGTACTGAGCTTGCAGTGCCAGTTCTTAGGGCCAGAACTTCATTGCTGTATTGACAGGTGCATCCTCTGCTCTGCCCTGGTGAGACCATGTCTGGAATATTGTGTCCAGTTCTGGGCCACTCAGCTCAAGAAGGACACAGAACTACTGGAGAAAGTCCAGCGCAGAGCCACAAAGATGATGAAGGAAGTGGAGCACCTCCCTTATAAGGAAAGGCTGAGGGAGCTGGGCCTCTTGAGCTTGGAGAAGAAGAGACTGAGGCGTGACCTCATTAATGTCAATAAACATGTGAAGGGTGGGTGTCAGGAGGATGGAGCCAGGCTCTGCTCAGTGGCATCTGGTGATAGGACAAGGGGCAATGAGTGTGAGCTGGAACACAGGATGTTCCACATCAATATGAGAAGGAAGCTCTTCCCAGTGCAGGGACTGCCCTGGGTGGTTGGAGGAAGAAGAGGATACTTGCGGGGGTGCCCAGAGAAGCGGCAGATGCTCCACACGCGGTTAGTGACTACGTGTCTGCGTTTGCCCTTTGCAGTTCAGTAGAGAACGGGAGACCTCCGGATCCTGCCGACTGGGCTGTTGTCGATGTTGTGAATTATTTCAGAACAGCTGGATTTGAAGAACAAGCCAGTGCTTTTCAGGAACAGGTAAATCCGTTAGGAAACACGTCCTGACTGCCACCAGCTTCTCCCCTCGCACACTTCTGCTGTGGATCTGGTCACATGCTGTTAAGTGGGAGTGAAAATCCCACATGGGTTGGGAGATCCGAGTCTGTCGTTGGGTGAAGATCCACGGCACATGTTCTTGTGTGACTTGGTCTAGGGGATCCTGCTGTGTTGGGGGGATTGGACTAGATGATCTTTTGAGGTCCCTTCCAATCCCTAGTGATTCTATGACTCTGTGCTTCTGTGAAGCTGCACATCTAACGCGATAGAGCACTTCCTGTTGACCAGGCTCATCTTGCTGACCTTCATCACCTGGATGGTGAAGTCCCATCTGATTGTATCTGATGAGTACAACAGATCATCTAAATGTAGCTCATTGGTTTTGGGCCTGAAGAGCCTGGTGCTGGGTGACGCTCTGGCGAGGTGCAGACAGAGGCTCCTTCTGCAGCTGCTGCTTGTTTTGCAGAACCTGAAAGCGGCTGAGCCGGCAAAGAAACTGCTGAAGCGTTCCCATTCCTTCACACCAGCTTCCCCATGTGGCTTAACAGAGCCACACAGGCCGAGTCATTGTGGCCTCTGTGGGGTTTTCTTTGCTTATCCTGATGGGTACCTCTGGCTTTGATCAAGTCTTCTAACCTCTCTGCACCTCAGCTGGCCTGGCAGTGATACCGCAGCAATGGCTACTGATGCTGCAGCAGCAAAGGGAGGCTAATGCACGAGTTAGTCAGCACGGGAGCAGAGTGTGGAGGCTTTATTAGCCCTCTGCAGCGAGGACAGGTGGCCTCAGGCTAGCTAAAGTAAGCTTTTTTTTAGCAGTGTGTTGCCAGGGCTTTGCTAGTGTAGCCGTGGCCTTCCAAAGTGCAGTTGGGCTCATGCTGAAGCCTTGGCCATCATCTGTCTATAGAGTCACTGGTCATGCAGCTGAAGCTTTGACCATCTCTGTCATTCTCTGCTGTTGGCACTGCAACTTGCCTGGGCCCCAGAAACCTAAACTGCTTTGACCTGTGGTTGCCCTAATGTTCTGTGATTTCCATCCCATCCTGTGGAGGAAAAACAAAACCAATAAAATAAGAGACTCCTGGAGTCAAGAATTTTAGAAGGACCTAAAAGTGGGGCTCAACACCGTGAATGATAGGACAAGTGAGGTTCTTCTCCCCCTCTACTCTGCCCTGGTGAGAACACATCTGGAGTGTTGTGTCCAGTTCTGGGTCCCTCAGTTCAAGAGGGATGTAGAGCTGCTGGAGTGAGTCCAGCGTAGAGCAGTGAGGATGATGAAGTGGAGCACCTCCCTTATGAGGAGAGGCTGAGGGAGCTGGGATTGGAAGGGACCTCCTAAGATCATTTAGTCCAACCCCACGTCAGAGCAGGATCCCTATATCCAGAGCTGGGTATCACAGAACATTAGGGATTGGAAGGGACCTCGAAAGATCATCTAGTCCAATCTCCTGAGGGCTTGGCCTTTTAAAGAAGGCACCTGGAGTTATTAGTAGACACTGGCTGGTCCCAACTTGCATGTCACCGTCAACGGTGATTTGTCTGAAATGCACTTCAAAGCTTTCTCTGCAAGAGTAGCCTCCCCGTAGCAGCTGGTCCTTAGGCAATCTGCACATGTACCCAGTAATTTCAAGCAGGTTTACAAGAAGGGACTTTTGAAATCAGGCTCGTTTGGGAAATCAGGCTCCCTCAGCCTCTCCTCATCAAGGAGGTGCTCCACTTCCTTCATCATCCTCATGGCTCTACGTTGGACTCCCTCCAGCAGCACCATGCCCTTCTTGAACTGGACACAACACTCCAGATGCAGTCTCACTAGGGCAGAGTAGAGGGGGAGACCAACCTCACTCGTTGCCCTTTGTCCTTTACGCTTGACTAAGTAGCACTTATACCCCTCAGTCAGCACAGCTGAGCCCTTGCAGAGCAAAGAGCTGCTGCCTGACTGCTCTCGTCTGTTGGTCTGAACTTGTGTCTTTATCAGCCCTTCCATTCTTCTTCCAGGAGATCGACGGCAAGTCCCTGCTGCTGATGACAAGACACGACGTACTGACGGGGCTGTCGCTGAAGCTGGGGCCCGCGCTGAAGATCTACGAGTACCACGTCAAGCCCCTACAGACGCAGCACCTAAAGCACAGCTCTTTATAGCGACGCGTCCGATCGGGGTCATCTCGCGCCTCGAAAGATAACGAAAGCAATTTGGTTTCACGTGATGGAACTCAGTAAAGAGAGACTGTATCCATTAAGACTTTAAACCAGATGAGAATCTATATCCTATTGGATAGAGCTGGCAATGGCCTGGGACTGAAGTGATGGAGGTAGGGCCTGTTGTTTAGATAGGGCATCATGACTTTATCTTCTTGGAAGCATCAGCATGTTGAGATGGAACAGAAGCGAGGGGTGTTGCTCTCAGGTTTGAGGCAGAAGTGTTGTCCACTCCATGAATTAGAATTCCAACTGCCCCAAGTCAAGTTTACATGCGTCTTGGGGAGAGAGAAGCCAGTTCCAAGTAGGTTTTGGTTTGCACTGAAGGCTTACTTACAGTTTTAGGATGAGACCGACGCTTGCCAACTCACCCTTTGTTGCAGAGGGTCCTATTCTGACCTTATTAAGGTTCACTCACAGCACACCACAGCGTTCAGCGCTCTGCACACGACCAGCACGACCCCTTCGACAGCAGAAGCCGGTGCTGGCCGGCAAAGCGGGGTTGTGAGTTTTCTTTGCAGTCCTTTAAATTTCTACTTTGTTTTCACCTGTTTTTAACTTCAGGCCTCTTGTAACTTACAGCTGGTTGTAAAGAGTTTGTGTTGTTTTGCAGAACAGCAGGAGCTTCGTTTTTATCGCTTTTTAAATTCACAGCAGCTCGTCTTCTGACCCGCCGGAGGTCAGAAGAGGAGGAGTGACATTCAGCACGTTTTCCACGTGGTCCGTCACGGAGGGGCAACAAGCGCCCGATGGTTTGGATACTTGTTTGAAACCCTGGAAGAAGATGTCTTGTCACCCTACTTCTCTGTTAGAAGAGAGGCTCGCTCAGCCCTCTGTTTGACGGGACGCCTGCTGCATCCCGGTGAAGCATTGGCTCTGCTTGGGTTTGGGTTACTTTACGGATCTCCTGTTTGTTACTTTCTGCAACTCCTGCTTTTCTTTGTTTTCCCATTAAAAAGGTACCAAACTGTACCTAATATTCTCTGTTCCTGTGATTAGTTTTAGCACCACCTAAGGTGTCATTTTAGGATTCATTAGTTTTGCTTTTCCTTGTCTGGTTGTTTGTTGCTGACGAGCCCTGCTCCCCGTTCCCCAGGAACGTGCGCTTCTCTAACGCCTCTCTAGGGCTGTCGGTGCTGCAGAGGTGCTGCTCTGGCCCTGGCACGGTGGTGTGGTTGGAGAGCAGTGTAGGAGAAAGGGAGCAGGGGTCCTAGTGAATGACCATGAGCTAGCAATGTGCTCTTGTGGCCAAGAGGGCCAACAGCATCCTGAGGTGGATCAGAAGGAGGATTGTTAGTAGATCAAGAAAGGTTCTTCTACCCCTCTGCTCTGCCCTGGTGAGACCACATCTGGAGTGTTGTGTTCAGTTCTGGGCTCCTCAATTCAAGAGGGATGTGGAGCTGCTGAATGGTGTCCAGCATAGAGCAATGAGGATGATGAAGGAAGTGGAACCTCTCCCTGATGAGGAGAGGCTGAGGGAGCTGGGTCTCTTGAGCTCGGAGAAAAGGAGACTGAAGGGTGACCTCAGTAATGTCAATAAACATGTGAAGTGTGGGTGTCAGGAGGATGGAGCCAGGCTCTGCTCAGTGGCATCTGGTGATAGGACAAGGGGCAGTGGGTGTCAGCTGGAACATAGGAGGTTCCACAACAATATGAGAAGGAACTTCTTCCCAGTGTAGGTGACAGAGCACTGGAAGGGGCTGCCCAGGGTGGCTGTGGAGTCTCCTTCTCTGGAGACATTTAAAACCCACCTGGTTGTGTTCCTGTGATACTTGATCTAGGAGATCCTGCTGTGGCAGGGGGATTGGACTGGATGATCTTTCGAGGTCCCTCCCAATCCCTAATGGATCTGTGATTCTGTGATTTGAAGTTGCTCCTGTCACCCAGACCTCCACAGTGCAGCCACGGGAGCACGTCTGATGGTTACCGAGCACTGTCCTGCCTTCTAGCGCTGTTCAAATGCAGAAGAACTGCAGTCAGCAGCATCCAGGTCGCACTCCCCTTTCCATCAGCACCTCTGGCTGGCTCATACAACAGAGAGCTGACAGAAAGCTCCGGCAAGTGGGAAGCAGGATGTGGAGGCTGCGGCTCAGAACGGCAGCTGATTTAATCTTTCTTCACTGTCCCTGATCTCTACAGCAGTTTGCCGCCGGCTCGGAGCTTTCTAGTGCCGCTGTTCCCTTCGTGCAGGCGATCGCGCCTGCTGCAGTCACCTTGCTGCTTCCGAGAGAGCAAAAGCGCCGTTTTGAAAGGGGCTGGAGGGTTTGGCAGAGGAAGTCAAAGCCGGATTATTTTTAGCTGGCATTCCTCCTGCAGAAAGCACAGCTGCTGCCGAGATGGGAAAGCGGCTGACGGGCGTCACTGGGTACAGGCTGCCAGGGGGGTTGTGGAGTCTCCTTCTCTGGACACGTTTAAAACCCACCTGGATGTGTTCCTGTGTGACTTGGTCTAGGTGGTCCTGCTGTGGCAGGGGGATTAGACTAGATGATCTTTCGAGGTCCCTTCTGATCCCTAATGGTTCCATGGTTCTGTGGTAGCATGTCGGTGCTGCAGCTGGGAGAGTCCCAGAGCTCTGCTGGAACCCAGCGTACGACCAGCCCTAGGTGTGCCTGCAGCCGGGAGAGCTCCCATCCCTTTAGAGCCCTCCCTCTGCCTTGTGGGGTGGTGACGCTGAGGAGCGGCTGGGTGCTCAGCTGATGCTGGCTGAGTCCTGCAGGTCTCCATCCTTTCACTCTGACACGGAAATGTTGAGAGCAGCTTCCCTCTAGGGGCAGCTTTAAGGAGCAAAGCAAGAGTTTGCTCCCGAGCCCTGCTGTTGGTCAGCACGAGAAGGGAGAGATGCTGCAGCCGAGGTCCCCGTCTCGCCGGCCCCTCCTCTGGCTCTGTCATGACACCATTAGAACTCACCCCAGCTGCAAAATGGTTTGAAGGCACTGTGGTTTGCCTTTCTGGTGGGATGCTTGTGGAAGGCAGACTGCTGCTGTCCACCAGCTCCCACGTTTGCTCTCCTCTCCAGCTGTAAGTGCCCAGCACGTAGCACGTTCTCTTTGCATCCAGGCTCAGCGCTGAGTTCTGCATGTGAGCCTGTTGCAGAGCAGCTGTCAGCGCAGCGTGGACACTGTGCCCGTGCCTGTCCACCAAGGTCATCTTCTCAACACAGAGCTAGTTTGGTTTCTCTCCTCCCTGTGTGTTACTCTTCCCTCTACAACAGTTTGCTCCTACGTGCTGCTCCTGATAAAGCTGTAGAAAACTCTTTGCCTTTATAGGAGAAGATCCAGCAGCTGTGATGAAGGGAACAGCCGCCCCTGCATCCATCACTCCTGGCTTGGAAGTGGAGCAGGGTCAGTATCAGGCTCTTGCTGTCAGTGGTAACTTGCTAAAAGAACCCTCTTCACTGCTTTCTTCCAACATGTTCAATTCCTTTTTATCTTTGATAAAAGTCCTTTTTATCTTTGATAAAACCAGCATTGGACTGGTCTGTTACCTTCAGTGCTCCTTTCTCTACTGCCGTGCTTACGTTACGGCCACCATTGTTAGGGAAGCAGAGGGTCTTGGCTTCTGAGAGCCTGGGGGAAGGTGCCAAGTTGTTTCTTACGTGTTTTTAATGGCAATAATGTGATCAAGCTGAAGGCCAGATCTGAGCAGGATCAAAAAAACCGTCAGAAAAATCATTTACTTCTAAGTCCAAATAGCAGATCCCTCCCTTCCAGGAACAGAGCTTGACCCACGAGTGATGTGGGAAGTTCATTGGCTGTAAATGTGCTTGAGAACTGTGGAACCACTGGTGGAGCAGACAGTGGGGTGGACAGAGTCTCCTCAGAGACAGCTTACTTGGCCAATGGGTCATCAAGAGGATGGAGCCAGGATCTGCTCTGTGGCATCTAATGGTAGGACTAAGGCAATAGGTGTGAGCTGGAATATGGGAGGTTCCACATCAATATGAGAAGGAACTTCTTCACAGTGAGAGTGACAGAGCACTGGAACGGGCTGCCCAGGGGGGTTGTGGAGTCTCCTTCTCTCAAGATGTTTAAAACCTGCCTGGACATGTTCCTGTGTGACTTGGTCCAGGTGATCCTGCTGTGGTTGGGGGATTGGACTAGATGACCTTTCGAGGTCCCTTCCAATCCCTAATGGTCTGTGGTTCTGTGATCCCAGATGGGTGCTCAACTCACACCCAGGATAACATGAGCTGATAGATACTGTGAATTTGAGGAATACAGCTGTAACCTCAAACACCTAGAGAGCCCAAGAGGAGCACCCTGAAGTTTGTAAGTGGCCCTTGGTCTCCACGTGAGGGGTTTGTTGCTGCTGAGGGCTCCTGGTGTGTGCTGGAGATCGCTGCCGCATGTACGTGCCGCACTCGTGACCCTCTTCGTGAAGGGTGCAGCCATCCGTTGTGAAGTGCTGCATCATCTGCTGCTCTGCTGACAAGGCACCATCAGATGTCTTGGCACTGGCAAGCTTGCACTCGTGTCAGGAAGTCCTCTTCCCCTTTTGAGATGATTGCTGCAATCCAGTGCCCCTCTAGAGACACTCTGCGGCGCTTGCTCTGTGGAGGGTGGCCCTGACTTGTGGCAGCTAAATCGTTTGGGAAGAGGGAGGGAGGGCTGATCATTTGCTCCGATCTGATTCAATAAATTGCTCTGTCTCGTGCTGGTGGGTCACAGCAGGAACAAGTGAAGAGTGAGAACCTGTAGCTGAGTTTGTTTCCTACCCGGTGGCCAAACTACAGGGTCGAGTGTGGAAGCAGGTATGTGCCTGGGTGTCGCAAACCTGTTTCGCGAGGCTGTTCCTGCTCCCTCCTCCCTTCTCTATAAACACCACAGGCCAGTTCTTCTGGGCTCCTCTGCCTGGAGAGATCTGTTGTCTAGAGGATCTGGAACCACTGCAGGAGCACAAGACCATCAAGACTCAAACTCTTGTCTTTCCCAGTCAGATGCAGACGCTCACGTGCAAATTCACACCATCAACAGCTGGCAGAAGCCCTCCCCAGGACTCAGGCACCCTGGTTTCTGCTGTTACCTTCCCCTGCCCCAAACTGACACTTTTGATCCTGTGTATAGCTGGAGCTACTGAGCAAGTTTCCTTTCTTGGTGCAACCGGGCATCCCAAGACAACAGAGTTGGCTGTTGTTTGTACACCAGGAGTGGGAGTCTAACCTCACAACAGTTTCTGTTATGATTTCCTGCTGGAAGAAGTGGTTTTGGCCACTTTGTCAGCTCAGTTCAACCTAGAATCAGGGTTCTGTGCTTCTCATTGAAGAAACCCAAATGTTAAAGTGTAGCTGCAATAGTTAACAGAACCTGTCAGGTTTAAACATGTGTTGGAAAGGAGGTGGTCTGAGTGTCTAGAGAGTAATACAGCCAGGGAAGACTAGATCACTTAGCCTGGCAGTGGTGTTTCTTCTTTGTTCAAACGCTGCCTGATGAGTTTGGCTGCTGCCTGGTGTCCACACGGCATCAGCTGTGTGCATGGAGCACAACCAGCAGCTGAGAAGGACTGTGGCTGCTGGACTGTCTTGGGCAACCACCAGAGCTGAACAGAAACTGTATGTGACAGAATTGGGCACTGTCACAGAATCACAGAACATTAGGGATTGGAAGGGACCCTGAACGATCATCGAGTCCAACCCTATCTTCAGTTCCTTGCTAGGAGGCTCCAGATCCTATGAACTACTGGGACAGAGCCAAGATGTATTTGAAATGGCCATTTCATGGTCTGATAGCTGCTGCTAACTTCCAGGAAGATCCTTCATCACCTGCTGGTCACGAACCGTCATTCACAGCGAGACTGGTCGCTTTTTGATGTAAGAGAGGCTGAATTAGAAGATATCTCTCTAAGGTGAGATGTTTGCGTTGGTGTAGCAGTGGTTTAGTTTCTCATGTAGCAAACACTCGAGTGCCAGCTTGGTTTTTGATGTTGCTCTTTATTTGCCCTTAGAAGATACGGTAATAAATTACAAGCAGCTAAACAGAGCAGGAGTAGCAAGACACAAGCCCACAGGTCCAGTGCAATGACACGGTCTGACAGGGTGAGAGAGAACAGCCCTGGCAAAAGCCAGCAGTGTGGTAAATACAGGTTTTGGAGTTGGGTGGTGGGCAGAGAACAGAGCTTCTCTCTGTGGTGCCACTTGTCCTGCTGCTCCTTCAGGAGAGATCTCGGCCTTGTGAGCAGTGGCTTCCCTTCGCAGCTGCTGTGTCCTCCTCACCAAGGCAAGCTCCTGTCCTGCAAAGCACCTCAAGATGTGTGGGGACATGTCCCTCAGTTGTGGTGCCTGTGAACATAACGATGGTACCCAGAGGGATGCTGCGGGCTCGCCAAACCGAGAAGACACGGAGGCCACTGAACTGCAGAAGCAACTCTGGCCACCTCCCGTTGCATTTGTGTTCTGTGACGTGGAGTCTGTGAAATGATGCTCAGAGAAACGAGAGCAGTGGTTAGAGGCTGTCAGAGGCTGAGCAGATCTCTGCTGCAAGTGTGGAAGCTGCTGTTTGTGAGGTGAGAACTGTTGTCTGTGTATGGCCCGTGTCTCCGCGTTCAAAGCCACAACCTGGGGTAACTAAAGCAAGATCAGCGGCGTCTATCCCTCTAGCTTTCTCCCTACCCCTCCCCGAACTAACAGAGTTACTTAGCTGACTTCTACCTGCTCAGGAGTCATGATGAGATTATTAAAGAAACCTATTTCCTTCACCTTCCAGAGAGAACCCAAAGCCTCAAGCACCTTGGGGATTAATATCAAAGCAATCCTATCACTGTCTAGCCCGACGAGGAGCAGCCGTGCGAGTCAGCACACGTGCAGAGAGCTTCCTCAGCAGCTGTAGCCGCTGACACTACAAAGGAGGTACCAGAGACACTTGTTCTGTTTTCATTTCCTTCACAAAGAAATCAGTGTCTGACTGATTCGCCGTCGGGCTACTGGGTCAGAACCTCAGCTGTGTAGATCAACGGGGCATCGAGGGGTCGCGAGAGGGTACAGCAGGGAGACACCTGGTCTTGTGCCTGCCTGTCCCTCTCACTGAATAAGTAGAACACGCAGAGCGACTGGTTTTCACACGTGAAACACGCGTGACGGGCGTTATCCAATTCACGGCTTCATTTCGAGGTCAGGGGCTAGGAGGCTGGTCCGAGCTGAGGCTGTCGTGAGGATACAGGGGGTTTCTGTCTGCAAATCACGCCGGGATTCGGGGCAAACTTTGATTTCTGAATTCCTGAGAGTCCTTCAAAATTCCCAGCCTCAGGAGTTCGTAGAGGGAGAAGTGGGCAGCAATGGGACGGGCCGATGAGGTGTAGGTGTTGACAGCAAAGCCGTGCGGTCGGGTTTATCAGGAAGGGCGAGTGCAGCCGGGAGGGCTAGTTGCCGTGGCCGGCCGCCAATCCAAACTGGCACTGCCGCTCATCCTTTAGCGCATGGGCTTGTGCTTCTAAGAACTTCTTCCTGCCAAGCGTGCAAGCGCAGGACCCGTAGGGAGTTTCCACGGGAATCAGCACCTGAGGGAACAAACACAGAGACAGAAGTCATTCCGGAGGCGGGGATGTGCCAGCACCACCTCGGCAGAGGCTGAGGCTATTCACCTCCTCAGAAATCAACGGCCAGGCCCCTTCCTTCTTGTGTTGGTGTCGGTGGTAGATGCTGCTGTTATCTCAAATGAACGTGGATTCAGAACATCCACCTGAAGGAGGTCAAGGGTAGGGTAGGATGGCAGCAGAATCACACAACTTAGTGGGGGAGATCAGAGCATGAACAAACGGTCACTGCAGAACCGCTTGAGGTTAACAGACTTGCAGCTTGGACCTGGCTGCCCAGCTGGAGCAGCTGTGGACCGAGGGGCAGATACATCGCACCCCCTCCGTCTCTCACCCTCTGCCTGCTCCCACGCGCGTGTCTTTTCCACAGTTGGACTATCTGCTTTGGGTTCTAATGGGGGTAGAAACATCGCTGCTCCTTTGGAGTGCAGGTCACCAAGAGCCTGGCTGACCTGCCTGCAACCCTGCTGCCCCAAGGGGGATGCTGCTGCTTAGCCTCAGGGGTGCTACCGGTGGAAGAGCAAGAAGAGCTCTAGCAGGCCTGCTTTCCAGGCTACCTGGCTGTGTGAAAGCTGGCCACGACACGTTCTGCTTGGCTAACACTGCACAGGCTGAAGTGGCAGCACAAAGTGGAGAAAAGCAGACTCATTTGTCAGGGGCAGTGTCTGCTACAGACCCCTTGACCTCCAGAGCATCCCACCGCGCTCCTTTGGCTTTTATCAATAAAACCAAGAGGCAGCCACCCCTCTGTAGTCAGTGTAAATCTCCTCTAGAGGGAAGGTGGAGCTTTCACTGGGGCTGGGGAAGAACGTTTGGTCCCTGTAGCTCTGTCCCGTGCAGAACCGGTGCTTTAGGGCTGAGCATCCCTGAAGAGTTCGGGCAAACTGTGTTTGGAGGATTGACTTACTTCTTTGTCGTTGGTCAGGCCTAAGTTCTTCATGTCTAGGACATTGTAAAAAGTGTTGTTCAAGACTGCTTCTATGACCTGCACCTGCAAACATGAAAGCAGATAAGACAGAGAATTAGGGCACTTTGCTGTGAGTGAAAAGACCCTGGTGAGGCCACATCTGGAGTGTTGCGTCCAGTTCTGGGCCCCTCAGTTCAAGAAGGACAAGGAGCTGCTGGAGGACGTGCAGTGTAGAGCAACGAAGATGATGAAGGAAGTAGAGCACCTCCCTTATGGGGAAAGGCTGAGGGAGCTGGGTCTCTTTATCTTAGAGGAGACTGAGTGTTGACCTCATTACTGTTGATAAATATGTGAAAGGTGGGTGTCAGGAGGATAAAGCCAGGCTCTGCTCAGTGTCATCTAGTGGCAGGACAAGGGGCAATGAGACCATCCAGTTGTAAAACCAAAGAGGTCAATCTCACTTAGAACCACAGGAGGAAATGACTGGCTCCTTTTGGTCTTCCCAGTGGTCTGACTAACATTTAGTGTTTTTTCAAGTACAACATCAGCAGGAGGAAAAAAAGGTACCTGAGGCACTTTGGAAAGGATGAGCATCTGGATAGAGTTGACAGTTTTCTGGTAAGATGGCGAGTATTCCCCACAGTCGGGTGGCCCAGCAAAGGCTTCAAGAATGCATTCACGGGTCTTGTTCCTAGAGGTAAGACATGCTTTACAAAACCTGGTATCAGCTGTCTCTGTCCAGATGCGCCGTGCGTGACTGCGGGGTTTGTCTCACTGTTATTTTCTGTCCTTTTCTGACAAACACATAGAATCATTAGGGATTGGAAGGGACCTCGAAGGTCATCCAGTCCAATCCCCCTGCCACAGCAGGATCACCTAGACCAAGTCATAGAGTCAGTCTCCTTCTCTGGAGATGTTTAAAACCCACCTGGATGTGTTCCTGTGTGACTTGGTCTAGTTGGCCCTGCTCTGGCAGGAGGATTGGATTCAATGACCTTTCAAGGTCCCTTCCAATCCCTGATGTTCTGTGGCTCTGTGTTTTGCTAAAGCTATTTAACAAATTAGGGGTTAGTTTGTTCTCTGGAAGCATTTCGTTCTGAACTGCCCATTTAAGTAACGTCCACCAGGGAAAGGAGCACCCCAGGGCCAGCACCTCACCCCTCCCAGCTGAAATCTGCAAGTGGCCAGTGCACAGCAGCTGCGGGTCTGGCCCTTACACCCAGCCCTGCCCTATCACACGGAGGGACGCCGAGGCCATAGCGGAGGCAGTCAAAGCTACGCGGGGTGACGGTACCATACGCAGTCGAAGTCAAAATCCCGGCACTCGCCGTACGACCACTTGCAGAAGAGCTCCCCGCACAGAATCCTGTCGCTCCTTTCGGGGAGCGTGGTGTGCTCGTCCTTGTAGAAGCCTTCAAAGCCCGACTGCGTCGTCTTCATAAGCTTCAGATCTTTAATCCCAGCATAAAGGACCAGGGGACCTGTGGTCAAAAGACGTGAGACGATCCAAGTCACTTTCCAAGCAGAGCGAAAGCAAACCTGGGTGTTTTGTTGTTCCTGCTGTTTTCAGCTCTGGGGTTACTCCTGTATGTTAAGTTACTTCAGTTTACAAACTGCTCAGAGCCTTTTGTCAGCTGATGCACCAGTGGAAAAGGAGCCGCCTGAGCCTCCCTCGCTAGTTCTCTTTTAATGAAGGGAATAGTGACAAAAGATGGGATTAACTGATAAATAAGTTTCGGTGTCTGGCTGGTAAGGGCGTAGGACGATGCTAGAGATGGAGAAGGTTCTCTTATAAGAAAAATAAAAGAGATTTGAAAACTATTTGAAAACAACTTTTAAACTCGTCCAGGGATGGCGACTCAACTACCACTCTGGTAGCCCAGCCCAGTGCCTGACCACTCTTTCCATAAGGAACCTTTTCCTGACATCCAGTCTAAACCCACTTGAAGCCCTTCCCTCTGGTTCTGTCACTAACCACCTGTGAGAAGGGACCAGCCCCAACATCTCTACGATGTCCTTTCAGATAGTTGTAGAGAGCGAAGAGGTCTCCCCTCAGCCTCCTCTTCCTCAAACTAAACAGCCCCAACTCTCTCAATCTCTCCTCATCAGATTCATTCTCCAGGCCCTTGACCAGCTTCACGCCCTCCTCTGCACCTGCTCCAGCACCTTGATGTCTCCCTTGTGCTGAGGTGCCCAGCACTGAGACTGCAGATCAGAGAAGAGTGAGCAGACAGTTCTGAGGAGGCTGTTCCATCCTGAGACAGTTCTGCAGGATGTGCTGCCGTAACCATGCTATGTCTGGGATGTACATATGAGTGTGAGGTGCAGAGGTTCTTCAGCTGCGTCTCAGAGGTGAAGGACTGCAAAATTAGACTGTTAGAGCACTCTTTGTTGTAGCCCTCTGGAGCGCTTTGGCCGTGCCGTCACTCCAGAAACACCTTGAGCTCTCTCCAAGGCCACCGCCATCTCCCACCAGCAGAAACACCTACAGAGAAGCAGAGGAAGTCGCGAGTGATTTCCTCACCGTTTCGGCACTGCTCAGCTTCACAGAAGCGGATCCCATCGGGAACACAAATGAAGGAGTGGACGTGCGGGACGCCGTTCTGCAATTCGGAGCAGACCCATGAGTAGTAAGTACAACGCGGTTAATACCCTCTCACCTTCCCACTGGGAGCTACGAGAGCAGCGAATGGCTCCACTGTAGGCAAACAGAGTGCATCAGCGTTTTAGATACCTCGTGTAGACGCTGCCATGGCACTTCTTGAACGTAGGTTTTGACGTAGACCACTTGGCAGAAGTTTGTCATGAAGTGATTGCAGATATCTAAGGCAAATTGCTCTAAAGTCGGGATCTACGACAGCAAGCAGCACGATTAGAGCGAGGCGATTACCTTGCGCGCAGAAGTGGGTGCTTGTGGTTGTTATTTGGGAAGGATCAGCGTCGTTAAAAACACAGATTGATTTTTTTCTCATTTCTGGTTTTGCACGATGCTGCTGGTCACTCGATCAGCTCGGAGCACACGCCGCAAGTCGCTTCAGAGTGACATCTCCCACTCTGTGCTGCAGCAAGCTGTGGGGAAACTGGTACAGGAGCCTTCACTTTGAGCACACAATGTTGGAACAACCACAGTGTCACTCCCGTGCAGGCCAAGGGTGGAATTTCATTACTGAGAGGCAAACCGCACTACAGATCGTCGTTACGATAAAGGCCACGGAGGGAGGTGACAGCACCAATAACAGAATCATAAGGAGTCTCACAAACTTTGGGATCTGTCTAAACAACTACATGGGAATCCTGCAGTGTCATCTGCTGTTACATTCCTAAGAGTGTGGATCTTCTATGACACATCAACCTCTTCTATAGCTCTCACAGTACAGAGTTCTCACAGAACATAGATTCTATGAGACATATAGAATATATCTATATCTATGCATCTATCTATCTATCTATAGATATATATATGATATAGAGATATCTCTATAGATATATACGTATATATAGGCTATATATAGAATATATATAGATATAGATATATATAGGAATATATATATAATTTAGATCTCTATATCTTTATCTATATATATTCTATATACCTATATATATATCGATCTCTCTCTATATAACATATATGAATATATATCTCTATATATATCTACCTATATCTCTCTCTATATATACAGATATATATATTACATATAGAATATATGTATAGATGTAGAACACCGGAAGTTCCACATAAATATGAGAAGGAACTTCTTCCCAGTGAGGGTGACGGAGCACTGGAACAGGCTGCACAAGGTGGTTGTGGAGTCTCCTTCTCTGGAGATGTTTAAGCTCTGCCCAGATGTTTTCCTGTGAGACTGGGTCTATGTCAGGGGGATTGAACTAGTTGATCTTTCGAGGTCCCTTCCAATCCCTAATGATTCTATGATACATATTCATACATATTCTATATAGATAGATATATATCTCTAGATAAAGATTAATATATAAAGATCTATATAAAGATATATATTCTATAGATCTAGATCTCTATATATCTAGATATCTTTATGTATATATATGTGTGTTCTATATGTCTAGATCTATATATTATATATATATCTATATCTTTGTATATAGAGAGATATATATTCTATAGAATCATAGAATCATTAGGGATTGGAAGGGACCTCGAAAGATCATCCAGTCCAATCCCCCTGCCACAGCAGGATCACCCAGACCAAGTCACACACTCAGTCAGGGTTAGAAGGAACCACAGGATCATCCAGTTCCAACTCCCCTGCCATGGGCAGGGACACCCCACCCTAGATCAGGCTGGTCAGAGCCTCATTCACCCTGACCTTAAACACCTCCAAGGATGAGGCCTCCACCACCTCCCCGGGCAACCCATTCCAGGCTCTCACCACTCTCATGGTGAAGAACTTCCTCCTCACATGCACTCTAAATCTATCTACATCTATAGATACCGATATATCGATCTATAGATCTATATATTTGTCTATATATCTGTATAGATATATAGAATATATATCGATATATAGAATATGTCTCTCTCTATATCTAGAACTATATATATATAAAAATATAAAGAATCTATATATAAAGAGATATATTATATATATATATGAATATAGATTCATAGTCCTTTGAGAAAAATGTCTTTGGCAAACTAAAGAAGAGTCTGCAGAGGATAAGCAGTGAAGGAGGGAAAATTCTCTCCCAGTGACTGAAGGTGACTTCAGTGCTGGTCTGACCTGTCAATAGGGAGAGGTGCATTTTGATGCATTTTGAAAAGAAAAAGCACAACAAACACTTCCAAGTGAAGCCCTAGGAAACAGCAAGGCTAGTTGCAATACAAACAATACCCCATGTTTTTTGGCCAGCACAAGGACAATGTTCTTTATGGTGTCCGTAGGTATCACGAGGGAGTTGTTTCCGTCCAGGTATTCTTGAGCAGAAGACAGCCGGAGGTGCGTGCACACTTCCACTTCTTTCACAAAGTGCTTCTTCCCTTCTGTATGGAGGCGAAGGAATTTGATTGTGTTCTTGCCATATTCGCAGTTGAGGACTTCTACATCTTTGATCTGCAGAGAAAATGCACGACAGTTGTGAAGGAGCTCAGCGGAAGCCGGAGTTATGTGCAGTGAGTGAGGGTGACAGAGCATTGCAACAGGCTGCCAAGGTGGGTTGTGGAAACTCCTTCTCTGGAGATGTTTAAAACCTGCCTGCATATGTTCCTCTGCAACTTGGTCCCCCCTTGCTCTGACAGGGGGACTGGACTAGATGATCTTCCGAGGTCCCTTCTAATCCCTAATGTTCTGTGATTCTGTGTGATTCCTGCATCAAACTCTTCCAGCATATAAGGAGTTAACCTTCTGTCTTCACCAAATGCATCCCCTCTTTCTGAACACAGGCTGTGCTAGTTCAGGCAGTCACCACAGTCACCTTGCAGAAGGGGCAGCATCATACCTGCACCCTCTGCTGTAACCCCACTGGGCTGGTTCTGCCAGGCTGGGCTGCCCCTCTCTTCATACAACTCAGAATCTTACCCAGCACCAAGAACAGACTCTTACCACCTCCTACTCCTCTGGCTCCCTGATCTCACAACCACTCTCAGCCTCCATGTGTGCCTTGCGCTGAGCCCTCTCTGTTTGCACGCAGAAGGTGGCAAAAGACAGCCGGTGTCCCACATGGCAGAGGTCCCCATTAGCAGGTAGAGCTCCCTACCAGCAGAGCCCGGCAGACACTCTGTGTCCCCAGGGCTTCTCCCATCACATCCAGGGCTGTGCGCCTTGGTCTGGGTGATCCTGCTCTGGCAGGGGGATTGGACTAGATGGTCTTTTGAGGTCCCTTCCAATCCCTAATGTTCATTGATTCTGTGAACTTGCTGCTCCAGGGCTGACTGGAAGGGGTGAGTGTCGAAGAGATGCTTCTGTGAGGGTGGCAGGGCTGTGTGGCGAGCAGGCCACACAGAGAGGAGAGTCACAAGTGCAGTGTGGAAGCAGCTGTCACGTTGTTGGCGTGCGATGTGTTTTATTGCCCTCTGTGCAGGCTGTAATTCCAAGAGCAGTGAGAAAAGCCAGACCAAGCTGGGCTGGTTCCAAGTGTTTCCTAACAACTGTGCTGCTCTCATGATCTCCCACTAAAGGGAGCAGAAGTGATCCTGAGCAGAAAAATCCAAGTCTGGATGCACACCTCCAAAACCCTGGCGTTGTGGGATCACTGGTTTTGTCTCTACTAAGCCCTAGTTGGTTTTATCCTGCATCTGTCAAACGCGCCCTGTTCACACCTCTCGTGGTGCTGCAGAGGCTGTGCTGGAAAGGAGACAAACGCTGCAAAGGCTGTGAGGACTACGCTGTGCTACAACCCCCAGAGCTCATTGCATGAGACTTTCCCTCGAGGCTGAAATAACTCATCCTTGGTATCAATATCTTTCACCACACATCAGCACCTTTCAATGTAACGAGGAGGGAGAGCATTGCACACAACCAAATCTAAACAGAGGCTCTTTGTGTGCCGTTGCTCAAAGATTATCAGATGTGGAAGTGCTCAATCCAGACGTGTTTGCTCCTAAGAGGAATGATAATGCACTCAGAGGATCATTTCAAGAAAATAATTGATTAATTGTAAGTAAATGACTTACAATTAATGATTAGAGATCAGAACATTTTCTCTGACTGTCAGTCCATGTGAGCTTAGTCCCCCCAGACAATCCGTGGTCCTCATGGCCTCAGCCGTGGCTGCAAAGTGCTCAGGACCAGTGAAAAGGCTGCATGGAGAAGTGCTGAGATGAAAGTCGTAGAATCATTAAAGTTAGAAGAGATCTCCAAGATCCAAACATCAATCTGAAGACACAATTCCATCTAAACCATGATTTCAAGTGCCACATCTACATGTTCTTTGAACACCTCCTCTGCAAAGTTTGGAAGAGATCTCCAAGTTCCAAATATCAATCTGAAGACACTAATCCCTCTAAACCATGTTTTCAAGTGCCACATCTACTTGTTCTTTGAACACCTCATCTGCAGACTGCTGAGGGTCTGAACAGGGGATGCCAACCAAGACTGGCCCCAGCACTGACCCCTGGGGAACACTGCTTGGAACCAGGTGCCAACTCGATTTAACTCCATTCACCAACCAGACCAACTGGACTGGTCATTAAAGACTGAGGCAAAGGCAGTGTTAGGTACCCCAGCCTTGTCCTCATCCTTGGTAATGATGTTCCCCTCCGTATCCAGTAAGGGGTGGAGGTTCTCCCTGACCAGGTTTTGTTGTTGATGTACAGTTAACAACATTTGTTCTTGTCCTTCGCTACAGTGGCCAGACTGAGCTCTAGCTGGGCTCTTGCCTTTCTGGTTTCTTCTCTGCATGCCCTATTTAGACCCCTGCACTCTTCTTGAGCTGCCTGCCCTGTCTTCCTAAGGTGATAAACTTTCCCAGCAGGAGCCCCCTGTTCAGCCAGGCGTCCCTGTCCGTTCACTCGCAGCATGTGGGGACAGACGAAACGGGTTTGTTTTGCAAACGCCGAGATTTTTCCAAACCCTCGTAAGAAATCCACGGCTCGTTCGCGCAGCGCTAAAAAGAGAGCAGGAAGAGATTCGCTGTCTGCAGGGTGGGTTTGTTTTACAAGCAGAACACCTCGACTGTTCTAAACGGTCAAATGATCCCTCCTGAAGCGCAAAGGGAAGTTTTCTCAAGAGCCTAACTCGACGGCTGTCATTTCGCCCGCTGGTTGCCCGAAGAGTCTGCGAGCCGTTCCCAGCGGCTTCCGGGAGCCTTGTCCCGCCCCACTGCCAAGGCTGTCCCTGCACTGGGGCCCTGCAACTTCCCAGCGGGCTCTGCCCTTGTGAGAGCGCGATCGCTGTGGCAAGCAGCCGCAGCTGGCGGCTAATGCAACGCAGCTTCCCGGAGAGCCTGTCCGGCGCTAGCCCTGCGCGGCTGGGGAACCGCAATGCCCGCAGCAGCGGCGCTGGGCCACCCTGCTGTGCTGCTGCTGCTGCTGCTGCTCTCCTCCGTGCCCCTGCGGGCAGCTGAGTTTTCCTGCAGGAATGAAGATGGGGAGATGGTGGACTGGTAAGTGCAGGGGAGGAACTCCGGGCGAGTCAGTGGCACTCGGGGCTAAACCACGTGGGGTAGGTGGGTCGGTGAGAAGTGACGCTGAGCGATCACGGGCTTAATCCTTCTCGCCTGTCGCAGGAGGAGCTGAGTTTTGCCTTTGGAGAACTTAGGATAAGGTGTTGAAATATGAGTTCATCTCGCTGAACCAACCACCCCACTGCGTCGTGACTGACTGCAACACAGCCGCCGCTTTCCGCAGCATCCGTGTGCCAGCATCGGAGGGAGCGCAGCCTGTGTTCGGCTGCCAGCGCTGCGTTCGCCAGCGGCAGCCCCGGCGGGGACCTGGCCTGGGCCGAGGCTTCAGCACGTGGCTGAGGAAACTCAGCTGAGTCAGGGAAAAAACCTCACAGAATCACAGGGATTGGAAGGGACCTCGAAAGATCGTCCAGTCCGATCCCCCTGCCAGGGCAGGACCACCTAGACCAAGCCGCACAGGAACACATCCAGGCGGGTTTTAAACGTCTCCAGAGAAGGAGACTCCACAGCCCCCCTGTGCAGACTCATTGTTTTTACCCAAACAGCAGCACGGTGGGACTTGTCCCCTTGCTGTTGCTGTTGCTGCTGCTGCTGGTGGGGAAGTGCAGGCTGAGCCGACTCGGGAGGGAAGCAGGAGAGGCACAGGGTGGGGATGACAGCATGGAAAAGTGCCATCTGCACCTTCTGCAGAGGAGCAGGAGTCATTCCCTGCCACTGGCACATCTAGAGCTTGTATCACCCTACGGACAGCAGCGAGGAGGATCTGGTCTGTCCCCGCGACTTGCCAGCCTTGCCAACGTCCTTCCCAACAACATGATTTTTGAAGGAATCAGGGACTTAGTTGGTGCAGCTACCCGGCGACTCAAAGGTACCAGAAATTTCATTTCTCCACAACGAGTCTGTGCTAAAGCTAAGAAATGATCAGATCTTTGAAAGCTGTGGCTAGGAGTAGTTCCCCTGTGCCTTCACATGAACGCGAGCCACGTGGGACACATTCTTGGAGTTACCTGGGCAAATCACAGAATCATTAGGGGTTGGAAGGGACCTCGAAAGATCATCCAGTCCAATCCCCCTGCCACAGCAGGATCACCTAGACCAAGTCATACAGGAACACCTCCAGGTGGGTTTCAAGCATCTCCAGTGAAGGAGACTTCACAGCCCCGCTGGGCAGCCTGTTCCAGCGCTCTGTCGCCCTCAGTGTGAAGAAGTCCCTTCTGACAAATTCAGCAGGAAGGACAAGGGGCATCGCCTTGACCAAACACGAGAGAAACTCGCCTGCCTGCAGGGCTCATCCAAGTTTATCGACATGAAATAGTCAGCTTTTGGCTGATGCTGGGTTTGGTTGCTATGAAGCTGCTGTGAGAAACAGAACTGAAACTGCTGAGAAAAGCTTCCTCTTCACCAAAACATGTTGACGCCCTTTCAAACGCACAGCACTGCAGGTTTCCTACTCAGTTAGGAAGAGGTTTATTTGAGTCCCAACTGTTCAAAGGTTTCACCCTACAATATTCCGTAGTTACCCACTGCTAGCGCACCCTCTCATCTGCCACAGAACCGGAGGAATCACTCGCCTGATCTGACCCAATCCCATCTGTGCTCCCCAGCCGTGCCTGCAGCTCCTACCCACACGCCCTGCCTGGGCTGGCAGAAGTCTCCTGCATGTTCCCATTATGCTCAGGAGCAAACCCCACTATCTTCACTGCGCCACACGGAGCGAACGGCCATAGGACTGGTCTTCTAAGCAGGGCAGAGGGTCAGTTTCACCTGAAGTCACTGTGTTCTGTGACAGCCCTTAATAAAAACCAAAACTGCTCAGTGAGAAGTGTTGAGTCAAGGACTGAAGCTGCAGCCCAAGCACGTGGGGTTTTTTGGGTAGGTTTCTTTTGCGGGGTCGATGGGTAAGAAGTGAAGATGTGAAAGACTATTTGCCTCATCTCATGCTGCTGCGGTGGAGGGGATTGGACTAGATGGTCTTTTGAGGTCACTGCCAATCCCTAATGTTCTGTGAATCTGTGCTGCAACTAATGCTATCCCGCTGCTTTCCAAATTGAAGGGACTGTTGTGACTCCTCGAGCATGGTCAGAAAAGCCCAGCCTTGGCATATAGACCACCTTCTTCTCTGGGATCTGTTATCAGCACCATGTCCTGAGATATGTAACCAGCATCACCCTGTCAGTCAGCCAAGTGAATTACTGGGATCACCACTGTGGGCTTCTCCCCTGCCTGCACATGTCGGTTTCCCGTGGATTAAATGTGCCTCCAGCAAAACTCCTCACTTGACGCTTCGCACTTGCTTTCAGAGAGGCCGACTTGAGACTCTATCACAGACCTGAGGTTCTCTGCTGGAACCAGGAGCAGAGTGGTTTGGTGGCTAAACAAGACTCCAAAACAGGGCTATCTCCAATTCTTTCAGGGCGCCAACGGCTGCCTGGCCCCTGTAAGAGAAGTTTGGTGGCCAGTCAGCCTCCCTTCCTTGCTCAGCAGCAGAACAAACTCACCAGCAACAGGTACTATGCTGCCAGACTGCTGTTGGACCCTGTACTAGGTCACCTCTTCAAGGCTGAGAGACATCCACTGGTCCCTCTCCAGTGTGGGCATCCCCAGAGTCACCTTCACAGAATCACAGAACATTAGGGATTGGAAGTGACCTTGAAGGACCACCTAGTCCAACCCCCCTGCCAGAGCAAGACCACCTAGCACACAGGAGCATGTCCAGGCGGGTTTCTCTTGTACCCTCAGAAGAAGACAACTATTCGCACAGTCAAGCAGGATGGTTGCTACAAACCAATTGCTCTTGACTTTTGCAGGTTTGCTCTTTACAAGTTGCCAAAACACACCAAGGGAGAGATTCCCACCTTGGGGCTGGAGTACATGTACATGGATGCCCTGGCTCCGCAGTGGGTGCTCGGTAAGCACCTCGTCAACACCACCCAGGGTGCTCTGGGACAGACACTGAAGCAGCTGTACGAGACCTACAAATCTGAGGCAAGTGGCATCTAGTTATGACTTTGTCAGTGCACTGACTCGATTTTACATGCAGATGAAATGGAACCAGCCAAAATTAGCACGTGTAGGTAAGGCCGGACCCGAAGGACAAGATCCACTCAAACTCATCAGTGGGAGCGTTTCGACACGGGGGCAGTTTTGGCTGCAATCAGGAGTTACGCTGGAATTTCTAATTGGTGGCTAAACCATTCACACACCTGCAGCATTGCTTGTCCACAAAAGTGAGTCTTGGCAACTAGTCCCTTTGGCTTCTCCTCTGCAACTCACGGGGAGCAATACCAACAGCGTCCTGGGGTGGATCAGAAGGGGGGTTGTTAGCAGATCAAGAGAGGTTCTTCTGCTCCTCTGCTCTGCCCTGGTGAGACTGTATCTGGAATATTGTGTCCAGTTCTGGACCCCTCAGTTCAAGAAGGATGCAGAGCTGCTGGAGGGAGTCCAGCGCAGAGCCCCAAAGATGATGAAGGGAGTGGAACATCTCCCTGATGAGGAAAGGCTGAGGGAGTTGGGTCTCTTGAGCTTGGAAAAAAAGGAGACTGAGGGGTGACCTCATTAATGTCTATAAATGAAGGATGGGTGTCAGGAAGATGGAGCCAGGCTCTGCTCAGTGTTATCTAGTGATAGGATGAGGGGAAATGGGTGTGAGCTGGAACAGAAGGTTCCATATAAACACGAGAAGAAACTTCTTCCCAGTGAGGGTGAGAGAGCAGTGGAAGGGGCTGCCCAGGGTGGGTTGTGGAGTCTCCTTCTCTGGAGACATTTAAAACTCGCTTGGATATGTTCCTGTGTGACTTGGTCTAGGTGGTCCTGCCCTGGCAGGTGGATTGGACTAGATGATCTTTCAAAGTCCCTTCCAATCTCTAATGTTCTATGATTCTGTGATCTGAAGCTGTGAACTGGCTATGAGCCCAGACTAGAGCCAGTGATGAGTCTCACTGATGACACTTGCCCTGAGCTCTCCCATGTGCGTGTGTTCCACGCTCTCTCCCATCAAACCTTGGATTTGCTCTGGCCACTGAAATCACTCTCCCTGATCCAGCAGCCATGTGCTGCTTGGCAGTTACTTACTTTCCTCCTCACAGTCAGTCACCTCATTTATGTTTGTGTGAAGTGATTATCCAAAGCCACTAGCTCTCCTGACATCTACTTTGCACATAGTATTCCTGGGTGTGCCCTTGCATTTCTGCTCCGGGCTAGTGGTAGGGTGTCATTAGTTCCTACGTGGAAGAGATTCTCAGGAGTCAGTCAGACACTAGCCCTTGGTCAGCTGTCCTGTTGCAGGTCTCACTGGCTCTGGAACAAGCTGTTTGCGCGCTCAGAGAGCACCGGGAGGGGAAGCACGTCCCGGATTGATTCAGGGGGAATCGGGTACGGCCGCATGCAGGTATTTACCAAAAATCCATGCACAGAATCACACAGGACATTAGGGGTTGGAAGGGACCTCGAAAGATCATCTAGTCCAATCCCCTGCCACCTCAGGATCACCTAGATCCAGTCACACAGGAACATGTCCAGGCAGGTTTTAAACGTCTCCGGAGTTTTAACTCCATCTCCTTCAGAAGAACACTGGTCACGTTTCTTTTTCCTCAGCAGATCTTTTCACTGCATCTGTTTGCTAAATCAGAGGTAAAAAATATAAAAAGAAGACAAAAGGAATAGAGGGAACTTTCTTGCAAGTGAGTGTCCAACAAGCCCATGGCAGTCGTCTTAGTGAGCAAGTCTGACCTCTTCAGGAAGGACTAAACAGAGAGTTGGGGCTGTTTCGTTTGAGGAAGAGGAGGCTGAGGGGAGATCTCATCGCTCTCTACAACTACCTGAAAGGTTGTACAGAAAAAACTGTAGAGATGCTGGTGCTGGTCTCTTCTCACAGGTGATTCTATGATTAGCGACAGAACCAGAGGGAAGGGCTTCAAGCTCCAACAGAGTAGGATTAGATTGGATGTCAGGAAAAGGTTCTTTATGGAAAGAGTGGTCAGTGGTACTGGAATGGGCTGCCCAGGGTGATAGTTAAGTCATCATCCCTAGATGAGTTTAAAAGATGCTTAGATGTGGTGTTGAGGGTTTAGGGGTGAACTTGTAGAGCAGGGTTGATGGTTGCACTCGATGATCCCAAGGGTCTTTTCCAACCTGAATGATTCTATGACTACTGCAATGACTGAGAGAACTTCCACTCTACAGTAACTGGGACCCTAGAGTTGAGTCTTTGGATTTATTTTATTGTAACTTGCACCGAGTGGTAGCTGTGTCACCTGGACTGGGAGAAGCATTGGGCTCACACAGAAGTCCTGTCCTGAGTTTGTTCTCCTGTTCCCAGCAGAAGGTATGTGGTTCAATGCCCTCCTCTACTCATTGTCCTGTTCCCGAACGTGTGTTTTCCTGCAGAAGGACAGCATTGCGTACGCGATGTACAACGATGAAGTCCCGGAGTCGGGCTCTGCGGTGTGGAAGAAAGGACATACCAAAGGTATGGGGAGAGTCCCCAGCTGCTATTGTCTCCTTTCTCAAGACACCTACGTGTCAGTCTATCCGCACATCCAAAATCCCTGCCCTGGGCATAACTGGAGGATGATCTGCCTGCTGCCTTGTTTGTTGTGCAGTGCTATGTGCTGCAGCTGCTCTTTTCCTCTTGCCCGGCCGGTGCTGTGTTGGACAGTTCTTGCAGCTTAGGTCTTCACAAGTTGAAGCTCCTGTAGCTCCTTTCAGTGAATACAGACCACATCGTCCCTTGCCTAACAGCAGCGAGGAAAAGCACTCTAAACATAAACCCCTCCAAGCTGGCTCTCATTCTGGGGCAAAAAACTGCTGCTGAGATGCTGAATCATAGAAATAGAATGTTCTAGGCTGGAAGTGACCTCCAGAGGTCATCTAGTCCAACTTCCCTGCACACAGGGACAACTCTACCCAGGTCAGGTCGCTCGGAGCATCATCAAGCCTGACCTTCAATGACTCCAGGGGCCCCCACTGCCTCCCCAGGCAGCCCAGGGGCTTCCAGCGATCAACCACCCTCACATTGAAGAACCTTTTTCTAATGTTCAGCATAAATCTCTCCTTTCCCAGCCTGAAGCTACTGCTTCTTGTGCTACCTGTACAAACCCTCTTGAAAAGACCTTCCCCTGCCTTCACGTAGGCCCCCCTCAGGTAGTGGAAGGTCACAAGAAGATCCCCCTGGAGCTTTCTTTTCTCCAGGCTGAACAGCCCCAACTCTCTCAGCCTGTCCTCATACGAAAGATGCTCCATTGCCCAGATCATCAGAGTAGCCCTCCTCTGGACGTGCTCGATGCAGCCCAGAAATGAAAGAGATAAATGACAGAAGCGCTGACGTACGCAGCTAGAATCACGTAAACCTGTCATCTCAGGGCTTTTCCCTCCTTCATTCATCTGCAGTAGCTGCTTTTTCTACGGACAGGATTTCTGCTCTCGGACAAGTCACAAGGCTTCTGGGTGATCCACAGCGTGCCGCTGTTCCCCCCGGCTCCTGAGGACGGCTACGGATATCCGGCTACCGGGGAGCTCTATGGGCAAACAGCCATCTGTGTAACCTTCAGATACGGCCAGTTCGCAGAGATAGGTATGAGGTCCTTCTCCCAAAGCAGCCTTTGCCCAGCAGCACCTCTCTGGCTGTTTTCCCTGGCGCTCCACCTCACAAGCGGCTCGGTTCTGCCTTCGTTGCTGTTCGGAGGCCAGATGGCTCCGGTTATGTGCATCCGATGATTTCCTGTGTGAATGGGGGCAATCCTGTCTCTGACTCTGTCTCCACGTCCCCACGGGGACTGCTGGGATAATAATAGCCACAAGTGCATATTGAGGGTCGCTCAGTCCGCGTGTGCTGAATGCTCAGGAAATATAAAGTAGGGGGATTAATCATCTCTAACACGACAGCTCGTTTGGCTGCAATTGTCTGTAGCTCTAAAAATGTAAAGCAACCACTGCCTGAGCTGCAGGAATGGCCCTGACTCATCAGAAATAGCACTAGGGGATAAATATCACCCCCAGAATCTCCTCAGGTTGTTTTTGCCATGTAAAATACAAATNAGAATCAGAACAACCTGACAGTGACACCTGGTACTGTGAGGGGGAGTTTCAGAAGGCATCAACAAGAAGGTCTGTTAGCAGCCTCCCTAGTGCTTCCCACAGCTTTGCACCCTTTTCTCACTTACAAACCCCAAGCGGTGTGAGCGGAACACGCGCTGGGAGAACAGTCGGGCTGGTCACACCCTGGACAAGAACATGAGATGCAGTCTCTGATGCTCTTCCTGCTGCATCCTCCCAGATTCTGGTTATCAGTGGTTCAGGGATTTCTTGAGCTGGAAAGAAAGTCCCTGGTGGGCTGATCTTCCGCGAGCTCGTCTAATAAGCCCACTTGTTCCTTTGCTCTTTCTGATAGCCCTGGCAAGGACTTCTACAGTTAAGCTGCACACACTGCAGGCAAGTAAATTAACTCTGCAAATGCAGTCCAGGTGCTGGAAGGTAAAACTCTGTCCTCCCTAAAACCTAAGTAGAACCTTTGGCAGCTCCTCTGTTTGCATTTGGCTTGGCAGCTAACTGTCTGGGAGCTGCTCTGGCTAACACAGAGAGGCTTGGACTTGCACTGTCCAAGCACTGCGTGGAGGCACGGAGATGAGCCTGGGTGGAAGTGGCAGTGGACACAGACCACCAGTTAGCCGTTGTGCTAAGAGTAATGAGGTGCAAGTAGAAGACTCTGGGTGTAGTCTCCCAGGCTGTCTGTGAGCTGCAGGGGAGTTGCTCAGTTGGAGCACAGGGGAATTAAACATCTTTTATGCTGCTAAAATAAGATGCTTTGGCACTGAATTGAATTCCTCCAGGAGACAGACTGTGAAGATTAAGAAGGATTTAGGATTTTGCCTTTGCCCTCCAAGGAAAAACTTGCGTGACTGCTTCTCTTCAACCCACTTTAATCCCACACGCGCTTATTTCTTTGGGTTTTCCTCAGATCAGCAGATGCTGAGTTATAATCCAGGGATCTACAGCTGCTCCATCCCTAACATCTTCCAAGCTGATCTCCCAAACCTGCAGAAGCTCTGTGTAGGGTCCAGGCTGCCCTCAGCCCCCTTGTACCACCTCACCAAGCTCCAGTCAGCTCAAGGGGAAAACTTCCTGCACTTTGCAAAGTCCCACTTGTTTGTAGATGGTAAGAGAACTCGTTGCTCTTTCACGTGTTTGTTTTTCACTTTGTGCACTGGAAGACAACAAGCCTGGTTTAGGTAAAGCTATTTGGTCCCCTCTTACATGACACCCTGTGTTACTCCACAGATATCTACGTGGCCTTGATGGCTCAGGAGCTGAAGACTGATTTGTTGGCTGAATTCTGGCAGCATTCTGGCCACAGACTCCCCTCAAACTGCTCTCTTGACTACCATGTCTACAACATAGACCTGGTGGGAACGCCGGTGAATTCCACCTTCTATTCCATTAACGATCACTCCAAGTGGGCTGTTTCAAGCAAACAGGAAGATCAGTGGACCTGCATCGGAGACCTAAACCGCGCTGCCGAGCAAGCCTGGAGAAGCGGTGGGTTCCTCTGTACACAGAACGAACACATCTACAAGGCTTTCAGGCGGTTGATAGCCCACTACGAGAGCTGCAGTGGTATTTCCACGTGGCTGTAACAAATGGTTCCCCCAAAGAGCACAGCCCCTCGTTACACAGAACGTGTAGGAAATGTCTCACTTGACCTAGGTTCTCACTCTGAAAAGGGGCCGTGTGAGTTGCTGGATGTGCTAGCCCTCGACACTGATAGATGTAAAAGCAGGTGGCTTGCAGGTAAATTATGGCTGCTTCTCTCTGGGAGCTGGACCAGTAGGCTCTGGGTGTGCTTTGCCTTCAGTCTGGGATCTGCACCATCAGCACTGGGATGGGATGCTGCTGCACAAGGCTCGTCGCCGTGGGAACCTGTCATGGAAACTGAATGGACATGGGATGGAGGAACAGCGGAAACCTGTCTCATTAGCCAGGCAGTCTGGGCTGGGCTGTTAGGAAAAGTCCCCCAAAATGCCCCAGAGTTGCCCTGTGTTTCAGGTGCTGTTGAGCCCAGTCACTGCATTTCTGCTCAGTTTGGGCTGGATCTCCTAAAGAGGAGACGTAGCTGGATACAGCCAGGGAGCCAAGCAGATCTGCTGACAGGAAGGCTTCATTTTTATGTGATTAATTTCTAGAGAAGAAATGAGCTTGAAATCATTTGTGACCCGTAGCCTGGCAGTACTTCTAATGCTTTTCCTCTTGTGCAGCCGTCCTACAACCAGCCTCAGAAACAATAAACCCAGAGTGAAAACAGCCTGGTTGCCGTCTCCCTCTTGCATCTTGACAGCGATCTGTGGTTGGTTGCAGTATTTTAGAGCAGCCAAAGGACAAATCGAGATAATTAAGATAAAAAAAGAAAATATTTGAAGGAAGATGTTATTTCATCTACTTTTCCACACTACAATAGATGTGGCTGTTAATTTTCCACAGCTTCAGCCGTGGGCTTAGGAGCTGAAGTCTGCATGGACGAGGTAAAACAAAACTGATTTGCAAGGTCCTGACACACTCCTGGGTTTAGTTTTCAAAAGTGTAGCTGTGCTTAGTGTGTTCCTAGAAGTATTTATAGGGGTCTATCTCACCCCTATTTTTGTCCTGAATTGCTAGTGTTAACTCCAGTCTGAAGAGCTGGCTGTCCCACTAATAGGTCTGATTTGCAGTTCGTGGTCCGTGCCATTGGTTCCACACAACAGTGTCTTGGATGGAGAGAGGTGTAAAGAAATGCCCCGCAACCACACAACGCTGTCACAGCATCGCACACCACTCGGGAGGATTTTGCAGGAATAGTTTTTAAACTTAGTAAATCTGGATGGAACTTCTTCCCGGTGAAGGTGACAGAGCATTGGAAGGGGCTGCCCAGGGGGGTTGTGGAGTCTCCTTCTCTGGAGATGTTTAAAACCCACCTGGACATGTTCCCTGTGAGATCTAGGTGATGCTGCTGTGGCAGGGGGATTGGACTCGATGATCTTTTGAGGTCCCTTCCAATCCCTAATGTTCTGTGATTCTGTGAAAGCAAACCTGCATCTCAATACAAGAGAGATGTGGAGGTGCTGGAGCAGCTGCAGAGGAGGGTAATTAAGCTGGTGAAGGGCCTGGACAATAAATCTGATGAGGAAAGACTGAAAGAGCTGGAGGTCTTTAGTCTGAAGAAGAGGAGGCTGAGAGGAAACCTCATCACTCCCTACAACTACCTGAAAGGACCTTGTCAGGAGGTTGGTGCTGGTCTCTTCTCACAAGCAACTGGTGATAGAACAAGAGGGAAGGGGTTCAAGTTACAATAGGGGAAGTTTAGACTTGACACTAGGAAAAATGTTTTCACACAAAGGGTGGTCAGGCCCTGGAATGGGCTTCCCAGGGAGGTGGTTGTGTCTCTGTCCCTCGATGTGTTTAAAGATTGTTTGGACCAGGTGTTGAGGGCTGTGGTTTAGAGGTGAACATGTAAGGTGGGGGAGAAGATTGGACTTCATCCCAGGGGTCTTTTCCAACCAGAGTGACTCTGTGATCTCACAGCTCACTGAAAATAACATAGATAACTTAGCTCACTGAAAATAACATAGATAACTTAGATACCCTGCACAAAATAGCTCATCGTCTTTTCCCTAAAAGTAGCATTTGATCAATAATTTGCTGAATGATGTTTTTTCTCCAAAGCTTGTCAAATAGTTTCACGAATACACTTGCCATTGTTCTGCTGGCTGTGGTCAAGCAGCCCCTGTTTGTGGCAGCACAAACTGCTAGTGACGCAGGACAGGGAGCAATGGGACGGCGCGGCATCACTCGGGTAAGCCACCATCAAATTCGTTTCTCCTGCCCACCGTTTCGTGGCAGATGCCAATCTAATCTACCCAGCTGAACCCTCATGTCTCGCCCATAGCTTTGCATATGTGTGGCCTCACACTACAGGAACGATGAGAAATCCTTCGCTGGAGACAGCGCTGATGAGGTTCACCATGGTGAGCAACCTGTATGTTCACCTGTGGCACAACCTGTATTTCTGATGCAGATGCCTGGCCACAGGGTTCAACAGCAAAGAGTCTCCATCCACCAGTGGTCTCACCAGTGTTACCACAGCTCTGCTCCGCAGGCCTGTAGTCAACAGTCTCATCGCTTGGTTGGGACACTCAGCACTTGAATGTGCTGATTGCTCTTCTTAATTATTGGATCCATTAGTAGCTGTCGTAAAACCTTACAGGACTACTTACAACATTGCTGTTTCTTTCAACCCAAGACAGGTTGAAAGAAACAGGAAAGACCATTTTGGCTGTTACTGAGGAGGATAAACAGCAGTGGAAAGACGGAGAGGAACAGCCGAACCACAGAGCATCAGGAGCACCTCCACAGCCCGGTCGTGCACACACTTATTTCCGGGGTGTAGGAACAAAAAGGCTGCAGTTCTGGTTCTCTCATTTTTTTTTTTGACTGTAAACAGCTTCACCTCAGTTTTCATAGAAACATTAGGGATTGGAAGGGACCTCGAACGATCATCCAGTCCAATCCCCCTGCCACAGCATGTGTTTAGGTTCCACATCAATATGAGAAGGACCTTCTTCCCAGTGAGGGTGACAGAGCGCTGGAAGGGGCTGCCCAGGGGGGTTGTGGAGTCTCCTTCTCTGGAGACCTTTAAAACCTGCTTGGAGATGTTCCTGTGTGACTTGGTCTGGTGATCCTACTGTGTCAGGGGGATTTGACTAGATGATCTTTTGAGGTCCCTTCCAATCCCCAATGATTCTGTGATTCCATGTATCTGTAGGGTTTTAGTTTCAAAATGTGCCCTTCTCCTCCAAATGCTGATACTCAACAAATCATCTGCCTGTCCCAGTGACTCGGTGCTCCCCACTGTGACCCTTTCCACTGGACAGGTTTTCTCCTGTGGAAGCGACACCTGGCACTGCCTGCTCCGTGATGCTGGGGGCTGATCCTGCAGAAAGGAGAGAAGCCTTGGACCCTGACAAGGAGAGGGGAGGAATCCAGTGTCTTATTGGGCAACCCAGAGCCTCTCCTCCACAGCGTGCAGGTACGCAGAGACGCTCTGTGCTCGGGGGGCTACAGAACATTTATTATGCATGAAAATTCTTTGCTGAGGGAGCAGGAGAGGCCAAGACAGACGTTATTAATCCACTGAACATTGCTGTGCTGCAGCCAAGTCTGCAACAAACACAACAGCAAGGACCATTGTTTGGGATGAATTGCCTTGTAATCATTTGCACAAGCCGAGACTTGGCCACGGCGTGGCTGGTGAGTCTGCGAGGGACAGGCAAGGCAAACAGGGCCTCTTGAAATACGTGCCCGAGCCATCTCCTGCCCTCCTCACAGCCACAGCCGTCACAGAGCAAGGGCAGAACTCTGTCTCCCTGTCACTGCTCCAGAAAAATCCCCAAACACCCTGATAATTTCCCCTGAGGATGCTTCTGTGACGCTGGGAAGCGGGAACCATCAGGGTGGTGGTTTGCTGAGTTTTGCAGAGTGCAGGTTTATGTGGATTTAATGCAAGAAACCAAAGGATTAGACTTTATCCCATTTAGGAGAAAAGCTTAAAGGAAGAGTCAAAGGCACGAACGTTAAACTGTGGGAAGTGTAAAGCCAGCCAGGCAACCTGCAGAACAGGCACAGGCTCAGCAGCCTGAGCCCGCTTCAGCCAACAGCCTTTATCATAGAATCACTAGGGATTGGAAGGGACCTTGAAAGATCATCTAGTCCAATTCCCCCTGACACAGCAGGATCATCTAGACCAAGTCACACAGGAACACATCCAGGTGGGTTTTAAAAGTCCCCAGAGAAGGAGACTCCGCAACTTCCCTGGGCAGCCCGTTCCAGTGCTCTGTCACCCTCACCGTGCAGGTCTTTCTCATATTCATATGGAACCTCCTCTGTTCCAGCTGACACCCATTGCTCGCTGTCCTATCACCAGGTGACACTGAGCAGAGCCTGGCTCCATCCTCCAGACGTCCACACTTCACATATTTATAGACATTAATGAGGTCTCCCCTAGTCTCCTTTTCTCCAAGCTGGAGAGATCCAGCTCCCTCAGCCTTTCCTCATCAGGGAGGTGTTCCACCTCCTTCATCATCCTTGTTGCTCTACACTGGACTTCCTCCAGCAGCTCTATGTCCTTGAAGTAGCAGAATTTCTCTAGGGTACCTGGGGCTCCATGTCATAGAATCATTCAGGTTGGAAAAGATCCTTGGGATCCTGGAGTCCAACCTTCAGTCCTACTCTACAATTTCACCCCTTCGTGGCAGCTGTCTGCGAGCAAGTCAAGGGACATTTCTCTGACTGAGCTGGCAGCCTTCCCTTCTCCAAGGCAGGTAGGCTTAGCTTGGCACTTGGACTCACCACGGAGGTCCTGAGGTGTGTTTCTGAACCACAGCAAATGCTGCACCAATGCTAGATTGCCCTTGTTAAAAGTGCAGAGGTCCTGCAAAGCCCAGGACGCTCTCATTCTGTCATGGTCAGTAAAGGCCATTCTTCCAGCTCTCCCTGCAAACCCAAGTGCTGCTCCCTGCTCAGCAGCCTTTGTGGAGTGTTGTGCTCTCCAAATGGGAAGTTTGCAGTAAACACATCCAATGTGAGCCCCGGTGTCGAGCAGGGCTTTGGGGGTAAGCTGGAACGAGAAGGTTCCACATTAATATGAGAAGGAACTTCTTCCCAGTGAGGGTGACAGAGCACTGGAACAGGCTGCCCAGGGTGAGCTGTGGAATCTCCTTCTCTGGAGACATTTAAAACCCACCTGGACATGTTCACGTGTGACTGGATCAAAGGGATCCTGCTGTGGCAGGGGGATTGGACTAGATGATCTTTCAAGGTCCCTTCCAATCCCTAATGTGCTGTGATGCTGTGACTCACAGCTTGCCTGCAGCACGAAGAGTTTTACTTCTATCAAGACATAAGGGCGCCTCTCATCCCTCTCTCCTGTTTCGCATGCGCTCCCCTGACGGTAACGAGGTCCTCAAGACCGTCGTTGTGAGAGTCGGCTTTCATGTATCAAAGCATCCTCGGCGTTATGAGCACAGTCACGTAATTACCCTCAGAGACACTGACACCCATACATTAACACCCATAAATTATTGTGTGGATCTCCTTTATATCTTTATTTTCAGTTTCTGGAAGATTCATCGCTAGACTCTTAGTGCAGTAATTGCTTCAGAATATTGCCAACTGCCTCTGCCCAGGGTAGAACGTTGGGGAGACACAGCAGGGCTGGGAGTGTCTTCTAGAAGTTCAATGTCAGCTAAAGCCTAACTCTGCTCAGAATGTGAGGCAAGAATAGACTGCAACCTCTTTAATGTCACAAGGGATTGCTTAGAAAGATAGAAGTTTTAAAATGGGAATGGAGATCCTGTGTGACTGGATCTAGGTGATCCTGCTGTGGCAGGGGGATTGGACTGGATGACCATTTGAGGTCCCTTCCAATCCCTAATGTTCTGTGATTCTGTGATTAATAGAAATTCATGGGATGTCTGCAGGACTACCCGTTTGTAGCAGGGAATAAAGTCCTCACAGGACAAGGGATGGAGCCCAGACTGACGTTTCAAGGTGGGATGTTAGTGTTCTCTGGATCTCCAAGGCTCTGCATAGTCTCCTCCAATCCCTAATGATTCTATGATTCTAGCTTAGCCGTACCTCACACTTTTCAGTTTGATTGGAGATGCCAGATTAAAGAGCTAATCTGCTGGATTTTCTCAGAATCCTTAAGAATTTGGCACGAACGCTGTAGAAGAAGCTGCTCATTGATCATAGAATCATTAGGGATCAGAAGGGCATCAAAAGATCATCTAGTCCAATCCCCCTGACACAGCAGGACCACCTAGATCAAGTCACACAGGAACATATCCAGGTGAGTTTTAAGCATCTCCAGAGAAGGAGATTCCACAACCCCCCTGGGCAGCCCCTTCCAGTGCTCTCTCACCATGAAGAAGTTCATTCTGATATTGATGTGGAACCTCCCGTGTTCCATCTCACACCCATTGCCCCTTGTCCTATCACCAGATGCCACCAAGCAGAGCCTGGCTCCATCCTCCTGACACCCACCTTCACATATTTATAGACATTCATGAGGTCACCCCTCAGTCTCCTCTTCTCCAAGCTAAAGACACTCAGCTCCCTCAGCCTTTCCTCATCAGGGAGAGGTTCCACTTCCTTCGTCATCCTCATTGCTCTATGCTGGAAACCCTCCAGCAGCTCCATGTCCTTCTTGAACTGAGGGGCCCAGAACTGGACACAACACTCCAGATGTGGTCTCACTAGTGCAGAGTAGAGGGCGAGAAGAACTTCTCTCAATCTGCTAACCACCCCCATTCCGATCCACCCCAGGATGCTGTTGGCCCTCTTGGCCACAAGAGCACTTGGAAATAAGCTGTAGCATTTCCAGTTTGTGGCCTCAGACAGTAGCCAGGTCATAGTATAATTTTTTTTAAAGCAGGCTTTTGGTGATTTCTCACCAGTTTCTCCCAGTATTAAGAGTCTGCTGTTCTGTGTGTATTTAATGTGTTCATTTTACTCAAATACAAACATCACAACTTGAAAGGTATGACTTGATTTTACATACAGCCGTGTTACACTTGGACTCAAGTGATTTTAGTAAATCCTCTTGATTTTACTGTTTTCAGGTGTTGTTTGGCATTTCTAGATAAGGTGTCTGATGACTTTTGGGTGTGAGCTGGAACACAGGAGGTTCCACATCAATATGAGAAGGAACTTCTTCCCAGTGAGGGTGACAGAGCACTGGAAAGGGCTGCCCAGGGGGGTTGTGGAGTCTCCTTCTCTGGAGATGTTTAAAACCCACCCAGACATGTTCCTGTGCGACTTGGTCTACGTGATCCTGCTCTTGGACTATGTGACCTTTCGAGGTCCCTTCCAACCCCTAATGTTCTGATTCTTTGTGCTTCTGTTCCTGTGTGACTTGGTCTAGGTGGTCCTGCTGTGGTGGGGGCATTGAACTAGATGATCTTTCGAGGTCCTTTCCAATCCCTAATGATTCTAATGATTCTAATAATGATTCTAATGATTCCCCTACAGGAGGAATAAAAGGAACATTCTTCCTCTCCGTTGCTCACTTTGCGGCTTGGGAACTGCAAACTGAAAGTCAAATGCTGAAACCCCTAGAGGAGCAGAGGGCAGCGTTTAATGTTGCCGGCTAGAACGCTGCCAGTGGCTACGAGAGGTTCATGCTTGTACTAGCATTGCCCAAGCTGTTAATCATGGACATTTTGCATGCAAATGAGCTGCACAGTCGTGCATCATAACACAGGAACCCAAAAATCTGTCTTCACATGTATTAATGGCCACAAATCAGCGTGTCGTTCTACAGCAGGTTGGGCTTTCCCCATTACACACCAAAAGCTGCCAAAAGCTGTGTCATCCAGGGTTTTCTCTTTGCTCCTTAATCCTGGCTCTTTGAGGTGTGACTGCATTTAGCTCCAAGGCCTTCTTGTGTTCTGGCTTTTTGCAGGTGGTCTTTGTTGGGCTAAGATTCCACCAGCCAAAAAAGCAGCATTTCTCTGAGACCTCATGAATGTCTATAAATATGTGAAGGGTGGGTGTCAGGAGGATGGAGCCAGGCTCTGCTCAGTGTCACCTGGTGATAGGACAAGGGGCAATGGGTGTAAACTGGAACAGAGGAGGTTCCACATCAATATGAGAAGGAACTTCTTCCCAGTGAGAGTGACAGAGCACTTGAAGGGGCTGCCCAGGTGGATTGTGGAGTCTCCTTCTCTGGAGGTGTTTAAAACCCTCCTGGATGTGTTCCTGTGTGACTTGATCTAGGTGGTCCTGCTGTGTCAGGGAGCTTGGACTAGATGAACTTTCGAGGTCCCTTCCAATCTCTAATGATTCTACAATTCTATGATTGTATGTTCAGCACCACTGCCCACCGCTGCATGTGAGGATTAAAAACGCCCTGCTCCGTCCACACTTGAGGAAGTATTTCCTTCCCCTCTCTGAAAGCTGCTGTCTTTAACCTACTGACCTCATAAATCCTGGGCATTGTGCAAAGGAAATCTGCATCATTTCCACTCTTGCTTTCTAACTACTCCAAGTATTTCTTTCATGAATGTCAAGGTGAGAATGAGAGGACCTGATGACTTTGCATGGGGCGCTGTGTAAAGAAAGGCTCTGGAAGAAATGCTGCAGAGCAAACAGAGACAACTGACAGCCTTGTGGTCCCAGCTGCCTGCCAACTTGCCCTCCCACATGTGTGAAGAACCAGAGAAATGTGAGCTCAGAGAGCTTGCAGAAGAGGTGGAGAACCACAGAATAACAGAACGTTAGGGATTGGAAGGGACCTCAGAAGATCATCCAGTCCAACCCCCCGCCACAGCAGGATCACCTAGACCAAGTTGCACAGGAACACATCCAGGTGGGTTTTAAATGTCTCCAGAGAAGGAGACTCCACAACTCCCCTGGAGAGAGGACGAGGTAACAGAAGGTAGGCAAAAGAGGAAAAGCAGTGGGAATGCAGAAGGAGCACCGGGATGGGTGACACCAGAGAGATCAGAGACCTTAAGCTGAGGGACAGAGAATCTCTAGTGTGCAGAAATCCAGGAGAGATGTTCTTGTGAGACTTGGTCTAGGTGGTCCTGCTGTGGCAGGGGGATTGGACTAGATGATCTTTCGAGGACCGTTCCAATCCCTAAGGATTCTATGTTTTATTTCCTGTGACAATTACTTAACATCTATTCACTTTGCAGATGTAATCTGCACAGGCTGTGCCACAGAGCAATAAAAATGAAAGGTATAAACTGAAGTGACTTGGCCAGGCATTAAACAATTCCAAACACACCAACACCCTGGGAGAAAGCCACTACTGTCTGTCACCAAACTTACAAGGGGTGGGGTGAAGCAAAGCTGAAAGGACTAAATGTATGGCAGTAGGAGGGAGAAATTCATAAGCTAAACTGAGCTACACACATACCTGAACAACATGCAAAATGTTTACTCTAAAGGAAGGAAGTGACTACTAAGGTTTAACCTCGATGCAAATACACGGTGTAAACAAGAGATGCAAGATGTGTGCAAGAGATAACTGCAGGTCCTTTCATTACTGACTGTAAGACCAAAAAGCCAGCTTCACTTATTCTTGCCGCGTTGAGAGAACCGCAGGCAAGTCACTAAATCCAAAAGAACGTAACCAGAACGTAAACCGTGAGAAGCGCATGTGCCTTTGACACTTTGCTCTTGGGGTGGTGGCTACAGAGACATCTACAACATGCAGCTGTTTATCCTCAGGTAACAGACCAAGCTCAGTTCAAAAACCTTCCCCACCTCTGCATTTCCTGCAGTTCATCCCTGATCCTGCTTTGCTCTCCAGCACTAAACAAACCCCCACCAGTCTCACAGAGGTGGTTCTCACTGCGCGGAGTCAAAGCCAGCAGGCGTTCCTACTTACCGTCACTTGGCTCATGGTGGCCTGCTCTTTCGTCACCGCCTGGTCTGGGATCCCACAGAGAAGTGATGGCAGTGGGGAGGCTGCAGCTCTATAAAAAGTGCCGTCCTAATATCAGAGGAGGAGCTAAGCATAAGGGGGTGGCTTCACAAGTGTAAATATTTCATAATTTATTTAGTAACAAGGCTTTTCTGTCTTCCCCTGGGCAAAAACTTTAATGAAGGAAGAGGTCTACTGAAACAACAGCAAACAGAGAGACAAGGGCACATCCCAGTCCAGATTTGCCTGCAGCTCCGGTGGGAACAGGACTTCAAAGACACGGGAATCACCCGTGAAATCAGAAGGATAAGATGCAAACCTTTCATGAGCTACGGCAGACACCCTGTTTAGAGGATGGTTGTGTAGCCCCAGTGTGGAACATGTCCCCCCACAGAAGTTCCACATCCCTGGCTCATCCCTGGCGCCACCAGGGTGGCTGTTGGGACAGATATCAGAGAAGCCACAAGCATGGGCAGTTTTGTTTGACAGAGGAGCCTCTCAGTTGCAGGACCTGGGCAGAGAAGAACCTCCTCTTGGGGAACACTCTTGCTGTTCATGGCTTTACTGTCAGGGCCCAAATTCAGGAGAAGAGCTATCCATCCCCCACCTTTACAGGTAAGTGTTTTACACCTCAACAATTTCAGATCCTCTTTCCAGCCTGTCTCTGGCAGAATGAAGCCTGAAGGTTGTATCTCCTCAGTTCTACCTTGTGCTGCCAGCACTGAGGAAAACGAGCAGTGTTTACGGAAAGAACCTCCGCTAGGGAGATCCAAGATCTGTCCCTGGAGGACTCAGCACACATCCTGAGGGGACTCTGTCCGCTGTGGGTAAGCCAAGGTGAGGGAACTGACTTGCAAGCATCTCTGCAGGTCTTGTTTTGTTACTGGCACCATGCAGAAGAGTAGAAATCAAAAGAACAGTGGCACCATCCTTCTGCTAGCAGCAGAATGTGTTTCTCTCTCTTCCCTTTGGATGCTTCCTCACACTTCTTCCATTCCCAGGATTGTGTAATAAGAAAGAGCATCAAGTCACTGTGTGATAATGTATGTAAGGTGCAACTGGGAGAGGTTGTTACACTGATGATGGACGAGTTCATCTGCACCACACACAGCTCCTCATAGCTCTGTTTTAGCTATTTAAGAAAAAGACCCACCTCTGCCCTTCGTTATTGGTCACCAAATGAATTCTGACAACATACAGTTGTTAAAGGTTGGAAGAGACCTCCAAGATCATCAAGTCCAACCACCAATCCAGTGCCACCACACCCACTAAACTGTTTCCAAGCACAAGCATTCTGAACACCTCCAGGGATGGTGACTCCATCACTTCCCTGGACAGCCTGTTCCAGTGCCCAACCACCCTTTCTATGAAGAAATTTTTCCTAATGTCCAATCTAAACCTTCCCTGGCACAACCTGAGGCCGTTTCCTCTTGTCCTGTCACCACCAGCACCAAGTACAGGGGACGATCACTTCTCTAGCCCTGCTGGTCATACTATTTCTGACACAGGCCAGGATGCTGTTGGCCTTCTTGGCCACCTGGGCACACTGCTGACTCGTGTTCAGTCAGCTGCCAATCAGCACCCCCAGGTCCTCAGAGCCTTTGGAATAAACCAAATTCTAACCAGTGGTAGGTGTTTCAAGAGGACTTTAAGAAACCCACAAATAAGCCTGCTAAAGACAGCTCACACACATGTTCCATACATCAAATTTCTTAGGCAAACCTATGCCTCTGCTGAGAAACTACAAGGGGGTTTCCAAACGTGGGCTTTTGGCAAGTGAGACACATCTTGTATGTCAGAATGTACAGCTGGGGTTTGATGTTGCTTCGTTTTTTTGATAGAGGGATCATTAGGGAAACGGGAGAGGTGCCTAGGGACTGGAAAATAGCAAATGTTGCCCCAATCTTTAAAAAGGGAAAGAAGGAAGACCCAGGTAACTATAGACCGGTCAGCCTCACCTCCATCCCAGGAAAGGTGATGGAACAGTTTGTACTGGAGGCTGTTTCCGGGCACATCAGGGACAGGAGGGTCATTAGGGACAGTCAGCATGGCTTCACAAAGGGAAAGTCATGCTTGACCAACCTTATAGCCTTTTATGAGGGTGTAACCAGGTGGATGGATGAGGGCAGAGCCGTGGATGTCATCTATCTTGACTTAAGAAAGGCATTTGACACGGTCTCTCACAGCATCCTTGCAGACAAACTGAGGCAGTGTGGCCTAGATTTTCGGGTAGTGAGGTGGATTGTAAACTGGCTACAGGGTAGAAGTCAGAGAGTGGTGGTCAATGGGACAGAGTCTAGTTGGAGGCCTGTATCTAGTGGAGTGCCCCAGGGATCGGTGCTGGGACCGGTCCTGTTCAATCTATTCATTGATGACTTGGATGAGGGATTGGCATGCACTGTCAGCAAGTTTGCTGATGACACAAAGCTGGGTGGTGTCGCCGACACCCCCGCAGACTGTGCTGCCATTCAGCGAGATCTGGACAGGCTGGAGAACTGGGCAGAGAAAAATCTAATGAGCTATAACAAGAGTAAGTGCAGAGTCTTGCATCTGGGCAAGAACAACCCCAGGTACCAGTATAGGCTGGGGACTGACCTGTTGGAGTGTAGTGTAGGGGAAAGGGACTTGGGGGTCCTGGTGGACAACAAGATGACTATGAGCCAGCAATGTGCTCTTGTGGCCAAGAGGGCCAACAGCATCCTGGGGTGGATTAGAAGAGGGGTGGTTAGCAGATCAAGAGAGGTTCTTCTCCCCCTCTACTCTGCCCTGGTGAGACCACACCTGGAGTATTGTGTCCAGTTCTGGGCTCCTCAGTACAAGAGGGATGTGGAGCTGCTGGAGAGAGTTCAGCGTAGGGCAACAAAGATGATAAGAGAGGTGGAACACCTCCCTTATGAGGAGAGGTTGAGGGAGCTGGGTCTCTTTAGCTTGGAGAAGAGGAGACTGAGGGGTGACCTCATTAATGTCTACAAATATTTGAGGGGTGGGTGTCAGGAGGATGGCACTGGGCTGTTCTCGGTGTCATGTAGTGATAGGACAAGGGGCAATGGTTGTAAGCTGGAACATAGGAGGTTCCACATCAACCTGAGAAGGAACTTCTTCACGGTGAGGGTGACGGAGCACTGGAACAGGCTGCCCAGGGGGGTTGTGGAGTCTCCTTCTCTGGAGATGTTCAAGACCCGACTGGACAGGTTCCTGTGTGACTTGGTTTAGGTGATCCTGCTGTTGCAGGCGGATTGGACTAGATGATCTTTCGAGGTCCCTTCCGATCCGTAATGATTCTATGATTCTATGATTCTATTGCTTAGGATCTACAGGAGCAGAGAACTTACAGGGTCAATGTTCTTTGCAGTAAAGTAGTTATGTCTTTGATGCCAAATTACTTTCTTTTCCAGTGCCCTCAATTTTAGCAACCTGTGTGTGTACTGGCTGCCTAAGAAATTTGGAACAGTCTCTTTCTCTGGAGACGTTTAAAACCCACCTGGACATGTTCCTGTGTGACGTGGCCCAGGTGATCCTGCTGTGGCAGAGGGATTTGACTAGATGATCTTTTGAGGGCCCTTCCAATCCCTAATGTTCTGTGATTCGGTGATCCTGTGATGTGCTTTGGCTGCTTGGAAAAGTCATAGAAGCATTAGGGATTGGAAGGGACCTTGAAAGATCATCTAGTCCAATCCCCCTGCCATGTGTGGTTGTGGGTTTAGCTTGGTAGTCCAACTAAAATGACTCCCAGCTAGACAGATAGTGCCCTAAGGGGGGGGGGGGGGNTTGAATATAAAAACCTAATCTTTATTTTGTGGTCCTCATTGTCTCTGGCTACCTGTGCCCTGTGCTTTGTGGGACCATTGGACACTCTTCAATGTGATGCTATTGGTCAAGGTGGTCCTGCTCTGGCAGGGGAACTGGACTAGGCAATCTCTCGAGGTCCCTTCCAACCTCTAATGTTCTGTGATTCCATGAGCTCAAGCAACGGGTTTAGATTAGTTAAACCAGTGTGCTAAAGGCAGAGTGAAACTGAGCAGTGTTGTGGCCCTCACCACATACACCCAGAGTACAGTACCTTGCCGAAGCAAGGGACATCTCAAGGGCATACAACATTTGAAGTGTGCACAGTAGTTTAAACCTGTTTAGTGCAAATTGTGGCAATAAAATCAACTGAGTCAAGAAACCAAAAGAGCTAAACCGTGGACAAACTTGTGGACACGCTGCACAAATGTGACGTGTGTTGGTGCAGAGTATTCAGGGTAAAAGAGACGAGTTTCTTCTGGCAGGGGGCTTGGACTAGACAACACTCCCAGGTCCCTTCCAATCCCTAATGTTCTGTGATCCTGTGAAACCTGGGTGTGGCTACTACAGTGCACCACAGAGACTGAAAAAAAGAGGAAAAAAATGCTGCTGATGCTCTTGTTCCTCCTGTGTTTGAAGTAATAATTATAGCCTGGTGTCAAGTTTGAATGATAACTATTACTTTCTTCACACAGATTTTCTAAGCTTGAGAGACCAGTTTTGAAAGGCTCTCTAGCAAAGCTATTATGTGGCCAGGATTGCTCCATCAAGAAGAAGCTGTTCGAGGATAATCAGAAGTACCGAGGGTGAGCCCTGGTTCACTCAGGATTTGGCTTCAAAAATGAAAGTCTGGTTTTCTGACAGTAATCTCTCATAATCACAGCTGGAAAAGAAGCAAATGACAACGTCTCAGTGGCCTTTGAATGGGACCTCGTCTGCCCAAAGGCACAAGCCCTTGCAATATTCCACATGTAGGAGCCTTTCACCAATACCGGCAATGAGAACTCTTGGGTTTGTTCTTAAAGAAATAAGCCCCAGGCCGCTGCTTTTGTTACTGAGACAGTTGTGTATCTGTTAGTGATAGTTTTGTATCTGTTACCGAGACAGTTTTGTATCTGCTCCTGATACAGTTGTGTATCTGTTCCTGATACAGTTTGGCATCTGTTGCTGATACAGTTCTGCATCTGTTACTGCTTTGGATACTCCCAGAAGGAGGCTGTCACTGCAGATGCCAAAACTCTGCCAGACGATTGTCCTTCTCTGCAGCTCACCATTTCCTTGCACTGCATGTGGCAGGTGCTTCAGCTTCCCTTGCCATCACCCCGGCTCTTTTTGGTTCATGGGGGGTTTTTTTCCCTTCTTTAGGCTTATTAAAATACAACTCTTGGACTAAAAAGAAAGCACTTTTACCAGGGTAGACACTCGGATTCCTTTTACTCTGCACCCCTCCAGAACCGTGTCCCAGATGGCTTCATGCTGAGAAGCATCTGGTAAGGATTCATGTGTGTATGAACATACCACATATAAAGAGAAGGTTACAACTGAAGGGCTCTCCTACTGTGAAATAAAGTGTTTAAAAGTGGGGAAATGTAGAGCTACACTGCCCTGTGGAACTTTGGTTTAGCTTACATGTGACTGTCCTTCACAACTGGACTATCTTCTGTTTCACACACAAAATCTACAGCTTTCTCAGACAGTGAATATGGGGGTTGTTGGATTTTAGTCCTTTTTATTAACTGTAGAGTCTTCTTGCATCATCTAGTGATAGGACAAGAGGCAGTGGGTGTCAGCTGGAACATAGGAGGTTCCATATAAATATCAGAAGGAACTTCTTCACAGTGGGGGTGATGGAGCACTGGAACAGGCTGCCCAGGGTAGTTGTGGAGTCTCCTTCTCTGGAGATATTTAAGACCTGCCTGGACATATTCCTGTGTGACTCGGTCTAGGTGATCTTGCTGTGGCAGGGGGATTGGACTGGATGATCTTTCAAGGTCCCTTCCAATCCCTAATGATTCTGTGATCCTTCATTGCTCATTAGCCAGCTCCATCCTAGAACCTGATAATGTCATGGGAGTGCTGTGTGTTTAGCTGTCTGAAGTATCATGGCTCTCACGTTTGGCCCTGGGTACGCAGTGGTGGTGTGACTACAAAGTACACCTAGGGATGGAGGGATAAAGTGTGTTTACTACAACTCCAACCATTAATTTTGTTCCAGTACGTGACAGCATCCGTCTTGGGAGCATGGGTTAGTGGGCACGGTGGTGCTGGGTAGACAGGTGGACTTGATGATCTTGGTGGTCTCTTCCAACTTTAATGATTCTATATTCTGCTCCTAAAGTCTTTCCTGAATTTATTGTTGGGGGCAAGATTATCCTGGATTATAGTTTGGTTTCTGCCACACAGTCCTCTGCCAGCACCACCTGTATGTGATGCCTTTTCCAGATCACAGCAAGTGACTGCTTTGAGAAGATACTGGGCTATCCAGAAGCATTTAAGTTTTAGGCAGTAACTACTAACAATTCTTAGAAATGTAAGAAGTATTTCAAGGGGTCTTGGTTTTGCTGTGACAGCATAATGGGCTGACTGTGGTCTGCAGGCTGTTAGCAGTTCAGAGACAGCTGGGGCAGCTGCCCCGAGCTGGCTACAGGTGTGTGGCCAGAAACCTTCTGCTCAGTATAAAGGAGGAAGCTTGCTGAGGAGGGGGTGCTTTCCTGCCTGGGCTCCTGCTGATCCTGCTCCAGAGGACCAGAGCACATCTGCTTTGTATACTTTTTCTTGGTATTGGTTTGGTTGTTTTGTTGAATCTATTTTCATTTCAATCTCTGGGTCTCCTTTCTTTTTCCCAGTTCCACCTTGTTGGCTGGGGAGGGGTTATCAAGCGATAGCTATAGTTCAGCCCTGAATATGGGTTGTATCCTGAGTATTGTGTCCAGTTTTGAGCACCTCAATGTAAGAGAGATGTGGAGGTGCAGAGCAGGTGCAGAGGAGGGCAACTGAGCTGGTGAAGGGACTGGAAAACAAATCTTATGACGAAAGACTGAAAGAGCTGGGGCTCTTTGGTTTGAAGGAGAGGAGGCTGAGAGGAGACCTCATAGCTCCCTAAAACTACCTGAAAGGATGTTGTGGAGAGGTAGGTGCTGGTCTCACAAGCAATTAGTGACAGAACAAGAGGGAATGGGCTCAAGCTACAAGAGGGTAGGTTTAGACTTGACATTAGGAGAAGTTTTCATAGAAAGAGTGTCCAGGCACAGGAATGGACTTCCCAGGGTGGTGGTTGAGTTGCCATCCCTGGATGTGTTTAAAGATATTTTGGATGAGATGAGGGATCTGGTTTAGGGGTGAACTTGTAAGGTAGGGTAGGTGGTTGGACTTGATGATCCCAGGGGTCTTTTCCAACCAGCGTGATTCTGTGAAAAGGCAAAGTGGTTTAGGAAACTAACAAGAGGTTAACAGGCACCAAACTTGGGGATGAAAAAGAGACTGAAGAGGGTTATCAGCTGTAGTATGGTCCTTGAAGTTAGGAAAATGGGAATGACTTAGGAATGCCAAAACCTTGGATACCAGCCTCAGCCTGGATAAAAGTCTTTAAAGTGACACATGTAGTTGTTAAACCCAACATATATCTGGAATGAAATGCTTAGAAGTTTCAAAAGAGACCTGGGAAGACACTACAGTCATCTAAGCAGTGTGTTCCCCTTAAGCTTTAAAGAAGTTCAACTGACCTTTGGCTTGACAAGCAACTTGTGTGCAGGGTCTAGCGCAGTCATCGCTCCATCTCTTGGCAGCTCTGTGGCTGGCACTGTATCAGGGACATCAACCCTGCGTGTTGTGTAACACAGTAATGATGCAACCCTCAAGGATGAAGGCGGAGGTGCTGGTGAGGATGACAATGCCCCACCACCGACCTACAGTAAGAAATAATTAAGATTACGTGAGGCTGCAATGAAACATGAAAGATTAAACACCCTGTTTATTAACAATCTCAGAACCAATTCAACTGGATTTTTATAAACTATCTCATTAACAGATTAGAAAGCCTGGAGTGACCTGTGTGATCTTCTAGTCTGACTTCCTGTATAATGGAGAGTGGATTTCTCTGAGCTAGTTCCTGCCTGAAGTGGATGGTATCATTTTTAAAGGGAAAACATCTCCTCTTGGTGTAAGTATCAACAGTAAATTTATCTCCATCTTCAGTAACCCTCTCAATGTTTCATGATGTGCAACTATCAATCAGGATTGTGGGTCTTGGATCTTTGACTGCTAGAGCTAAGCCATGTGTTTTTAAAATGGATATTTACTACCCAGAAATGTGTATCAAGGGCTCCTGTTAACTTTCTCCAGCATCCTGGGGTGGATTAGAAGAGGGGTGGTTAGCAGATCAAGAGAGGTTCTTCTCCCCCTCTACTCTGCCCTGGTGAGACCACACCTGGAGTATTGTGTCCAGTTCTGGGCTCCTCAGTACAAGAGGGATGTGGAGCTGCTGGAGAGAGTTCAGCGTAGGGCAACAAAGATGATAAGAGAGGTGGAACACCTCCCTTATGAGGAGAGGTTGAGGGAGCTGGGTCTCTTTAGCTTGGATAAGAGGAGACTGAGGGGCGACCTCATTAATGTCTACAAATATTTGAGGGGTGGGTGTCAGGAGGATGGCACTGGGCTGTTCTCGGTGTCATGTAGTGATAGGACAAGGGGCAATGGTTGTAAGCTGGAACATAGGAGGTTCCGCATCAACCTGAGAAGGAACTTCTTCACAGTGAGGGTGACGGAGCACTGGAACAGGCTGCCCAGGGGGGTTGTGGAGTCTCCTTCTCTGGAGATGTTCAAGACCCGACTGGACAGGTTCCTGTGTGACTTGGTTTAGGTGATCCTGCTGTTGCAGGCGGATTGGACTAGATGATCTTTCGAGGTCCCTTCCGATCCGTAATGATTCTATGATTCTATGATTCTATGATTCTCTTTGATAAGCTGGATAGGTGGAACAACTTGAGCCCCAGATTAAGACAGTATCATAATGCTCTAATCCTGCCTCAGGTCTGTGCTTTGAAATCTCTCTTATTTTTCATCACCGCTCCTGAATTTACAACACAAACCTCATGTACAACATTCCAATTTGCCTTGCATCAGCGACACACACAGAGGAAGTATAACCCTCACTGTTCTTTCTCAATATTTACTTGCTTTGGCAATCAGGAATTAGATTCCCAGTTGTAGCCACCATGCCAGAGAAGCAGTAATTATGGTCTGTTAGCATCCAACCCCTTGTCAGTGACTCTGCTTCCTAGGAGACTAGACTCTGAGACTTGCTGGGCACTTGTTCTTCATTTTAGAATACACATTATGCTTATTTATCTGAACAAGGCAAAAATTCTCTCACACTAATTTTGTAGAAGAATAAGGCATAAAGAGACTTGCCAGTGGTTGCCGATAAGTATTTCTGAAGAAGGAAACTGGGGACAGGTTTCCTCAATCCCATACCGGTACTAGTACTGCACACTAACTTCTAAAGTTGAATCCACAGAACATTAGGATTGGAAAGGACCTCAAAAGATCATCTAGTCCATTCCCCCTGCCACAGCAGGATCACCTAGATCCAGGAAAATGTCCAGGTGGGTTTTAAACATCTCCAGAAAAGCAGACTCCACAATTGCAGAGACCATGACCAGATGCACTGGCATCTGTCCTAGTGACAGGACGAGGAGCGATGGTTGTAAGCTGGAACAGAGGAGGTTCCACATCAATATGAGAAGGAACTTCTTCACCGTGAGGGTGTCAGAGCACTGGAACCAGGGTGGTTGTGGAGTCTCCTTCACTGGAGATGTTTAAGACCCCCCTGGATGTGTTCCTATATGACTTGGTCTAGGTGATCCTGCTGTGGCAGAGGGATTGGACTAGATGATCTTTCGAGGTCCCTTCCAATCCCTAATCCTATGAGTTAATGATTCTGTCTCCTGCTCTAGGGGACAGAGAGCATCAGTGCCGGGTAGAGCACCAAACTTGCTGCGCCACGCAGACCAGGTAATAAAAGGTCCAACTTAAGACCAGACTTCATGAAGTTTGAATTCTTTGTTGCTACACCTTGTGCACCAGGCAGGGTTGGCTCTGACAAGCTTCTTCTGTAAAAGAGGCTGAAATCTAGGCCAGAGCCAGGGGTAGTTCTTGGGAAGCTCTGGATTTCCTGGAGGGCAAGGTGTGGCTCAGTGTGTGGGAGGTAAACGCCAGTGATTCTCTGTTACTGGTAATTAGGTGCAGCTTGAGCTTCATTAGTAAGAGCTACATGTGCATGCTGGAACCAAGAGTTTACCTGACACCGGGATTATTATACGTTGCCGGCTGAACATCTTCCAGCGTTCGTTACCTTTACGGTTTTGTGATGAGCATTTATAAATGTCCAAAAGCTTGTTCATCTTTTATCAATGTGCTACACAAACATTCAGCCACTGAGGGCTTATCATGGAAAAGAGAAGGAAAAGTTCTGGTCAATGTTCACATTATCCCACCAAGGTAATACTTTCTGAAGTATTTCTGAAGTACTGAAGCCATTCTATCATTGCTACCAAATACAGAAACATGCTTTCTGGAAAGTTATTGTTGAGTTATAAAAGCTGCCAGTTAAATAACTCAAGAAACCATTGATTTCAGTCTTAAATGATGTCTGCTTAACTTCTGGTGATGCTAGAACAGTTCCTCTGGGGAAAAAAACCACCTTCTTGATTTAATGATTTCAGATGGCAAGGAATGCTTCACAGACCTGTCTACCTGATTTTTTCCAAGACTTATTTAGTCCAAAGGGGAGTGATTTTTGGTTTGGTTTAGTTTAGTGTTTGTTAATCAAAAAATGTCTCTGGCTCAACTTTCAAGCGCTACATCTTTTAAAAGATTTGTCCTCCAAATGGATGTTTTATACAAACACAATTATTCTCCTCCTTTAATTCCAGGTGAGTTAGCTTTTAGGTGATTCACTGATGGGTTAAAGCGATTCAGCTCTGTTAGACAAATATTTCTAGATCCCAGACCAACCACACAGTTCTGTTTAACCAGTTTCTGCTTTTATCTCGGTATCAGACCACCACCAAAATCTCTATTGGTACAGTACGCTCCCCGCAAGGATCCACCAGGGCAGCATTCCTGCCTCCTCTGAACTGCTTTTCTGTATCACTATTTTCATAGTTCAGCCCTCCATCAGATAGATCACCTAAATTTTTCTTTCCTGGAAATACTAGCCTCTGCTTCACTATATCAAAACTTGCATTGTTCACAGAATCACAGAACATCAGGGATTGGAAGGGACCTTGAGAGATCATCTAGTCCAATCCCCCTGCCACAGCAGGATCACCTAGACCAAGTCACACAGGAACATATGCAGGCAGGTTTTAAATACCTCCAGAGAAGGAGACTCCACAACCTCCCTGGGCAGCCTGTTCCAGTGCTGTTTTGAGCACAAAGCTCCCAAGGTATAATCACATATTCAGATGGGTTTAAACGTCTCCAGAGAAGGAGACTCCACAACTCCCCTGGGCAGCTCGTTTCAGTGCCCCATCACCCTCACTGTGAAGAATTTTCTTCTCATGTTGATGTGGAACCTCCTCTGTTCCAGCTCACACCCTTTGCTCACTAGGTGACATTGAGAAGAGCCTGGCTCCATCCTCCTGACACCCACCCTTCACTTATTTATAGACAATAATGAGGTCGCCCCTCAGTCTCCTCCAAACTAAAGACACCCAGCTCCATTAGCTCTTCTTACCAAGGCTTTGGGCAATGCTGTGGTATAAATCTTTACCATGTGTTACTTCACAATTTACTTTTTAATGCAAATATTATTGTACAAATTTGTAGAAAAGCTAAGACATATTACTAGCCATTTATAAATAATTCTGACTTATCCAGAGCACTGGAACAGGTTGCCCAGCAGGGTTGTGGAGTCTTCTTCTCTGGAGACATTTAAAACCTACCTGGATATGTACCTGTGAGACTTGGTCTAGGTGATCCTGCTGTGGCAGGGGGTTGGACTGGATGATCTCTCAAGGTCCCTTCCAATCCCTAATGGTCTGTGATACTTTGCTTGTGTGTTGACAGCCTGTGACGATATCACAGAGTGAAGAGTGGGCTGCAAAGGAAACAACAGTGTCACTCGAGGTATGTCATTCTGTCACCTTATTTCTACAGCAACATCTAGAAATCATGTTGTAATGCTTTTAAAAAAGGGGGAGATTCTCAGACAGCTGTTGGCAACCTACACAGAGGAAAAGAAGCAAAATTATATACCACATAGTTCCAAGTTCCATATACTTCAGATAAATTATTCCACAACAGCATAAATAAGCCTGACTGTAAAACAGCTGGAAGCTGATAAATAAATTGAAAACACAACGCAGCATATTCTGAACATTATCTGGTTAGCAATGAGTCACATTTTAATGCTGGAGCCAACTCTTCCTTCTTCAGTACGTGAAGGAATGTTTCAGAGTAGCCCAAGCCCTGTGTAATTGCCACCAGAAGAAAGATACAAGCATTACTTCCTCCAAATTGAACCACACACCCCAAGAAACACAAGTTTTTCTGCATACTTGGTCTAGTGATCCTGCTGTAGCAGGGGGATTGGACTAGATGATCTTTTGAGGTCCCTTCCAATCCCTAATGATTCTATGATACCCACAAAGCTGCTGCCATTGACTGGCTTCCCTTTTACATGACAAGCCTGCAGAGTAGGACAGTGATCTCCAGAAGCAGCAGAATTAATTCAGCAAAACACCAGGCTGGACACAGTAGATGCTCCTTCAGTACTCTGTGGGGAGTAGCTGTTGGATAAACTTCTCAAAGGCAAAATGTTTCAAATGACAAACTTCCTGTTTATGGATCTATATTTGGGGAAGCTCTGTGCACGAGGCACTTGAAGCTCCATCAGGCTGCTCTATCTTACGTGCAATTAATGCATTATCTAGTAGTTTTAATCTGCTAACTGAAGTGCTGACAAGCTTGCAGTAACACCCAGTATTCACCAGACTCACCTGCCCGGATTACGATAATGCCTAGCTGTGCCGTCTTGATAGGTCCCATGGGAAGGAATTATCACCATGTGGGTTATAACTAGATGTTTAAGACCGTGTTAACATCAACACGTAGGGCAGCTGTAATTTTTGTAAACTCTAATGAGCTTTAAATTGGACATTCATGCGCAGCAGATTATGGAAGCTCCATACTTTTAAAATAAGACATTTACAAGGGGTTTTTTTCAAGCATACAACATAAACCGCTTTCTTTTATAAATGCTTTCCTTACGTGCTTAGGTGTTGTGTTTGGGGGGATCTGGTTTAGGGCTGAATTTGTGGAGTAGGATGGATGGTTGGCTCTGATGATCCCAAGGGTCTTTTCCAACATGAATGATTCAATGATTCATTTTTCCTCATGCTGTTTGAGTTTTGTTCTTGCAGACTTCCAAAAGCTTTGCTGCGTTTTCCTTCTCACATGCAAATATGAACACAAACCATTTACATGCATCAGCAATCACCGCACTTCGCACGATAGAACGAGAGGGTGATGCTAAGCCGAATTGCTGCCACTTCAAGGAGAGGATGGAAAACCCTGGGAGCTATAGCTCTGTCACCTCCACCCCCAGGATGATTGTGGAGGAAATACTCCTGGAAGATATTTCCAAGCACCTAAGGGACACAAATTTGGCTCAGAACAGCTGGTGTGATGTGGCTTTACCAAGCACAAACCTTTGATGGGAAGACTGGCTCAGCAGAGGACAAAGAGCAGTACGTGCTGTTTATCTTGACTTCAGAGAAGTCTTGAATGCAGTGTCCCCAGTACCCTTCCCCTGTACTAAATACCCCAGGAAAGCTGGTAGCCAAGAATCCTGCTGCTGCTTTGGATTATCTCTAGAAGCCCTTCAAACTGGCAGCAGCTGTCTGGTGCTCTCAGATTTCACCAGTGAAACATGAAGTGGAAAAATGTACAGCAAAGTTGATGGGTAAGCAGGGGGATTGGACTAGCTGATCTTCTGAGGTCCCTTCCAGTCCCTAGTGTTCTGTGAGTCTGTGAATCAGCTGAGTTGTGAATACAAGGGATGCCTGGACATGTTCTTGTGTGACTTGGGACTTGGTCTAGGTGATCCTGCTGTGGCAGGGGGATTGGACCAGATGATCTTTCGAGGTCCCTTCCAATCCCTAATGATTCTGTGATCAGTAGGGCGAAGGCCACAAAAAGTGGCTGGACACTAGCGGTCTATCTCAGAGACTGATACAGGGGACGAGACCCTTAATGTCCTTATTAGTGACCTAGATAAGGTAACAGAGTGCGCTCTCAGCAAGTTCTGGTGTGACACATATTGAGAGTGGGGATACTAGTACTCTGGAAGATACAGCTGCTATTCTGATGGGCCTTTGGCTCATTTTTCTTTCTTAGACTAGGACTTTTTACACAGAAGCCATAAGAAGCACAAGGTCATAAAGAAACTTTCAAAAGCAAGGGCATTACAGCACAAAAACCAACCAAGACCATCTCATTGAGTCTCCTTACTCACCTGCAGTGTAAGAGGCTTTTATGGACAGACACTAAGGCTGCATTGCTCATTTGCTGGGTGCTGAACCTGAGATATCTAGAATCTGGCATCTAGGCTGATTCTGATCTGGTTAAATTCACCATCTGGGCATGGTGAAGTTAACAGTGAACCTAATTAAACATACTTGTGGTTTGAGTGGTGCTAAGTGTTGTTGTGGTGCTAAATACTCTCAAAATACCTAGCTATGGTGTCTCACACCGGGCATTCTAAATTCACAGTACAGTTGGCACATTTTGTTCTGATTAACTTATTTAATTTTCTCATCTGTATAATGGATGTCATAACTTTTTCCCCACAAGGTCCTTAATGCTTGTGTGCAGTTCAGGTAACACAGAGCAACCCAGAAAAGGATGAGAAAATACAGTTCTGTGAGTATGGGATGAGGACAGGCACTTGGGAGCACAGTTCATCTGGAAATGGTGAACGATACACAACTTTACTGAGTGTGATCCTCATTTTACCCATTAGAGAGCTAGTCCTAGGTCATAAAAAACACTGAAATTAAAGACTGTGAACAAGATCCACTAAGGAATGCAAGCCTGTAAGTCCCAAGAAGATCATCTTGGAAACTACTCACACAAGCAGCTTGTAATTCTACTTTGCTCCCCTGCAAGTGTTCTTGTGGAGAAACAGCTGGGGACGTGTCTAAGCCTGGGAAGAGTCTGCAAGGAGCTAAGCAGTTCTACATTGATTTCATGCTTGTGTCTATGTGGATGAACAAGAGGCTTTCTACAGCACAGATCTCAAGCACCACAGGCCTAGGCTCTTTACAAAGCACAATACAGGCTTTCTCTCCAGATGTGGTGCTATAGCTGTCCATCTTTCATGTGCCAGTGCATTGTGGTGGGCCCACAGAATCATCAGAGCTGGAAGGGACCTCAAAGCAGGACTGCCATGAGCACACTGGCCAGGGCTGCATCCAGAGAAGGAGACTCCACAGCCTCTCTGGGCAGCCTGTTTTCCTGGGCTTTGCGACTTGCACTGGAAAGTGCTCTGTCACCCTCACTGGGAAGAAGTTCCTTCTCATATTGATGTGGAACCTCCTCTGTTCCAGCTCACACCCATTGCCCCTTGTCCTATCACTAAATGACATTGAGAAGAGTCTGGCTCCATCCTCCTGACATCCACCTTTGGTGGCAGATGACATAGACTCCTCTTTCAGGGTAAAAGACCTGTATAGCTTTACACAAAGCCTTTTTATACTGTTCCACATCTGCGAGATTAATTCGCAAGCAAGCAGGGTTGACATACTTTGCAACCCTTTTCCAACCCCCTATGCCAAGGTGCCAGTGATTCCCATATTCAAATTTTTGCTTGAGCCTTCTTTTCCTCTTCTTCTAATCTTGTCTCTGTGGCAGCACATTCCTTCACTTCCAATCTCCCATGGCTTACGTTTTATTAGGCCTAACATGACCTTGAGTATCAACTTCTTCAGTATTTCATTCTGTTACACCCACTCTTCACACATTTATAAACATTAATGAGGTCACCCCTCAGTCTTCTTTTCTCCAAGTCGAAGAGCTCCAGCTCCCTCAGCCTTTCCTAATCAGGGAGATGTTCCACTCCCTTCATCGTCTTTGTGCCTCTGCTGGCTGCACTCTCTCCAGCAGTTGTGTGTCCTTCTTGAACTGAGGGGGCCAGAACTGAACACAGAATTCCAGATGTGGTCTCACTAGGTCAGAGTAGAGGGGGAGGAGAACCTCTCTTGATCTGCTGTGTTAGTTGTAAAAAAACAAAATATTCTGGTTAAAATGCTACTTGCACAGAACAGAATTCATAGGTAAAACAAGCAGAGGACACTAGAACCTTCTCTATGGAGAAATTCAAACTAGGTATGCGCTTCATTGTTGGCCAACCTATTGAAGATACAATCACACTTAGTCAGTGATCTTCCTTTTGTGAAGTGCACAACATGTTTCTGGTGGATTTTTATTGCCCCTCCCCTGCCCTAGGAAGTTCCTGTATTATTGCAGACGATTATTTTGTTCCAGTGAGGCCTTGAAAGAAATGTCTTTGAAGAGTAGAAGGAGATTGTATTCCCTCTTGCTGGGAGGGAGAAAAAAGAATGGGTTTTTTCCATGTGTAAGTGCTCAGTGAGCATCAGACAATCACCCTGCACATCAGTTTGCAATGACACCAACAAAAACACCACAGCAAACTGGAACTGCAAACAGCTTAGAACATCCTGGTCTCTGGTACTTGCATCAGCCAGTCAAGTAAAGTTACAGGAAGTCCTTGGTTAACATCTACTCAACAAAATCCCCCAGATTTAATTCCCATGGAAACTAATTATTTAATTACCATGGAAACTAAGGCACTCAAGATAGCTGAAATAATTTATCTTGACAAAAATAGGAGTGAGGCCAGAAGAATATGCGATTGTGCATAATGAGGCCTTTGATCTTTCATTTACAACTGTGTTAAATTAGAAATAACCTCAGTAAAGCAAGATGAGTTACAGGGTTATATTTGTTTATTTATGCTTTGAGGTTTGAGACATTGTCTAGTTCAGGTTATTTCTAGACCTTTTTCCATTAAGTTCATTTGTTAACAGACTTCTTTTTTTACTTCTCCAGTGAGAAACTAAGTAATCCAAAATAGTGTTTGTATATAAAAGTTACAAACTCTAAGCTTTGAGACAATCCTTAGGACAAATGGAACTAATTGGCTTGGAATTTGGCAGACTGAGATGAAACATGCCTCTCATCAGCGGGTTTGCTGATGATACAAAACTGGGAGGAGTGGCTGACATGTCAAAGGGCTGTGCTGCCACGCAGCTTGACTCGGACAGGTTGAAGAGCTGGGTGGGAAGAAACCTGATGAAGTTCAACAAGAGCAGGTGCAGAGTGCTGCATCTGAAGAAGAACAACTCTATGTATCAGTACAGGTTGTAGATTGACCTGCTGGAGAGCAGCACTGGGTGAAAGGACGTGGGCGTCCTGGTGGACCACAGGCTGTCCATGAGCCAGTAATGTATCTTTGAGGCCAGGAAGGTCAGTGCTCTTCCTGGGGTGCATTAGGAGGAGTGGTGGCCCTGGTTAGGTTGCGTATGTAATACTGAAACCAATTCTACCCAGTTCAAGAGTCCAGCGCAGAGCCACTAATATGATCAAGGGCTAAAGCATCTGCTTTGCAAGGAGAGGCTGAGAGAGCTGGGGCTGTTTAGCCTGAAGAGGAGACAGTGGAGGAGATCTCATCAAGGCTTATGTCAGAATGGGACCAAACATTTCTCAGTAGGGGCCAGTGAAATGACAAGGGATAATGAGCACAAACTGGAACACAGGAGGTTCCATTTAAACATAAGAAAAACCTTTTTCATGGTGAGGGTACCAGAGCACTGGAACAGGCTGCCCAGAGAGACTGTGGAGTCTCCTTCTCTGGAGATGCTCAAAACCCACCTGGATGTGTTCCTGTGTGATCTGCTCAAGGTGATCCTGCTCTAGCTAGGGGTTTGGACTAGAAGCTCTTCAGAGAGCCCTTCACTCTCCTACCAGTCTGTGATCCTGTAATTCAGGCCAGGTCTCCCCACAGCCCTGAGTACCCCATTTAGGCCTTACGTGAGCATCGTACTCAAACATTAGCTCAGGAACGATAACCCCCTCTAATTTCTAGCTTCACATGAATTATATCCTTCTAACCATTGTTAGGGGTTTTTCCTTCATCTTAACGTCAGTTTTAACAGACTAATGGAATAATTTTGAGGAACATTACCATAAAGGGTCCGGGTGGTTCCTCTGAAGTGGCTGCTCCCCACAACCTAACCCAGCGTGAGTCTGAGTGTGACTCGTGCGGAGCCTTCGAGGAAAACCATCAGTGTCTCGGGTTTGCTCACGGCTCCCCGTTCCGGTACCGTTAATCCAGATCGAATCGCCCCTGCGCTCACAATGGGCCCCCATCGCTCCCTCAGCGCAGCCATTTCGCAGCGCGGCGCATGCGCGGGGTCAGGGGTGAGGGGTCAGGGGTGAGAGGCCGGTTCCGGCCCGGCAGCAGCATGGCCCGCGATGGCGGCGGCTTGGCGGCGGAGGATGGGAAAGCCGCGGACGTTGGGGGTCCCCCGGCCCCGGAGCGGGTTCTTTTCCCGCCGACCTTCAGCGTGTCCGAGATCAAGAACAAGCAGCGGCGGCACTTCATGTTCCTCCGCTGGAAGCAGCAGCAGAGGAAGGTGCGGGGGGCGGGCCCGGGAAGGCCGCTGGTGCCGGGGTAGACCCCGGGCGGCGGCGGGTCTGGCTCTAACGGATCACTCTCCCTCTCCTCCTCGTTTAGGAGAAGCTCGCCGCGAAGAAGAAGCGGAGAAAGGAGCGAGAAGCCCTCGGGGACAAAGTAAGGGCTGGGGATGGTTGTGCAGCTCAGCGTGTGTGGGAATGAGGCAGCGTGCCCACAGGCGAGTACAGGTAGCGACAGGGCGAATGTCAAGAGGAAGGGACTGGAGTCTTCTTGGTGGTGCTCAGCCATAGGACAAGAAGCAGCAGGAACAAGTACAGGACATTAATTTGAAACATACAGAAAAGCTTTTTCACGGTGAGGATAACGGGCTGCCCAGAGAGGTGATGGAGGTGATGTCTCTCGTCTGAAAACATTCAGAACCCACCTGGACGTGTTCCTGTGGGATCTGCTCTTGCAAGGGGATTGGACTAGGACCAGATGATCTGAAGAGCTCACTTCCAACCCCTGTCATTCCGTGGTTCTGTGACTCTAGTGCAGTTGGGTGATGATCTCAGTGCTCTCCATCAGAGACTCAATGTTGTGTGGCAGAGGGGCCAAACAACTGAATTGAGAAACGCTGTTGGTCTATGATAAATGATGCTGTAGTGGGGCAGGGTGAGTTTTAAGGTAAGTTTCAGGCTGCTCTTGTCTGCTTAGTTTGCTGCAAGTGCTGTAGTGCTGTGGTTATGAGAAGTCATGCACTGATAAGCAATTTCAGTATAAATTAAATCAGATCAGACCAAACCCTTTCCAGACCGAGCCTTGCCTTGAGTAAGGGTTTTGCTTATTTTCCAGAACTATTGCAGAAGCATACTTACAGTTGAAAATGATCAGTTGTGAGTTGGAATTCTCACTGTTTGAGACATGCTTGGTCTCAATAATCTCACCATAGTGTAAACAAACATTATAGGCCATTAGTTGTTAGACTGAAATTAAGTAATGAAAAGTTTCTAGCAGCGCTTCTCCATGTGATGCTCTCTGGTCTCCCAATACCTGTGCGTATTTTTAATCAAGGTGATATTGTAACTTACTTTGTAAAAGCAAGCATGGAATAAATAATACTTTTGTGTAGACATAAACACGCTGTCATGGTAGCACAAATGGGTTCATCGCAACGCACTTTAAAATTACATGAATGTGTTATGTTAATTAGTTTCTTTATTTTAGGCACCTCCAAAACCCGTACCAAAGACGATTGAAAATCAGAGAGTGTATGATGAAACAACTGTAGATCCCAATGATGAAGAGGTAATGCTTAATTTCTGAATATGCTATGTTAACCATTTCTTTTCCAAGAAAAGACTTTAAAAGGATTGATAAAACTTAACAATCAGCACTCTCCCGTTAATTAATGTCTTTTTACATGTGATGAATTCACCGAGATGTGATGTTGTTCTTTCATTATGTACCGTAGCTAATTCCCTTTTGCATTACTATCATTGATAATAAAACCTGCCAGTGTTCATCACACTGCATCCTTAAATATGAAAAATCCCACATGCTTTATGATTAATTATAGATCTTGTGAACTGAAATTTTCCTTCTGCATTCAGTTTAACTATCATTGTTATCAGAGCTAACAGTGTTTCTTCAATTGTTTTATATTTGGTGGATTAATGAGAATTCTGTTCTTCCAGGTTGCTTTTGATGAAGCAACTGATGAATTCGCACCGTACTTCAACAGACAGACAGTTCCCAAGATTCTTATTACAACATCAGACAGACCTCGTGGGGTATGTATGGAGAGCCCTGAGCAATCAACTGGTGTAAAGACAGCATGGTTTTCACACTGTGATTGGTAAATTAAAGCTGAAAATAATAGCTTTCATAAGGATTCCTTCCTGCTGTTTTATTAAGTGATCATCAATAACCTTGTGTGTATGTAGTGTATGCATATATGTAGAACAGTTTGTTTCCTTCATACAAATCCAGCCTCTTGCATATGTTCTTGTATGCAAATGGTCTGCATTACCTAACTGGGGAGATTACTGACCACAAAAGAAGTGAGTTTTAAAATAGGAGAATTTTAAAGTTTAATTGGAGACTCGGACATCAGAACCTGAAGTAATAATTATGTTTTGAAATGTTACAAACATAACGTTTTTTGCATAAATCAACATTTTTAATAAACAATGAGTGTAGTGGTTATATTTTGAGATTCTTCTGTTTTTCTGTGATTGAGGGAGGAAAAAACATCCTTAAAAAAACAAAGTTGCTGATGTACTTCAGTTGTTATTGGAGGCTGGTTTTTTCCCAGTGGCTGAAGTAATTTAACTGCTTGTGTGGAAGTGTTTATGGAGATACTGGAAGTTAATGTATCATCACAGAGAGCAGTTGGAACAAGCAACTCTCCATTCTAATGAACTTGGCACTGTATTGACCACGCTGCAACTTAGCCCGCCTGTTTTGCAGAGAACCGTGAGATTCTGCGAACAACTCTCCAGCGTTATTCCTAACTCACACGTCTACTATCGAAGAGGACTAGCTTTGAAAAGAATTATTCCACAGTGCATTGCAAGAGACTTCACAGATTTAATCGTCATTAATGAAGATCGCAAAATACCGAGTATCCTTTTGTGTATTTATTAAAATAGACGTGCTGTCTGTGGGCCTGTTGGGGAGAGAAAATAATTCTGTAATGTGCTTCAAAAAACTACTTTATTCTAGATTTGTTTCTCTTCCCTGTGCAGCTGGCAGTGTTAACTACAGAGTTAAACATCGCTGCGCTGTGCTGAGTGCTTAATGGCTAATAGAACTTGGAATTACTAAACAGACTAGGTTGGCTTCTTTGGGTTTGTTTGTAATCTATGGATAAACATTGTTAGTATTTCAGTAAATTTAACAGTTTACGTAACAAGGCCTTCTGCCCAGGAAGTTCCATTTTGTTTTGCTGAATAGACAAAATATTGCTCATTAATAAACAAGATAGCAATAGAAGATAACTGGTTAGCTATTGAAAAAGGTTAATGAACATACTTCAGAAGACACAGAACTGCTGGAGAGAGTCCAGCCAACACAAGACGCACAAAGATTATGAAGGGAGTGGAACATCTTCCTTTTGAGGAAAGGCTGAGGGACCTGGGTCTCTTTAGCTCAGAGAAGAGGAGACTGAGGGGTGACCTCATTAATGCTTGTAAATATGTGAAGGATGGGTGTTAGGAGGATGGAGCCAAGCTCTGCTCATCTAGTGATAGGACATGGGGCAATGGGTGTGAGCTGGAAGATAGGAGGTTCCACATCAATGTGAGAAGGAACTTCTTCACAGTGGAACAGGCTGCCCAGGGGGGTTGTGGAGTCTCTTTCTCTGCAGATGTTTAAAACTCGCCTGAATGTGCTTCTGTGCAACTTGGTGTTGGTGGTCCTGTAGTGGTGGGGAGACTGGACTAGATGATTTTTCAAGGTCCTTTCCAATCCCTAATGTTCTGTGATTCTGTGACTAGTTAACTAGTTGATGAATGTGTATTTGAAAATTAAACCTTTTAAATTGTGCAGTCTTTAGATGCAGTACTGTAATGAAATACTTCATTTCACAGAAAATGTTCCTCCCTAAATTACATATTGAATTTCATGAGTCTTTAACTCAGTGAACAGATGGTCTTGTTTTAAGTCATCTGCCTGATGGTCCAACTGCTCATTTTAGAATGAGTAGTGTTCGCTTGCGTAAAGAAATAAAGGTGAGACTCCAACTACATTTTAAAAATGAGTAATCTCATGTTTAATGGTAGATATGTTCAGTGTACTTGAACTGTCAAAACTGGTTACACTTCTCTGTGATTCCAGTGATCTTGTAAAGGTGTTTTCTCATAAGCTAAGAGGAGACCAAGGACCGGTGTATTTTACTTTCATTTTCATAGTTACTTACTGAATTTAAGTGTCTGCCAAGTATGTTTATAGCTGTGCCATTGAACAGTGGTTTATAACTGGAGTACCCGGTGTGTAGTGTACACACAATAGGGTAAATAAAAATTCAGCAGTATAAAAGACTTCAGTACCCAAAGTTCCTAGGCTTAGAGAAAACCCAGTTCTTGTTCTTGTAGCCCTGTCAGTTGTAGTAAGTATTGCTTTTCTAGTCCTGAATAACTTCCAGTAAAATGCTTTTTGTGTCTTTCTCTTCTTAAGTAATTTTAAAACATTTATTCTTACTAAAGCAGAATCCTATATGCTCTTAGTCTGTGCAGCCTTACTCGGTGTTAATACACTCCTGTGGTAAGCAAGCTGCATCACTTCTGTAACAGATGCTGCCAGGAGTGGAAGTAGCTGCTGAAGAGAGAAGATTTTAAATTGCTTTTGTGCCTTTCCATTAAATTTACATTGTTGGGCCAAAGCCTTATGCTTCCAGCTGCCTCTGTGCTTGTATGTGAACTTAGTATGATATCAGCCCTGTTAGAAGCATTTATTACTTTCGTTTCAGCGAAAAGGCAAAGAGCCCACAGAACATGTACCTGAAGTAATCCTGAATAATTTTACAACACGACTCGGCCATTCTATCGGTCGCATGTTTGCTTCTCTCTTCCCACATGATCCTCAGTTCATTGGAAGACAAGTAGCTACATTTCACAACCAGCGAGATTACATCTTCTTCAGATTCCACAGGTGATGTTTTCTACAAAACTCACAACTGATAAGAAAATGTTCTTGTAACTTGCTTCCTAATTTAATTTCTTTTCTTCATCAAGATATATCTTCAAGAGTGAAAAGAAAGTGGGAATTCAAGAACTTGGGCCGCGTTTTACGTTGAAGCTGAGGTCTCTTCAAAAAGGAACATTTGATTCCAAATTTGGAGAATATGAATGGATTCATAAGGTATGTCTGAGTAGTAGTAATAGTCCATCTTGGGAAAAGAGACTAAACCTGACATGAAATGTAAGCTCAAGCCTTAGCCTAAAAAGGAGGTGTAAATGTGGATCGTACTATGGAAGTGTCTAACTGAAACGTTCAGCATTACATTTTGAGAAATATGCAAAGCAGAGCCTGTATTCTGCTGTATTTCAGGTCAGAGGAAAAAAACCAGCAAGGGTGGTGGTTATCAATATCCCTTGATCACTTATTTGCAGAATGTAATTTCATTAACATACACAGATGTGAAAGTGAAATGTGAAAAATGCTCCCTTGACATAGAATCATTCAAGTTGGAAAAGACCCTTGGGATCATGGAGTCCATCCATCAATCCTGCTCTGCAAGTCCACTCCTAAACCAGATCCTCCAAAACTACATCTAAGCATCTTTTAAACACATCCAGAGATGGGGACTCAACCACCACCGTGGGCAGCCCATTCCAGTGCCTGACCACTCTCTCCAGGAAGAATTTCTTCCTGATGTCCAAGTTAAACCTCCCCTGTTGGAGCTTGAAACCCTTCCCTCTGGTTCTGTCACTAACTACCTGTAAGAAGAGACCAGCCCAAACATCTCTACAGTGTCCTTTCAGACAGTTGTAGAGAGTGATGAAGTCTCCCCTAAGCCTCCTCTTCCTTAAACTAAACTGCCCCAGCTATTAATCTCTTCATAATATTTATTCTCCAGGCCCTTAGCCAGCTTTGTGGCCCTCATCTGCACTCGCTCCAGCACCTCGATGTCTCCCTTGTACTGAGGTGGAATAAGCTATTATTAGAAGCCTGGTAAACTTAACTAGGACTGGGTTTGTGTGAGGTCATAATGTAAAAATTATTTATGTAAATGTCACTTCTTAATAGAAAATGGAAAGTAACACTGACCTGTGCACGTTTTCAAGTGAAATTGAAGTGCTACGCTGGACAATGATAAACTCCCTTTCCAGTCATTTTTACCATGGAATTGTAGGTCACTGGCAAAATTTAGGAGGGAATGTCCAAGCCATACAGAAGGAAGATTCTAATACTGGTGGTGTAGTCCATTAAATGGATATCTTGTTTTAAAGACACTTTGCTGTCAGTAGACAGAGACTGCTGCATGTTCTTTAGCTGTAAATTACTTAATTCTTGCTTGTCAGTATTGAAATGCTGACTGTAAAGCCTCAGCTATGCTGTAACTGACGAGTTTCACTGCCTACCCTACTAGAAAATGGAGCAGTTGGGGGGTATTTTTGTACTCTGTTGCATGAATTTGCTAGTTACTGTATTTTCTTTTAAATTTCAGCGCCGAGAAATGGACACAAGCAGACGAAAATTCCACTTATAAGGGACAGCTGTGGGATCTACGCCAGTTGCTGGGGAAGAGAACTACAACTGCTTTGAATTGCAGATTATCTCAGACTCCTAAATAAGGATGGTGATACTGAACAGTATCTGTCTGCACAGAGAGAAACTGAAAATGTTAACATTTTGTACAGGAGCCAGTTGAGAAGTGGGCATCTTTCATCCTGTTTGTAATTAAATCAAACTTGACAAGGACAGTGACTTTTTCCAGTTTAACAGGAAAAGCTTAGTCTGTGTTGGAACAGCCTGTAATTTAGCTATCACTGAAGATTTGCCATGTTGTGCTGTAAAGATAAATTACATTTGCAACATCAAAGACAGTAAACGTTTTGGTTAAAGATACTACCAAAATCACAATAAAGTATTTCTACTTATACAACTATTTTCTTCTGTTAAGCAGCTAGACCCAGATGTCTTCCATTAATCAGGTAAGAGATAAATATTTTAAACCTCCTTCTAACTTACAGTGTGGCGTTCCCTGATACTGTGGTGATAGTGTTCTAAACATGGTCTGTCTAGAGAACATTGAGAAGGCTGTAAGCAGTACAGAAAGCCTGGGGTACTTCATTTCATTAACATCTTGCTTATAAAATAGCCATATTGCTGCAGTTACCCGTTAGCCAAGCATAGTATTTTCATACCTGTTCTGTAAACGTTAGTTTTAGTAAATGTAGATACTCAAAACAGCTGTTGTTTCTTATATATAAAAAGAAATATTGATGGGAAAGAATGTGTAAGGCCAAGTTGCTGGAATACATGAAGCTACCTCATCAAACATGCTGCCTAGTTGTGTATGTGAGGTCTCTGAGCAAGATGTTTACCACTGGTCTTCAAAATACTACTTTAGCCTCACAGCTGTAGTGCAGTTGGTGTTACTTGCTCAATGAACTGCTCTTCTGCCTTAAGTCTGCATGGCAGCTGCAAAGCTGTTTTAACTGAATTATTTTTCATGTGCAGCTATACTCACTGCTTTTTCTTACTTGCCTGAAGAGTTTGGTTGTCTGTTGGGGTAGAATTACTCTTCAAGATGATGAATAATTAAGTTCCTAGTTGTCTTTATTTGATTTCTGTGATATGGGACTGGTGTGTAGTTGAATTGTAAAGTGACAACATTTTTCTTTTTCCTGATAAAAGCATCCTGTCTTGTATCAGGAAGTGTGGCCAGCAGGACTAGGGATGTAATTCTCCCCCATCCTGGGCACTGGTGAGGCCTCACCTCAAGTGCTGGGGGCAGTTCTGGGCAAAAGATATTAAGGTGCTGGAGCAGGTTCAGAGGAGAGCAATGAGGCTGGTGAAGGGACTAGAGAAAGTCTGACGAGGAGAGGCTGAAGGAGTTGGGGTTGTTTAGCTTGGAGGAGACTCACAGGGGACTGTATCACTCTCTGTAACCACCTGAAGTGGGGTTGGGCTCTTCTCCCAGGCAACTAGTGATAGGACAAGAAGGCAGGACCTGGAACTGTGCCAGGGGAGGTTTAGGTTGGATGTTAGGAAGCAGTTCTTCACAGAAAGGGTGATCAGACATTGGAATGGACTGCCCAGGGAGATGGTGGAGTCCCCATCCGTGGAGATGTTTAAGATAAGACTGGATGTGGCACTTAGTGCCGTGGTCTAGCTTGCGGTAATGTTAGGTCACAGGCTGGACTTGATGATCTTGGAGATCTTTTCCAGCCTCAATAATGCTGTGATTCTGTTTCTACATATAGTGCTGATGTAAGACTATCAGCCCCAGGCAGACTTGGAGCAGCACAGAGTATGAACATGCTCTCCAGCTGTTGCAGAGCAATGCTATAACTGGTGAGGTGTCAACACATCCAGAAGTTGATCCACTTGTTCCAGCAATTTTGAGACCACACTAAGTCAAGACACTTTTATTTTTCTGCTTGGCATATAAAACTGAATCCCTTATGAAACAGAAGTATTGTAACTAGCATACAGTTCATCTGGAGAGGTAGATGGTAAGAGGTTTGACGACAGTAGCAATTTTACAGATAGATTTGGCACGGTAAAGCTAAGCTTTTGTACAGACTTCAAACCAGGCCGCTTCTTGAGGCACTCTGCCCACAGACACATCAGCAACTAGGAAAAGGTGATAAAAGATCTGAAAAAGAAAACGTAGTTAGAAAAGTATCAGTGCTAAGTGAAGCAAAACCACTCTTAAGAACATGTACTTTCAGAGTATGCCATGGACAGCTATTTAGAAAAACGAATCCTGTTTTTGCACAGCTGTTCTATAGAACTAAGTTTATAAAATACACAGTTAAAATAGGAAGTTATCCCCAAGTGTACAAGATGGTTAGCAAAGCTGTTACAGAAGAACTGAGGCTTAAGTGTCTCCTGGAAGCTGAATTGCTAAGTGGAGGGACAAGGAAAACAAGAATTCCAGGCACCTACCCTGCCTCTGAAAAGCTAGATGAGGCTGTAACTGAAAAGTTCTGCTTCCTCTTTGCTCTGTGGAGGTGGTGCTGACTGCAAACATGAACTTTACTGGCTAACTGTGAAAACACCAGGATTACAAATTGCCTATTTTGAACAAGAATTTGCAAGGGATATAGTGAAGGAGAGAAATTTCTATATATAGGTAATTAATTAAAGCTGCTGTTCTAATGACTTTTGGCTATAACAATCAGCAGAAGCAGGTGGTCCATTCCACAATCAGAAAGGAAGAAGTTGTGGTCTAATTGTGAAAGAAAATATAAAGACTTTTACGCCCTGCATATGCAGAAGTGTGGGTGAGAGAGGAAACTGGACTTCCTGACATCCACACCCAGGACTTACTAGACCTTGGCAAAGCTCAGCAGAGAACTCTGTGTGTCACTCATTGCAAAAGTTTATTTGTCTTTTTATAGGTTATTGGTCTATAATTAGACCATTCAATTTCTTCCATGAATTACTGCTTGAAGCTGAAACAAGTGTCAACACAAGTCAGTGTGTCCAAACTGTATTTTTTAAATAAGGAGAGCTGATAGAATTCACAATACTTCAACTGTAAAAGTTACAGGAACTCCAAAAGCATGTTTTTTGTTAAATATTTAAGTATCAACCTATATTGCTGCTACTCTGGTCTTTACTAGCATGTGTTTAGACAGTTTTTGGAAGCTTTCCACAGTCTGCTGGAGGGGAGGACAAATTCTTAAAAGAATTTAGTCTGACTAGCCACCTTCCTGTAAAGCTGCCTAAATAACACAACTTGCATCTAGCAAACTGCAGTTCTTTGGGGTGATGTAAATAAGCAGAAACCAAGGATTATAAGGCTAAGACTCACTGAGATGCCTACGGAGTATGAACTATGGTTAACCTGATACTATGGTATCAGGTGCTTTGAAGTAATGTACATGCTCCCATCCCCAATTGCCCTGGGGGTAAAGAGAAAGGACGCAGTAAAATAATTTACTGTGGACAATATTACCCAGTTATCATGACTCACAGAACGTTGGTGAGACTACTACTGATCTAAAAACTTGCCTTTCTAAATAAGCTAGTCTAAAACCTAATCACCAGAATTCTCAAGACATGTCAGAGTAGTAGTTGTCATAGTGACAGCAGCAGTGCTAGTGAACCTGTAAGAGTTTTGGGATGAAAATACAAATGAGTATTAACTGTTTCTAGTTTAAACTGCAACTCAGGTAGTAGCTTCATTGAGTGAAATATGACACAGTTCTTGGACTAAATACTACTTTCTTTTGGCTTAGAGGCTATGTTTTGTAGGAGACAGTGCTCTTCCCGGAGACCACTATACCCTATCTTTTAGATAGGCTACAATAATCAAGCTTCACCTTCGGTACTGTTACGTGGGTGAGAAAAGGGAAATAACCCCTTGCACAGAAGGAAGATAGAGCAGAATTGCTGTACAATGAAGTTAGTCTGAAGAGCAGCTCAGTGGTGGCTGCTTTGCTGCAGCAACAGAAACCAGCAGAAAGTGCCTCAGCTAAATGCCATTAGTACTTATGAGCAGCATGTACCCAGTGCAGTGATAGAGCCAGAACAGGGAGAGTCCCAAAATGGGCATCTAGACCAACATCAGCTGCAGAAGTCAGATCTCTTCTGAATACTTTTAATGCAGAGAGTCTCACTGGCAAGCAGCTATTTTAATGAAAGAACAGTGTATGAATTGTAATTCAAGAACTTACCACTGAAAGATAACAAAGACGTTCACGTAATTACAAAAATGAACAAACTTTCTGGGGTCTGAATGGATTTGTACTTGATGATACTCCTGTCAGTAGGGGATCATGTTGTGCATTCTGCAGGCAGAACTGCTTCAAGTCTGCTGCAGCCTGAGAAACCTAGTCATAATAAAAGCTGGCATTAGAATTCGCCGAACAGTCTTTCATGAGGATGTAGCTACATCCAAAAGTATAAAGAATAGTGCTGGAGGATTCTGCAATAGAGTTTACATAGATTTCATTGTTATGTTTTGTTTCTTAAAGGCAAGAAGTTGTGCAATAAGAGTAAGAATTCAGAAAATTTTCATGCTGAACTGCTAAGCCTGACAGGATATGGACAACACCTTGGAAATGGCTTTGCTAAATATATGAAGACACTTGTTCTAGCATAAATCATGTAAAAATACAGCCTGTAGTTTAAGATGCTCTCCCATCAAAGGAACTGGCATTTTATCTTCCCTTGAAGAGCCCATTCTTTTGATGGATAATGTTTTGTGGTAGGCTGTACCTACGTAAAATCAGGGGGAAAAACTGGTTGCTTGTCTTTGCTGCAACCCTAAACTCATAAAAGAAGAACAATCAAAGTTTCAGAAAGTAGCATCTTCAATGGCATCTCGGTATTTATAGTTTGTCCAGACTCCAGAGCTTCCCTAATCTGACGGGGCCCGGTCTCACCGCGAACACGCACAAGTTAAACACTGTGTGTCTTGCAGCGAAGTCTCCATTTTCTGGTGTCAGGGCCAGCCAAGGCAACCTGTTGTAAACCTCGACTCAAGATGCTCTTTTCACCCGAGTCTGATGAAAGAAGCCACTCCTCAGAGTAAGGAAATCCCCCGTCCCCAGGTAACGCTTCGGCTGGGGATGGCCTCGGGGGTGCCCCAGAGGCCGCGGGAAGCGGGAGGGCGCGGCGGGCCGGGACCGGGCAGGCGGCGGAGCGGGAAGGGGCGCAGCCGCCCCGGACTCGGCTCGGCTAGGGAGGGCCGACAGAGCCTGGGAACTGAAGCCGGGAGCCGAGAGGGGTCGGTGCGGCGGGGTAGGGCAGGTCGGAACTGCTGCCCCGGCCTATGCCGCGGCCCCACCGAGGAGCGCCGCAGGGCACGGCCCCGGGCTGGGGTAATGGCGGCGCGCCCCGTCCCGGCCCCACTCCTCACCTTCACTCGGGTGACGCTGGCCTCCAGGCGCAGCTGCTGCACCACCTTCTTCATGGCCGCCACGTTGGAGGAGCCCGACATGGTGGCAGCGGCGGCGGCGGCACACCCAGCCCCAACTTCCCGGCGCCTTCCGAACTCTCCGGCCCGGCGGCGCCTGCGCGGCCGACGCTGTGCCCGGGACAGACCGGGGAGCGGGTCGCCGCCGCCGCGGGGGGCGCTGCGGGGCCGGGCTGAGCCTGGGGGACTGTCTGGTCGGTCGGCGGGGCGGGTTCCCTGGTGGCTGTGAACTGCACGAAACAGGAGTCCTTAGCGCTGAAAGGACACGAACCTGTTGGAGCGGGTCCCGAAGGGCCACAGAAATGATCAGGGGACGGGAGCGCCTCTGCTGTGAGGCCGAGCTGAGTGTTGGGGCTGTTCAGAGTGAAGGAGAGAAGGCTCCAGGGAGACTTTACTGCAGGCTTTCACTGCTTAGAGGAGGCTTCCAACTTCCTTCATTAAGGAAGATGGGGACAGGGTTTTTAGCAAGACCTGCCGCAACAGGACGGGCTTCTTCAGCTACACTGCAGATGACGCTGACAGCAGAGGCAGTGCAGACCCCCTCTTGAATAAGGCGGGTGCCCTGGTGACAGAGAGTACAGAGAAAGCAGAGATATTGAAGGCCGCCTTTGCCTCTTGTCTGTACTGCTGGAGGCTGTCCTGATGAGCCACAGACTGCTGAGGCCCCAGAGAAAGTCAGGGCAAAGGAGGAGTTTGCCCTGCTTGGCAAGAACTGGGTTAGAGACCAATTACAACAGTGTGGATGTCTGTAAATCCATGGGTCCTGATGGGATGCAGTGCTAAGGGAGATGGTAGACGAAGCGCTAAGGTCATTCGTGAGAGTTCTTTGCAGTATAATTGTGAAGATATGGGCCCTTTTCAGCAGGTGCTTCCCACTGACAGAAGGAGCCTTAGTTCCACTACAGTGAGTCAGGGCAAGACCTTGGAGGTCATCTGGAAGGTCTGGTCACTTATGCTGGAGCAAATGTGAATTAAATGTAGCAGGAGTGTGAGGGAGAGCTGCTGAGGTGATCCAGAAAACAACAAGTGTGCTCTGCAGACTAAAAAGAAGGAGGTTTGTAACCTCTGAGATGCTGGAAGAACCTTCAAGGTGAGACTACTAGGGAAAAATCAGAGCAAGTTTAGGGCAGAACTGTGATTTATAGTTTATGAAAGGGTTCTTCTGACACAGTTGCCCAGAACAGTCAGGTTTCTTTGGAATGTATTTGGCTGTGGTTCACAATAATTGTTCCTTTTGCAGAGAGAAATCCAGGCCCTACAAGAATCACATTTCATGGGGATTTAGGTCTGCGCCTGTAGGAAAACAGTACAATTATGTAGAAAACTATATACAGCTATATTATTTTTGTGAAAGAGGATAAAATAGTAAGAGGAAATACACCCAGGCAGATCTCTTGGAGCTGCAGGGCTGTGATTTAGCATTTCCTACAGTTACTTAGGTGATATTTGTGTAGAAGGTGTGGCTGACTCTGCCTGCAGTTAGCTGGAAGCTTTCTGCCTGGACACAGAAACAACTTTTTCTTAAATGGAAAGAAGAACAGTAAATTCAAATAAAGGATAATAATGGAGTAACTTCTCTCATAACAGATCATCACGAAACTCATTCTTAAAGAAAGCTTCCATCAAAAAGAAAATTAGCACACCTGCTATTCCCTGTGATCAAGTAAACAGACCATGTCCAGTCAGATGAGACCTCAGACATCACAGGTGAGAGTTTTTGTACTTTTCCATAAAGATTCTTTTAGTTTTCACACATAAATAAATAAATAAATAACACTGCACCTTGTCTAGGAGACCTGAAAAAGCATATAGGGAGACAGTTATATCTACAGTTGTGATCTTCTGCTCTTTGTTTAGTTGATGGAGCTTCATGTTTATTACGTCCCAAAAGAAGTGTGGAACTTCAAACTGAATACAATTCCTGTAGCTCTTTCTAGCAAATTCATCTCAGCTGGATTTATAAGGTGAGTATTAGGCTTCATGTACATTGTCCTTCAGTCATTTAGTCCAGCTGTTGCACAATTACATCTATTGGAAGAGACTTGTTCTCTAATACTTTCTGGAGGGTAAGTGGTGCCCGTGGTTAGTGTCACGTTTGTTTGGATTCTACCAGGCTTAGCTCCATTGCAGCCCTTGGTGTAGACCATTGACATTCACTTCCAGATCACAGCTAGTATTTCTGCAGAATAATTTATGTTGTAAAGTCACAGTGTTATGTTCCCTCTGTCTCCCTGAGCTTGATTAGCAACATCTTGAATTCTTTTTAGCGGTGGCCGGTTTCATGACAGAGTGGCATGATGAGGATAGGGTAACCTGTCAAGAGAGAGGGAGATGATGATCTGAGTCCTCTCAGTTTGAAGAAAGAGTTTAAGCCGTGTCTCTCAAGGGGAAGCAGTACAGGCCATACAACCACCAGCATATCTTCCTCTTCAGTAGTATTACTGAAAGGTTGCACACATGCTATGTGAGCTTTCAGGTAACTGTTTAGAGGATTTAGGGAAAGAATGCCCTGGTTCCTAGTTCTAGACACAAGCCTAGCTCAGAGAGTTGCAGTTGTATTCTTTCACAATTTTGGAAGTCTGTTTTATCCCCTTGAAGACTTTGCTCGCTCACTCTGTGTGTATCTACTGTGGCAGGAAGCTACAGGAAAGTGAAATAATGTAGAGATGTCTACTGAAACATAATGGAGCTTTTCTGTGCTCCTTGTTTGCTCCTATGCAAAACCTGTTGAATTTAGCTTGAACTGCAGGGATTGTGGGCTTTAACTGAATTTAAATGTAGGCTTGTATTGTCCACCTAAGACAATACTCTGTGTAGCTGAGAAGATGGACACTAGCCACGTATGAGCATATAGGGCCAAATAGATTCATTCTCACAGCTCCTTTTGTTCAAAGGACTCTCAAATCAGTGCTTGTGTCAGTTTTGTTTGCTGTTCTAGTCTCCAGTAGAGGTGCAAACCACAAGGCCAGAGTGGTAACTTCAGATCATTTCATGTGACTGAGCATCTTTCACTGCCCTCCTCTCTAACGTAAATGTAGTTCATTGAGGCTCAGTTCTGAGGCATCAACTTAAACTGGTATTCTCATTGATTTCAGTGGGTTTTGTTACTTCTAATTAGTTATTCTATGGATACTGTGCAGTGCTGCAGTGCATTAGCAATAGCTAGCACCTGCTTTTGCTGGCCTTCAAAACCTAAGCAACAGCTTAATAAAGGATTCCCAGATCTAAGTACAAGCCACTTGCATTAATCATGAAATTAGAAGAAAATATTAAGTGTGTAATTGTCCATGGCCCTGCATTCCTGTTCCCATGAACTTGGTTTCTCAGCCTCTGTGATCTTTTATTTATTCCTCACTGCAGAAGCCATACTTCTGTTATTTCTAGATGAGGTGGCTGCAGTGAAGTCTAGTTTGCATTACTTTTAAAGGACACCCTGAAGCAAATGACTCCTATGTGACTAGTCTTCTGGTAGCCAGTGGCAGCAAGTAAGAAATGTATTAGATGTTCCTAGCAGCTGTACTGGTAAATAATTTTCAGGTACATGCCTGTCCTCTATCTCAGTTTCTGTTTACCTGGATAATTTTCTCCAGTGAGACGTTGTAGTTACTTAGATGTTTTCTGTGGTGTTCCTAAATGCCTTAGGTTAGATTTCCTTGCCAGTTTGGATGGGTGTAGTCAGTGAAGGATGCCCAGTGTTAGCATTCCCTGTGAAAGAGCTTGCATTTGTTGGGTTTCAGAAGATCATTCAACGGGGTGTATCTTCCCAGAGATGTCACCTTGAAGAAATTGTAGTGAAGGAGTGGTGTTTGAATTATAGATCATACCTGTTCTCACATAAGGCCTTGGAAGGATGTGTATTGAATCTTGCACATAATGTTTAATATATTTGAAATAAAAGTCATTAGGGTTTATATCTAGAGCAAGTGAGGGCAAAAAAGTAGAGAAGAAATAAGCAGGAGCTGAATGTACATGGACCACATAGTATAACCTAGATGTGTCCACTCTGCAGACTTTGATCTCCTCTGCTTCATGCCTGTGCTCCAAGGCAGATCTGTGGTCTTCAGGAGAGTCTTTCAAGTCCAGGCTATCTCAAATAATGCAATGCAATACAAGTAGCCCTCTGAAGCAGTGTGTTTATGAGATTAGTCTGAGGCTATTTTTATGCCTAGGGTGTGAAATGGAGGCATACAGGGCTATTTGAAAGTGCAGAGTGCTGGCAGCTTAATGCTGAAGGGATGGCACGTTCTTGTCTCTACTGTTTACTGAGAATGGCATGTGCTGCTCCCCGAGCTATGTCTGTGTGTTGCTTGAAGAGTGATAGTTGCCTGGGCCAAAATCATGCTAGGTAGTACACCAGCACTTAATTAGCACGGGTGATTAACAGTCTCAGGCCTGAATTAGTTCCCTGGTTTATTTTACATGGCAGCAAGGGAGTGATTAAAATAACTTGTTGTGCTGCAGAGCTTTTGCTTGTCTCTTGCATATTTGGTTTTATTCTATGGAGATGCTTTTATTCTGTAGTGTTTTTTTGTACTGAGTTCATCACTTTGATGCTTGCATGGTTTCCAGTAGTCCATTGGGCAGGTGTATTAGGAACATCCTTTAAAGCATCAGATGTAATTAGTTGCCATCCAGTGAAAAGATGCAATTTGTATGTGCGTCAGCTCTCCCATCCTGAAGCTATGGTGGAAATGTTCACACTGCAGTGTTTGGTTTTGATTTAAAATACATTTGCATGTACGCATGCACACACCCAATTTGTGTTGGAGAAGACAAAATCAAAGGAATGTGCCTGCTACTTAAAGTGAACACTCATGAAGTGTCCTCTAGGCCATAGTGTTTGAAGGGCTATGGTCTTCAGTCCTGGACCAGCAGATGGTCAAGAGAATTCTGAAGTTTCCAAATTCCAGCTACTTTGATATTCTATTCTTCCTATGTGTGGGGTTGCTACAATATGCATCTCCCTTATGAGGAAAGGCTGAGGGAGCTGGGTCTCTTTAGGCTGGAGAGGAGGAGACTGAGGGGTGACCTCATTAATGTTTATAAATACATGAAGGGTGAGTGTCAGGAGGATGCAGCCAGGCTCTTCTCAGTGTCATCTGGTGGTAGGACAAGGGGCAATGGGTGTCAGCTGGAACAGAGGAGGTTCCATATCAGAAGGAACTTCTTCACAGTGAGGATGACAGTGCAGTGGAACAGGCTGCCCAAGGAGGTTGTGGAGTCTCCTTCTCCGGAGATGTTTAAAACCTGTCTGAATATGTTCCTATGGAACTTGATCTAGGTGATACTGCTGTGGCAGACGGGATTGGACTAGATGATCTTTTGAGGTCTCTTCCAATCCCTAATATTCTGTGAATATTGCTAGTTAATGCTATGTCAGCACTTACAACACCATCCACTATAATGTGATACAACATCCTGACTCTACCACAGCTAGACTGTCTGGCCTCTGAGTAGTTAAGATCAGTTCTAGGACATCACAGTTCCCTTTTTTGGTCATTCTGTCAATGCAAGCCAGTATGTGTTTAGCATCATCTTCCCTCTTCTGCTAGCCAGCCATCATTGTTTGACGTTACTGATGTATTAATGAATAACAACATTCTAGGGTGTCTCCTCACATCACATTAAGCATGCTTCGGCAGAAGCTTGGACAATACCTCGAAGGAGTTTCAGTTGCAGATAATTTCCAATTTTTAAAACGTATTGGGAAAAACCTGGCAGTGGTGAGTTGTTTTTTTTCTTCCTTCAGTGCTCTTCTGCTTTATAATGTAAACCACAAGTTTCATTTCTGGAGATTACATGGAAATGGATAACTGTAGGAGTGCTGTGAGAATTTGTTTTTACATATGATGGACCTAACAGAGCACTGGAAGGGGCTGCCCAGGGGAGTTGTGGAGTCTCCTTCTCTGGAGATGTTTAAAACCCGCTTGGATGTGTTCCTGTGTGACTTGGCCTAGGTGATCCTGCTGTGGCAGGGGGACTGGACTAGATGATCTTTCAAGGTCCCTTCTAATCCCTAATGTTCTGTGATGTCTGTAATCAAAAGCCTTCATCACAATAGTTACTTACATTGACTTTCTAGTACAACTTAGAAGCTATAGCTAAAAAATGAATAAACTTGAAAATCAGTCCAACTCAGAGCTTTCTATTATAATACATTAATGATGATCTTTCAAGGTCCCTTCCAATCCCTAATGATTCTATGATACTAAGACATTAAGTCTAGCACATGATTACAGAGCACTTTTTTGACCTCTCATTTCACCTATTTCTTATTCATTTGGAAATTAATTACAAGCTGGAAATTTGGTGCTGTTTTTCTTTCCAGTTGTAGTTGGGTTGTTACTACAACTACTCACACAGAAAACCAAAGTAAGTAGTAAGTAATGTGCAGAAACTATGAGGAAAAATTAACAGCGGCTTAAAGACTGTGGCCCAGTTTAAATCTGAAAATGTGGATTTGTGTTCAAAGAATTCAGATCTTTTTAATAGGCAATAACAAAGACTGTATTTTCTTCTCCAATGATAATTCTGACACCAATGGAGACATTTTCCAGCTTCCTTTAGAACATCGGGAAATTAATATTTTCCTTTAATATAGAATTACATATATTGATAGATAGAAGTGAAGATTTTTATTAACAAATATATGACTTCAGTTTGGGATTTTTACAGTGGATTGATGTTTAACTTTACAACCAAGTGTAAAACAATAAACTAACTGGTTTATTTGTTGTTTAGGGTCATGGTAACCTCATCAAATTACATTTCCATGACCAAATATTTGTTGAGTGGGGGTTTTTCCCCCAGTCTTCTGTTTCACAACAGTAACAATGCAATCAGTACTAAGAGCTGTACCCTACTTGCAAGTAAGGGTCTTTAAATGTAAAACATAAGCCAAAATTGTGGTGACTTACTCTTCCTTCTCTTGCATGTAGCCAGCGACTCTAACAATGAATCAGTAGCATTGCCTGGCCACCACTGAGATTAGCATTTGGCCCCATATTTAGTTGAATTTAATTATTTAATTGTAATCTGAGACTGTTGGTTTTGTTTTATTTTTTTACAATGTGCTTGGAGAAACAGAGAATGAGGGGTGACCTCATGAATGTCTATAAATATGTGAAGGGTGAGTGTCAGGAGGATAGAGCCAGGCTCTGCTCAGTGTTATCCAATGATAGAACAACAGGCAATGGGTGTCAGCTGGAACAGATGAGGTTCCAAATCAATATGAGAAGGAACTTCTTCCCAGTGAGGGTGACAGAGCACTGGAAGGGGCTGCCCAGGGGGGTTGTGGAGTTTCCTTCTCTGGAGATGTTTAAAACCTGCCTGGACATGTTCCTGTGCGACTTGGTCTAGGTGGTCCTGCTGTGGCAGGGGGATTGGACTAGATGATCTTCTAATCCCTAATGTTCTGTGATTCTGTGAATAGAGTAAATTACCTGAGATTCAGCGTTTCTGTTCATATTCAGCTTGAAGCAACTTTTGGTAAAGAAGGTCTTCCTTCTGCTGTGACTTTTGAATCTGATCCTTTGAACCTTAAGTGCAAGTGCAAAGGTCGAAACCAATGATTCAGTACACTGATGTTCTCTTGTGGGTCTGAGTCAGATTTTGATAAATAGGCAAATCAAAGTTTCAGTACTGTGTCAGAAACCAGAAGAGTAGTCTATGCACCTTCAGGCCTTTTCAGAAGAAGTGTTGGTTATGAAAAACTGTAGTATGTAAAGATGATGATGGAATGTGATGTTAAATTATATCATAGAATCATTAGCATTGGAAGGGACCACAAAAGATCATCCAGTCCAATCCACCTGCCACCAGCAGGAGCACCTGGACCAAGTCAAAGAAGTCTTTTATTTGCTGCACTTCTGTTCTTTGTCGTTCAAGGTGAAAGCAAATCAAGAAGCAGAACTGGAACTGAAGTCATTTGCTCCTCCTTATGTATGTATTGAAGGGGTTTAAAAGTGTAATTTTCAGAAAATGTTTATATTGTACATTGCCTGATGATTCTACTGCCTGTTTTAGGCACCTTATCCTGAATTATATTTACTACCTGGAGCAGAATACTTTGAAGGTATTGATCCAGTATCATCATCAACTCAACAAAGTCATCGCTTTAATGCAGAAGCTAATAGGTTTGATCACGGATCAAGATTATCCCGTCTTCCCCAACAACAACCTGAAAAAAGCAAAGAGTTTTTAGGAAAAACCAGTCATCTGCTAGAAAATCAGGAAGTGCCGAGTCTTGTGAAATGGGCTGAGAAGGAACCTGCTCCTGTTTTACACATGAAACATAAGGAAGAGCATAAGAGCAGGATTCAAGAAAAACACATACCGTTTAGAGGAAAAGGTAAGTTTAACCAGTATAGTGAAGGTAGGTGATGGAGGAGGAGGATAATAAATATAATTGTTAACATTTACAGTAAAATAATATTTCTGTGATTCTGCTGTGGCAGGAGGGTTGGACTAGATGATCTTTCGAGGTGCCTTCCGACACCTAATGTTCTGTGATTCTGTGTGCTTCTGTGATTTTCGAACCCCGGATTTATTGTGTTGGTTCGCTGAACTTCTAATACATTTTGGAAAGTCCAGGCATTGACAATCAAAACAGCTTGAATTTTGTGAATGTAGTCTATATATTTTGATCATGGCTCTCCTGTTATAGAACTAAGAAACGTGGAAAATAATGACCACCCAGAAGACACCAAACTAAGAAAAGAGAGAGCACAAGAGGCTGGAATTCTTCAAATGATGGAAGAAAAAAACATGGAATATGCACACAAAAACCAAAGGTTGTAAATAATGATGATGTTAAAATAATGGATAATATTAAATCATATCTAGAATCTTATTTTACAGAGTTCACATAAATGAAGAAAATAGGGGGGAAACCCATTTTGCTACCTGAATTTTCACTTGCCTCTTTGATTTTATCTTTAGCTTGCAACAATACAGAACTAGCAAGTCTATAGCTTATCCTGGTGAAAAACTGCATCATCAGGTGTGTTTTTCAAAATAACATATTCTTCCTAATCTTGAGCAGTAAATATAGTTCTCCACTTCATATGGAGGAATCATGAATATAGTCCTCTGTGGTCTAACATAACATGACAGGTAATATTTCAGATGCGGTCTCACCAGGGCAGAGTAGAGGGGAGGAGAACCTCTCTTGATCTGCTAACCACCCCCATTCTGATCCACCCCAGGATGCTGTTGGTCTTCTTGGCCACAAGGGCACACTGCTGGCTCATGGTCATCCTGCTGGCCACCAGGACCCCCAGGTCCCCTTCTCCTACTCTGCTCTCCAACAGGACAGTCCCAAACCTATACTGGTACCTGGGGTTGTTCTTGCCAGATGCAAGACCTCTGGAGATGTTTAAAACCCACCTGGATATGTTCCTGTGCTACTCGATGTAGGTGATCCTACTGTGTTGGGGAGACTGGACTAGATGATCTTTTGAGGTCCTTTCCAATCCCTAATGTTCTGTGATTCTAAAACTTATTTGAAATTTTAAATAGTTGTGTAGATTTGAGAGTAATTGAGGAAACTGCTATTTAGCAGATTTGCCTATATTTCTAAACAGTGGAATCATCAGAAGTTATACATCTGCTTATAATTTAAGAGGAACTACATGTACAATAACTGTCTTGTTAATGTTAGCTGATTTTGTTTTTACCATTTCCCAACAGTAACCTGTTATTGTTTTTATCCCTGGCAATTAGATAGTTTTGCATTACCTATGGGATAAATTATGAAAAAAATTCTTCAAAACATAGACAGTAGTCTTAGTATCAGAGTAAGAACATATGTCTAATGTAACACTATTCAGGATTATCTTTTTGCTCCACAGGCAGATGAAAACAAGCAGAATCATTTTATTAGTCTAAAAGAATATATTTCGCCTCCTAGTCCACCTGCTTTGACACTTTCTGTAAATCCAGCTAAAGTTCCTGCATTGCAGACACCGAGTGAGTACGTGATTCCAAGACACTGGAATGAAGTGAGCACTGGAACAGGTTGCCCAGTTGTGGAGTCTCCTTCACTGGAGATGTTTAAAACCCGCCTGGATATGTTGCTGTGTGACTGGACCTAGGTGATCCTGCTGTGGCGGGGGATTGAACTGGATGATCTTTTCAGGTCCTTCCAGTCTCTAATGTTCTGTGATTCGGTGTGTGAGACTGCCTAGATGCTGCTGCATTGCTCTTTTTTCCTAATGTGCCAGTCATTTGGAAAGTTTGTTAGTTTGTTAGGAATTTCTGCTGCCTCTTCTGACAGAGCTATTTGATGCCATTTATGAGGAGCGCATTACAAAAGTCTTGCTTGTTCCTTCCCACTCACTGTGTGCAGATGCTTGCTAAATCTACTTACAATATCTTTAGAAAACAAGATGACAGAACAATTGCAACAAGTGAAGAAAGACCGAATCCACATGGAAAAAACTAGAGAAGAACTGATCAAAAAAGCTGAAGCGCTAGTGGAACAGCATAAGCTGAGGAGATACCACGGTATGCTTTTAATGTGTTTGGAATCTCAGCTCTCATTTGTAGCTTTGTTGAAGGGAGAACAGTCTAGTTATTCTCCAAGGGCACAGCTACTCTGTACTCTGCAGCCTGGTGAAGCTGTATTTTAAAATAAACCCCACACTTGGGTACTTAAACTAGTGAATCTGTACTACCAAGCCTAATTAACTCTGCTGAGATAAGCCCCAAGTGGCTCCTGCATTGCCTTAAATTACTTTACCCAGTTACCTAAAATAAAGATTATTTCACAGGGATTATTTTTATCACCCTGCAGAGTTTCATAATGAAGTTAACTGGAAACATGTTTTTTCACAAGGTGTGAAGATGTTCTGTAGCAGCAGCAATCCATTCTTTAATATTCTCCTAACCTTGTCATGCTGTCAGTCACTCTCAGTGACAGTCCATACTCAACATTCTTTAGCAGCTGGGTTCTTTTTGGTAGGTTTCTGAGAAGCAGGTTTGGCTTTGGGTGTTGTGTTGTGTTGTGTGTCTTGGTGTTCAGGCAAGCCTTTTCTTGTGTTGGTGGGGTAAAAATTCAGTCGCATTTATAGCGAATGTAGTTTTAATTAGGACTTTTTAACTAAATGCTTTTTGTAAAGAAACCTACAGCCATGTTTTATTGTGTGCATTGATCCACTGAGTCTTGCGAGGTCAGCTGGTCATTGCTGTCCTCAGCAGACCTACAGTGAACAAGACCAAACACTGTTAATGTTTTCCCGTGCAGTTTGTGAGGAATGGAAGAAGAAGTACTTTGAAACTAAGAAAACGACAGTTTCACTGGAGGATGCTTTAAACAAACTGCAGCAAGAGGTAGAGATTTACCACCAGAAACTACTCTCGCAATTGGAAGCCAGAGAAAGCCAAAAACGACGAAATAAGGTGACAACCTCCAAGGTATTTGCTTGTGTTACTTAATATCTCTCTTCACACAGACTGGATTGAGAGAGGTTTTCCTTCTCCTTCACTCTGACCTGGTGAAAACACATCTGGTATATTGTGTCCAGATGGGCCCCTCAGTTCAAGAAGGACACAGAACTGCTGGAGAGAGCCTTAGCGCAGAACCACGAAGATGATGGATTGGAACACCTACCGTAAGAGGAAAGGCTGGGGGAGCTGGGTCTCTTGAGCTTGGAAAAAAGAAGACTGAGGGGTGACCTCATTAATGTTTGTAAATATGTGAAGGGTGGCGTCAGGAGGATGGAGCCAGGCTCAGCTCAGTGTATTATTTCATATAAATATGTACAATATAAAAATAGGGTTGATACTACATTATGTTACTAGCTATGTTCAGATATATTATTGCTTCTTTGCAGGAGCAATATTAGAGATATTAGAGGATGATTTTTTCTTTTTAGATCAGTCAGTCCTTATGTGAAGGAGATGCACAATTTAACACGCACACCACACTGACTTATTGGCCAGCACATGCAGAAGATAAATAGGTAGGATTTAATGAGCTATTAGGCTAAGTGTACTCTCCACCCCTCATGAGCTACGTGCTTGCCAGACAGGTATCAGGCAAGCAGGAAGAGTGGTGTTCTGGGGAACGGATCCTGCTGTCAGTGGTTTCCCCTCTTGCACCAGCTTTCTCCTCACTGTTGACTCACACACACAGTGATTCCTCAGCAGCCCTTCCTGCTTTTTTCCTGCAAGACTGCACCTTTCATGCTTTCAGAGTGGTGTGAACCAGGGTTACACAGCTGTGTGGTGTCAGAGCTTGGTTTTGGACCCTTGTCCACAAGCAGCTACACCCCTGGGTGGGAAGAAGCTTGCAGCAGGATCTCTGAGATGAGAGGCTACAGATACCACCTAATGTCTCCTTCTATGGGCAACTTTATCACATAATTTTCTGCAGTTGGCACTTCAGTACCATTTTCAAGGGCTAATCAAGTTATTTAGTGGCTAATCATGTGGTTACCAAATATGTACCTGCCTTCCAGGTGTCATGGTTGACTTACATGAGCTGAGTATCAGGACTTACATTTTGAAAATGTAAATTTTAAAGGTTAATTCAAAGACAGGCCCACCCAGAACTAGTGCTGAAATGGTGTGCTGAGTAACCAAGAGGTTATTAGACTGGATGTGAGGAGGAAGTTCTTCACCGTGGGAGTGGTGAGAGCCTGGAATGGGTTGCTCAGGGAGGTGGTTGTGGCCCCATCCTTGGAGGTGTTTAAGGCTGGGCTGGATGGGACTCTAGCCAGCCTGGTCTAGGGTGGGGTGTCCCTGCCCATGGTGGGGGGGTTGGAACTGGATAATCCTGTGGTCCCTTCCAACCCTGAGTGATACTGATTCTATAAATTCTCCAGTGAAGAGATCCTGCTGTGGCAGGGGGATTGGACTAGATGATCTTTCAGGGTCCCTTCTAGTCCCTAATGATTCTATGGTTCTATGATTCTATTAGCACTAAACACCCCATGAGTATACCAATCTCATTGATAAATGTACTGGTACAGAGTGACACTAAATCTGTGAGAGAAAGAAGTACAGTTTGAATCACAGAAATCATTCAGGTTGGAAAAGACCCTTGGGATCATAGAGTCCAACCATCTACCCTACTCTAAGTGAACTCAAGTTCACCCCTAAACCAGATCCCCCAAAACTACATCTAAGCATCTTTTAAACACATCCAGGGACAGTGACTCAGCCACTACCCTGGGCAGCCCATTCCAGAGCCTGACCACTCTTTATGTCAATTTACTATAAATGGAGAGTAGCTGTAAAGATGACAGAATGTTGTGCTGTTACTCAGGAGATGTAAGCTGGATCTTCACTTCCCAAAAGAACAGTGAGTGGAAGAACCTTCACACCTAGCTGAAGGACGCTGCCTGCTCTTGGAGAGCAGACTTTGTACAGACCAGACAGACAAAAGCAGGGGAGTTGGCATTTAGGGTTTTGTTTCTGAGTGTAAAACACCACCCAGTGAATGCATTAATGCAGCACTTACAGTTTTGTTGTTCTTTGATACAGAATGACACCATCATCCGGATTACTACTGTGCAACATGAAATTGAACAACTGAGCAGGAGGCTGGATGATACAAAAATGAAACTCGTAACAGAAATTAAGGTACTCTGCCTTTTAATTAAAGCAGTTGAACTGCTACCATGTATAGAAAACCTTAGGTGTCCCCAAACATATTTGGTGAGGCACTCCAACAGTAGACAATGGCTACGAAAAAAAAAAAAGACTTATTAATTAGTATAAAGAAAAAACCCCAGAGAATGCTTCTCCAAGCAGCTGGCAGCCCTCTTCATCTGCTTTATTCCACACCAGTGCTGCCTAAGCCTGAGGCTCTTTTTGGAACAAAGGTGATGATGGTATAGGGCTTCACATTGGACACCTTTACAGCTCTGTGTGGCTGAAATAGGAGCCCTCTATATCTCTGAGAGAGAGAGCCCATGCCTGTTCGCTGAGTGATCTAGGTTGGATACACTTGCTGTGCTTTCTCCATTGTATAACAAGCAGTGGAAAGAGCCATGAATTTCACAGCTGTCTCTGAAAAACACAAAGGTGAAGTACAGAAGAAAGCAGTGCTAGAACTAGGCTCTTCAGATATGTGCAGTTTAAAAAGTGAAAGACATGTCCTGTATTCAGCCATGCTGTATAAGATTAAATCTTGGTTTTATTAACCTGTATGCCTGTCACCTACCCAAACTTCCTTAAATTGCCAAAACTTCAATTACTGGTTCTTCTGCAGATGAGAAAGCAGGCAGCATCCGATTTACGAGCACTGAGAGCAGAACTGACGCAGAAGAAGATACATTCAGCTTTAATTCTCCAATCCAGAAAATCAGGACTTTAAGAGGATGCCATGACTTAAACATCTGTAAAATCTACAGAAGCTCTGTAACGCTGACAGAAGCTTAGAATGTCAGAGCATTCGTTTGCATGAAGTTATCTTGTAAAAAGACATCAACTAGGTAAATGTTGTGGCTACTGAGTTATTTGACAGCTCACTTCTTTTGAAATCTCACTGTACGATTAGTCAGCTGCTTAAATATACAGTTGAACCTAGTAACGTGTCTAAAACAAATCTGAGTTATTTTAAAAGTGCAAATTAGTGAATTGTGTAACATCACATTGTTACGCTGATGTTCTTTCATTAACAAAATGCCTACTAAGCAAATAAACCTATAATCTGTAACCTGTTCTTAATTTTCAGGCACAAACATGAAATCTTGGGAAATTATTAACATAACATACGTGTCCTGTAGGATCTCAGCAAGACTAATCTTTTATTTGGCTATTTATTTACTGAAGTGTGTTTTTGTCAGTGTAAGAAGTTAACCATTGATTAGTAACATGTTATTATAAGGTACAAACAAAATCTCTCACATTATTTGATATTCAGTTGGTTTTGTTCCCTCTCTTATTAGGAAAGCCTCAGGGATATTAACCTGCTTCTGTAATTAGTGGAAAAGGCAAGCTTTGTCTTGGACAAGCTGCAATGGTCCAACTCACAGTGCTGCACGCAACTCTTTTTCTTTACGTTCAAGCTCATGCATGTGTTCAAATAACAAATGCCTTGAAAAAGTAATCAGAAAACTCTTCTTGGCAGCATTTTTTTCTAGCTCTCCTGTTTGCCTCTTTGCAGTACCAGAAGTGGTTATGTTAAGCAGCTAGATAGCTCACAGGACTACTTATTACTGGAAGCGAAGCACTTACGGGAAATCAGTAATACAGTAAGAAAATTACGCAACTCTCACAGAGACTGACTTCCAAACGCCTTGATTCAACCTACTATTCAACTGAGTTTCTTAAAGGTAGGATATAACAAAGATTTTACTGCTAAAGTACTAATTACTAAAACTACAACCACTTTCGTTTCTTTCAGGATTAAATCCTACATCACAGAATATTAGGGAACATGAGGGACTGGAAGGAACCTCGAAAGATCATCTAGTCCAATCCCCCTGCCACAGCAGGATCACCCAGACCAAGTCACACAGGAACATCACCAGGTGGGTTTTAAATGTCTCCAGAGAAGCAGACTCCACAACACTCCTGGGCAGCCATTTCCAGTGCTCTGTCACCCTCACTATGAAGAAGTTCCTTTTCATACTGATGTGGAACCTCCTGTGTTCCAGCTTATAGCCACTGCTCCTTGTACCTGTATGTCAAATAAATGTGTCAGATTCTCCTACAATCCACACACCAGGATTCTAGCAAAGAGCCCTCTGACTTCCCAAGGGTATTTTTTTTCTTTACATGAGAAGAACAAGCTTCAATGTGTGCTTCCTGTCACCTATAGTATCAAGCAGTCAGAAACTCATATGAAGTCTTCTAGTCTCCTCAGTAGCTGTTATGGCAGTGTTGCTACTTTGTGGTGCCTTCCCAGCAACTATTAAGCAAGGGGGGGAAAAAAGGCAACAAGCACACAAAAGAGCCCCACAACTGCCTACGTGTATCTAGTTAAATAAATTGGTTTATTAATGGAGTCACTTAAGCAGGGCACAGCTGTACTTTAATCTTGTTGTGAAACAGTTCTGAGAAGTAGAGAAGCAGTATGGGCTGTACGCGGTAGAACAAGTAAAGCATAAACAGACAACATAGTTAACTAACTGTGAGACAGCATTTTATTTAACAAAAAAAGAATCCTGTAAACACCAGTCAGTCCTTCCATCACTATAGATAATTTTGTAGAAGTTCAACATTTTTCTCTAAATAAATTCTTTAATGAGAAAAACTGAGCTAGAAAAAATATAACCTCATTATATCACAGGCAATAGCACATAAAACCAAACAACAGGCTACTGACTGAAGCTTAAAGTGTGTGGAAAAATAGATATGCAGTTCTGAGCTCTAGTGTTTGGGAAGTAAAGAAATTCAAAATGGAACAAAATGCCATCCAAGTGGTCTCCATATTAACATCCCGTCTTCGAGATGATGCCCAAGATTTTTGGCTTTGGAAACTAGGGAATTTACATGACACAAACACAGTAAAACTGGAGTTTATTATTCTAACATCAAATCTGATAGAAATCTTAATGGCAACTACTTCATGTCATGTGATTTTTTTGCAGTCTATAAACTACTTAATCTCTAGAAGCAAAAGCACAAATTTCACTAAGTTGGATGTAAGCAACAATCTGTCTCATCTCTCCAGTACTGTGTGTTGGATCCAATTCAAGACTGACCTAGCTAAAATACAGGCAGAGGTGAGAAGTCAGGAAGCTGAGACTGCATCATGTTACCCCACAAGAAATTCTCACAGCACCAGACAGCCTTAGCCAAGTATGAGACTGCCCCTGCAAATGCACCACTCAGACTCACTACCAAACCCACACTGAGTTCAATTGTTAATGAGTTTACAGTAGTTGTGAAAAATTAAAAGTATGAACAGTCTTTAAAAAAAAACCCAAATGCTGCTGCTCTGGAGCTTTCTGAAGAATGACAACACGACTTTGCATACAAAATCACAAGATTAATTTGGCTAGTTCTCATAGTTCTTGTAATCATATAAATTCATATATATTCATATAAAGCTCAAATCTATGACAGTGTTTGCTGTGTTAAAAATTTATCCAATTTCATCATTCTAAGACAAGGTCTCACTTCTTAGGGTGTCAGGGCCTGCCACATGGCTTCAGTTTGTTGTTCTGCACCGGCTTCCCCGGAGTAGTCCAGACTGTTTCCATTCCACATGCCAATGCCCCTTAAACCTCGGTTCTTCACATACGCTGCTTTCAGAGAGATGCTGTGAGGGTCATCATACCAAACTTGGTGGAAGTGACCAAGGGAATCCTAGGAAAACATTTCAACGTGAGTGTCAATATCTACCTACCTATTAAACACAACACTTTCAGGTTCATTGATTACACTAATTATATTTTCTGTTGAATGCAGTGAAACGTGCAATTAAAAGCTGAGACATACAAGCTATGTACATTTACATAATGGAACCTTCCTGATTTACATACTGTTTTTCACAGAGGACATTTAAACATTTTAGTCAAATATTTGAGTTCTTTTTCACTTCTGGAGTCTAGGTAATAAAGCAGTGACAGATTTTAACTGAAGATAAATGAAAAGAGTTAATTTGTAGTTAAGTAATTTTTAAAGTATCCAACAAGTGAATTTAGTTAGGAGATTAAGGAGGTTGTGGAGTCTTCTCTGGACATGTTTAAAACCTGCCTGGACATGCGCCTCTGTGACCTGATCTAGGTGATCCTGCTGTGGCAGGGGGATTGGACTAGATGATCTTTTGAGGTCCCTTCCAATCCTTAATGTCCTGTGATTCTGCGATTAAGTGCTTTTTTTTCAGCAACAAACAGGTTTTGAGTAGCTTATAAAACCAAATGCAGAAGAGAACATACACAGGAAACAATGGGTTAGAAAAACTTAATAGCATCTGAGATTCTGCTTGAGTTTAAATTCGTTACCAATGCATAAATGTAAATTTGAAAGACAGAGCTATAGGATTTATTTGTTCCAAAACATCCTTTTTGACATGTATCTTGAGAAAACTATGAAGTAATAAAGATCTTTATTACTTATGTAATATTCAGTCAGTGCACTTGTCTTTCAGACTAGACACTGATGATATGGAAAACCAGACATCCTTTACTCCTTAAAGAAAAGGAGTAGAAATCAAAAGTGGATGAATCTAACCCTGTAAACTTTATATTCCAAGAGCTATGGTTTATAAACATTTACTCCACAACGTGGTGTCTTATAAAGAGGCACTTACTTTGTATTCATAAAATGGAGACTTCTGTTCCTCATCCCACAGCACCCCTGAAAGAGAAGAGTTCACCTGCTTCATGATTACTCCATAGGGCACCTGACGCCCTGCAGCATCGCTACAAGGAGCCCCACGGAATGGTACTTTGGGAAGGGAACAAACATGGTCCTGAAAAGAAACAAACAAGGCATGAGTCTCATGCTGCATCATTTACTGAACTCCAAAACAGCAGTACAATCTAGTCGAAGCCACAAAAAACATTGAGGCCTCAAAAACCACAAATCTTCAGTTGTCTGTAGCAAGCACACTATGTGTAGACAGAAGTAAATTAAAACAGTTTGTTTTACTCTGTAGTAATAGAAGATTTGAGAGTTCAGTTTATACCACTGTCTTATCTTTCGCACTTTTAATTCCTTCTCACATCTTTCAGATGTATAATGTTGTTTGAGACTCCGTGATTTATCCATGAACTGCTTTAACGGTCCCAAGTTTGCTACAGTTTGTTGTGCTTAGTGTTCACGCAGTGAGCTTAGTGTCTGTGTTGAGAAGGCAGATAGCAAGCATTGTAGGGCCTTTGGACTTCATCTCCTTTTATACAGATACCATCTATAGCTCCTTAGTCAAACATGGCACTTGGGTATCATGTGGTTCAGTTTCTCTAAGGAGACTTAAAATGCCCCGCTCCTCAGTCACCAGCCAAGCTAAAGTCTCTGTCTCAAGTCCCAGCTTTATGCTTTTGTTCATCACAGAATCACAGAACACTAGGGATTGGAATGGACCTCGAAAGACTGTCTAGTCCAATCCCCCTGCTAGAGCAGGATCACCTAGACCAAGTCGCACAGGAACATATCCAGGTGGGTCTTAAACATCTCTAGAAGAGACTCCACAGCCTGCCCTGGGCAACCCATTCCAGTGCTCTGTCCCTCTCAGTGTGAAGTTCTTTCTCGTATTAGGAACTGGCTGGAGGGCCGAGCCCAGAGAGTGGTGGTGAATGGTGCCACATCCAGCTGGCAGCCGGTCACTAGTGGTGTCCCTCAGGGATCAGTGCTGGGCCCCATCCTCTTTAACATCTTCATAGATGATCTGGATGAGGGCATTGAGTCAGTCATCAGCAAGTTTGCAGATGATACAAAGCTGGGGGCAGATGTGTCTGAGTTGGAGGGCAGAAGGGCTCTGCAGCGGGACCTTGACCGCCTGGACAGATGGGCAGAGTCCAACGGGATGGCAGTCAATAAGTCCAAGTGCCGGGTGCTGCACTTTGGCCACAACAATCCCATGCAGAGCTACAGGCTGGGGTCGGAGTGGCTGGAGAGCAGCCAAACAGAAGGGGATCTGGGGGTGCTGATTGATACCCGCCTGAACATGAGCCAGCAGTGTGCCCAGGTGGCCAAGAGGGCCAATGGCATCCTGGCCTGCATCAGGAATGGTGTGGCCAGCAGGAGCAGGGAGGTCATTCTGCCCCTGTACTCTGCACTGGTTAGGCCGCACCTTGAGTACTGTGTCCAGTTCTGGGCCCCTCAGTTTAGGAAGGACATTGAGGTGCTTGAGCGTGTCCAGAGAAGGGCAACGAGGCTGGTGAGGGGCCTTGAGCACAAGCCCTATGAGGAGAGGCTGAGGGAGCTGGGATTGTTTAGCCTTGAGAAGAGGAGGCTCAGGGGAGACCTTATGGCTGTCTACAACTACCTGAGGGGTGGTTGTGGCCAGGAGGAGGTTGCTCTCTTCTCTCAGGCAGCCAGCACCAGAACAAGAGGACACAGCCTCAAGCTGCGGCAGGGGAAATTTAGGCTTGAGGTGAGGAGAAAGTTCTTCACCGAGAGAGTCATTGGCCACTGGAATGGCCTGCCCAGGGAGGTGGTGGAGTCGCCAACTCTGGAGCTGTTCAAGGCAGGATTGGACGTGGCACTTGGTGCCATGGTCTAGCCTTGAGCTCTGTGGTGACAGGTTGGACTTGATGATCTATGAGGTCTCTTCCGACCTTGGTAATACTGTGATACTGTGATACTGTATTGATGTGGAACCTGCTATGTTCAGACCACAGTATCTCCTAATCCAGAAACTGGGTCACCAAAATCTACCTGTCTCTTTCCAAGTTAAAAACATAACAGTATGACAGCAAACAAACTTCATCTTACCTCAGACAGGTTTAGGCAGACATAGTCATAGCCATACCAGGGGACACCCATGACCAGCTTCTCAGGACCAATGCCCATAGTGAGGTACTCTTCATACCCTAGTTTTGAAGGAAAAAAAGCATAATTGCACATTCCCAGGCTTTTTTTATGCATCTCAACTAGAGCCAGAGCCAATGCAGGATTTGCACGATCTCCAGAGACTAAGGTGCAAGCTCCAATCTGTCTCCTGCCTGCATACTCCAAGACTTGCTCTACTCAGATCCAAGCAACTGCTCTAGCTGCTCCCATTTAAATCCAGCTGCCCATAGCAGCAGTTCACAAGGAGAAAATTGTTTCAGGTTCTTTGCAAGCTTAGGCAGTCACCCACTGCTTGGGCATTCTATCTTCAAGTATTCCTCACCATCACAAAAGCTTTATATTTTACAAGCAACAACACACAACTGCTAAAGGTCTATCTGTAGTGTCCTAAGGACCTGATGCACTATTTTCACATTAGGAAAACACATCTTTGAACACATTCAGAAGCCTCAATAAAACCAAAAGACAGGTCTAAGAGAAGGTAATTTTTTCTAGCTGTTTACGTGAACAAATGAAAACGTTCCAACTCCTCAGCAGGGGATTTGTCCTCACCAAGTAAAGTCTGCAGGTAAGGAGCATTGGCTTTTGCAATACAGTCTGTCCAAATCTGGCTCTGTTCATCATATGACATCACAAATAAGAAATCACAGGCATCTGCAATGCCAGTGTAGTTGTAGCACCTTTCATCTATGCATGCTGGAGACCAAGCCACATCAAATGTTACCTGTAGGAAAAACACACAAGTTAGTATTGTGCAGAGCCCTTAGGTGTTTGTTTTCTCTTTAAAAAAGAGCTGTAGCTTTTAAAGACAGTATTTACCAAGTGTTGCACTGAGTCTAACACACAGTGATACTAATGAACTAAAGGAGAAGTGCTCAGCCAATTAAACATCAGGTAATAACCAGTGAGTGTCCTATTAGTCAATTCAAAACACCAAAGAATTAAAAATACAATGTGAAAACCAACTAACAGGTAAACAGTACTACATATGGTGCAAATCCTTACAACTTTAGTGATGGGTTTACCAAAACATTGTTAAGCTTTTGCACCTGACTTACAAAAATCCATAGAATCATTCCGGTTGGAAAAGACCTTTGGGATCATTGAGTCCAACCATCAACCCTACTCTACAAGTTCAACCCTACTCTACAAGTTCAACCCTAAATCAGATCCCCCAACACTACATCTAAGCTTCTTTTAATCTCATCCAGGGATGGGGACTCAACCACCAGCCTGGGCAGCCCAGCCCACTGCCTGACCACCCTCTCCGTGAAGGATTTTTTCCTGATGCCCAATCTAACCCTCCCCTGTTAGAGCTTGAAACCCTTCCTTCTGGTTCTAATTACCTGTGAGAAGAGACCAGCACCAACATCTCTACAATGTCCTTTCAGATAGTTGTAGAGAACGATGACGTCTCCTCCTCTTCCTCAAACTAAACAGCCCCAACTCTCTCAATCTTTGCTCAGAAGACTTATTCTCCAAGTCCTTAACCAGCTTTGTTGCTCTCCTCCGCACTTGCTCTAGCACCTTGATGTCTCCCTCGTACTGATTCTGCCAAGCTAGTAACTGCCCCATCACACAATGCATTTACACCCTCTCAGCAGCTCTCAGGGTATACATCTTCCAGCTAAACCATAAACCTCAAAACTGATTTTTATGGTAGCATACCATAGCTAACATTCATAATTAACCACTCATAAATGTATCATGCTTTAGAGCAGCATACATTTCTTCATATTCACGTGCTAAACAGCATTCTCAAAAGATGCATTTCCTAGCGGTAACACGTTTGTATGGAGCACGTTATTATTACCTGTGATCCCGGTATTTCTCTGTGAAAAGCATCTGTAGTTTCCCTAACAAGCTCTGTTAACGCATAGTACTCCGGGGAGGTTTTGTTGACTTCTTGCTCTATATCTATGTTAATTCCATCCATGTACTGTTCTTTTGCCAGCTCCACCTGTTGGGATATCCACGCCGCTCTTTTAGCAGGATCAACAATTTCCGTAAGAGGTACATCACCTAGACAAGAGGCCTTGGAGAGTCACCGTGTACTTGCACATATCAGGCATCGCATGGTAAAGAGGAAAGGCTTGTCTTTACCGAGACAATAAATACAACCCCACCCCCATGCTGGTAAATACAAAGGTTTAAACTTTACTCCAAGCATAATTTAGAGAATCCACCCCCCCCCCCATAAGAGGTTATCAAGCTTCTCTGTTGCTTTTGGATTTCCTTAATTAGTACTCTTTTAGCCACAGAAATCTACCTTTCTTGAGATTAATGTGTGTTTTAAGTATTTCTGTGGAGTCCGAGTGACTGTGTCTTACTGTTCAGCTAAATATACTTCCATGCTTTACCTTTGTTGCTTTCCACAGAGACAAAACTCGATTACATCACGTAAAGGACTTTGTCTTCCTAATCAGCATTCCACACAGAATCATTAGGGATTGCAAGGCACCTCAAAAGGTTATCCAGTCCAATCCCCCTGCTAGAGCAGGATCACCTAGACCAAGTCACACAGGAACATTTCTACCCGCTCACAGTTCTCGAGCACTTATGTTTTAAATACAGAGGCATTGACTTAATTGAAAAATACTAAAAATGGCTGATAATTCTTTTGCTGTGTCTTTTGGGTGCTGTGCCTGACATCCAGACCACGGACCCAAACAAGTGTCCTCTGCAGACTTTGTCTCTTCTGCATTCCTCCTCCACAGCTGTGTGATGTTGTCTGTTAAGAGAACTTTGACTTAGATGTCCCTGGAATGGTTTTACCACTGTGGCAGAAACCTCCACTGGTTTTTGGAAATACCCTGCCCAACATCACGTGCAAACCTCAAGGTCCTACACTCTGGGAACACCATCCCGTAATTAATCCTCTCACTGATCTTTGGACACTGCACACGAGCGAACGTGAAACGCCAACGTCTTACGGCCTGTGTGTATTATGTTCTAATTCGTAGGTCACATAAACATGCAGCCTGTCCCGGGCGACCGACCTTTCAGCACCACCCTGGCGCCTTTCGAGTGAGCGTGGCACACCAGCTCGGCATCGTACTTGCCAAACGCGGCCACCGTTGTGATTTTTGACCAGTCGTAGGATTTCCAGGCTTCCTTTCCCACATCGAACACGAAAACCTGGAAAAGGGGTAAAACCACCCTGGTTAGCTGCAGACACTTCTGTTTCCACACGCCTCGGCACACGAAGTGCTCAGCCCGGGCGGAACAGGGGTCGGGTGGGCAGATCGGCCGGGCCAGAGCCCCGCTGCGGGGGGCTGAGAGGGGTGAGGCCCGCACCTCGAAGTCGCGGGTCCCCGTGACGGGCTGGCAGAGCCGCGGGTCCCGGCAGGGGCACGCAGCAGCCCCGGGGACAGCCGGCAGCTGAAGGAGCCCCGCCACGAGCAGGAGCCGCAGCACCCCCATGCCTCCTCAGCGCTTCCGCCTGGCGAGCGGCGGGGCGGGCTCCCGGCGCGCGCGTAGGACCGGCAGGGCCGCCCCGCCCCAAGAGCTGTGACAGGGCCCTGAGGGCTGTGCCCAGAGAAACGAGCGTCAGCAGCCGCTTTGACAGAGCAACGCTTTATTGGAAGATCAAACCCGGCGAAGGGGGTCCAGATTTATTGTCAAGATCTCACAGTAACTGAAAGGAAGGCTCTCCTGAAGGGCACAGGGCCTTCTCCGCACTGTCCAAACCGGCCGTCACGGGCTGAGCCCAGCAACACCTGGATCCCGTGAACCGGGCCCTCAGGCCGGGCACGGCTGCTGTCGGCAGGAGCAAGCAGTGTGAGCGGGAACTTCGCTCACAACGTCCTCAGATTTCTGGTCTAGCCTCATCCGGCCTTGCAGTTTGAGAGCGGAGTCTGTAGATAAGAAAACAAGCAGCTGTGTGAGGATTTTTATAGACCTAGGTACTCGCGTTAGTGCGGTCTGTGCCCTGTGTTGTCACAGAATCACAGACAGACATAGCAGTTGTACATCTGACGTACTGGTGTGCGACACTTACAACCTACAGCTGGACGTATGACACACCAGTACCCGTTCTGCAACTCACCAGCTGGCACACAGTGGAAGCCCACAGAGACTGAAACGGTGCTGGTGGCTGAGCAGCCTTCTGCGCAGTGTAGAACCGGCTCCACGGAGAAGCATTTTGCTGGTGCCTTCTTGAATGCGACAACTGGCTTCTCAGTTTCGACAAATTTGCGCTGTAGCTTGCAGGCTGCAAAACAGAAACTCTCGTACCTAACGACCGAGACCAATGGATGGACCAAGTGACAGAATACATGAATCAAAACCCACTGAAGTCAGTTGATTTTCTGTCAGTGGCTTTGGCCATGACAAAGTCAGTTATGTGTGGCACAGGCCCACAGATGGAGGCTTGCCAAATAGGATCTACATAGGACGCAGGTGTCCACATTCAAAAAAGATGAAGCTACGCTCTGCTGAGTGGCATCTAATGATACAACAAGGGACAATGGGTGTCAGCTGGAACAGAGGAGGTTCCACAAATATATGAGAAGGAGCTTCTTCCCAGTGAGGGTCACAGAGCGCTGGAACAGGCTGCCCATGGGGGTTGTGCAGTCTTCTTCTCTGAAGATGTTTAAATCCAGCCTGAATATCACCCTTGTTCTGGGTGATCCTGCTACGGTGGGGGGATTGGACTAGGTGATCTTTTGAGGTCCCTTCCAATCCTTAATGTACTGCAATACTATGATAATGTCAACTGACACTCAGCTCTACCAGACAATGAAAGCTCCATTTGGGACAGTATAAACAGCCTTATCCACTTCTGCGCCGTGCCTCACATCATGCCTGCCTTGTTATGGCTGAGTATCTCAATCTTTAAGCCTCTGTGATCCAGGCTTTCCCGAGGCAGTAACCACCACAGGAGCTTGATTTGATAATACATTCCAAAAATGCACCATGTGCCCAGAGGGTCGGATGCCACACAAAACACAGTGCACCCTAATGTTGCATGTTCATGACCTTGTTGTCAACATCAGGCCCTGGATGGTAAGAACAATCATTCAGAGGCTGAAGACTTCAAATAAAGTTCATCTTCAGCCTGAGGAGATTGCAACAGGTATTTCCCACATCAAATGCCCTCTAGTTTCATAGCCAGTGCTAGATTTTAATGTATTTTTTACCCCTGGGGAACAAAAAGCTTGGAAATAACAATACAAGTAAAATGAAACTATTAGGGATGGCATAAAATGCTTTTTTTTTCAACAGTGAAACTACCTACTTTTCATTATTCTAATCTAGTGATTTCCAAGTTAAAATTTTGTCTGAAACACACAAACTTCTGTGTTTGTTGTGCACATAGTGCGCAGGAAGCTGCTATAAAAATGCAACAAAACTAGAACTTGCACAACTCAGGGGGAAAAATGGAGTGTTCTTTCAGTCTATGGCCACTAATCACAAAATCAGTAAGAAATAAGATAATTGTGCTGCAGTTAATATAAATAATCTATTCATGTGACTAATTAATTAATCTAAGCCAAAGACAATGTCTGTTAGAATCTTTGTACCTCCAGCACAGGGGTCTTCTGAGATGATCCAGGACTGACCGAAACTCACTGCATCTTTAGCTAAGTATCCGCTGGGCATTTGATACTCCCTTTCCTTCTCAGCATCATACTTTCCACAAAGACCACATGTTTTTCCAGCCATCCCGAAAGCAACCTGAATCTTTGTGGAAATACAGAAAAAAAAAAGCACTTAATGTTTTTCTTCTACAAATAAAACCACTAAAAAGAACTTTAAGATACCTCAAATCTACGTCCATCGTAATATAGTTTATCTATGCCATAATCTGGGGCTTTTAATGACAGGCCTCCCTTTTCACTGCTGATGAGCATGCCTGCATCTGCAACACAAAAGCGAAAAAGGATTATTTTAAAAGGAATGTGTTGGTTTAGTGTTCGACCTGAACCTCTTGTTAAATTCCCAGGGACTTACTGCAAGCTTTAAAAAATTATCTTGAAAGAGATGGAGGATATGAAAGTGACTACTCCTTCCTGTCCAGGATCAAGCCAAAGCCCTGTGACAAGGGTGGCTGTGGACTGGGGACATCTAAACACTTGTTTTAAGTGTCTTTGTGATCAGCACAAGGTACTACAGCCCTGCACTGTTTGGTTTGTGCAAACATAGGTAGGATCACCATGCCCTTGTTTGCTCATCTTTCTTGCCAGCCCTTATGAAAGCACAGAGGCATGTTAAAATCACCTAACTATTCACAAATTTGGGTGATCTTTATCTTGGGAAGTGTTTGGAGGATCATATCCTCTGCTTCTTCAAGAAGGCAGAAAAGATTAACCAAAATATAAAGATGAGTCTCTTACCAGATGTGTATGGAACATCTGTTGGGGCTTGAACACCATTAATCTTCAACTGGAGGAGTCCATTGGAAACATACATGTCAACTTCACTTTGAGTAAAGAAAAGGAGTATAAACAAGTGCTTCTCCTTTGCCCTGCTCAGCTCACAATCTCTAATCCCGCTAGAACCAACACTCCATATTTGCTCATATTGTTCTGCTATGAATTACCTGCTACCATTTGGGAGAAAGACACAGAGCACCTAGGTTAGGGTGCCAAAAGGAGTGCTCCCTGGCTTTACTCAGTTCTGGGTGTCTGCTCATGGCTACAGTTCAGGCAGGAAGATACCAGCTACAGGGACAATCTAATTGCTATTACATTTGCACAAACTGAAGGTGCTTTACATTTCAAAGGAAGACTGTTTCCTGAGGCTGTTCTCTTACAGCCTGAACCGTCTGCATATTCTAGTATTTTATTCAGAGCAGTGTTTGCTCTAATCTAGAAATATGAAGCTGAAGCACATCAAAAGCACATCCTTGCTGTTGCATGAAACAATCAGGATGGATACAGGGATGAGGAATGTCTTTATCACAAAACATACAGGCTGTGAGACAAGCATCCTTGTGTTCTTTACAAAACCAGCACAGGGAATACTCGTTTCTCTCACGTTATGGCACACAATTTACGGAAATAAATAATTACTTGTAATGAAACTTTACAGATCAAAGTCTATTTATGAGCTTTGAAGACTATTCCCTGCAATGATGCTGGTATGCATAATCCCGTACAAGTTACAGTACCAGACTATGCTTTTAAAGAAGAACCTGCAATGGCAGAGGTGTGATTGCTCCAAGATGAAACAAAGTACATTTTAAGTTAATTTCAAACAGATTAGAACATTGTGCACCAGCTAAGTGGTGACGTAAGACAGTGTCTCTAATGTGACATAAATATTTCCTCTTTTAGGTATGTCCAGTTCCCAACACTTACGCTAAGATGATCGTGGGTGCTAATTTGTTCTAATTACTAGCTTAGTGTAGGAGACCAGACTAAATTATTACAATAGCCTCTTTTGCATTTATAGCTTGTGTGTCTTATCTGGTTACTAAGAACTGAAGTGAGATCATTAAATGTTAACAAAATAATGAAGAATTTAGGGCAGTGAATATTTTAGGTCACTGTGAAGTGCAGATATATTTCAGAAGCACTTTTGAAAGACAAAGTTGAGAATCCCAGTGACACTCCTAAGCATCTTCCCATTGATGTCAGTAATTTTTGCATAAGTCTTATCTGCCCCAACAATCTGATCTTCACATTTATAGCATCTGGACATCTACATGTCATTAGGTTTGCAGTTACTTACTGGCTGGCAAGTCTGACGTTTATTGCTATAAGGTCAGCAGGCTCTTCAAGTCTTTTAATCATCACCAGGAATTTCAGTTCTGGACTACAATCTTGCACCAAGACATGGTAGCACTTTGCAGGCATTGAATAGTTAAATTCCACTCTGTTGAAGGTTGTGATCGTATTTTGGGAAACTGAACAGCGAGCTGGAAAAAAGGGCAGCTGTTTATGCTTTATCTAAGACCACTTTTCTATTTTAGATTTGTAATTCTTTTTTAAAAGACCATTTTCTAGTTTTACCTATTCCCACGCAAAGCAAAATTATTCCTTCAGATTAAATATTAGATTTGCAGTACTAAGAAAGCAAAACCACACCAGTCCGCAGACAGCAGTGCAACTCACTCATGATTCAATGCTGCTGCCTTCATTTAGTCATAAATGAGATTAAAAATAACTGTTAGAAGATGAGGAGGAAAGAAAGCCACACCAGAGTAAACTTAGAAACATAGAATCATTAGGGATTGGAAGTGACCTCAAAAGATCATCTAGTCCAATCCTCAGAAGGAACTTCTCCCTTTCTTTACCATAATGGCATTTTGTTGGGCACCCCACCAGCTTTGATTAGAAGTTATTTTGCAGCAATTTTAACTAGTAAGGACTAGTTTGGGTGTTTATCAATGAAATATGCAGAGGTATGATATTAGTTGATATTAGTACACTGATTTCAAGCAATACATAAACCCAGGATAAGGACATGCATAAAGTTTTCGCATCAAAAATTTACTCTAAACACAACGTGATTAGCTCCCAATATGGCATTAAAGAAAAAATAATCCTTCAAAAGAAATGCCAGAGGTGAAACTAGTGGGTATTCTTTTGAAGCTCTTTTAGCTTCTACCTTACAGCACTAATCAAGCTGAGCAGTGCAAATCTGAGGCCACTTAGTTGTCCATCTCATAGATTTTATGCTGTGTTTTTCTTCACAGAGTCACAGAACATTAGGGATTGGAAGGGACCTCAAAAGATCACCTAGTCCAGTCCCCCTGCCACAGCAGGATCACCTAGACCAAGTCACACAGGAACATGTCCAGGTGAGTTTTAAACGTCTCCAGAGAAGGAGACTCCATAATATCCCTGGGCAGCCCATTCCAGTGCTCTGTCACCCTCATCATGAAGAAGTTCCTTCTCATATTGATGTGGAACCTCCTGTGTTCCAGTTTACACCCATTCCCCCTTGTCCTATCGCTGGATGACACTGAGAAGAGCCTAACACCCACCCCTCACATATTTATAAGCATTAATGAGGTAAACCCTCAGTTTCCCGTTCTTCAAGCTAGAGAGACCCAGCTCCCTCAGCCTTTCGTCATCAGGGAGATGTTCAACTCCCTTCAACAACACAAGTAGTTCCTGCACTGAGGCTAAAAAGGATCCATCTAGGAATGAATGCTTTTGGAATCACTTTTACACCATCAGTGTAAAATACTGTAAAGTTATGTCAAAAGCATAAATTATATTTACAAACTCTGCAAAATCAGTCAATCCTTGTGCAGACAGTTAATTGCTGACCTTTAAGGTTTTCAATAATTGAAAGTGCAGCTTGAGAAAAGACATCCCATTCAGGGGATGGTGATGTTGAAATCAGTGTATCTGGTCTTGAAGGGAAGGGCAGGGGAAGCCTGATGGCTCTGTCATAAATTGTGAGCTGGAAACCAATCAGAAAACAAACACAAACATAAATGCAAAGTACAGTGTGGAGACAACATTTTACTGTGATATTCAAAGACTAGATGACTGAAATCTTAACTGGAATAAAGATTTAGTTCAGAGCTAAAAAGAAATAATTTCCTGCTGTCTGCACATGAAATAGTTTTACAGTTGGACACATCTGCAACACACATAGTTACAGACATTAATGAGCTCACCCTTCAGTCTCCTTTTCTCTAAGCTAAAGATACCCAGCTCCCTCAGCGTTTCCTCATAAGGGAGGTGTTCTACTTCCTTCATCATGCTCATTGTTCTGTGCTGGACTCTCTCCAGCAGCTCCGTGTCCTTCTTGAACTGAGGGGCCCAGAACTGGACACAATCTTCCAGATGCAGTCTCATGAGGACAGAGTAGAGGGGGAGGAGAACCTCTCTTACCTTTGGTAGTTTAAAGACCACATCACAGGTTCTTGGAGATGTCAGAGCTACAACCAAGGTTGCCTGATGAGAGGGACTGCTCTGTTGCCTTTGGGAAAACCCAAGCATATAAGCAGCTCCTGGGAGAAATGAGTACAACCTGGAGCAGGAAGCAAGTGATTAAATGGATCTGTCTTTTGAAAAACAGGTTCTTGATTGTTCAGCTAAAATACCCCTGTAAAGCAAGGAGCATTCTGTGTTCACAGAACATTAGGGATTGGAAGGGACCACAAAGATCAGGTAGTCCAATCCCCCTGCCACAGCAGGATCACATAGACTAAGTAGCACAGAAACATATCCAAGAGTGTTTTATATGTCTCCAGAGAAGGGCATCGTTAGACATGTTTCTGTCAGGGTTTGGGATGCCACGGTGGTGTGTACGGGAAGAGCAGCCGGCAGGTTTTAACTGCGAACGGGTAAAACAGTCTTCAAGACACTGGATGGCAGAGTGGTATACAAAAGGAAAGGTCAGAATAATAGAATAATTAAGGTTAGAAATACCTCCCAAGATCATCAAGTCCAACCATCAACCCACACTACCATGCCGCCTCGCCAGCTTGAGTTAAAAATAGGTACCTAAAAAACTAAATCTGATTTTGTATCGTACTGATGAAGGGAAATTTTTCCACTTCAGGAATTGCAGAACTGAATTTACAGTTCCCTGGACCACAGGTGATTTTTTTCTAAAAACTACAGTAAAATCTCACCATATTGAAGTTGTTTGAACTGTTGAAGGTACTTTTGGCCACTCCAGCTTCATCTGAATAGCTGGATAAGCAGCAAGCTTCCCTGTTGCAAGCTGAGCCGCAATCTGGTAGTCCTGGCAATCTTTGCCCCATTTAAGAGAACCCTGATAGAGGGGAATATGTACAGATACAGACATTTGTGTAAAACATTGTGAGTCCATTGTATGCGATTTACATTTGTGCTGATGGTTATTCTACACTTACTGATACTTTGTGAGAGTTTATTACTGAACCATCAGCACAGAGTTTCCATCTGCTTGATCCTGTGATGGTGGAAACGAACAGCTGCATCCTTGATCTCACGGGTTCTGCTTCTGTGTACAGGACAAGCTGTACTCCTGTGGGCTGCTCATTTCTGTGGATGGCACGAAGAACTGCAGCCAGTATGGGTGGCTTGCTGTCTCCCAAGAATTTAGGCTTAAGTCAGTATAGAGGAGAGATCAATGACATGAAACACAGCATTAAAATTACTACACTAAAACCACAGATTAAAAGTGTTTGTAAAGGAAAATTTTCATCCAGAACAGGGTTTTTTATGTTAATTATGGGACAGCATTATAGATCATTGCTTGATCTACTCAGCTCAACTTTTCAAAGGAGAATTGTTGTGACCTGTGTAAGTGGAACAATTGTGCTGGGAATCTTTTTGTAGAGAAAATTCAGCGTAATGGAAGAGTGGGGTAGGACACCAGTGCCCAGCAACAGGACTGTTTCCAGGTCTGAGTGATGAAGACACACAGAGGTGATACAGAGGTGGTGAGGGCTTAGTGGGAAATGGAAAAAGAGCAAGTTTATGGTTGATTAAGATCACAGAATCACTCTGGTTGGAAAAGACCCCTGGGGTCACCAAGTCCAACCCTCTACCCTACCTTAGAAGTTCACCCCTAAACCAAATCCCTCAACACCTCATCCAAACATTCTTTAAACATATCCAGGGATGGTAACTCAACCACCTCCCTGGGAAGCCTGAGCACCCTTTCTGAGAAAAAATTCTTCCTAATAAGTCTAAACCTACCCTGTTGTAACTTGAACCCATTCCCTCTTGAATCATAGAATCATAGAATCACTAGGGATTGAAAGGGACCTGGAAAGATCATATAGTTCAATTTCCCTGCCACAGCAGGATCACCTAGACCAAGTCGCACAGGAACATGTCCAGGTGGGTTTTAAACGTCTCCAGAGAAGAAGAAACCGCAACGTCCCTGGGCAGCCCGTTCCAGTTCTCCGTCACTCTCACCATGAAGAAGTTCCTTCTCATATTGATGTGGAACCTCTTATGTTCCAGCTCACACCCTCTGCCCCTCATCCTGTCATTAGATGACACTGAGGAGAGCCTGACACCCACCCTTCACATATTTATCAACATTAATGAGGTCTGTTATAAACATACAATAACTGGAAAGCCAAAGTCACTGTTCTTGTCCACTAAGACATTCACCTCAGATACTGCTCCAGATATGTCTTCATCACTAACTGAAGAAGAAGAGGAGCTGATGCTGCTGTTCAAGACTTCCCTTCCTGGATCCTGCAAAAACAGAGAATCACCTTGAAGTACGTTATTTACCGTTGGAAGTTGCTGCAGAATTAATTTATCTTATTTGTACTCCCAGAACTCAGCTAGTGAGAGCAGTTGAAGGCCCTTTTCACCACAGAAGTAGTAAATGTACCTTTTCATCTGCTGGCTTGAACCAAAACTCGTAAATAGGTAGATTTGCCTGTGAAAATATAGAGAAGATCTGGAAGAAGACAAAGAACTAACTTTTGACAAACACACTAGAAAGTTCAGTATCAAGTCTGGGAAAAGGGCAAAACAAACATTTTTTTTTAAATACAGATTTTAAACTTAAATGTTCTGAAATGTGAAACTTATGGCCTGAAATGTTTCATAGGACCAGAGAGGTTGAAAAGGGGGAAAAGCTCTGCTAGGTGGTTACCCCATCTGTCCGGCAGGAAGCAGCTGCCCTGAAGAGACTGTTCTGGCTTTCTTTGGTCCATGCTCTCTGGGCACAATTTCCTCACAAGCAGAAAAACACTCACAAGCAGGAAAATAAAAAGATACAGCCTAGATGAATTACCTGTTGGTTAGAATATTCACTGTCCCCACTGCAGTGCCTGCCTCTATAGGGGTCTTCTCCACTGCTGCTGCAGGCTCCACTGCTGCTGCTGCTGTTGCTGCCACGCTTCTTCCTAGGCCGCCTTCTTTCATCTTTCTTCTGCTCATTCCCACGCTCAGAGGAAGTAGTGGAAGAAGAGGATGAGCTGAAGAGGGTGGTTGCACTAGGCACTGCCCAAAGGTCTGTAGATGCAGACTTTTCGGTTCTGTGAACTCGTCTCCTACGGTGATGTGTTTTATTTGTGACCTCCAAAAACAGTGCAAAGTGTTATCAATTTTGAGCTTTTTTGTACCTTGTCTGTGGGTGTTAGACAAGCTGCACACCACAGATTTTCAGGAAATACAAGTTCTTGGCCCTGCAGACTGCAGAAGCTGCACTAGAACCCATCTAGACACATCATAGAATCATTAGGGATTGGAAGGGACCTCAAAAGATCATCTAGTCCAATCCCTCCCAACCAAAATCTTTGGTTTCCTGTACTGGTTTTCCACACTGGAAACTCTTGGCTTCATTGATAGGAAAATACTTCCACCTTCAATGTTCCAACTCCCTTACCTCGAACACATTTTCAATGCCTAGGATCTTCTTCAGTTTAGCTTTAATGGCCTCATATGGAGATGTCTCCTTTGCTTCCTTAGACACTGAGCTTGCCACATCAAGTATTTTGGAAGCTGCTTTGGATCCCACCTGAATCTCCAGCTGTATCTTTTCAATATCAGCATCTGTGGGAACTACAGTGAAGATACTTGCATTCCAGGGTTGTGTTGCTCGAGCAGCACTCGCAGAGACTGACAGAAAAGCTCGCTGTCGCAACTGTACCTACCTGGCTTCAAAACTACTTTGCCTTCAAGTTGTCCAGCTAATTTGTGCAGATAGGTATTTCTTAAGAAAGCAGTATTTCGTGACTTCAGGCTGAGGCAAGCAGAACATCCCGAACGCTCAAATTTTATACAGAAGGTGTGTGTGTAAGATCTTCCTCCTACACTGTGGTGCTGTTGCTCATATGCTTTGGATGTCGCGCTAGGACTACGGCTTTGCTGCATTGAACAAAAATATGCCAAATAAATGTATTTTCCACAAAAAAAAGGGTCACAGCTCCTAAAGTCTTTCCTCCTACTAATGAAGAAAATGATGGCAGTCTTGCCTAAGCACTGCTTAAAATTAGAGATCCAAGCTCTCTGTGAAAGAGAACAGTCCTCCTGCCTAGTTTTTCTCAGGCAGTATCCCACAAACACAATTCCCAGTGTAAATCTGCACAGGTCTTTGGAAGAGCTACTCCTCTGCATCAGTGTTGGGCTACTAGCCCTCCTGTTGCAAGTCGACTCAGCCTCCTCATGCCAGCCTCAGAAGCTGAGGAGCACAGTGGAGAATAAGTTTCTGCAATCCATTGCAAGGGTTACCTCATGATTTAGGAAGAAAAATGCATGTCCTGCCCAGAAGATATTTATCCCACATTGATCTGGCTTGGGAAAAAAAAGGGCTGTTGTGCCAAGGAGATGAATTTCACACACACCCCGGCCATGACTGTGAAGCAACAGGAAGGCATGTCAAGGCAACCCTACCTCTGTGAGATGGTGAGAGTGAGAAGACTGTAAATGACCATGTCTTGAACCCACCAGGACCTTTTGTTTGGCTTGGTTTGGGATATCTGAGGTACCTGTTCTCTCAGATTCAGTGTTTGTGACTCAGCACAGCACAGCTGCTCTGCTGGGGGTGCTCAGCCCCTCTGAGGAGCTATCTGTTCTCTACCTGTCTGCAGATGATGAGAGGCTTCCTTACCTTCCAGCTGCCAGGACCTGAGGATCTTTCTGGTGGCTTGTCAGAGATACTTGGTACTTCTTCAGGAAGAAGCGGAGATTCCTTTTGGGAATCTACTTCTTCCAGGTTCCTTGAAACAGCATAAAATTCAGTCCTGTGGAGGTGATAAATGACACATGAGTAGCACCTTCTGATTTTGCTTATCTGTCTTTGCTAGTGCAAAAAAAGATGAGAGAAGGCTCTGTGTGGCTGCCAAGTACATTCATGATCTTATAACAGGGAGCTCACAGTCACTAACATGTAACAGATGAAAGGCAACAAGCTCTTCTGTACCTTGCAGCTGCGAGCTCAACCTCCTGGTGGCAAGGAGAAGTGTCAATCTTCAGATTCTTCTCTTTCATGTTGATCTCAGCGTCGAACTTCACTGGAGTATTTGTGCTGAACTCTGCATGAAATTCAAGGCCACTCTGCAAGTATCGTGTGTTGATCCCCATCATTGCAACGGTATGAAAATACGCCCTGAAAGAGTGGAGATGAAGCCTTGTGTCACTACAGCTCAGGATGCCCAGACTTAACTTTGAAGATGCAAACTTGCATCTTCGCACTGATCTGTTTGTCCTAAGAGCAGCTGCTAAGGGATGAAGAGATGCAGCAGGATGAAGGGAAGCTGAAGTGCCACTGGAAAAGGCAAAGGGATTTATGAGATGAACAGAGCTCCTGTGGACTCTCTCACTGCTTTGTCACTAACACATTGCTTGAGGACAAGCTAATGACAGAAGCTTCTCAGCTTGTGTCCTGCTTATTATTCTCACTGTTATTACTGTTGTCATTGTTGGTACTGCTGCTCCTCATTCTGTGGATCCAGAAAGATTTCCCCCAGAAATCCCTCCAGCTTGTGCCAGGTGGTGCAGTGATTCTGTGTGGAACTTGTGAGAACCTGTTCACATAATTCCCAGCTCAGTATCTTCAGGTGCACCCTGAGCATTTTCAGCCATGGCAAAAGAGCACAGTGCCCAGTGGGATGCAGTGCACACTGTTGTGATCGCAGGGCACAACCAGCTCAAATCTCGGATGAGACGCCCCGTATAACAACCTGCAATCACGTATCTATGTCAAACATAAATGCTTGTGGGTTTATGTGAAAATGCCATTTTTACTTTGGCTTGATATCGACGTGAACATTGATGTTGGCTTCCAACAGCTGCGAAGGTGTAAAATCATCAGATAGTGGTGGTGATATCTGGACAGCCACTGCAAAAGACACACAAGAATTAGATTGACAGAGAAACAATAAATCACAGAACATTAGGGGTTGGAAGGGACCTCGAAAGATCATCTAGTCCAATCCCCCTGCCACAGCAGGATCACCTAGACCAAGTCGCACAGGAACATGTCCAGGAAGGTTTTAAACATCTCTAGAGCAGAAGACTCCACAGCCTCCCTGGGCAGCCCCTTCTAGTGCTCTGTCACCCTCGCTGGGAAGAAGTTCCTTCTCATATTCACCTGGAACCTCCTCTGTTCCACCTGACACCCATTGCCCCTTGTCCTATCATTAGATGTCACTGAGCAGAGCCTGGCTCCATCCTCCTGACACCCACCCTTCACATATTTATCAACATTATTGAGGTCACCCCTCAGTCTCCTCTTATCCAACCTAAGGAGATCCAGCTCCCTCAGCCTTTCCTCATAAGGGAGTTGTTCCACTCCCCTCATCATCTTCCTGGCTCTGCACTGGACTCTCTCCAGCAGTTCTGCATCCTTCTTGAACTGAGGGGCCCAGAACTGGACACAAAATTCCAGATGCAGTCTCAACAGGGCAGAGTAGAGGAGGATCCCTTGATCTACTAAGCACCCTCCTTCTGATACACCCCAGGATGCCTTTGACCTTCTTACCCACAAGGAAACATTGCTTGCTCATGGCATTGCTGGCTCAGAAGAAAACTGATCTTGGTGGCGCTTTCACATTGTGAAGTGCTTTCCTTGATTACTTAGAGATTGCTACTCTAAACCAGAGTTACACCAAGATGTCCTAAGGCAAACATGCTAGTTACTTCTCAAACCCTTGGAAAGCAGCTGAACTCAAAGGTTTCCACATTACAAGAGTGTATTTCATGATCATAGAGGAATTTCATTTCAGCCAAGGTATTGGACCCACAATTATTTTGAGAAACAGCTCTGTTTGGCACTCCAAGCTCACCATCAGCAGAAGTTTGGGTCAGCACGGTGCTGCACAGACTGAGCTCCAGTGGCACGCCAGCCACCGTGGGGGCAATGTGCCTCAGCTCGCCCACCAGTGCCGGCAGGGTCCATTGGCCTGAAATGCCTCGCTGGAGCTCTTCCACTGCTTTTTTCACCACCAGCTGCCAGTTTGATGATCCAGTTAGACTCTGAACACAGAGAAGTAGGTTAGTAGAGAAGGGGAAGAGAAATGGTGCAGTGCCACAGACAAAAAAGACAAGAGTCTCGTCAGTACCGTCATGGTCTCCTGAATGGCACCTTTGTCAATGTCAACAAAGACAATTTCTTGGCCCAATATTTTGATGTATGTGGACACCAGAGGGTCTTCTGGAGGCAGTTCTTTCCATCCCAGAAGCTGTGGTGTTAGAAAAGAGGAGAAAGAAAAGAATCAGGTAATGTCACTTAAAGTAGAGTAATCACAGAATCACAGAACATTAGGGTTTGGAAGGGACCTCAAAAGATCATCTAGTCCAGTCTCCCTGCCAGAGCAGGACCCTCTAGATCAAGTCACACAGGAACACATCGTATTAACACCGAGTAGCTCACATCTGAAGGATGCTAACCCTGGTTCCTCAAGCAAAATACCAGCGGACATCCCACAGCTCCGAACCAACGTGGCCTTTCTTAAGCTGCATGAGTGACTTGAAGTGGGAATTTCCCTGGGTAAAGATGAAGGAAGGACTGGGTAATTCCTGCTGCTCTAAGTAGTGGGTGACACCCCAGGACTCATGAACTCCTATTCATTAATCATTTTAAAAAAGAGAAGCAACCACTTAACTGTGTCTAAACATACACTTTAAAGGACACGAGCACTGGCTGCCAGCTTCAGCAGCATCTTTTGTACATTAAGGGCTGACACATATGGAGTGAAAGCAGGGCAGCGGTTGGCAGCATAAGTGCAGTGTAAATATAACTGTGAGCGACTCCCTTCTCACTGACACATCAAAGGGATGGCTTGGTGAGTGGGGCTGGGTGGGGGTGATGCCACCCCGTTGCTGTCAGGAACCACATACTGCAAACGGATCCTAAGAGCATGCAGAGACATACCATTTTCCCAAGTTCCTTCAATGCCCTGTATGTGTCATACTCAGCAAAGGGAATGTCCTGCTTCCTGAAAAGCTTGGACAGGCTTTGTGACCGGAGAGCCACCTGTAGTAAAGAATCAGGCATCAAAGCCCAAGTACGAGAGAGCACAGGAAAACCTTTGCACCCAGTATTACACTGAACGAGGCCGCTCTAAAGACATCCCTTCACTTATAAAACTGTGTCTACCTGGCACATGAGTGCATGCTGCAGGTGCTGACGATGTGCTGAGCCCACTTTGGATTTTGCCAGCAGAGCAGTGCAGAGCTCAGCCTAGGCTGCAAAGCTTGCCCAGGAGGCTGAGCAAATGCCTACATGCTGCTACACGGAGCTTCGTGCTGCCCTGGCTGCACTGCTGGCTGAAATGTCATTCCAGATGCTATCTCCCTGTGCTTTGCTGCCACGTGAGCCTTGGTCTCCTCTGCTCTCCTAGACATCGATGCCTATACTCTATGTGTTTATTGATGAGCGTGTGTGTCAAGAGGCCCAAGTAAATGAAGCGTAAGCAATTTCATAATCATCGGCTAAACTCTCTCCCAGCCAGAGATGGAGTACCACAGAGTTGAGTACCACATCACAGTCCAACTGGCATAACAAGTTAAGACTGACTGTAGCTGGTTGCTTCAATGAAAGGCTTACCTCGATAATATCTGTTGCAGTATTTGCATAATACCCTCTTACTTTTGTGATTATATCAGATGGAAACACGGTGCTGGGACTGTTCATTAGGTAGGTCCTCCAAATGGCACCAGCCTGATAGTCAGCTGTCGCAGAAATAAAAATAAGCAGAGCTTTCAGTCAGGGTCTCCCAGGTGTCCGGATCATTTAAGCTGCCTCAGCTACACGCTCTGCTAGATCACAAGGACTTCTGCCAGGATGCAGTCCCACAGGTTCTCGAGTTTGCAGTCTCAAGAGAACTTTGTTCTAGGGCAGAGTCAACACAATCAGCAACTGAAGAAGGAGTCTTCAGTCCTGTGTTAGCAACACGTTCCCCAGCAGATATGCAGAGAGTAGTGGAATAACCACAGGGAATTCTGCCTGTTGTGAAGCTCTTACCTAAGAATCATTTAAGTTGGAAAAGACATGCAAGATCATTATGAGAGATCTTATAGGTCTTTATATGAAAGACAGAATCATAGAATCATTAGGGATTGGAAGGGACCTGGAAACATATAAGACTTGGACCAGTAACCCGACTTTACCAAATCCACCACTAAACCATGTGCTTAAGCATCACACCTACATGACTTAAACAGGTCAAGGGATGGCAATAAAACCACTTTCCTGGGCAGCCCATTCCAATGCTTGATGACCTCTGCAATGAAAAATGTTTTCCTAATGTCCTACTTGACCCCCTCCGGGTGCAACTTGGGGCAATTTCCTCTTGTCCTATCACTTGTTACTTAGAATGATAGAATCATTAGGGATTGGAAGGGACCTCGAAAGATCATCTAGTCCAATCCCCCTGCAACAGCAGGATCACCTACACCAAGTCACACAGGAACACATCCAGGCGGGTCTTAAACATCTCTAGTGAAGGAGACTCCACAACCACCCTGGGCAGCCTGTTCCAAGAGACTTTCTAGCAGGTGTAGAGAGCGGTAAAGCCTTTCCCCAGCCTCCTTTTCACCAGACTAAACAGCCCCAGCTCCCTTAGCTGCTTCTTCTTGTTCTCCAGATCCTTCACCAGCCTTGTTGTCCTTTGGACCCACTCCAGCACCTCAATGTCTTTCTTGCATTGAGGTACCCAATACTTGGTGCAGGGCCTCACCAGTGCCAAGTGCAGGATGAAAAGGGGTCAAGGTACTCACAGGAATAATCACCGACATGAATGACCTTGCTGTAACGATAGCTCAGCCTGTCGAGCCTGGGGTCCAGTAGTTTAATGGCAATGTTGCAAGCAGCAGATCTGAATAAGAAAGGGTTAAAATCATATGCAGATGGTTCTCTGTGAACAAATTCTTAGAAAACTGAAAAAAAAAATGTAAATTACCATTTGCTACTAAAAAAATGTCCTTCCTCTACTTACAGCTGATAAAGCTGTGGAATCCTTCCAACTGCCAAAGCCTTCATGTGCGAGTATGTGAAGCTGGCTACTTGTAAGCTGGGCTCCGTCAGCAGCGAGCTGGCTACAGCTGTTGTGGTTGGAAGAGCAGGCTTACTTTCGAAGAGGACAACACAAGCCACCATTCGGACATTAGGAGCAAGTGTCTTGTCCATATAGACCTGGAGGGAGACCTCCCTTACCTAGGACAGGAAGATACAACTCGTGAGTTCCTCACAACTTGCCAGTGACAAGGACAAAACTGTGAACAGAGCCTTGAATCACAGAACTACTGAGATCATCAAGATCATCCAGCCCAGCCTGTGAGCCAACATCATCACGACCTGGACTGTGGCACCAAGTGCTGCTGGAGATACTACTGGGTGGGCACTAAACAGCACTGGAATAAATGGCCTCCAGTAATGGGCCCAGTGTTATAGTGACTAAAGCCACCTCTTTCCCATGGTGTCAGCAAGGAAAGGGTGATGCCAGGAATTTGCGGCGCCGGCAGAAGGAAGACAAACAACTGGAATAGTAACTGCTAGCGCTCCCTGATGGCTTCGTTATTGATGAACCACTAAGCCAAACCAAATCGTACCCTCTGAGGCAATAGTTTAAATAATAACTCCATAAATAATATATAAATAATATATAACACATAATATATTATATATAATAAAATAAATAATAACTTTTGCGGGCTCTTTCCTGGCAATCTTCCTCAGGGCCAACACAGCATCAACGTGAATTCTGCTTGGTAATGAAGCTGCAGCGTGGGAGAACGTCGGCAAAAACTTCAGGATGCGTTTGATGCTGGCTGACTCTCCGGCATTGCCGATGGCTTTCAGGGCCAAGGACATGCCTTTGGCATCGCCTTTGCTGGCGGCTTCAGCAGCAAGGTCATGGAGAGGCTGAAAACAGAGCAGACTGTGTTCATCTCCTGCCAAGTAATGACTTTGTAATATTCACAGAATCACAGAGTGTTAGAGATTGGAAGGGACCTCGAAAGAGCATCTAGTCCAATTCCCCTGCCACAGCAGGATCACCAAGACCAAGTCGCACAGGAACACGTCCAGGTGGGTTTTAAACTTCTCCAGAGAAGGAGACTCCACAAACCCCTGGAGCAACCTGTTCCAATGCTCTGGAACCCCCAGTATGAAGAAGTTCCTTCTGATATTGATGTGGAACCTGTGTTCTAGCTGATACCCACTGCCCCTTGTCCTATCATTAGACGACGCCAAGCAGAGCCTGGCTCCTCAATTAGAGACATTAAAATATTTCTTCACCCCTTCTGAATAATAAATCAAAGTCACCTACCTGAAGAAGTTCATTTGGACAGAATGAAGTCTGAGCACAGTATTTATTCACCAAGCTACCATATCCCAGGTAGACAATGACTCGATATATCGGTATTTTCTGGATTTGGGGACAGGTCAGGAAAGCCTGCAGAGGAAAGAGGTCTCTAAAGCTTCAGGTGTTTAGTGAACATTGCATCTGAGAAATAGATCAAGTTGCTTTGAATTTTTCCTGGACCTTTTCAGAAGTTAAATCAAATGCTACAGCTTCAGCCTCACTCCAGTACGACTGGATGTACTTTAAGCTTTGGTTACATCACATTATTGTCTTGAGTTGGTCTCTTTAAACAAATTGTCCAAAAACCCAGCAGCTATTTTGTTTGGATTTGTGGGTTTTGATGGCAGAGCCATAAAAATGCTGTCAGCAAGCGTTTGGAAATGTTTCCTTGTTTGGGCACTTTGCCTTTTACAGTTTTTGATGTGTGAATTCACTTTTAAAGAGAGTGAGAAGGCAACGGGAAGGAGACCGATCTTTACTCACCGAGGCAACCTCTAGGGTTTGCTTGTTTGATGCAGCGAAATGAAAGGCGAGAGGGAGAGCTGCGGCTGCTTCCCAGATGTTCAGCTTCTCATCATGAACTTTTTGCTTCAGGAATCTGACTGAGTCAGTAGTTCCAGCAGCACAGATGGCACTCAGGAACCAGCGCCTGCCAGGGAGACGGGGATTCGTTATTCCCACTGCCCACCATGCCTCTGGTCAGAAAGCCTGGCTGAAGGCAGTGCGTTACCTGTAGGGAGGATCGCTGGCAAACTGCTTCCACAAAGACTCCATTTGATCAAGGGCCACTATACGAAGAAACCGGACCACCTGTAAGAACTTGGCTGAGGCTTCTTTGGTGGCTCCTTCCTTGTTATCCTGCACTAATTGCCGCAGTGTTTCTGTTAACTACAGGGAAAAGCAGACAGTTGGAAAGATCCGTGTCTAAACCAATGATGTGCTGACTTGCTCACCCTGTAGAGTGTGGCTGGTACCTGAACACCTGGATTTTCGATCCTTATTAGAGGAACTGGCATCTGGATCAACTCTTCTGCAAAGTGATAACGAAGACTCCCCTGGTTTTGCAGCGGAGTTTCTGCTGCTTTGACAGAAGTCCCCTTAATGTCGACCAATGACAGTTCTTGCCTTCAGGGAAGAGAAAGAAATACATGAGTAGCCTTTAGCAGCTCTCTGTGAGTGTAGGTTGGAGCAGACAGAGGTGGCCAGCACGAGACCCAGCTGGGCATCTGGAGGGCCATACGGTGCCTTGGTCCTTTGCAGCCACAGGCCAGGTGCTCTCTATTAACTCGCAAACAACACTAAATAAGTTTTAGTCATCTCCCCTGGTTCTGAGAACCACAGCTGTGCTAAGGACATGCATGGTGCCTACCTTGCCTCCATCACTGCTACCCCGTTGGGTTCATTGAAGGGTGCGAACTGGTACAGCTGCTTAGATGTAGCAGACGTCATCAAGGCCCCACTGTCATCATATTTCATCTTGTAAGTGAACATCACCGTGCCCTTGATGTTTCTGGCTTTCTAGGATTGCAAAGACACCCACTCGTAAGTCCAAACGGGCGGTGGGCCATAAACTAAGCACAGGCTCCCTCCTGGGCCTCCATGCTGCTCATACCAGGGAACAGGTGGAGCAGGAGCGGATGTGAGCCATGCCCACATTCTTCACCACTTTCTCCTGGCAGTTTGTCAGGTCCTTGCTTTTGAAAATGATGGCATGGTTATTCTTGCTGTCGGTCTGGATGACATACCGGGCTTGGCAGATGCCTTCAATTCCCACCTGCGAGAATCGATTAAACACAAAGAACTTTCCACCTGGAACAGCAGCAACTAGGTCAAAGGATCATAGAATCATTAGGGATTGTAAGGGACTGCGAAAGATCATCTAGTCCAATCTCCCTGCCACAGCAGGATCACCTAGACCAAGTCAAAGAATCAGTCAGGGTCACCCCTCAGTCTCCTCTTCTCCAAGCTGAAGAGACCCAGGTCCCTCAGCCTATCCCCATAAGGGAGGTGCTCCGCAAGTTCTACGCAACAGTAAACCGATAACAAAAGTAAAACCAGAACGGAATAAACCAACCTCTTGCAGTTCGTACACGTTTTGTGACTTTTTGATGGTTATCTGCATCACGTTCAGAATCCCTCTCACTAGGTTGGTACATAGGGCGGGACAGTCCTCAGGAGCAAAAATGCTTCCAATCCTTCCCTCGGTGTATTCAAACTTAAAGGCTTGGCTGAAACACGTGGCGACGGTCTCTGTGAGCCGTGGAGACGCAGTGAAGGGGTCTGTGGGCCTGTAGCCGTTGTATTCTTCCAGCTTTGGTGATCGAATCTGTGGATGCGACAGGGACAACATTCATCCTGTTTGCTCAGTTTGAACAGTGAAGCTGGGCACTTCCAGTCTGTGGCTGGACTCGAGCCACTTGTCCAGCAGCACCACAGGAAACATATATCTCCACTGGTTCTTGTGCTGGGCCTAGGAATCACCCTTACTAGATGATCTTTTGAGGTCCCTTCCAATCCCTAATGTTCTGTGGTTCTGAACACAGTTTCCACAAAGGATTTCTGTGAGAGAAACCACATTGTGCAAGTGGCCTTCCAACCTTCAGCAAGCCTGGGGGAAGGTCACTGCGTGGGCGAGATGCTGGCTGCCAGCATGTAGTACAGAAACGATGCTTCCCCGCTCTCCCCAGATGTCCAGTGAGGTCTTCTTCCTTCAGCCTGCAAGGCGGTCAAGCCATTCCCACCCCCATGGTGATTTACCTGGAGGAGGTGGTCGCTGTCAGAGACACGGCTGATCTCCAGCTCGCAGGTCAGCCTCACTCCTGCCGCGGCCAGCCCTCTGCCAGGCAGCCCGTGCAGGATGGTGGTCTTGTAGCTGTACAGGTAGATCTTGTTGGTGTCAAAAAGGGGCTCTATTGGAAAAACACAAGGATCTCAGAAACACCTCCTTTGCTGCGACTCGTGCGACGTTACCTACCGAAGCCATCGCGGCAGAGAAGGGTGGGTGAGGCTGCTGCTGCTGCTGAAGGTGCAGGCAGCGGGCACAGCATGGCCGTAGGGGAGGGCAGCACGGCAGCTTCTTGCTGGTGGTGGGAACAAACTTACCCAGGTTCTGCTTCTGGCCTCCTGTGTGGGAGGAAAGGGTGTGTGAGAAAGCCCCCATCTGTGTGGATCCTTCCGTTCACTATTCATTCACTCAGGGTTCTACTGGTTGGCAGCAAGCAGAGTCCCCAGGGTGCACCCCACACCCCCAGGCCATCAAGCCAGTGCCAGCTCTGTTTGGTAGTCACTGCTTGCTCAGCTTTTCACAGAACCACAGCACGTTAGGGATCGGAAGGGACCACGAAAGGCCATCCAGCCCAATCCCCTCCTGCTGAGCTTCAGCACAGAAATCCATTTGTTTCCAAGTGCAGTCACAGAGGGGCTTCAATATATTAAGCTGCAAATACTCCCTGAAGCCCCAAGGAGATGCAGTTTGCTCATGACCACTGTGGCCATCGTGGCTTCAGCAGCCCTGTTCAAGCTTTGACTTACCCACGAGGGTGAGCACCAGGGCCAGGATGAGTCCCTTCATGCTGGCAGCGACTGGAGACTGCGGGGGGAAGTGTGCAGCTTTTATAGAAGAATTATTAACAGGCACGTTGAATTCTGTTGAGTTATCAACTTTTTATCAACCACTCAGACCCTCTGAGGGAGAGGCTGCTGGGGACAAGGTGCCCACTGTCACCCCTGAGCCAAAACCAGCACAAACACTTTGAGTCTCGCTGCTCCAGCTGAACGCACTGGACAAACCTTTTGAAACCAGGGCTTAGATGTATTAAACCAGTTAAAGCCCAAATATTTACTGTGGAAGAAGAACTACGAATGATCCTTAATCACTGGAAGCACCCAGCGCTGCTGCTGGATGCGCTGACTCTGCCCAGGTTGTTCTGACCTGACCATAAGGCTCAGCTTATCTAACTGATAGTGTCCCAGCAGGATTGTGCAAAACCCCCGTCCCGCGACACCGAGCCCATACCCACCCTGCTGTGAGCAGGACAGCCTGTGTGAGCAGGACAGCCTGGCACCCAGACAGCGGGGACACTGGGCCCGTACCCACCCTGCTGTGAGCAGGACAGCCTGGCACCCAGACAGTGGGGACACTGGGCCCATACCCACCCTGCTGTGAGCAGGACAGCCTGGCACCCAGACAGCGGGGACACTGGGCCCGTACCCACCCTGCTGTGAGCAGGACAGCCTGGCACCCAGACAGCTGAGGTCACTGGGTCCGTACCCACCCTGCTGTGAGCAGGACAGCCTGTCACCCAGATGGCTGGCAACAGAGGATTCACCCAGTAACACAGATCTCCTGTTGCTGTCACAAGGGCTCTGATCACAGAATCACTTAGGGATTGGAAGTGACCTCGAAAGATCATCTAGTCCAATCCCCCTGCCACAGCAGGGTCACCTAGAACAACGTCTCCAGAGAAGGANCAACGTCTCCAGAGAAGGAGACTCCACAACACCCCTGGGCAGCCCCTTCCAGTGCTCTGTCACCCTCACTGTGAAGAAGTTCCTTCTCATATTCATATGGAATCTCCTGTGTTCCAGCTGACACCCCTTGCCCCTTGTCCTATCACTAGATACCACTGAGCAGAGCCTGGCTCCAACCTCCTGGCACCCACCTTTCACATATTTATCAACATGAATGTCTCCTCAGTCTCCTCTCCTCCAAGCTGCAGAGACCCAGCTCCCTCAGCCTTTCCTCATTCCACTTCCTTCATCATCCTCACTGCTCTATGCTGGACACCCTCCAGAAGCTCTGTGTCCTTCTTGAACTGACCTCCTGATTCCCTATGGCTGGGGCATGGGTCTGGGCACAGACAGAACCCCCCACACCGCTCCCACCAGCAACCTGCATGGAGAAAGCTACAGCAAGACCTGAGACACTGGGGTTTACGTCAGAGCTACACAGCCACTGCTTGCTCACCAACCTTCTCCTCCGTGAGTGGGGAGCTGAAGATGCTGCCCAGCTCATTGTGGGAAGGAACTGGATTGGGATCTTCATCCACAGATCAGTGGCTGGTAGCCAAGAGAGCTTAGCTCTCACAGTGATACTTAGCTGGAGGCTGTTTTAACAACTGCCAGTCAGGATAGAATTTGTACCATCTGGAAAGCTCTGGATTCTGTTCCTACATCAAAGGATCTGCAAGGAGGTAAAGAAAATACAAATTAAAAACTCGAAGCATGGCAGATACGCCGCTGTTTGTTTTCGCCGGCGCTGTACCCTGGTCCTGGCTGGTTTAACTCCTTTCCTTGTGAAGCTGATGGCTCATGCCAGGGGATCCTCACAGCACAGAACCCACGCCATTCACCAGCGAGATGTGTCCTGTCTGTGGAGGGTTGTTAAATGGTGACTGCATTTAAAGGGCTGGAGTTTGCAGCTGCTGCGGGTGGAACCGAGGCCCCGGAGCCCCTAAGTTACAGCACAGCTGCATGCCCAGTCGCAGGCAGCGAGGGCTGGAGGTCAGTGGCTGTTCAAACATCAGAGCAGCTTCTCTGGCAGCAGCCCCTCAGCCAGGGGCTTGCAGAGTCTCACCCCCATCCCAGCCCATGGTGCAGCAAAGGCTGCAGTCCCGGTCACCTGCTGCTGCTGTGGGGCAGGATCATCTGCGCTTCTGCTCCAGCTTTAGGTAAAACCTGTTTGTGAGGGCTTTGCCTGTGTGGGCTTCTTTATAGAACTGAGCCACATGACTCTGTAGGTAATTTCTGCAGTGCATTAGGAGTTATTCTGACTCTGAGTCTGTCCCTCATACCCTCAGAGCCTTTCATGCTTCAGATTTCTCTGAAGGATATAACATGATCTTAAGAGCGGTCAGGCACCGGGATGGGCTGCTCAGGGTGGTGGTTGATCCCCATCCCTGGATGAGTTTGAAAGGCGCTTAGATGTGGTGTTGGGGCATCTGGTTTAGAGGTGAACTTGTGAGAAGGGTTGATGGTTGGTCTCGATGACCCTAAGGGTTGTTTGCAACCCAAATGATTCTATAAAAGAGAAAAATATAATCCTAAACCCTCACAGCTTTGCTGCTGCCACATTTCCTTCAAGCTGTGTGTGGCTCTCTGCACAGTGGCAGAACACAGAAGCCTGAACACAGACGCTGGAGGATGAGAGCTCATGCATCCACCTAACTGTGCTCCAGGCCTCCCAGTCTACAAAAAGAGGACCCCTGTGGACTGGTCCCACTGGAGCTGGAAGCTGGAAGCTCCAGACATCATGCTAAGCCCAGTGTTTCGCTAAAGGTGCCAGAGCTGCTGGAGAAAACAAAACAACACATGCTTTACAAGATGCTTTTGAAAGCCCCCCCAGATACTCCCCATCCCACGTGGTCCTAGGTAGGTGCCATATTTCTTCACTGGTTTCTACTGATTGTAAGAACCAAATAACTTGGTTCTTAATTTGCCAAAGACCTGAGTTTTCAACAGTTCAGTCGGATCACGTTCCACTCTGCGAGAACAAACCGCAACATCAACATTGTGTGTCCAGCCAGTGGTAAAAGGCCTGGATATTTGCGTTAACCGGGAGAACACCGATATGTGAAGGCAGATCAACTCAAGGGGGTACAATACCATTTCTATTGAGAACTGGGCTGACATCAACAGTTCTGGCTGCAGCATCTCCTGAAGCAACTCTCTGAAAAACTGATTCACCCAGCACACTCGCTCCTCTTGCAAGCACAGCCTCAGGGCCAGAAGGAAACAGCTTGCAGATCCATCCCCGGAATCCTCTGGGCTCCAGTGCGGGCAAACGTGTCCCTCATCACGCCCACGTAGACCTGCAGCGGGTGGACAGAGGTGGCAGAGCACACCTGCTGGTGGTGGCCACAGCAAGGTCTGATGCTGGGCACAGAAGCTGAGGCAGCTCGCCCAGAGTGCAAGGGTCTGGTTATGCCTTGGACCTTTTGGTGGGTGGTGTGCTTGGGTTAGCTGTGTCCTGTTCAGAGAACTCCAGTTCACATGAGTTTCTGGGTGGGGTGCATCAGGAACGTGCTTTGGCTTTGCCTCCCTCTGAGCAGCCTGGAGATTCAGGCTTATTCCCTGTGGCAGTTCTGCCACGTCAGGTGGTTACCGCAGAGCACAAGGGCTGCAGAGCTGCTCAATCACATGGAAGCAACTGAACCCTGCTCTGGGTGCTCAGGAACCCAGCGCCGGCAAAAACAAGCAGGAGCTTGGTACCACCGCTGCCCAACCAATAGCTCCAGTGGGGCCTGGCATGGAGATGTGCCTGGTGAGACTAAAGAGGTCTATGAAATGAGGGGATGAGGAGAAGCAACACAGACCTCTTCCCAGAACCAGTGAAATAAGAAGGCTCTCATAATTCTTTCCATGCATGGATTTATTATGAAATCAGATACTTCTGGACAATCACAGCGGTTCCGGCAATAATAAAGTTTAATACTTTAAATTTCTCGGGACGATTCCGCACATCCTTAAGACCTTAATTTAGCATCTCCATTGCTCCTCGAGTTTCCTTACAACACAATAAAAACATTCAAGTGTTTCTGGTTTTCTCCTGGGCTGCAATGTCCAGCTTCACGAGCTGCAGTCTTCGCTCTCGCACGAACACGCTATGTGCGCCTCAACAGTGTCCCGCGTGTCCTCTGACTTCTGGTCGAACTTGGTCTGTTTGTCCGTCAGGCTGGTGGCTGAATCTGACGGGGAATAAGTTCTGTGAGGAGCAGCATTGACTAGGCACTAGTCATGACTTACAGCAGGCTTGGCTTCTCCTCACCAGCTTGCCTACTTGCATTCACCTGAGCAGGATGGTCCAGGACACCCACTGAATTAACAAGTCAGCTCTACCTTGAAAACTACCAGTTCCATGTAGGACTGTATTGATAACACATTAGGAAGGACACTGTGGGCTAAAAGGAAAAACAAGCTTGGAAACAGACATGAATCTATCCTGCCTGGATGTGCTCCTGGGTGACTTGGTCTAGGTGATCCTCTGTGGCAGGTGGATTGGACTCGATGATGATCTTTCAAGGCGATGATCTTCCAATCCCTAATGTTCTGTGACTCTGTGTCAAAAGACACCCTTCTACATCTCTGCACCTGCTGCAGGAATCCCATCCACACCTGGCCTCCTGTTGCCTACAGGGTCACATCCGAAGGCAGCAGTATATGAAAAACTACAGAGCAGGGATCCCTGCTTCAGGATGCCCAGAGGACTGGATGCGGCCGAACCGTCCCAGGCTGCAGCACACAGTGTTTCAGCACAATTGCTAGTCCGAGGTCCCGTGAAGGGGGGTTCAGTTTGGATTTCAACTGCTGATATAATGAAAAAATTAGGGAAAAGAGGGAAAACATCCCTCTTGCTAAAGGCAGTTTTATCTAGTAACGAAAGAAAGGAAGGTTCTCCAGTCAGTAGCACAGTAGGTCCATCCCTGCCCGTGGTGGGTTAGCTTACGCCTACGCTTCAAGTGGAAAGCTGAGTGAAGGCACAGTCTGTGTAGACTTCTGTGCAGCTCCTATTCAGTGGGATTTCTGTCAACTTACCAGCTGGGAGACAGTGGAAACCAACAGTCACTGGAGTAGTTTTGGTGGCAGAGCATCCTTTCCTACAGCGCAGCACAGGCTCTGTAGAGTAGCACTTGGACTCCACGCCCAAGATCTGGACGGTCTTGTCGAGCTTCACGAACGAGCGCCGCAGTTTGCAGGCTGTAACACAAACATTTGGGGCAGTTCATCTGCCTCGTTCAGAGCTTTTGTATCTCCCCAGAAGGACCCACGTTTGCCAACAGCTCTCCACTGTGACAACTGCTTTGTGATCGTAAGTGAAGCAGCACCACTGATCGAGAAGCTTCCCAATCAGCATGTTGGATGTGGAGCTACGGAAAGTTCATGTCAAATGCAGCTGGTTTACTTCCAGGTTAGCACGTACAAACCTAGTGGGAAGAACTTTCTAACAAACACTTTGCAAAGTAAACTGGCTTCCTGAAGAGCTGCTCCCTCCCACCATAATCACAGAACATTAAGGATTGGAAGGGACCTTGAAAGGTCATCGAGTCCAATCCCCCTGCCACAGCAGAATCCCCTAGATCCTGTTGCTGTCATTTCTTATTTCTTTCTAAACTGACACGTAGTATTTAATAGGTGACTTAACAATGAAGCCTTTTCAGTTCTTTTTCTTCTCAAAACCATGAGATTTTGATGTTTACGAACAGGTTCTACATTCTCCAAGGAACTGCAGTAACTCTTGCGTAGCGCTCACGTACCTCCTGTGCAGGGTTTCTCTTCCAAAACCCACGAGTGCCCAAAGCTCACTGGATCTTTAGCCAGATACCCATTGGGCATCTGAAACTCCCGTTCGCATTCTGCATCGTATTTTCCACATAGTCCACACGTTTTCCCTGCCATCCATAGGGCAACTTGAATCTTTGAGGGGGAAAAATAAAGCCCAAACCATTAAAAGTTAAAAACAAGCAGCACCCACAGAGCAGATTTGTACAGTTCTCTTCCTGTAGCATCACAGAACATTAGGGATTGGAAGGGACCTTGAAAGATCATCCAGTCCAATCCCCCTGACACAGCAGGATCATCTAGATCGAGTCACACAGGAACATGTCCAGGTGGGTTTTAAATGTCTCCAGAGGAGGAGACTCCACAACCTCCCTCGGCAGCACCTTCCAACGCTCCGTCACCCTCACTATGAAAAAGTTCTTTTTCATATTGATGTGGGACCTCCTCTGTTCCAGCTCAAACCAAGTAAGAGAATCCTAGGGAAGCTTCTCAATACATGAGCTGATGATGAGGAAGAACGATACCTTGAACGTGTAGCCATCAAAGTACAACTCCTCGATGCCGTAGTCTGGGGCAATAAGTACAAGTCCTTGCTTTTCACTGCGGACCCACACAGAAGAACCTAGAAGAAAACAAAACGCAACCAAGTAGAACCAAAACCTCAAGAGACTCAACCAGACCGTCATGTTTCTGACACTTTCTATTGCTTGAAATTCCTCAGCTGTTCCGGGTGAGAAACAAAACCGATGGATAAACTCTGTAGAAATTAGTCTGTAGAGACAACAGGTGTTTGCAGCATTTTGAAAACAATTGTAGTGGCCACAGACGTCTTGATTTTTCTTTTGCCAGGTCACCCCTCAGTCTCCTCCAACCTAAAGAGAAGCCTTCCCTCATAATGCAGGTGTTCTACTTTCTTTATCATCCTTGTTGCTCTACACTGGACTCCCTCCAGCAGCTCTATGTCCTTCTTGAACTGAGGGGCCCAGAATTGGACACAACAGTCCAGATGTGGTCTCACTACAGCAGAATAGAGGGAGAGAAGAACCTCTCTCAATCTGCAAACCACCCCCATTCTGATCCACTCCAGGATTCTGTTGGCTCTCTTGGCCACAAGAGCACACTGCTGGCTCATGACCACCCTGCTGTCCACCAGGACCCCCAGGTCCCTTTCTCCTACACTGTTCCTAACAGGTTCTTCAGCACTCACCCTGTAACCACAGGGAGAAACACTTATTAGACACAAAAGATGGAATCCCTGACAGAGAGATGTTTAGGTCCGTCTTTCTCCTAAAACACACGTGGAAATGAAACAACAGAGGCTGCATCACTCACCAGGAGATACATAAGAAATATTCGTTCTGGGGCTTTCCACTCCATCCACCAGCAGCTTCACGCGTCCGTTCGCAGGACGTAAATCAATGTCACTGTTGAGGAGAAGAGTGTTCACAACACATATGTGTCATAGAATCACACAACATTAGGGATTGGAAGGGACCTTGAAGGATCATCTAGTCCAACCCCCTGCCACAGCAGGATCACTTGGACCAAGTCGCACAGGAACACATCCAGGCAGGTTTTAAACGCCTCTAGAGAAGGAGACTGACACATTCACACCCGGCAGGAGTTACTTACTGACTGCCCAGCTTGATGCTGATTGCTTTCAGGTCTGGAGCTCCGTCAGCGTTCCGCATCATCACGAGGAACTTCAGGTCGGAGCTGCAATCCTGGGCCAGGATTTGGAAGCAGTTGGCTGGCACCGTGTAGTTAAACCGAACTTCGTTGAAGGTTGTGATCTTGTCGTGGGAAACTGAGCAGCGAGCTAGCGAAATCAAACACCAGTGAGGGGTTGCTTTTCCATAAACGAAGCCGTTCCAAGGCACGTTGGATTCCTAGAGCCAAGTTATCTTAGCCTTGCTTTTTCTTTCATACTCTGTGATGTTTTGTACAGATTACAGAGGCCCTTGGCTACCAAGCACCTATACATTCCAAAGGAGGCACCAAGAATGTGCTCCTCTGTCGGGCAAAAAATAACGACCAGGAAGTTTCACTGTTGTAGGTTCAGAGAATTGGTGTCTTGATCCCTGAAATGCTGATCTCTGTATCACTGCTGATCGTTGTCTCCCAGCTGAACCATCCTCACGTTATTACAGCACATTTCCAAACTAACTGTAGACAAGTCATCCCAGAAAAGGTCACAGAACATTAGGGATTGGAAGGGACCTCGAAAGATCACCTAGTCTAATCCCACTGCTGGAGCAGGATCACCTAGACCAAGTCACACAGGAACACATCCAGGTGGGTTTTTAAATGTCTCCAGAGGAGACTCCACAGCCCCCCTGGGCAGCCCCTTCCAGGGCTCTCGAAGAGCCTGAGGATGTCACACTTCTGAACCCGGTGAGACACTCACCTTTCAAATTCTTGAGCACTGCAGAGGGACCTTCAGCAAAGACATTCCAGATGGGAGGCTGCAGCTCTGAAGCTGGTATCTTTGGACCTACAGGGAGCGACAGCGGAAGCCTCATGGCTTTTTCATAGAGGATGATCTGAAAAGGAATTCAAAAGCACATTGAAAACACCCGTGTGCCCGGTATTCACAGCTGACTCCTCTAGGGAATTTTACTTCAATTTCTTCTCCTTTGGCTGACACAGATGTTGGGTAAACACAGCTCATCTGACTCACTGCCCCTGAGAGTTTTCCTTCTGCTTACAGTTTTCTGTCATCGTGTGGGTCACCATTCAGAGATTATTTGTGACAGAATGAATCACAGAACATTAGGGATTGGAAGAGACCTCGAAAGATCATCCAGTCCAATCCCCCTGCCACAGCAGGACCACCTAGACCCAGTCACACAGAAGGTAACAGCCTCACTTTTCTACTAGGAAAACATAGGAGAGAGAGAGAACATTTCCTACTTACATCAGGAAACTTGATAACAACATCACACGTTCTCGGAGAAGTTAGAGCCACGATCACCTTGGCCTGTCGGGAAGGATTCTTGTCCACTTTCTCAGAGAACCCCAGCATAAATGCAGCTCCAGGGACAAACTTGTAAAACCTTGAAAAATGCAAATCAGAGAGATATGATGAAGTGGAGAAGCAAGAAGCAGGGACGTGTGATCTCTCAGGTCTCACCTACGTGTGTAAGAGACCCACGCAGACCCTTCAGGATCACTGGTGACATCCCCATGCTCACTCTCAGCTTTACTGATCAAAAGTGTTCACTGAATCACAGAACATTAGGGATTGGAAGGGACTTCAAAAGATCCTCTAGTCCAATCTCCCCACAAGAGCAGGATCACCTAGACCAAGTTGCACAGGTACACATCCAGGTGGCTTTTAAACGTCTCCAGAGGAGACTCCACAACCTCTGTGTCCCTCTTGAACTGAGGGGCCCAGCTGAGTGATTGTCCACTACAGTGTGGTGGCTATGAGCCATGATCTCCCACTCAGCTTTTGTGTCCAAAGGCAGAGCTCAGGCAGATCAGAGAAGAAAATAACAGCCAGTACTTTAACCACGAGAAGTTAAGGGGTGGATGCTGATTTTTCTCAGAGGACTGAGATGAACAAGCATCATTAAAGACCAAAACCTCACCACTGTGCGATGGATTTGACACTGGAAGGAACTTTAGGCCACTTCAGCTTCACTTGGGCAGCAGGATGGGCAGCAAACCGCCCGATGACCAGCTCAGCTGCAACCTTGTAGTCCTTGCAGTTCCGGCCCCACTTCAGGTACGCCTGTAACAGAGAGGCGTTTTCAGTCGCGTGGAACACGGATTTGCTGCCGCCTCACAGCCGTGTGTGACTCGCGTTGAGCCCTACCGCTGCCTTGTGAGCGTTGAGGACTGACGCGTCAGCGCAGAGCTTCCACTTGCTTGGATCGGTGAGGTTCGACACGAACACCTGCACCCGGGGCTTGGTGGAGTCGGTGTCCGCATACACCACGAGCTGGAGGCCTCCTGTCTTCTTCTCGTTACGGATGCCGTGAAGGAAAACCGCCAACACCGGCGTTTGAACGTCTCCCAAGAACTTTGGCTGAGAAGAAGGGGGAGAAGGGGTGCAAAGAGGATGTAGTCACACAAGCTACTGTGGAACATCTCAAGCTCTGCACGATAAATAAAACATAAGTAACTGAACTGCAGACGCATCCCGGAACATTTACCACACGAGTGTAGACACCTGTAAACGCTCACGCGCGTGTCTGTAATGTGCACACACAGACGGACGTTATCCCTGTATCTGACACGAGCCAAAAATGCGGCCGCTTCCTGAGCTGCAGCTGAGCCCATGGAACTATTTGTACAATTATAACAACAGTGATGACGGCGTGGTTTGGGCTTCGGTGGTACTGCCACAGGTCTGCTTGTGGTTCAGCCTAACAGCATCAGCTGTCAGTCGTACTCATCGGTTGTTCTCATAACAGTAACACCCTCCAGCCAGTGTCCTCCTGTGTGTCTGTCTAGCTGGTCTGTTGGCTTTGCACAGCACCCTAGCACAAAATCCATGCAGGGTGTGTCTTCAGCATCGAGGACCTTCTGCCTCGACAGCGTGGCCTTAAGTGTGCCACGACCGGCATGGTCTTGATTGCATTGTCAGTCTTCATCACTTGCCTCAGAGAGCAAGCATCACACTGGGTGACGGTGAGGAGCCAAGGTGCTGGATGTCACCTCTGGAGCATGCCTTGTGCAGAGCAGGTGCACGGCCGCGCCGCTGTTCTGCAAAGTTGTCAAAACCCCCTATAAATGATCCAACTAACCTGTGAGGCATCTCGAGACGAGGCACGACTGGATCTGGTAGAAGAGTATGTGCTGCTAGGTTGGCCAACAGCGAGGTTGCTTTTGGGGAACTGCAAGAAGAAACCACATCAGGCTCAAAAGGGTAACTTAAAAGTGTCCTTGAAGAGGTTGTACTAGGCAGAGCTGCAGAACTTCTATTTTTACCTAAATACACCCAGCTCCTCAGAAAAGACCATTAAGGACAAGTCTAGAGAGAATTCCCCGTGTGAAAGAATAATAGACCAGAGCAAGTCCAACTGAACCAGCCTCTCAGTTTAATAGAAAAGACCAAAACAGATTCATTTTACTTTTAGAAGGGCCTGATCAACTGGAGGACACACTGGGTGGACCAAGTGGAAGGCATCAGCTGAATGGAGGCACACAGCTGAACTTCTTTCTGAGGAACACTGATAACCAGCACACTGCTCCCAGCTGGCTCAAGCCCTAAGTGAGAATCTTCTGCCAAACTAGGGGTGACCTCGTTAATGTCTATAAATATGTGAAGGGTGGGTGTCAGGAGGATGGAGCCAGGCTCTGCTCAGTGGCACCTAGTGATAGGACAAGGGGTAATGGGCGTGAGCTGGAACATTTGAGGTTCCATATAAATATCAGAAGGAGCTTCTTCACGGTGAGGGTGACGGAGCACTGGAAGGGGCTGCCCAGGGGGGTCTGTGGAGTCTCCTTCACTGGAGACATTTAAAACCTGCCTGGATATGTTCCCGTGCAACTTGATCTAGGTGATCCTGCTGTGGCAGGAGGATTGGACTGGATGATCTTTCGAGATCCCACCCTTCAAATATTTATCAACTTTAATGAGGTCTCCTGTCTTCCAAGCTCAAGAGACCCAGCTCCCTCAGCCTTTCCTCATCAGGCAGATGTTCCACTCCACCACCTTTGTGGCTCTGCTACTACACCCTTTCCTCACAGAGACAACGAGTTGCCTTTAAGGTTCCCACTTGGCTCCATAGTGTATTTACAGAGGAAATCAAAACTCACCTCCTGTTTATGCGCTGATTTAAAGCGGAACTGGTAAACCTCATGCTCCTCCTTTGAAAATGATAAAAAGAAGATGAGGACAAGTCTCAGAAGAAAAGAGCTGCTGCAATAAGTAAGGATTTGACTAACGGATCACGCATACGTAGTTCTGTGTGCACAAGCAGGTAACCGCGAGGCTCCAAGTCATGTCTACAAAGCATCAACGTTCCTACTACAACAGCGACACCAACATGCAAGGTACATGGACAGAACTGGTGAAAAATTGGTTCCTCGCCTACTGGGAAAGTTCCAACAAGCTTGTGGAAACTTTCGAGATGCCCTGAAGTAGACATCTGACTCAACGATCGCAGGTGTGCTCGCGGAATCAGTTTTGCAAATTGGTGGTGCTAAGATTATGGTGTCAGCTCAGCTTTTCTGGTTGATCTTGCAAAGCCAGCTGCCATCAGGAGTGTGATTTGTGACACTAACAGCATCACTCAATTGACTGGCAAAGTTACCCATGTTTGTGAAGATGCACTGCTGCTGCTGCTGTCGCCTTCCTGGTGTCCTGAGTGGTGACCATGGCTGTGATCATGCGATGACTTGCTGCTGCTGCTGCTGTCATTCAGATACCTTGAGCCGTGTTCATGGTTATGGCCTTTGCTGCTGCTGCTACTACTCTTGCTGCTGCTGCTGCTGCTCCCACTGCTACTACTGCTACTCTTGCTACTACTACTGCTGCTGCTCCCACTGCTACTACTGCTGCTACTCCTGCTACTACTGCTGCTGCTCCCACTACTACTACTCCTGCTACTGCTGCTGCTGCTACTTTTGCTACTGCTCCTGCTACTACTGCTGCTGCTGCTACTGCTGCTCCTACCACTCTTGCTGCTGCTGCTGCTGCTGCTGCCACCATTCTTGCTACTACTGCTACCACTCTTGCTGCTGCTGCTGCCACCACCATTCTTGCTACTACTGCTACCACTCTTGCTGCTGCTGCTTTTGCTCTTGCTCCTTCTGCTGCTACTGCTGCTTTTGCTACTTGCATCCTTGTTTCTTGTTCGCTTCGCTTGCTCATTCTCATCTTCATCTGCAGCCTTTTTATGGTCAGGAGAAGCCGCTGATGATGAGGAAGAGGAGACGGCAGAAGATGAGCTGGAGGGATCTTTTGTCTTGGGATCTGTCTCAAGCTCTGTCAGCATAGTGTTCCCCTTCTTAGAAGGCTTCTTCTTCTGGTGTCGTGTTTTATTTGAAACCTGCAGAAACAATTTCAAGAGAAGTGCAAGGGAGGGGGTACATCTGGTTCTGTAGTCACAAACCAAAACCGCTCCGAGTGTCAGACAAGCTGCTCACATCAGCTTCTCTAGAACAACAGTTTCCCTCTCTCGCAGTGCAGACAAGCTGCAGAAGTCCCTTAAAACCCTTCTACCCAGATGAAATCTAGTGCAGCACAGAGAGCCAGCCCCAGCTGGATGCACCCCTTAGGGCCAGTCCCTCCAGATGTGGTGCTGGCTGTGGCAGACATGACAAAGCCTGGCACTGGCACCTTTCAAACTAGCCCCATCCTTGCTTTCCACTGCCAGTCTTCCTCACTGGACTTCTTAGTTTGAGGCTTTATTTGAGGGAAAATATTGCCCCTGTCCAAGGCTCCAAGTCTCTTACCTTGAACACACTGTCAAAGCCTAGAATCTTCTTCAGTTTAGCTTGAATGTCCTCGGATGGAGCCGACTTCTCGTCTTCCTCAGACTCTGAGTTCACAACACGAATGATTTTGGAAGCTGCTCTGGATCCCACCTGAATCTCCACCTGAATTTTGTCGATGTCAGCATCTGTTTGGACTACAGGCCAGTTGCACACGTTAGAAGGTCGCATGGCTTCGAACAGCACCAACAAACCCAAGATGACAAGGCCTGTACCTGGAAGTAAGGCTATTTTAGCTTCGTGTTCTCCGATCAATTTGTGCAAATACGTGTTTTTTATGAAGCTGGCGTCCCGCGACTTTCCGGAGAAGCAGAGCTGACAACCGAGATGATACAGCTTGACGCAGACGTCTGGCTTACGTGGCTTCTTCCCCGTGTCACTGTCTGCAGAGCTGTCGGCGGGTTTCTTGGGCACACTGTCGGCTCCCTGCTGCAATGGAAGCGAGTGTGTGAGTGCCACTGGGAGCGCGTCGTAGGCAGAACGGCAGACGAGGGTAAACAGTATGGCACAGGCACAGAGGAACAGGTTACCTTCTTGAAACCTTCACTGGAAGCCTTCTTTGATGGTTTGAATTGTTCTTCCTCAATATCTGATGAAGCATCTTCTGGGAGAATTGAGGTCTTCTTTTCAACACCGAGTTCTCCTATATTTCTTGATACGGCAAAAGCCTTGTGTCTGTTGAGATGGGCACAGAAGATCACAGAATAGAATCATCGAATCATAGAATCATTAGGGATTGGAAGGAACCTTGAAAGATCACCTAGTCCAATCCCCCCACCACAGCAGGGTCACCTAGACCAAGTCACACAGGAACACATCTGGGTGGGTCTTAAACATCTCCAGTGAAGGAGACTCCACAACTCCAAGCCCTTTTCTTGGGATTCACTGAATTACAGCCCCATCATTATCAAGTGACAGCACCACGATGTGCTGTTTGAAGAGAGGGATTACATGTGCAGCTCTAAGAACATAGGAGGTTCCACATCAGTATAAGAAGGAACTTCCCAGTGAGGGTGACAGAGCACTGGAAGGGGCTGTCCAGGGGCTTGTAGAGTCTCCTTCTCTGGAGATGTTTAAAACCTGTCTGGTTACATTCCTGTGTGACACCCAAAACATGAACGAATGTTAAACATTAACTAAATTATCTCATTAAATTTAAAAACAGGAACTATAAATCCTAATAAAATACTAGAGACATTCAAATGGAAACTACACAACAATAAGGAAAAGGAAAATAAATACCAAACACTGAGTGAAATTGGGCATCTTTTAACTCTTCTCTTCCTTGCTCTTCTACCCACATCACCCTGCCTGTCTAGAAGCCTCTGTAGTAGGTCAGTGAGGAATGACCATCGTGAGGCTTCAGCAAGGGGAACTCTTCTGAAGCAACGCCACCGTACCTTCCGACCACTATCTCCGTTTCCTCTTTGCATGGCTTCGTTTCAATCTTAACGTTTTTCAGTTTCACATCTATTTTGGCATCAAACTTCACCGGCACTTTCGCCAGAACCTTGCTTTGGATTTCAACAGCGTGTTGGAAGTATTCTGTGCTCACACCCATCGTCGCAACCGTTTTAACGTATAAGCTGGAAGAGAGCGCAGCAGTCAGATGTTAGAAAGGTGCTCTTCTCTTTTAGCTGGTCCTGCATGTTCACGAGAAACCTCCATCACATAAGAAATCTCCATCACAGACTGAGCCTTGGAAACCTGCCGTACCTTGGGGTTACGTCAGACCGAATCTCTATGGTGGATTCAAGCAACTGGGCGGGTTTAAAATCTCCACTTAAAGGGGGGTCCAGCTTTCCATCAGCTGCAAGTGACAGAACAACATTTAGACAAGGTGAAAGTCAAAGAAAGGATGTGAATTCAAGCAAGACACTGTTTTCAGGAAGAGTAACACAATCACAGAACATTAGGATTGGATGGGACCTTGAAAGATCAGCCAGTCCAATCCCCCCACGACAGCAGGATCACCTAGACCAAGTAGCACAGGAACATATCCAGGTGGGTTTTAAACATCTCCAGAGAAGGAGACTCCACAACCCCCCTGGGCAGCCTGTTCCAGTGCCCCATCACCCTCACTGGGAAGAAGTTCCTTCTGGTATTTGTATGGAACCTCCTATGTTCCAGCTCACACCCATTGCTCCTTGTCCTATCACCAGATGACGTTGAGAAGAGACTCATCTAGTCCAATCAGAGAGTCCCAGAACATTAGGGATTGGAAGGGACCTTAAAAGATCATCAAGTCCAATCCCCCTGCCACAGCAGGATCACCTAAACCAAGTTGCACAGGAACCTGTCCAGGCAGGTTCCATTGCCAGATCAGGATCACCTAGACCAAGTCATACATGAACATGTCCAGGCAGTTTTTAAACGTCTCTAGAGAAGGAGACTCCACAGCCCCCACTGGGCAGCCTGTAAGAAGTAATAGTTTTGTTCTAGCTTGAAAACAAGAGAGACCTTGGGGTACATGAGATCTTTTATGAGTCTAAAAAAATGCTGATTATATAAGAAGAACATGCCTTGTTCTCTTGGGCAACGGTTTTGATGCAACAGATTGAGAATGGGAGTAAAAACAGAGTAAGAAAATAAAGAGCTGTCCTAAGCTGGCTAATTAGCACAACATTAACATTTCAGAAACGTTTAAAACCTGCCTGGACATGTTCCTGTGTGACCTGGTCTAGGGGATCCTGCTCTGGCAGGGGGATTGGACTGGATGATCTTTCAAGGTCCCTTCTAATCCCTAATGATTCTATGGGGAAACAGATGATAGCGTGAATGGTGGGCAACCAAGCTGAACAACCCCTGCTCTCCAATCATCTGTCATATCAGTATAAAAATACTTCTGGTACTGAGGTGAAAACTGTTTCACACACTGGCTCTGCACTTGCTGTTGCAGCCAGTGATGCAGTTGGCCTTCATCACCACAAGAGCACACTGCTGATTCACTTGGCAGCTTGGCCTCCAAGCTTCCCTTGCCCTTCTCTGCAGAGCCTTTCTGACGGGGTGATGTCCAGCCTATAGTTGTGCCATCCCCGGTGAAGGACTTGGCATTGCTGCTTTCAGATTTTATCACAGAATCACAGAACATTAGGGAGTGGATGGGACCTCACAAGATCATCTAGTCCAATCACAGAATCATAGAATCATTAGGGATTGGAAGGGACCCCGAAAGATCATCTAGTCCTGCCACAGCAGGGTCACCTAGACCAAGTATCACGTTTCTGTCAGGCCATGTCCTCCAGCCTGTAAGGCTCTCGTGTGGTGGCAGCCTTCCCACACAGGGCAGCGACTACTCCCATCAGTCCAGTGTCATCATTGACACAGACTGCTGATGGTGCCTCCTTTTCCAAAGTTCAGATCGTTGGGAGAGGCAATGAACAAGCACTAACAATGGAGGAACGTTGCTCATAACAAGCAGTCAATGATACTGTCATCTGTTGGCTGCTCTTGGAGATCAGCAGTGCAGACGTCTGCATCAGGTCTCCAAGCAACTCTTGTTCTCTCTGGCCTTGAATGCTGTGACCTTCCTCTCCCTGGTTTCCCAGGTTCTCCCCTCAGCTTAGCTGTCTTTAGTCTTTTCAAATATGAGGCTGAAACCAACTGTGTCCAGCTTCTCTTCAAACATCTTTACTACCTCCCTTTCTCTACAAAAATGAGTTCTTTTTCTGAGATCGATCCTGCTGTGGCAGGGGGGTTGGACTAGATGATCTTTCAAGGTCACTTCCAATCCCTAACGTCCCGTGATCCTGTTTTCCCATTTCTTTTGCCACCCCCTCCTAGCAGGTTCCTCATCCCCTCCCAAGAGGCTGCACAGGTGGTCTAGTAGTTCCCAACTCACCGCTGACGGCCGCACGTGCCAGAGCCGTCGTGTATGACCCGTACTCCAGCGGCAGACCAGTGCAGGTCGGAACGATGTATCGGAGCTCTCCCAGCCACACTGGCTGCGTCCACTGGCCCGCGATGCCGTTGCGGATTTGGCCTGTGATTTTCTTAATCACTGTGCTTCTGTCAGCAGGTTCTAGCACTGCCTGCAGTAACACGGAGATCCAAGAGGTTGGGATGTAAAAGCACGACGATGTCAAATCTTGCAAAGAAAAGAAGGGTCCCTGGTACCTTTATAGCCTGTTGCAGGGCTTCCTTATTGATATTGACGTAGCCTAGCTCCTGGCCAAATATCTTCACGTAGGCTGTTATCAAGGGGCTTTCTGTTGGCAGCTCCTTCCATCCCAGCAGCTAGAGAGTAGACAAAGACACGAGCAAAATTCCTTCATGCATGGTAATTCCGTAACGTGATCAAACCCATCGCTGACCTGGCTGCAGCTTTCTGTCCCTGCTTGTGTCCCTTAGCTGCTTTACAGAGAGGACAGCATCGCGAACCCAGAGTAATCCCCTGTCACTGGGGTGCCCACCAAGAGCCTCCCGTGCAGTGTTTTGTTTTCTGATACAGTAACTTTTACACAGAGCCATTAGCACCAGGAATACTGCCGTAGTACTAGTAGTAGGAATGCTACTGCCAGTAGTAGGAATGCTACTGCCAGTAGTAGGAATGCTACTGCCAGTAGTAGGAATGCTACTAATAGTAATAGGAAGGCTATTAATGCTAGGAATACTACTAGTAGTAATATGAATTCTACTAGTAACAGGAAGAGCACTAGTAGTAACAGGAAGAGCACCACTAGTAATAGGAAAACTAGTAGCAGCAATAAGAATACTGCTGGTAGTAGCAGGAATACTATTAGTAGTAATAGTAATACTACCAGTAGTCATAAGAATACTACTACGGGTAGTAGTGAGAATACTACTACCAGTAATAATAAGAATGCTACTAGCAGTAACAGGAATGCTACTAGCAGTTTGAAACCACAGACACAGGTGAACCTTTCATTTGAAGGCAATGGCATATTCCTGTGAACTAAGTGAGGCAGATGAAGGCAGGAGGAAGCCAGGCAGGCGTGAGACAGACACCGTGCGGCAATACCTGGCTCTGCCCTTCCCTCCCTTGCAGCCCCACATGAGGTGGGGAGGAGGCAGGGCGACAGCAGGAATTTGCAAAAGCAGGCGTGATGTCCCCTGCAGTCGCCCTACAGGTCTCCGAGCTGACTACCAAGTGGGTAGCCTCACTAAACGCCCCTCTGCGTCACCCATGGGCTGCATCACTTAAAAATACCTACAGCTTTTCCAATCTCCTTTATCTTCTTGTACGCGGGGTACTCAGCAAACGGGGTATTTCGTTTCGCGATCACGTCTGTGAGGCCTTCCGCGCGGACACCAGCCTACCAACACAGCAGGAGAAGCATACGTACAGAGGTGAGGCTCTGCGGTCACTTTCACCTCTACTTTCCTTCGTGATTGACTCCAGTCAGTATTTACCTCCACCAAATCCACCACTGACCCCGCAGAATATGCCGTCAGCTTGGAAATGATGGCGGATGGGAACATGGTTCCGGGGCTGTTCATCAGGAAGATCTCTCCGGCTGCACCGACTTTGTAGTTATCTGTGGCAGAAGCAAACAGAGGGCATCTTTTTTCCAACCACCCTGCTCGTTGTTCACGATCGTGTTCTTGCAGCTGTTTCTGTTGCCAGCTCTAAGAGGCATCATTATGTATTTTTGAGCTGCTGGAGCCCAAATCAGTCGCTGGCTACCGTCACATTTAATTCCATTTCATGGAATCCCAGAATGTTAGAGGTTGGAAAGGACCTGGAAAGATCATCTAAGTCCAACCCCCCATGCTGGGGCAGGGTAAGCCTACAGGACCCGGTGTACCCAGACTGTCTCAAGATATGCCGTCCTACATGGGCTCAAACCCACAACCCTGGGATTCAGAGTCCTGTGCTCTACCAGCTCAGCTTGAAGGGCTCCTAAAAGACCTTCAAGATCAGCAGATCCAACCACTAACCCAGCTGTCTCACGGCTACCGCTAAACCCCGTCCCTAAGCTCCAGATCTACACGACTTTGAAACAGGTGCAGGGGTGGTGATTCAATCCCCTCCCTGGGGAGCCTGTTCCAAGGCCTGATGACTCTTTCCATGAAGAAGTTTTTCCTGATATCTAACATACATGTGTCTAGCCGTCGTCACAGATGAACCCCCCTATCTCAATGTCTTGTTGAAATGCAGAGCGTTGTATTCCTTCAAAGAAAGGCTTTTTCAGAACTGCAGCGCCTTGGTCACTGCTTACCTTGGCTTTTACTTACCCAAGTAGCCACCGATACTGATGACCTTGCTGTACCGATAGCTCAGCTTGTCCAGTTTGGGGGCCAGCAGCTTGAGGGCAATATTGCAAGCTGAAGAGCTAAACAGAACAGGAAAGGCAGTCGTACCCAGAAACAAGCTGCAGCCCACTGGGATCCAAAATGAACTCAGCTTGCCAGCACAAACTAGCCAGAGATGACACAATCACAGAACATTAGGGGTAGGAAGGGACCTCCAAAGATCATCCAGTCCAGTCGCCCCACCACAGCAGGATCCCCTAGACCAAGTCGCGGGTTTTAAACATCATTTGCAGAAGACCTCCCACTTGGCTCCTGTCTCACTTACATGTTGTATGTGAAGGGCAAACTGCTCTTGGCCAGCGCCTTCATGTGGGAGTACACAAAGCTGGCCACCTGCAAGTTGCTCTCCTTCATGGCCACATTCGCTATGGTGGTTATCAAAGGGAGGGCAGGCCTCGTCTCGAAGATGACGGCGCAAGCCATCATCCGCACTTCAGGGGGGAGCGACGCATCTGCGAGGATCTGAATGAGGTATCCCTGCACCTGAGAGAGAAAACAGCGTCTGGAATGACCAGTTATGGAGACTACATCAGTCTGGTTCCACGCAACCTCCAACATACGTGAGGTGAGGAGCCGTCGTCCCCGCAGAAAGGTTTCCTGATCTGTTGTGATCAGGGGTTCCCCAGGATTTCATTGATACAAGTGGTAGGGCCATGGAGGAACAGCCCCACGGAGAAGGGCAGGCTCTGAACCTGCAATAAATGGCCCTGTAGGAATGTACGGGGTCAGCACGTTCACAACACAACCAAGAGGCACCACCGTGGCTTTTCCACGTTGCCGACATTAAACGACTGGTGAATGACTCTGGAAGAAGCAATGGTAGGCAACAGGATAGATTAGTTCTTTGAGTAACCCCAGTGAGTCAGAGAGCGTGCTTGGCTCTTTCAGACCCCTCAAATCACCCTTTTAGAGAACAGGCCCAATCCACAGACTCGATACAGACGCTGAAATCACTGTCTTTAAGAGCATCTACCCTCGAATTCACTGAAACATCTCTGACAGACCACACGTACTGTTTTGGGGTCCTTCCAAGCTACTTTTCTCAAGGCCATTATGGCATCGATCTGAATGTGGACGGGAACGTCGGAGGCAGCCGATGAAAAGATGGGGAGGAACTTCAGGATGCGCTTGATGCTGGCTGGTTCTCCCACGTTGCCGATGCACTTGAGAGCCAATTTCATTTTGTCTTCGCGGCCTTTGCTGATCGCTTCATCTGCCAGGTCATGGATGGGCTGTAGACAAAGCGCAGGTCAGTTTTTTCTTCCTGGTTGCCCACAGCATTCCCCTTACAGTTTAAGTGTGATCCTGTGTGACTTGGTCTAGGTGATCCTGCTCTGGCAGGGGGATTGGACTGGATGATCTTTTGAGGACCCTTCCAATCCCTAATGATTCTATGATATGATTCTATAGCCCAAAAGCCTGTTGCTATGAAACCACAAGTTTCAGTAAAATTCCTCAGTGTTGACTTCTCTCAGAATTTTACCTAACAGTGTGAAAACTGCTCTTGATGATGAAGCAAACATCTACATCAGCAAAATGTTTGATTGCCCTCATTCACTGGTCTCCTGAAGTGTGCACTTGTAGATCCAGCTGCCAGTTCTGTGCTGTGTCCTCAGAACTTCACTAAATTTAAGGGCCGTTACTCAGCCCCTAAGAACACTCAAGCTTCCTACCTGAAGAGCTTCTTTAGAACACGCTGAGGTCTGAGAGCAGAGTCTGTTGACCATGGAGCTGTATCCCAAGCAGGCTACTTGCTGAAGTGTGGGACTTTTCTGGATTCGAGAGCTGGATATTAAATCCTGAGTGGGGGGAAAGGGAAGACAAAATCAGTCCAGTGTTTAGTGCGGTGCCGGATGCAGCTGTCAGCGCAGGGAAACCATCAGAGCCCGCGGAAGGGAGCGGATTCAGAGTTGTTGGTGGGCTGGGGCACAGGACCTGTGAGGAGCAGCTGAGGGAACTGGGGTTGCTTAACCTAGAGAAAGGGAGGCTGAGGGGAGACCTCAATGCTCTTGGCATCCACCTGAAAGGAAGCTGGAACGAGGAAGAAGGGAGCAGTATTTTCTCCTTGGTGGCAAGTGATAGGATCAGAGGAGACAGTTGCCACCTGCACCAGGGGACATTTAGGCTGGATGCCAGGAGGAATTTCTTCATCAAAAGGGTTATCAAACATGGGAACAGGCTGCCCAGGGTGGAGCCACCATCCCTGGAATCATTTAATAGACATGTAGAGGTAGTGCTGAGGGACACGGTTTAGGGGTGCCCTGGGTTGAAGGTTGGGCTTGATGATCTTAAAGGTTCTGTGATGTAGTACCAAAATAACTCATGGCTCAGTATTTTATAGAATCATTAGGGATTGGAAGAGACTTCAAAAGATCATCTAGTGCAATCCCCCTGCCACAGCAGGGTCTGCAGAGTCGGTCTAGGTGAGGGGAGAACCCAGTCTCTGAGGTAGAGTTAAAAGTTAATTAGAGATAAAAGTTGTCATCTACCATCACTCATTTTATTATCAGACAGGAAAGGCTCACAAAGATCTACTCACTGCTGCTACAGAAACAGTGTGCTCGTCAGCTTTTGCTAGGTGAAGAGCAAAGGGAACACTTAGAAGAGTCTGGAGGTAGCTCAGGTCATCCTTCCAAATTCTGGTCTTAATGAATTTGAGAGCTTCTGCAGTGCCTGCGGCAGAAACGGCGCTCAGGAACCACCGCCTGCAAGCAGGACAGAAGAAACACCCACCCTTATTTTAGCTCTCGATTCCCCAAAAACGGAAGAGATTTGTATAAGTGAGAACAGCGAAATACTTGTAGCGGGGTTTATCCGAGAACTGTTTCCAGACGGACTCGAGAGCGTCCGCGCTCGCTATCCGGCAGAGCTGGACAAGCTCCAGGAATCTGTATGGGACGTCGTCATGGAAATCCTGTTGGTTATTCAGGACTATGTGCTGCAGCGTCTCTGCTATCTGTTACAACACACCAGAGAGAGGGGATAGGTAATTACATCCTGCAGAACTGAAGGGCATTACTCTTATTGATTTTCTTATCACAAAAACCGTTTGGAGACCTAAACATACTGCACCTGTTGCTCGGGGCGCTTCGTCTTGATGAGCTGCAGCGACATCTGCGGCGGCGCCGACGGGAACTGGTACCGAAGGCCTCCGTAGCTCTGCATGGAAGAGTCCGGGGTGCTCCCCTGTTCACTTTTCACTTCAAGCAGGGTCAGCTGTTGTCTGTCCAGACACAGACATCACAGGAGAAATGCATTAGCCCTCTGCCTCCGTCTGCCTTGAGCTGGTTCAGCAATACTGCAGTGGTAATGGTTTTCCTCTCTTATTACCCTAAAACCTGACACCCTGCTCGTGGACACAGGCACCTGCTTGGGACAAAACAGCGTCAGAGCTCTCTACAGCTAAACAGGTTCTAAGGAGCAAAACCCCTGTCTTCTGAGTAAGAGCTACCAAGAGTACAAGCAATGACCTTACTTCTACATGCACCATTTTCCTCTCCACACTACAAACCAGCCCTTTCTCAGGACAGAGTAGTAGGGTTGTATTCTTCTGGAATAAGTTTTTGCCCTTTTCTTCTGTGTAAGGTCACCAGGGCACAAGCAAAGTCTTGTAGGTCTGAGTTCAGGAGGGCTGAATGTTTAAGTGTGGAAACCCCAAGTATGAGTACTCACCGATTTACCCGTTGGCTGCGGAGCTTAGTTCTCTCTTCACTTCAGCTGGTGGTGAGAGAGACTGCCCGAGTCTGTAGTCACTCCCTCTGTGTCCCACCTACCTGGCTTCCGTGACAGCGACGCCGGTGGGTTCGCTGAGCGGCGAGATCTGATACACCTGCTGCGATACAACTTCCGTGATGAGGGTGCCACCGTCTGCCTGCTTCAGCTTGTAGGAGAAAGACGCCGTCCCTTTTACGAGCCTTTCCTTCTGCGGGAGGACAGAGAGACCCAGCGAGTGAGGGGGAACAGGATGACTGCGCTTGTAACGAGGAAGAGCTTTTCACACCTCACGTACCGTCGCGTCAACAGGACAAGGGTAGACGTAAGCCATCCCGACGCTCTTCGCTGCTTTCTCCTGGCAGTTTCCTTGGTCTATGGTTTTGGTAACAGACGCTCGGCCGTTCTTCCTGTCTTCCTGGATGACGTACCTGGTGTGGCAAACACCTCCAATCCCAGCCTGGCAGAACAACGTAGACCATGAGTCTTCCCAACCCAATCCCATCAGGACTTCACTGCATGAGAAGTTTAGCTGAAGGAAGACTCTGAAGGAGCAATACAAGGGTAGGGACCTACTGACCAGTTTTAAACAGGCCTTCAAACCTGTTACTACACAGTTACTCCTACTGAACTAAAAGAATTACACATGGGAACAGTACTCTGTGCAAGGAGTCTGACATGAACAAATAAACAATTTCAACATTAAACAAAGAAAACAGATGAAGTAGCTGCATCAGGGAAGCCACATAATAAATATATTCATAGATTAATGATATTAAATATAAACTATGTATTTATAGAAATTATATCGTTATATAATTATATATATTCATAAATGTATCATTTCATAATTATAAGTTACCAGTAATTCTTTCATCTTCAAAAGACTGAGTGTTAAGTCTTAAAGTCAGGTATCTTCCACAGAACCCAGCCCAGACCATTCGCTCCGTGCACACACGCACGCACACACACACACGTCCTTCTTTATGAGTGAAAGCTGCCCTTTCTTTTTTCTTATCTTTGAAAGAAGCAGCAACTAAGTGGAAACCTGAAGGAAGAGCCCCTGAAGAGAACACGTCCTCTCCGCGAAGCCGTTGTAGAACGGAAGAACCAACCTCTTGCAGTTCGTAGACGTTCTGGGATTTTTTAATGGTGATCTGCATCATGTTCAGGATTCCTCTGACTATGTTGACACATAGGTCAGGGCAGTCTTCTGGGCCAAAAATGGTTCCAACCCGTCCGCTGCTGTACTCAAACTTGAAAGGCCGGGTAAAACAGGAAGAAATGATCTGGGTGATTTTTGAAGATCGAGTGAACGGGTCCTTGGGCCAGATGCCATTGAATTCCTCAAACTGTGGGGAGCGGATCTGGGAGGAAGATGAAGGAAGGACACTTCTGTGAATAAAAGTCATTTGGTGCCAAACACACAAGGTAGAAGAAATGAGCATCGTCATTAGCTGGATACTCTTTCCTTCTGAATGTAGACTGAGACATTCACACAGCAGTGTATTCTTTTCTCTCCTGCTTACACCATCATAGAACCAGTACAGACCCCGTGGGCTCAGCAATGTTACTGGTTTTACAGAGGCAGTTAATGTGTCACTATTATCCCCCAGGGAAACTGTAGACAATTCAATAATTCAATCGCATTAGCGGCGTCGGAAGAAAGGGAGATTCAAGAAGTCATTCTAAAAATGCAAATAAAATTCTCTCTACTTTTGAGCCTTAAAATAAATACTCTGCCTTAGGTGAAATTGGCCATTTCAAAAGTCTACACGATTTTAAATGTCAAAAAAAGTCTAGCTTCCATGGATCATAGAATCATTAGGGAGTGGAAGGGACCTCGAAAGATCATCCAGTCCAATCCTCCTGCCACAGCAGGATCAGCCAGATCCAGTCACACAGGAACATATCCAGGCAGGTTTTAAACATCTCCAGAGAAGGAGACTCCACAACCCCCCTGGGCAGCCTATTCCAGTGCCACGTCACCCCCACCGTGAAGAAGTTCCTTCTCACATTGATGTGGAACCTCCTGTGTTCCAGCTCACACCCACTGCCCCAGTGTCCAGACGACACTGAGCAGAGCCTGGCTCCATGCTCCTGACACCCGNAATCCATTCCCTTCCAATTGTTTTGGTTTTTCACTAAACAATGATTCATATTTGTGCATGGCTGAATCAACCCAATTCTTTTTGAAAAGACTGACCTGTGTGTTTATAGACCTTACCCCCAGCCCAATGCTGAGACAATGGGAATCAGAAGCACTTTCAGTAACTTCAGCAGAGCTGCTGCCAGCTCACGTGCCTCAGGGCACAGCCTGGTGCAGATCCCATCTAGGGATCTCGGGGTGAAACTAGCTGCAAAATGCATTTAGCGCTTTTTCTACCTTGAGATTCACCACTTCTCATTATGTTTATTAATTGCTTGTGTGACGTTGATTTTACATACACACGTCCTGGCTTCTCACAGAAGCTGCAAGTCATGGAATCATAGAAGCATTCAGGTTGGAAAAGACCCTTGGGATCATGGAGTCCAACCATCAACCCTACTCTACAAGTTCAGCCCTAAACCAGAAACCCCAACACCACATCCAAGCATCTTTTAAACTCATCCAGGGATGGGGACTCAACCACAACCCTGGGCAGCCCAGTCCAGTGCCTGAACACTCTCTCTGGGAAGAATTTCTTCCTGATGTCCAGTCTGACCCTACTCTGTTGGAGCTTGAAGCCCTTCCCTCTGGTTCTGTCACTAACTACCTGTGAGAAGAGACCAGCCCCAACATCTCTACAGTGTCCTTTCAGATAGTTGTAGAGAGTGATGAGGTCTCCCTTAAGCCTCCTGTTCCTCAAACTAAACAGCCCCAACTCACTCACTCCCTCCTCATAAGATGCGAGTTTAGACCTTGAGTGCCTTGAAAAGACTCTCCTGGACGTGTTCCTGTGCGACTTGGTCTGGGTGATCCTGCTGTGGCAGGGGGATTGGACTGGATGACCTTTCACGGTCCCTTCCAATCCCTAATGATTCTATGACCACTTGATATCAGTGGTTATAAACAGAGGGGCCTCTCTCTCTTAGCGTCTCTACTTCCAACACAAATTCGAGGAACACCTGCTACGAACAACTTTCACCACCAACACCAGTAAGTGAGCAGATGCCAAACCACCCGTGACTTCTGCAACTTCAGCTTGCAAATCACCGTGCGACATCTGCAGCGCAAAGCCTCCCGTTGCGTCTCCCTACAGCCCTTCCAAGCCACCCACGAGCCAGGTGTGATTATGCCGGTGCTGCTTGCCGCTGGCACGGCGCACTCGGCAGGCAGCATACCTTGAGGAGGAAAGTGCTTTCCGACAGGCCGCTGATCTCCAGTTTGCTGCTGATGCGCACGCCGGCTTTGGCCAAGCTCTTTTCTTGAAGCCCGTTCAACACCCAGCCTTCATAGCTGTACACGTGGCTCTTCTTGCTGCTGAACCCAGGCTCTGCGAGGGGCGACAGCCAGCTGCAAGCACGTTCTCACAAAGAGAAGCCACAACCACATCCCTGAGAGAAGGTTCTAGGAGGAAATTGACTTACCGATGTCAGACTTCTGGCTACCTGCAAAGAGAGATGGCAAAGCGGGTGAGTGCTGGTCAGCTGAGATCCAGCTGTTGCCACGGAAGTGAGAGATGAGGAGGGGGTGCGTAGGCTTACCGACAAGGCTGAGCGCTAGCGCGAGTATGATCCCCCTCATAGTGGAGGCGAATGGGGCTCTGCTGGACATGGTGACACTTTTATGGAAGGAAGCTAAGGAACACGTGGCCGTGTTCTGCTGAAGTCCCAAGTTTTTTATCAGTTTGTGTAAACACTTCCCTCTTTGCAACCCCGCTCTCACTTCGTATAACGGCAATCGAGGCAGACTTTGGCACCTCGCCGAGTGCTCGTAAGAGTCCTCTGCTGGATGGTCTCAAAGCTTCTACTCGCCCAGTGAAACACCACGACTGGGTCATTTAAAACAAATTCACAACAAACACATTGCTTCATTGCCGGATTGTGTCACAGCCGGCCGCCGGTACTTGCGTCCTGCCACAGCTCAGGTTGATTTTGCCCGGGTTATGATGACCTGGCACCTGACCTCCAGTGTTATCTAACTGATAGTGGCCCAATTAGCAAAGTAGCATCAGCATCACAGACACTCACGGGGCCCTTTCTCTTCCTTTGGCATTTGCTTCCAGCCACCCCGGCAGGCAGGAGCAGAACACAGCTAATCCCTTGCTGTCCTTGCGTTCAGTGTGCACCAGAGCACACTCGACCCCTCCTGAAACCCAGCCACACGGGATATAAGCATGTATTCAAATAAATTGAAGGACCAGAGTGCTCCCTCGGCTCCGGTCACACCGACCAGGAGGATTGTTTTTTAAATGAACAAAGGTTTCATAAGCAATCTGTAAATATTTCATCTTCCAAGGTAAATGACAGCTAAATCCTCACAATTAAGAGCTGCAGAGCCTCTCCGCAATGAAGCGGAGGGGATGGGAGTGCAGGTCAGCTGGAACTTTTGCATCTCCTGAGGTGCCAAATACGAAACACAGCCAAGTACCGGGGCTGAGACAGGCTTGCAGCCAGCTCCATCACTCGCTGACAGTGGTGGCTGAGGAACCCCTCTTTAAAGCAAAACTTGCACCTGACTGCAGTGTGTAAATGGTGTCACAGAATCACAGAACATTTGGGATTGGAAAGGACCATGAAAGATCATCCAGTCCAATCCACCTGCCACAGCAGGATCACCTAGACCAAGTGACACAGGAACATGTCCAGGCAGGTTTTAAACACCTACAGAGAAGGAGACCCCACAACCCCCCTGGGCAGCCCCTTCCAGTGCTCTGTCACCCTCACTGGGAATAATTTCCTTCTGATATTTATATGGAACCTCCTATGTTCCAGCTGACATGCATTGCCCATTCTCCTATCACTAGATGACTCTGAGAAAAGCCTGGCTCCATTCTCCTGACACCCACCCTTCACATGCTTATAGACATTAATGAGGCCACCCCTCAGTCTCCTCCAAGCTAAAGAGCCCCAGCTCCCTCTGCCTTTCCTCATCAGGGAGATGTTCTACTTCCTTCATCATCCTTGTTGTTCTTCACTGGACTCCCTCCAGCAGCTCCCTGTCCTTGAAATGAGGGCCCAGAACTGGACACAACACTCCAGATGTGGTCTCACTAGTACAGAGCAGAGGGGGAGAAGAACCTCTCTCAATCTGCTAACCACCTCCCTTCTGATCCACCCCACGATGCTGTTGGCCCTCTTGGCCACAAGAGCACACTGCTGGCTCATGACCACCCTGCTGTCCACCATGACCCCCAGGTCCCTTTCTCCTACACTGCTCTCCAACAAGCAGACCCCAGACCAGAAGCATACACACTGCTAGTGCTGCTGGTCCTTCCACAGAGGCACTCAAGTTAATTTCCCCTTCCATAAGATGGATTTACAGAACATTAAAGCTAAAAGTTAGTAAAAAACATGTATTAGCTGCTCATCATTCAAAGTAACCACTAAACATTCAACAGATCCACAGAAGATTGAATAGGTTAAAACACAGTGAGATTTTTTGTTCTTCAAAGGCATTAGGATCCTAAAAATTTACTGTCTAGTAAGAAGGTCCAAGCCAACAGAACAAAGGTCCCAGCACCCCTAGGTACTTCAGAACAGCAGCAGCCCCTAGTGGCCCCGATACTGCCTCAGCTAGTAGCCTGGAAACAAGGATCCGACGCGTAAGGCACTGTTCTCACACCTCATGGCCAACGTACTCTGCTGGTCCCCTCACACCTTTGGGTTTTGACTGCGAAACAGTAAACGTGCACCACTGAAATTGAGGAAGGAGCTGCCACGTAGGTTGTGGAGAAGGTGCGTTCCTGACAGTAACTACAGCACTACTCAGCCCGTTCAGCAGACCACAGAATCACTCTGGCTGGAAAAGACCCCAGCTCTTTCAGTCTTTACTCATAAGAGTTGTTTTCCAGTCCCTTCACCAGCTCAGTTGCCCTCCTCTGCACCTGCTGAGCCCATCATGGGTGGGAACTGGAGAAATGAGAGTACAATGCTACTTTGCGTTGCCTTCCCAAGGTGACTACCTGCACGGCAGAGAGCTGATCATGTCATTATCCTGCTTCCTCAAGGGTGCTGTGTGAGAGCCATGCTACAAGTACCCTCTGCAGTTTGGACTGGCTACTAACTGGACCAGCTCCAGCTGTAGCCCAGTGCACTGAGCTGATCAGCAGAAAAAACAGTTCTCTGCCTCAGCTTCTTTGAGAACCCATTTATTTTCTTTCTTACGTTATTATTTGCTGTTTTTCCAGGTGGTCCAATCTCTCCATTGAATCCAATTCTGAAGATAACAGGCAGAGCCACGATGCATTCTCAGTTGATGATTCTAAACTTTAGCATTAATGAGGTCCCTTCCAATCCCTAATGATTCTATGATTCCTTCCTGTGACCTGGAGAAAGGCAGAAGTTTCAGAAGGGGACACAAAGCACAAGCAGGAAAGGAGAACCCCAGCACAAGAAGAACTCAGCCAAGTCAAAACATCCATTGAATTGTGTCCAGAATCAGACCTCGCCTGAGGGGGTGAAGGTTCCCAGGCAAGGAGTCTGTACTGACACAGAAAGGATGGAGGGAACGGCCTGAAATGGGTCATAATCGGTCTTTTCTGAAGAGCAAGGAACACAACGGCTGCACCCCAATAAGCTCATCAAAACCCACAGCACCCATCAAGATGTTCCTTTTGTGCTGTTACCCTAATGGGTCTCTCTGTCTATAGACTTCTCACACGTGTAGCACAGAATAAACATCTCAGTCTTTCTGGGGACCGGAGCCTCGAGGGAAAACGCGACCCTGACCCCAAACAAATGACAAGGGCATCGACCGCTCTTCTCCCTCCTCTCGGACCCCAGAACTCTGTTGGTAAGAGATGTGCCTTCGTGCCAGTGTTCACTTCAGGGGTTTGTCTGCCTGCCTGCACCCTTGAGGCACAGACTGTTTCTGCAAATTCCTTCTGTCCCCCACAACCTAAAAGACTCTACAGAACATCACACACGTGAACAAATCTTTTGCACACTCAGGTGTTGGGTTTGTATCAACGCTCTCCCAGTTTGCACCTGTATGAAGAGATAAGCCCAGCTGCCTCAGCCCCTTGGCTTTGAGGGTATCAGCTAGAACACAAGGGGGTTTATTCTTTATTAAAATTCCCAATCCCTCCCTCCGCTTTCACACAACAGCATCTTCACAAGGTCAGTTACACTAGACCACAGCTACACCCTGCATTCACAGAAACCTGAAAACCCAAGACGACTCGAGACAGACTTGTAATGGTCAAGGAAAAGCACGCGCGGAGTCAGGGACAAGAGACTTTGGAACAACTTACCTCTACGCGGTTATTTTTATCGTGTTCTAGACAACAACAGACTTCCCAAACAGGCTCTGCCAAACATGATTCTCCAGTCAATTCCAAGGAAAAACCTAATGAAAGACAAAAGCAGCATCAGAATTGTTGACAGGATGCACCAGGAGGGGTACCCGGGGATTGGGGGATAACAAGTGTCACGCCCAGCTTCTAAAAGGGTAAGAAGGAGGACTCAAGTAACTACAGACTGGTCAGCCTCACCTCCATCCCAGGAAATGGGGTGGAACAATTTACCCTTGATGCTGCCTCTAGGCACATCAAGGACAAGAGGGGCTTTAGGGACAGTCACCACCGTTTCACCAAGGGGAAGTCATGCTCAAGCAGTCTGATGGCCTTTTGTGAGGCCTTAACCAGGTGCATAGATGATGGCAAAGGAGTGGATGTGGTCTGTCTTGACTTCAGTAAAGCATTTAACACAGTCTCCCACAGCCACAAAGATGATGGAGCAGAGCACCTCCCTTATGAGGAAAGGCTGAGGGAGTTGGATCTCTTTAGCTTGGAAAAAAAGAGACTGAGGGGTGACCTCATTAATGTTGATAAATAAGTGAAGGGTGGGTGTCGGGAGGATGGAGCCAGGCTCTGCTCAGTGTCGTCTAATGATAGGATGGAGATAGTGGGTGTGAGCTGGAATGTAGGAGGTTCCACATCAATGTGAGAAGGAATTTCTTCCCAGTGAGGGTGACACAGCCCTGGAAGGGGCTTCCCAGGGTGGTTGTGGAGTCTCCTTCTCTGGAGACGTTTAAAACCTGCCTGGACACGTTTCCTGTGCGACTTGGTCTAGGTGATCCTGCTGTGGCAGGGGGATTGGACTAGATCTTCCAAAGTCCCTTCCAATCTCTAAAGTTCTATGATTCTGCAACAAAGGGAACAGTCCTACAACCATAACAGCTTAGAAGATTAGCACACACAAAACACAGGACAAAGGTCTCTTAGAACAGAATTACACCTTTATTTGTTCACATTTAAAATAACTTGGCTCCCGAATGAACCTTTGAAAGTCCTAATGGATCTGTAAACTGAGTATCACTATAAAACAATTCAAAATACCATGTAAAATAATATCATGTGTGTATGTCTCATTTAATGGTTTCTCAGCATAATCACTCTATTTACAAATATATAAAGATTCTGAGCTTTCAGTCATCTGGATATCAAAGAGGTATTTTCAAATCACACAACTTAATAAATATAGAACCTGTTTCGTTAAAAATCTACAGTACACTGTACATTCAAGTTGAGGCAACAGAAGTTCTACTGCCAGTTACACTCGAGACAAATGAACACTTCCAGTAGTTAAACAATTTCTAAAAGTGCTATTTCTGCCTGTGATGAAAGGTAACGTTAGGACCCAATGTTTTGGTAGTCACATTTCCAGATCATTGTTTCATTCACAGAATCAGAGCTTCTGTTACTAGAAAAATATCAAAGCTTTCACGTGTTTAAGTTTTCTTCGAAGAGTTGCAAGAGGCAACCAAATGGCCTAAAGAATAAGAGCCATGTGCACACACATACACACACACGTGTCATATCACACACACCACAATTTGTATCACCACATAATCCTCTAGAAGAATGATCAAACCCACAGCATTCTGTTTCACTTTCTGTTTCTGGACAATCTCCAACCAAAAAACCCAGCAGACAAACCCTACAAAGTCCAAGGCAGCTGTTCTACGTGCAAGCTTCTACGCAGAGCGCCAACTCCAGACTCTTCCCAAGGCTTCGCACACTACTCCGCTTCTTTGTCACTGCCCACCCGCTGATTTGCCTTGCTGTCCCCAGCAGGTTTTTTTGATGCTGCACTAGAACCAGGAAAAAGAGAGAGGCAGTTACAATGCAAGTAAATGATGGTGGTGTCTATAGAGGCACAACACTGGTTTAGGTTGTATTTACTGTGCTTTGCTAGGTAATAACCAGCAGGACTTAGGGAGGAGTCCAGCAGGAGTAGGGAGGTGATTGTCCCCCTGTATTCAGGACTGGTGAGGCAGCACCTTGAGTACTGGGGCCATTTTTGGGCACCTCAGTACAAGGGAGACATCGAGGTGCTGGAGCGAGTGCAGAGGAGGGCAACAAAGCTGGGGAAGGACCTGGAGAATAAATCTGATAAGGAGAGACTGAGAGAGTTGGGGCTGTTTAGCTTGAGGAAGAGGAGGCTTCGGGGAGACCTTGTTGCTCTCTACAACTATCTGAAAGGACACTGTAGAGATGTTGGGGCTGGTCTCTTCTCACGGGTAATTAGTGACAGAACCAGAGGGAAGGGCTTCAAGCTCCAACAGGGGAGGTTTAGATTTGACATCAGGAAGAAATTCTTCACAAAGAGAGTGGCCAGACACTGGAATGGGCTGCCCAGGGTGGTGGTTGAGTCTCCATCCCTGGATGAGTTTAAAAGACGCTTAGATGTAGTGTTGGGGGATCTGGTTTAGGGCTGAACTTGTAGAGTAGGGTTGATGGTTGGACTCAATGATCCATCCCAAGGGTCTTTTCCAACCTGAATGACTATGATAATCAAACTTTAAATTATGCTTTCTGGAAGTCATCACAACTTACCCACTGGGCTCTACTGGGCTATAACACTATAAAACCAACATCTGCAACGTCATCATTTCAAGTACCTGCTACATGTAACACACTGCGAAGTCTGGCAGGGTTCTGCTGAAACAGGGCGGCTCAGCACACACCGAGATCTCCTTTGCTGTGATGTAGACTTCACTAGTCGATTGTCTTGGTCAGAACCTGAGAGATACACACATCAGTCAAACTACAGTGCACCCAAAAACATATGAGAGACTCAGTTTTTCGTGCTTTCTGCTTTAAAAACAGCACCAGACATCTTATGGAGTGTCTGTAATAGTAAATCTTAGTGTTACAGACCTGTGATAAGTGCAGGTACTTATGCTAGTACTTGGGGCTACTTGAGTCATCTTAAAATCAGGGTTCTAAATCAATCAACCAATCCCCCATTAACGTCATCTTCACATGTTAAAGCTTTTATATGAAGTGAAACAGATTCTGATCCTGTATTCATGAGAGCACTGCAGAGTTAGGCAGGTTTTGGTAAAAAGGAACACTTCACAAAGCAATCTGAACAATAACCTGTGGATTCTGTGGGGCAGACACTTCTAGTCTTATTACAACTTGTCGTTAGGATACACAGGATTGAAGAATGCCTTTCAGAAGAGAGGATATGGCATCAAATACATACAGGAGCACTAGAATTTGGACAAAGGCAACGACAAGTCAAAAGCTCTAGTGAAGAGTGTATGTTAAACAGACCCCAAGCTGCTCAGAGACCACTCAATCAAGTCACTCCATGAGCAACAGTCAGTCTCAGTCCTGGTTCTAAAGGGAGGTCGTTTCGTGTTTACAGAAGCACTACAGAACTGCACACATGAGAAACAAGGAGAAATCCAGCAGGTGATGCAGACACTTTTATCTAAAAAGACTCAGATCTGCATACAGGTCTGTATAGATCTGTGCAATTACATCAATTGCCTTGGCAATGAACATGCTGCCAGTTAATATAGTGATTCTGCAAGCTCCCTGTTCTTCACAGCTCTGAATCAATCTGATCAAACAGAAATTGTTATATAAAGTACTTATCAGGGAAGGAGGCATCACAAGGACACTGAACTGCTGGAGAGAGTCCAGCACAGAGCCACAAAGGGAGTGGAACATCTCCCTGATGAGGAAAGGCTGAGGGAGCTGGGTCTCCTGCACTTGGAAAAGAGGAGACTGAGGGGTGACCTCATTAATGGTGATAAATATGTGAGGGGTGGGTGTCAGGAGGATGGAGCCAGGCTCTGCTCAGTGTCATCTGGTGACAGGACATGGGGCAGTGGGTGTGAGCTGGAACAGAGGAGGTTCCACATCAATGTGAGAAGGAACTTCTTCACAGTGAGGGTGACAGAGCACTGGAAGGGGCTGCCCAGGGGGGTTGTGGAATCTCCTTTCCGTCCCTGCCTGGATGTCTTCCTGTGCAGCTTGACCTACGTGATCCTGCTGTGGCAGGGGGATTGGACTAGACAAACTTTTGAGGTCCCTTCCAATCCCTAATGTTCTGTGATTCTGTTATTACCTTTATGAAAGGGGATTTTGAACCAAGAGCTACCCTGACAGTAGGGGCATACCGGTACATGGTAAAATCTATCTTAGAAAATTGATTATTTCAGCGGTTCTGTTCATATTTGCATCTTCTAGCTGAATGGGATAAAAGCAGCACATTACAAGAACAGAATGTCAACTAAATACTTGCTTCCTGAGAAGGCACTTGGAGCTGTCACATTTTCAGAGTGCATGTAATCAGCAGACATACTTAAGAACTGTTGCTTCAGCCAGGCGCCTCTATCTTCTTCAAATGCCTTTCTCTAGGAAAAGAAATTACAGTTTACACTCATGATCACAGGGGGAAAAAAAAAGCTTAGTCCACTTTAAATTGATGCTCTTCTAATAAAGGGAAGAGTGCTAACAAGCCCATAATATTAAGGAGAGCTGTGAGTGTAACACAGAAGAACGGTCACGCGAGCCAGCTTTTGAATCCAACCCGGATTAGCTGAGGAGGTACTTATAAGCCAAGCCCATGGTTTGTTCCACAGAGGTCTGACTAAGCTTTTCATTGCACTGTTTTCCACTCCACAACCTCCCATCACTGCCTCCTCCAGTCTGCTTCTCTCTCAGAGCAGCACTGCCCCAAGGAGGCAGCCCTCCTTTCCATGCAGCTGGCAGTAAGGACTCTGCTGCTTACAACGTCAACCCAAAGCCTTCCCCTAAGCAGATACAAATTCCAGTGAAGACAGCAGTGATTACTTCTGTCCAAAACTGGTGCAGAGGCATTATTTCATCTTCCTTTTCTGTGTTTTGTGGATTTTCATTGGAAAACACTGGCTACAGTGGCCAAGAAGGCCAACAGGATCCTGGCTTGTGTCAGGAACAGCGTGGTCAGCAGGAGAAGGGAAGTTACTGTGCCCTTGCACGGCCTCAACTCGAGTACTGTGCTCCCTTCTGACAGTTCTGGGTCCCTCATGACAGCAAACACATTGAGATGCTGGAGGAGGTCCAGAGGAAAGCTACCAAGCTTGTGAGGGGTTTGGAGAACAAGTCACGTGAAGAAAGGCTGAGGGAGCTGGGCATGTTTAGTTTGGAGAAGAGGAGGCTGAGGGGGGACCTCAATGCCCTCTACAACTACATGAGAGGAGGTTGTAGACCAGTGGGTGTTGGCCTCTTCTCCTTAGAAACTAATGACAAAACCAGGGTAAACGCTCTGAAGTTGAGGCAGGGGAGGTTTGCGCTGGATATCAGGGAGAAAGTCTTTATAGAAACAGTGGTGAGGCACTGGGAAGTGCTCTCCCAGGGAGCTAGTTGAGTCACCATCCCTAGAGGTACTTAAGAAAAGTGTAGCCAAAATGGGTCATTCCAGTTGCAGCAACTGTGTTTTCCAACACAGACAAACTTTTGTTACTGAAATGCCAACAGAATGATTTCCCACAATGACTGAAGACACACTGGATACAGTATGGGAATGATCTTTGAGTCAGCAACCACACATTGGCAGATGTGTGTGTAACAGCGAAACTACTTAAATCACAACTCATCTCTCATCTTCCCTTTTCTAACAGCTGTCTACTTTTCAAATACCTCCAGTCCTAATCTAATAGCAGCTTCTGTAAAGCTTCTTCGTTCCTTCTCAAAATTCTTCTTCTGTTCTCGAAACAGTCTCCATTCTTCCTGAAGGCGCTCTCTTTCTTCGAGCAAGTAGCAGTCCTGGAGTAGCAGAGTAGTGTCATCATCACATGGAGACATAAGCTGCTGCTGCAGATAGAAAGCAACAAAAGACAAAAGTATTCTTTTAGGAGTGACTGCCTGGAGGTGCAGTACTTCTACAGGTTCAGTTTTAATCAGAAAAGTGGTTGACATTTATTATAGAAGCAAGGTTGAGTTGGTGGGTGCTGGGGGCAGCTTCAGATCGCAAGCAAAATGCCTCCAGCAACATTCAGGCAGCTGACATCAGTCTTCTTCACTTTCGTTCATCCCCCCCAAGATTATTCACACCAAGACAACAGACTTGCTGAAGTACTAACCTACCCACTAGCAAAAACCTACCTTGGGACCTGCCATTAAGGTACTTTAAAAGCACTAGCAAAGAACGGAGGGCGTCTCGGCAAATAATGGGAGATTCAAGAAATAAATCTTATATCTCATTTAAAAAAATAAGAACAAAATAAAGCTTGCTACCTGTAGGAGCTGCTGCTGAGTTCTGATCATCTCTCTACATTGCTGAATCTCTAACTCTAGCTTTTCTGTTTCCAGCTCATGGTCTTCTCTTGAGATGACATCTTTTTCATTCAAAGCTCCCGAGTGAACGCGTGACACTAAGAGGAGAGGAAAAAAAAAGCTTCTTGAAAAAACATCCCCTCACAACAGAGACCCAGAGCCCTAGCAAAAAAGGTTTGGAACTGTTTTATCCTGAAAGACAGACCCTGAGTATATTCCAAAGCACTTCTATCAGAAGGCAGAGAACCAGAACTGGGGCTACAAAACAATCAGGACAAGAAACACAGGGCTGTTTCACATTCCCCAAGGTAAAGCAAGCATGTGCACTGCAATAGAAGTGTCACACAACAGCACTACTTGTTTCAGCAGCGAAAGGAAAAGAGGTAAAGACAACTGAAGGCTTTTCAGACAATGTGTTAGCCCATTCTTCGTGTCCATCTCTGAAATGTTAGTGTGCTCACAGAAGTCTCACTGACTATATTTATCACAGATATAAAAAGAAAGCCTTTTCCTTCAAGTCCTGTGTGAAGGAGCAACTGAGCTAACAAACATGGCATGCATGTCTTCATCTCATTAAGGGAGCAAGCTAGAGAGGAATAAAGTGCATTTGGTGTAATTACAGGGCTTTATTTCATTTCAGGCAAAGTTATTAGAGAGATTGTACAGAGCCAAGCTTTCATCTCCTGATGCCAGTGCTTGAACATTAATTGTATCCTAAAGGGTTAGACTAGGATTGTCTCTATAAAGCAGAAAACCAAAAGTTAACTCCAAGAGTGCAGCAAAGACTTCAAACGTGTTTCCTGATGCCCACAAGTACTTTTTCAGTGTTACTCAGAGCAGTCATTCTTGAAGTCCATTCTCAACATACTCTCATAGACCATCTGCTCTTGGATTTGCAATTGCATGACCTTCTCAGTCTAATTCTTGACTGCAAACATCCCTGTGGTAGCAGAGACATCTGCTTGCGTGGGAAAATAATACTAGGAAAGAATCTTATATATTTTTAGCTGTATTTTAATGCTGCTTAACAGCTGGAAATGGAGTCGAGCACCATACCATCAGCCAGTTTGCTTTAGAATACCACAGGAGACCACAGGGCATGTCCTTTCAAGAGCAAAGTTACTTGCTCAGAAAGCTGCTGTCTGTCAGACTGCAATCACGTCCTCTCTGATAACAGCAGCACTGGTATGGAATTGCTTCCCTACCTACCTGCCATAGGACTGACACAGGAAAATGCCAATCACAGGCCCTTTCAGCAGGTCTTCCAGGACACAATTCTTTCCATGTATGCTTAGACAGTAAAGTAAACCTTCGTTTCAGCTGCTGTCATGCTATCCTTGGAGGCATTTTATATTGTGCATGTCAGAGTTAAGCATCACCTTGATTATCCAGCTTTTCAACGTGATTTTTCAACATTCTCCATTGCTTCCTAATGCTGTTGGTAAGCTGCTCTCGCACAGTTTCACAAGACAGTTCCCACATATTCTCCTTGTTTAGCTCTCCAATATCTTCCTCCAGGTCTGATAGCACCTGTAGAAGCAGAAACAAGATGATGCAAAGTACTCCAGACTTGCGTATTTCTTTAATTAAGGACATAAATGGGTTTAATTTACCAAAAAGAGAAGGGAAACCCCATTATGTACAGGGAATGTTTTTCCATCCAAGGAAAGGTTACTGCCAAGGAGTTCAGTTTAGAGACAGCACAATGCTGAAGGGACAGAATCACACTTACAGAATGGCTTAGGTTGGAAGGGACCTCTGACATCATCACGTTCCAACTCCCTCGCCCTGGGCAGAGACACCTCTCACTAGACCAGGTTGCCCAGGGCCCAGTCCAACCTGGCCCTGAACACTTCCAGGGAGGAGGCATCCACAACATCCCTGGACAGCCTGTTCCAGTACCTCACCACCATCCTAGACTATCTTAAACACATTATTTCTCCAGGACTACACCAAACTATTTAATTTTAGCTGGAGAACACTTACTGGGCCGTCTTCAGACCTTTCTTTAGGTTTCTGCTTCTGTGGTGGAAGAAGTGAGATAATCTCTTTCTTCATTTGCTGAAGAACTTTTTTCAGCTCAGCATTTTCCAATAAAAGCTGTTTCTGGCACTGCTCATAATCACTTAGCAGGACTTTATACATTTCTTCTTCATTTCTGAAAGAGGAGAACTTAGAGTAACAACACAACAGCAGTAATAAAATGACATTTGAAGCTTCTAGAAGACAACTACCTGGCTTCCGTCTTATCAGTCCTCCACGCACCTCTCTTCCCATCAGCTCTACCAACGTAATTTAGAACTTCCATAGCTACAAATGAAAAGGATATTTCAAACATGAAGCAACATGAAGCAATACAAACATTCATGTGACATTGCACTCATCTATTCACATTTAGACGTAGCTATTGTCAAGAGACCAGGTCATTCAAATACCTCCATCAATCTTCAGACCTACAGGAAGCCATATTGCTCTGCCTAACAAACTAAGAATAAGATGATCAAGGAAGAAAACAAGATGATGTTTGTGTTTGGAAAGTGACAAAGGGAGGTGTTCTCTTTTTTTTTTTTTTAAAAAAAATCTATTAGTGGCACCTTCACCCCTATTTCAGTCTTCATACCAATGGTGTAGGAACTAACCTCTCTTCTGGCAGCAATACCATTTTGATCTCCAGCTTAGGGTGAGCTACTTCCTGATCTTTGAACAAGGTGTTCCTCACAAGAAAAGCTTCTCTATGTATATTTTAAGAAAAAAAAAAATCTTACAACTTCTCAAAGCCACAACGCAAAAATCCCTAAACAACATCTCTACAGCTAAGTGGTCCAAGTTCCATTCTAGTTAGCTATCAGATAGCAAAGAGACTTAAAACTCTTGTATTTTGACCTGGCTCATACTTGTATTAGACATTTGGAGTCAAGAACATGCCACAGGTAATTTGCTGACCCCTGTGTGAGGCCTCTGGGGACTGTTGAGCTAATCAGAGTCACCGAACGTTAGGGATTGGAAGGGACCTCAAAAGATCATCTAGTCCAATCCCCCCACCACAGCAGGATCACCTAGATCAAGTCACACAGCAACACATCCTAAAAGACTTCTGGTGTTCCAGGCTGGTTTGACTTATTCAAGCATTTTCCAAAAACTAAACCAGCAGAAAAACCAAGTTGGCAACAGCATGAAGAGTCTTCTTCTGGTTTAGTGAACCAAACCACCCTCCTCAACTTCTACATGGGCTGCAGCTTCCAAACAGCTGAGTGTTTCGGGGTGACAGCAATGCTAAGAGAAGAGTGGGATTTCACTTCCACCACAGAAAAATTCTGCGCATGCTTCCTCTAAGGTCAGCTACACAAACCAACAGATGCAGCTGTGTGAATGTATTACATAACCCTGATGCCTATTTTCAGCAGGACACTGTAAAAAACTAGAGTCACGCTACTCAGCATTGGCAAGTATCTTCACCACAATGTTTGGGCAGCACAGATGAGTATCTTACAATAAAGGAGATTCTCCTCATTACACACAGCACTGAGTGCCACATCTATATCTTATGTTACTCTCTAACATCTCCTATTGTCCACACAAGTAGACTGTAGTATCTCCAAAGGGGGAGAAAGCTCATGCACTGTTCCTTCCCAGCTGCAACTGTTGGCCGTGTTGACAATGCCGTACAAAGCCTTGTGGTGACAGCAGTAGCAAGAAAACAGGAGACAACTCCAGCCTAGGAATTAACTCAAGTAATTCTCCATAGTAAAAAAGTCATTGTGATCAGAATCACAGAACAACAGGGATTAGAAGGGACCTCGAAAGATCATCCAGTCCAATCCCCCTGTCACAGCAGGATCACCTAGACCAAGTCACACAGGAACGTGTCCAGGTGGGTTTTAAACACCTCCAGAGAAGGAGACTCCACAACTCCCCAGGGCAGCCTGTTTCAGGGCTCTGCCACCCTCACTGTGAAGAAGTTCTTTCTGATAAGTGATCTCCATTGTGACATTTGCTTGGCAAACAACCCGTGGCACACAATAGACAAGTTTTAGCCTCACACAGTCAGATGACGTGAAAGATCACGTCTTTTATTCAAGAGTTTAAAACCTAAATAAAAACCTACAAGAAGGGCCTTAATGACTTTCAAGATAACCAGGAATACATTCTGACTTTAACGCGCAGAACAGAACGTGCTAGAGTGAGATGCACGGAGGTAATTACCTATCTTCTTGTCCTTTTTGTTCATGACTAATTGATGCAAGCGTTCCTTTAATTTGTTGTATTCTCTCTCTTTCCTCTTCATGTCATGATTGTACTGTGTAGCTCTACTGGAAATTATGTTTTGTAACTTCTGTACCTAAAATAAAAAACCCCAAAAACAACAGTATTTCTTCAGCTAGCCCAGAAACACAGATTTGTTCTGAAAACCAAAACAAATGCAGGAAGCAAAGCGACTCTTCTATTAAACACACATCTCTGGTGAAGAAAAAGTGATGAAAAGTGACAACTCTCCCAACCCATGGATTCTGACCTCTCCTTTCTGCAGGAACAAAGACCATAAGCTGCAATACCATTGCTCCTTTGAAGAACAACCAACACCGTGTTCTGACAACTCTCATAGCTTTCTTAAACACCTTTACTGAACACAGCAGAGAAAGGCTTTTTTAGTCTCTAATTAATGCTTATGATCTATTTTATCTGTGAACTATGACTTTTTTAGGTTTCCACAAGCAATAAAATCATCTTTTGAGCAGCAGAATGCTCTAAGACAGCTTGTTCCATTAGCTCTAGAAGAATATTGAAGCAAAAGAGCTCATCCTTGGCATATCTACACCACCTGGGTTTTTTTCCTTCTGAATCATCAGTTTTAACCTTATAAAATTACAGCACATTCAATTTTAAGCTGAAACCTTGTGATCACAGAATTCTAGAATCATTAAGGTTGGAAAAGACCCCTGGGATCATCAAATCCAACCATGAACCCTACTCTACAAGTTCACCCCTAAACCAGATACCCCCAGTGCTACATCTAAGTGTCTTTTAAACTCATGCAGGGATGGAGACTCAGCCATCACCCTGGGCAGCCTATTCCAGCACCTGGCCACTCTCTCCGTGAAGAATTTCTTCCTGATGTCCAATCTAAACCTCCCCTGTTGGAGCTTGAAGCCCTTCCCTCTGGTTCTGTCACTAATGACCTGTGAGAAGAGACCAGCCCCAACACCTCTGCAATTTGTACAGAGCAATGAGGTCTCCCCTTAGCCACCTCTTCCTCAAAATAAACAGCCCCAACTCTCCCAGTCTCTCCTCATATGATTTATTCTAGACACAGACACTACTGTGACTGCTGTGTGTGAATCTATGAACACAGAAACACTCACAGAAACATAGGAGCAACACAAAGTACAGCGCAGGGTAAAAGAGCACACTGCAAACAAATCCCAGACTAAGCAGTGTCTTGGGTTTCAAAGGGTTTCTGATCTTGGTTGTTCTCAGACTCTGAAGTTTAATGAGGCTGTCCTTTAGGTCTGGGTTTTCCTCTGCCTCCCTTCTTTAGCTCTTCATTTACAACAAAAAAAAACCCCACACCTCCCATCCACACAGGGTTCATGATTTGACAGAACCCTACTGCCCCCCCTTCCTTTTTGATGTTTTTAAAGCATTCTAGAATAAAGCTATGTTCAGAGAATGAACAAACATCAGCAAACTGCATCTCTGCAGCACTCTCTACCACTGTTGTCACTTGGACCCACCCATTACAGAACCTACTGATCCACTGATAAAAAGCCAAGTTCACTTTGGTGAAAGACAACATCTACCAAAGATGCATTCCAAGGTGCTTCCGTTCAGGTACAAGACAACTCACTTCATCCTTTTCATTTTTAAGCAGCTGGTGCAAGTTTCTGTTCTTGTTTTGCAGTTGTCTGTCTCTTTCCTGAAGTCCAACTATTTCCCTTTTAGACAATTCCAGCTGTTCCTAGAAAAAGTATTGACATTCAAGGATCAGTAAGAACTTATGGCTGATCACAACCCTACATGCTCTGAAATCTACCCAATTCTCAGTAAGTTTAATTTTCTCAGTATTTTGTTAATTACAACAAGTTTTCAACTGGAAAGAAGACACCATAAGGCACCAAAACACACATCAAATGCAACTGCAGCTTAGTACGGAGGAAAAGAAACAACAAACAATACAGTACAGCACAAGTGTAGGATAACAGTGGTGGAATTATCTTGCTTTCTACCTTTAATTTAGCATAGCAGTTCTGTAAGTGATCCATATCACTACCCAGCTTCAGGTGCTGCATCTCTACTTCTTCCTGAGCGCGAAGGTTCTTGTGCTGCAGTACAAGCAATTCATTCATGCAATTTATGATGGATATTAAGTTTAGTTCTTTTCCTTTGGACTCTGCATAAATAGAAGGAAAGCCCAATGTTGTCAACTCCTGGTAAAAGACAAAGGGTGGGAGGAATAAGGAAGTAGATCAATCCCTCACAATTCTCCAAAAAGAGAAAAAACAGTATCAGGTAAAATCCTATACAACGAGGAAAAAAATAATCCTATTGTCCCAACAACTTTGGCTTCTGAGAACAGAGAGAGAAGCCTTCTTAATCCAGTAGATCTTTACTACCACAGCTGATTTAACCTTCAGACAACCTCCAATAAGCAGGACCTGGCTTACCCTATCAAGATAGGCTATACTCTGCTCAATATTCTCTTCTGTGCAGAAGGCACTGAAAATGCTGTGCGTGCTTTTGGACAAAGGCAGTGGCGAGTGTAGCACTTGTGAGTTCATGCTGGAGGAAGAGATCTTTTTTTCTGAGGTATATTGAAAAATATTTTTGCCATCTGAAAGTTAAAAAAAGAGTGAAGATACAAGTCAGGGCTAATAGTTGAGGACACGTCACATACAACACACAAATCAAATCCACAGCCAGGTGATCCTGCTGTGGCGGGGGGGGCTGGACTAGATGATCTTTCAAGGTCCCTTCTGATCCCTAATGTTCTGTGATTCTGTGGACTGCTTGAAAACATTATTTACAGAACTCTACACACCTAGATCTTCAAATTTTGTCTGGAATTACATCAATTAAACAATTCACTATGGAAAAGCAGAGACATTCCCACTGCAGATTGAGAGACTCGGTTACATCTCAAGGTATTCTTCCACAATCCACTCCTCCCCCAAGAAAAAAACAACTGTCCAACCTTTCTTCCTTAACTGGCTTGGAACAAAGCAGTTCTTTTTACACAGGTGAAAAAGCTGTGCATTTAGCAAAACCTTTCATGGAATGCCCGATAGCCTTGTTCCTATTAAGCACAAGCTGTAATCTGCTCCTCTACTAGACAGAAACGGCAAGAAAAGAACTACTCCTTCAATAAATTTACAAGGCAATAGAATTCAGAACAGGAAATCTCTGAAACCACAAGATATCCCAGAAGGTGTGATTAAAAGTGAGACTGATAAGCCTTAGAACCTCTACCTATGTCTAATTACCATATTACAGCAGCTTTTCTGAGAGGACCAGGTGTTATTTAGCATCTGAGACTACATTACCAGTGACTTAACCTTCTGCTTACCTAGTAAGGTATGAAACTAATCTCCAACAGCTATAACATCACCGGTGAAGTTAGCAAATGCTCTAAATTCAAGGCACTACCCGGTTACCTGATGACAGCACCGGCACAGTAATAGTCTTCCAGTCTCCCATAGCAACAGTCAGGGTACCTGAGCAACCAGTTCAGCAGTCAAAGTATTTAGTACAATTGCTGGCAACATGTGTTACGTAGGCATCTCCTAAAATAGCAAGGGCATTTAGATTAACAATAGTGGCTAATACAGCTCGAGGATTAAAGAAGGCACAGGAGAGCAACTACTGGACTTCAGCCACGTCCAGTTTTTCACCTCCTTTACACAGCATTTGGAACACGGTACACAAGGCAAACACTGTGCTCCAAAAGCGACGCTTCTATTTGTATTCAGTTTGCTTTAAGTCGTGTAAATCACTAGCTAAAGCCCAACTACATCTTTTCGTGCACAAAGCCACAGTGCAGGTTGCTGCTGTTTCTGTTTATACACTGCTGAGAAAACACAGCGAGCCAGACGTTAAGCGATCACCTCCCATGTAACTGGGAAGCTGTTTATCTTAAAACCTCACTTAAGTTTTATTAACGTAAATCCGAGTGAGACCATTACTTAAAGAGAAGAGTATTAAAAAGGCTCTAGAGCAGACACATCAGCAGAGAGGGGAAAGGAACTTCTAATAAATACATAACCATTTAAATTTAATACAATATTTATATTTAGCTATTACTGCTTTTCTGCTTGCTCCACTGCAGAACCTAAAATTGCCAAAGGAACCAGGAGAAGCCTCACCTTGTTGGCACAGCCACTCAGTCCAGCACTGGCCCTCTGGGAACAAAAAGAAAGGCACATACTCTTAAGACCAGACCCGACTGCCCCCTCCCCTACCCCCACAGCACTCAGTAAGGCAGCACATAATCACGTTAATTACCCCACTGCTGGAAACTCAAATCCAGCTTGGACACTTCAGGTTTGCACAGGGCAACTCATCGGTCATTATGTGAACAACAATAATCCAGGGCAGCAGACCTGCCAGCAGACAGGAAAGAGGGTCCCCTTTTTCCCCACTAAAATTTTGGGGCAATGAGTCAGGTCAGTTTTAGATGGACTCTAACCCTCTGCCAATGCTCTAATAGGTGCACTCTGGACTAGCAACTTGTAAATTTCTGACACCTAAACCTTTTAGGCTGATGACTGTGGAAAAAGCTATCATTAGAGGGGGGGAAGGAGGAGAGGGAGACAGCAAACAGACAAAGATTCCTATCAACACTTCAAAGTGCAGAACACAGTGCCCAAAGTTCTTTTTAAGAAATAGGATTTTCTGCTTCCTCTGTCCATTTTAATCACCCATTATTTTCCCCCCTGCAAAACTAAGATGTCCAGAGGTTAAAGCAAAGGCTCCTATTCTACAAACAAGAACTGACTTCAGAGCAGAAACACACAAAGTGATTTTTCACCCATCCAAAATAACTGTGCTTCTATAAATAGAATTTAAAGAGCAGCTAAGGAATAAGAAAACACACTTCTTACATTTCAGCTTCATTTCAGTTTGATTCATCAGATGGAGAAACCTGCAAACCTAAGATAAAAAGAAGGCAAATTAAGCTGCATGTACATTCTCATAGGTGACATCACAATCCCACATGAGCTGTTTCAAAAGATGAAGAAACTCAAGACAGACAAGCTCCATTAGGAGTGGCTGGAAAGTCCACAGTTCAGATATGCTGTTGCTTCCCAACAAAGTGGCTTTGATTCTTTAGGCAGCCACATACCCACTAAGAGATCGTTGTCATCCACATTCCCTCAATGTACAGGGTGACAGGTCTCTCAACACTGCCGATACTACTCTGACACAGAACCCATCACTCCAAACAATGCTTCACTAGAAGCAGAAACAGCAACAGTTCAGGGGTAGGAATGCAGTGATCCTCTGCATTTGAGCCCTGCAACCCACATGCAGCTTTATTCACAGAATCACGGAACATTAGGGATTGGAAGGGACCTCGAAAGATCATCCAGTCCAATCCCCCTGCCACAGCAGGATCACCCAGATCCAGTCACACAGGAACACATCCAGATGGGTTTTAAATATCTCCAGAGAAGGAGACTCCACAACCCACCCTGGGCAGCCCTGTCACTCTCATTGTGAAGAAGTTCCTTCTCAGATTGATGTGGAACCTCCTATGTTCCAGCTCACACCCATTGCCCCTGGTGCTATGACCAGGTGACACTGAGAAGAGGCTGGTGCCATCCTCCTGACACCCACCCTTCACACATTGATAGACATTAATGAGGTCACCCCTCAGTCTCCTCCAAGCTAAAAAGACCCAGCTCCCTCAGCCTCTCCTCATCAGGGAGGTGTTCCACTTCCTTCATCATCCTCGTTGCCCTACGCTGGACTCCCTCCAGCAGCTCCATGTCCTTCTTGAACTGAGGGGCCCAGAACTGCAGACGTGGTCTCACCAGGACATAGTAGAGGGGGAGAACCTCGCTCAATCTATTAACCACCCCATTCTGATCCATCCCAGGATGCTGTTGGCCCTCTTGGCTACCAGAGCACACTGCTGGCTCATGGCCATCCTGCTGTCCACCAGAACCCGCAGGTCCCTTTCTCCTAAGCTACTCTCCAACATGTCAGTCCCCAACTATACTGGTACCTGGGGTTGTTCTTACCCAGATGCCAGAGACTCTACACTTAGCCTTGTTTTATGTCATTACATTTCTCCCTGCCCAGCTCTCCAGCCTGTCCAGGTCTCACTGAATGGCAGCACAGCCTGCTGGGGTGTTGGCAACACCACCCAGCTTAGTGTCATCAGCAAACTTGATGACAGTGCACCCTAATCCCTCATCCAAGTCATTAATGACTACATTGACTAGTACTGGTCCCAGTACCGACCCTTGGGGGACACCACTAGATACAGGCCTCCAACTAGACTCTGTCCCATTGACCACTACACTCTGGCTTCTAACCTGTAGCCAGCTCACGATCCACCTTGCTATCTCAGGGCAATCTGCTCCATTGTTAACCACCCTCACGCTAAAGAGCTTCTTCCTCATGTGCAATCTAAATCTACCCTTCTCTATCTTGAGATTGCCCCTCATCCTATCACTGCAGGTCTTCACAGATAATCCACCTCCAGCCTTCTTGTAGGCCTCCTTCAAGTACTGGAAGGTCACTATCAGATCCCCCCCTCAGCGCCTTCTCTTCTCTAGGCTGAAGAACCCCACCTCCCTCTGTCTTTATCAGAGAGGTGCTCCAGCCCTCAGAACATTCTTGTGGCCCTCCTCTGGACCTGCTCCAAAATAGGTGATCAAGAAGTACTCGAGGGATCTCCCTCCTAGTCAGAGGAAGGCTTTAGCCAAACATAAGTAGTAAAACTTTGCAGTTAGTTGATTTTTTTTCCTGCTCCACTCAACCACTCAAATCCTAGTTGGGAAAACACACAGCAGGAAGCAAAGAAAAAAAGTGCCACTGATTCCCAGCATCTCACACTAATGTAAAAAATTCCACTGGCTGTGGGTGGGAGCGAAAACAGTCACAGAGCAGCCAAAATTTTAACTACTGCATTATTTTCCTGCTCTGCCCATTCTCCATACTAAGGAATTTGCTGCAGTTACTTCACCAACTAGTTCAGGATCTTGCTCAGAAACCCATAATGACCTAGCATTTGCTACTGCATTACCTCTGCCAGCTGGCAGTGCCACTGCCTGTCTCGAGCAAGAAATTCCTGAGCAGTGAAGACCTAGACAAATTGTCACAAAGAGTCTGAGACCCAATTTGAAATGCATGACCAGGCCAACTCACTGCAAATAGAAATCTGAAAACCAAACAAATGACCCACACCCCTCAAACGCTTACAGTAAATTACACAGAGTTTGATTAATAACAAGGAAACAGTCATCAACCAAGCGCTTCTTGGAACACGTGAAGAAGGAACAAAAAACCATTAAAAGCTGAAAAGAAAAGCTGTCATGGTAATAACATATCAGGACTCAATTCTCATAAAGGCAGCTGGAGATTTTTTGGAGACAGTTCTAGAGGCATGGTTCCACAAAGTCCTGGATGATTCACTAACAAACCCATCTTTCTTTTCAAGAGCAAGTTTAATCTAAAACAGTACACCTCACAAACCCAGAGAGCTGAAGAGGCTGTACTGCTTAAAGCTTTACATTTGCTTAGTAATCCACAGATGTCACACAAATGGCTTTGATCCAGACAGAGACACACCAGCCTATGTAAACTGAGGGTACACTCCAGCCGAGGCCTTGCAGGTTCACAAATATATCCCTGACAGTATCATAAGACATCTCTATTAATGCACGTAATGCATTATCACTCCATGTATTTCCTCCCCAGAGCTTTGACACCACATCTATTTTTTACAGCTGCTTTAATAATAGTTTAAAATTTGCACCAGAATAAGCTTATTGTGCCCACTGATGATTACATACAAAAAAATGCTTCCCCTAAAAATCTATTACAATTTTAGTTGCCTTTATTCAATATTGCAATTTCGATGATTGGCCTTAAAAGCAGACCCCAGAGCTTTCCTCTCATCTCTTCTACAGGACTGTGGCAATTTAACAGTTGTTCTATTAACTGCAAAATGCTGGTAGGGAAAATCCTCCCTCTTAGAATCATTCAGGTTGGAAAGGACCCTTGGGATCATCGAGTCCAACCATCAACCCTACTCTACAAGGTCACCCCTAAACCAGATCTCTCAACGCTACATCCAAGCGTCTTTTAAACCTGTACTGGTACATTCTGGTGTTCCTTCCCCTCTGCACTTGCTCTTGTTGAGCCTCATTTAGGTTTCTCTTTGCCCAGCTCTCCAGTCAGTCCAAATCTTGCTGAATGGCCACATAGCCTTCAGGTGAATCAGCCAACCCTCCCAGCTTCAAATCATCCACAAACTTGCCAAGATGACACTCTGTCCTGTCATCAGGATCACTGATAAAGATGTTGGACAGGACTGGACCCATATTTCATCTTTTCAGCTCCTGGAACCACACAAGCACATACCTTCTCATCTGATCAAACTTGATGTTTGATGACTGCTCTGTCATAGTCTTTGTCTCAAACACTCAGCACTGAAGGAATAAAAGAACCCAGTCTCCTACCTTAGGATTCAACTGCACTTTTTACATACACAGATGACTGAAATTAAATCACAAACCTGAAAAACATGGAAGTGCTTCGTGTAGTATTTCAAATCTCAAAGTATGAGCTTCCTAAATTGCAGCAGAATATAACCTCTAAATTAAATCAGGCATAGAAGACTGCAATTGCAACTGAAGTCTCTAAAGACTACGAGGGAGTTCAAGGAATGGTTCTCACGTGAATTCTAGGCTTCTACTGAGCAAAGCAGAAGTGTCACAGAACAGGCTCAGGAACTGCAGGACAGGTGAAATGTCAGCACAGCTTCTGCAGAAGGAACACCAGCAAGTCTGCCACAGTGCTCTGGGAGAAGGAGTGAGTGAATATACCAGGGCAAGACAGCATAATTGGATTCCTAAAAAGCTTTTCACAACAGTTCTTACCAAAAGCTCTTGAACTAAGATGTCAGGGGATTTATTAATGACAGATTATAGATGGGGAAGGGCAGAGTGCAGGAATAAGTTAAAGGAGGGCAAGAAGAGGGCATAGGAGTAGCTATCATATGACAGTCCGAAAAGCACAGAATTAGACTTGCAAAGGGGTCTCTGAAGACATCTCTGTTGTTAGTTGAATTTAAAGAGGTGATGAGCAGATAAGTGAGAAAACTCATTTACTGTACAAAGTCATTCAGAAAAATAAAACATCCAGGTCAGACTGACAACAGTGCCTGGCAAGGTCATGGAGCAGATCATCCTGAGAACAAGGCAACCAGGGGATCAGGCACAGCCACTATGGGTTTAGGAAAGCAAGGTCCTGCCTAACTAATCTGATCTCATTCCACAACCAAGTGACCTGCCAAGTGGATGAGGTCCACCTAGACTTCAGCAAAGCCTTGGACAGACTCTCCACAGCATCCTCCTCGAAAAGCTGGCAGCCCATGGCTTGGATGGGTACATCCTCCACCGGGTTAAAAACTGGCTGGATGACTGGGCACAGAGAGTGGTTGTGAATGGTGCTGCATCCAGTTGGTGGCCAGTGGTGTCCCCAGCGACCAGTACTGGGCCCAGTTCTATTCAACATCTCTATTGATGACCTGGGTGAGGGGATCAAATCTACCCTCAGTAAATTCACAGATGACACCAAGTTGGGAGGGGAGTGTTGAACTTCTGAAGGGCAGGAAGATGCTGCAGGGAGATCTGGACAGGCTGGGTCAATGGGCAACCAGTTCCATATGAGCCAGCAGTGTGCTAAGACATCCTGGCTTATATCAGGAATAGTGTGGCCAGCAGCACTAGGGATGTAATTCTCCCCTTATACTGGGCACTGGTGAGGCCTCACCTTGAATACTGTGTGCAGTTTTGGGGCCCCTCACTTCAAGAAAATAGAAAGATATTGAGGTACTGGAGCAGGTCCAGAAGAGAAATTAAAATGGTGAAAGAACTAGAGGGTAAGTCTGATGAGGGGAGGCTGAGGAAGCTGGGGTCGTCTAGTCTGAAGGAGACTCAGGGGGAACCTTATCACTCTCCTTAACTACCTGAAGAGAAGTTATAGACAGGTGGGGGTCAGGCTCTTCTCCCAGGTAACTAGTGATAGGATGAGAGGGCAAGGCCTGAAGCTGCCAGGGGAGGGTTAGGTTGGATGTTAGAAAGCACTTCCTCATGGAAAGCGTGAGGGTGATCAGATATCGGAGTAGACTGCCCAGGGAGGTGGTGGAGTCCCCATCCCTGAAGGCATTTAAGGAAAGACTGGTTGTGGCACTTAGTGCAATGGTATAGGTTGTGGTGATGTTAGGTTATAGTCTGATCTTAGAGGTCTTTTCTAGCCTTTTCTGTGATATTAAATGGTGAGAACTGCAGAAGTTGTTCTCATACTAAACAAATGAATGACAAACGAGCAGCTGAAGTTCCAAGTTCATAAAGGCAAACACAATGAAAAAGATGACTGCTCTGTAATTAAACCAAGAGCCTCTAGCTTGGTATTATCATGCAGGGAAAGATCCCAGGATGATTAGTCCTCTGGAAATAACAGCTCACAGGCTGTTTAACACAAGACTGGAACAGAAGACAATCCTAACACCTCCCTATGTCCACTAATCTTCCTCAGCCTGAATTTCATACACAGGTACAATTTTCCCTATATAACAGGCAGAACGGACCTGAGAATAGTGCAATAAGGTCAAGTGACACTTTCCTACAAGAAACTAACCAGTTACAACTTCTAAGCTAGAAAAGGAACCATCTAGAGTAACAGGGTGAACTGACAGAAAATAATTACTGATTGCTTCTTAAAGCACAGTAATCATGCAGAATTAAATATTCATAGTGAAAACAGAAAAATAAGACAATTTCTTCCACAAGAAGCACAAACCGTGGGCTCGTGTCACCATGTGTGCTGCAAATACAAGAATATATCAACCAGTTCCGAGTCACTGAAAAACATCCATCAGCAGCTGTTAAATTTAAGAAGAGCTAGCAAATCCAGCTCAGAAATCTTTCTGCTCTACACTGCAGCATACCGAGAGGTTACATAGATAAAGCATCACCGAACAACCAACTTAGCATCTTCCCCTGAGCATCCGCTGACAGACACCTTCAGAAACCAGTGAACCTGGTATTACCTTCTCCTGTACGCTCTCCAGTATCTCCAAATGATAACCAATACTGGCAGCACAGCTCTCACCCTACAAAACCCAGAAATAACGTTTTTCCCCCCTGAATATTTATGGCCTGGAATCTCCATCAGCAGTATCATTCCTCTAGGTCTCCCTTCTGAACTCGCTATTAGTTGTACCTCATACACTTGCATTTTACTTCGAATTCCTCCTCTTTCAGGCCCGCAATTCCTCTCCTAGCTCCGGAGCACAGGCAACCCCACATAACCCCCTCCCCGGCGGCAGGGCGAGCAGCGCGGCCAGCGCTGGGTCTGCTCACGCAGGGGCTGCAGCAACGCCACAGCATCGCCGGGCGCCGGGGTGCGATCCTCGGACCGAAAAGGCATTGGGCCGACGACACAGAGGCATTCTTAGACAGAACAGCATTTTAAGAAGCCAAAACCCCTTCTTACATCACGTGAAGGTACCAACTGAATCCCGGCAGCCGCAGACTCGCTGGCTCGGCACGAAGCTTCCCGGCTCACACGCCCGCAGAGCCGCGGGCCTTCCACAGGGGGCGGCAGCAGGTCCCCGCCGCTAACCGGCTGCCCCTCGGCGCCGGGATCACCGCCCACCAGCCCGCTCCGGCCCCTGCCCCAGTCCGCGCCCCACCAGCGGCCCCGGAGGGCCCGTTACCCGGCACCGGGGACGAGCCCGCACCCACCCGCGTAGCACCTGCTGCGGCTGCTGCTGACGCGAAAGTGGCGAGTCCCGAACTCCACTCCCCAACCGCAACGGCCGCCTCTCAAGCCCTTCGCCGGGCCCCGCGGGGTTAAACACCCCCTCGCAGCCGCCCTGGCGCCGCTGCCATTGGCCGGCAGTTGCTGGGAGACCTCCGGAGAGGTGCCGGCACCGCCCCGGCCGTGGCGCAGCAGGTGCCGTCACTGTGCGGGGCGCGGGGCGGGCTCTAACGGCACCTGCTGCGCGCGCGGGCCCGGGCACCCTGTGGGACACCGCGCGCGCCCGCCAGCCGGCCCCGCCGGTGCGGCAGCACCAGGACACCCAGTGCAGCACGTACCTTCCTGCCCGGCGAACGTCAGCCTCTGTGGAGCGTGACCTCACCGACCGTGTGAGGCCTCTCGTTAAATTACCCGCCAGAAGACCTCGCCAACCGTGTGAGGCCTCTCGTTAAATTACCCGCCAGAACCCATTAAAATTAACGGAGTGATCGTGACCCGCAGGGTTTGGTTACGTGCAGGGGGTTCCCCGGCTCCGCGACAGCCTCACTGATTTCCCCTTGATTCCACCCACCAGCGCACCCAGGTGCCCTGTGTAGGGGTACGCGCCTCCCCCAGGGCCCAGCCCCGAGTGTTTGGTGGCATCTCACACCTCTTTGCTGTTAACACTTCAGCGTAGGAGGAGAGGTCGGTTTGCCTGTTGCCCTTCACAGTCTGAACTTGATGTCCTAAATTCCTTCCAAGTCAACAAATACTAATTTCAGTACCACAGCATCACAGAAAATTAGGGATCGGAAGGGATCTTGATCATCCAGCCCAATCCACCCACCACAGCAGGATCACCTAGACCAAGGCGCACGGGAACATGTCCAGACAGGTTTTAAATGTGTCTAGAGAAGGAGACTCCACAACCTCCCTGGGAAGCCCATTTCAGCGCTTAGTCACTCCCACCGCGAAAAGTTCCTTCTCATATTTATGTGGAACCTCCTATGTTCCAGCTGACACCCATTGCCCCTTGTCCTATCAGTAGATGACATTGAGCAGAGCCTGGCTCTATCCTCCTGACACCCACCCTTCACATATTTATAGCCATTAATGAAGTCACTCCTCCGTCTCCTTCTTTCCAAGCTAAGGAGACCTGCTCCCTCATCCTTTCCTCATCAGGGAGAGGTTCCATTTCATTCATCATCCTCATTGCTCTGCACTGGACTTCCTCCAGCATCTCCGTGTCCTTCTTGAACTGAGGGGCCCACAACTGGACACAACACTCCAGATGTGAAGAGGTTCCCCTCCCTTCACCATCCTCATGGCAGTATTGTCTGCCTTATTCAGGTGCTGCTTTTCAAGGTGAGGTTGCCCACACAGGTTCTGCTGAGCACAATAGTACAGTTAAACATTTCAGCTTCTAGTGACTAGTGAGTTCAAAAACCTACCCAGCTGCAGCATCTGTGAGTTTGCCTCTACTGATCCAATATACTTTTTAAAATTAGCTTCAAGGAGAATGTCCTTCTGGAGGACTCGGTGAAAATAATCACAAGTATTCCACCACGAGAGCAATTAGACATTGGAACAGTCTTCCCAGGGAAGTGGTGGATTCCTCAACAGTTTTAAGGCTCAGCTTGACAGGGCTCTGGGCCATCTCATTCCAACTTTAATTTAATAGGTTGCACTTGATGATCCTCAAGCTCCCTTGGTCTACTGTGATACAAATGACTCAACACAAGCAAAATGAGAAGACCAAGGAGTATTTTGTCAACTTGTGAAAAGCTGGAGAATTACTGCTCTTCTCAGTGTCATCTAATGATAGGACAAGGGGCAACGGGTGTGAGGTGGAACATAGGAGGTTCCATGTAAGAAGGTGATAGCACAGGACACAAGGCCCTACGTCAGCATTTTCACTGTCAGGGTCACCAAGTGAACACAGCAACGTGAGGAGGGATGGGATCACAAAAGAAAATGAATCTCGTAAGGTTGCCCCGCCACGGGAATCGCTGCGACAGACCTCCTTACGTCACTCACACGCTGTTTGCTCCACGTCCAGATCCTTTTTCTTTCAGCATTTCTGGTTTTCAAAGGTCAGCTCGAGAATGGAAAAAATGTGAATAAGGTCAAAATCAGTCTTTAGTACCTTTTCAATAACAGTAACCAATATTTTTAAGACTGATACAGCATTTTTTAGAGCTCTTAAGGTCATAGGAAACGTTACTGGCAGTGCAGAATGAATGTTCTGGTTTTATGACTCAGGTTAATTGCAGAGACTTTGGACCTTTACACAGTAGCTTTGCTGCAGGTGCACTATCGGGGGGAAAGCAGACTCCGAGCGCGTTAGTGGCAATGCCAAGTGGAACAACGGGCTTTGTTCATGGGAAGGATTAATCTCCTTGAGCTCTAAAAGATAACACAGAGGGTGGGTGGTGCTAAATTCCCTTTGTCCAGCTGATCTTAGCAGCTGTTCCCAAAGTTGATGCTATTGAAAAGGGAGCTCCCCGAGGACTTTGCTGAGCACCATGGGCTGCGTTCACAGCATTTGATTTAGATTTTTTTAAAGGGCTGGCCAGGAAAGAAGTCTTTGTGGGGTGCATTCAGGCAGGGGTGTCAGAAGAAACTTAACCTTATGAAAAACTCTAGCCCAACACAGTTCAAACACACCAGTTTGCTTTAACAGTCCTTGGAAACCACAGCTAGAATGAGGACACAGCTTTCCAGAGCAGTCCCCAACAAGGTGGCCTGTAGGCAGGGTTTGGGTGTAGGGAAAGGCTGGTGTCGAAGGAGAGTTTGGTTCCTAAGGGATACTGTAGAGGATCACATCAAATATTTCCTCTGCTGTCTTGAACAGGGTCATAAACTAAAATAATGTTATATCCTAATATTATATAATTAGGATAACAATATAATAATATTATACTATATTAATACTGTAATATAATTAAGATATAATTATAGATAATACAATTCCATCCTATTATCCTAAATATAATATATAATATGGTCTTACCCTAAAATAATATCATAAATATCCTGTAATTGATGCCAGGTCTTTGCCAGCAATGCACATTTTAAAAGGACAACCCCTTAAACAGCTTTTACCTTCTCTCCTTGGGTTTGCTTGTATCTAAAAGATGGAATTATCTGGAGACTCGCTTTATTTTACATTATAATTCGGCGGTTTAAAAACAAACTCCTGTTATGTCATAGCCATTCCTTGTGGTGATGTAGACCATTACTCTCAAAATGACTTTTAGTCTCATTTCTTTTATAAAAACAGTTTGTAGAACGGGTTATTAGTAAAATGTTGACGAAGTAGAATGTTGTTTATTCTTTGTAATGCTTTGCTAAAAACTGGGAGTAAGAGTTATAATGGGGAAAGTATTAAAGGACCAGAAGAAACTCGATGCTTTGGGAAATGAGGTGTTCAAAAACACCACTATAAACTGAAACTCAAGCTATATTAAACTGTAGTGTGGACAGGAGCGCAGAGAAGCTCCTACGATTCAGAAAGAGCTGGGCCAATCCGTGGTTTGTTTGCATTTCAATTCAAACTCATCTTCTTAAGTACATTCAACAGCGCTGTGTGCAGAGTGGTTTCTATAGCGGTGTCCTGCTTCATTACCAGTCAGCAGGGCTGATGAACCATGGACTAGCAGAAGCTCATTAAAATGTCTGATCCCGTTATGCAACAGGCCAGGGGCAGACTGTGACTCTTTATTGTCGCTCGATGCGAGAACCACATCTCAACAAAGCCCAGCTCATAGTGCTCTCACATCTCTCTGTGGGCACGCATAGAAATAACCTCATGAGCCAGTCTTTGGTTTTTGCTGGGGGCTCATAAGCACTTTAAGGTCTGCGTGAGTTGGTCTAGGTGATCCTGCTGTGGCAGGGGGATTGGAATAGATGATCTTTTGAGGTCCCTTCCAGTCTCTAATGATTCTTTGTTCCAGCTCACATATTAGAAGCTCCACTCTCACACTGATCTTAAGGGATATCTCTGGAGGCTCCAAAGATGCAGAGACCTCCTGCAGGATTTAGGTGGGCACACACACACTTAAGCCAACCTCTGTGACCCTGCCCCTTCTCTCTCCCCCTGCCTCCTCCTACATGAGACTCACCTGGCTCGGTATCAAAAAGACATTAAACTCTTGTCTGAAAAGTTCTGTCTGCTCTCGGCCTGTGAGACTTCAGGCTAATCCCTCTTAGATTACAAAAAGTAGATAAAAGATTCCTATCTGTCCCCTGGGGTTTGACCAAGTACAGCGACAGTCACAAAAACATCCCGGGGATGAGATTTCCCCTGGTGTTGCTGCCTGATCAGAGCATCTCCACCCCCCACCCCCCCCAAAGTCTTTGTGCTGAGCCAGTGCCACAGACAGCGCTAGGAAACCAGGTGATGTGATGCACAAAAGATGATGACTCCACAGCAAAGACACTACAGCCAAAAGTTTTGAACAAGAGAGCCTCAGGATTCGTAACAAGGTGCCAACTAAACCCACGGGTATCAGTTTCGCTGCTCCTCCCAAAACGTGTCTACGCTCTTACTCCTTTGCACAGGCCCTGGTTTCTATTGCACTCTCATCAGTCAGCTCATCTCATTAATTCTATTTATTGTATTCTTTTGTTGGGCTAGCGTTCCAACAGCTGGGCAAGTGGCCTGGCCCAGAGCATTCCGCCTATGCTCTCATCTGTACAGGAAAATCCACTGGAGGAGACAGGGCAAAGAAGGAATGGGGAGAGGAATGGGACTTCCTGATTTTGGTGTCAGTGAGGTGTCAGATCACTCATCCCTTTGACAGAGCTACACCACCACACCTCTGTCTCTGCAGCATCATTTCTGGTTAAAGATAGGAGCAGGTAGTTCACCTACCTCGACAGCATCATACAGGCACTGCAGGCACCACGTTTTTCCATTCTAGTAGGCAGGTAAGGTTCTATTGGATTTACCCCAAATGGTCCTCATGGGGGACCTCAAACACCCCAACATCTCTTGGAAGGACTATATGGCAGGGTGTAAGCAATCCAGTAGATTCCTGCAGTGTGAAGACAATAACTTCCTCCTCCAAGTGGTAGAGGAGCCAGTCACAGAATCACAGAACATTAGGGATTGGAAGGGACCTCAAAAGATCATCTAGTCCAATACCCCCCACCCCAATGAGGAGAGGTGCTGTGCTGGACTTTGTCCTCACCAACAAACAACGTGAAACTCAGGGGAAGCCATGGCAGTGATCAGGAGGTGATGGAGTTCATGGTCCTTAGGGCAGCAAGGAGGGCATCCAGCGAGATTGCTACCCTGGACTTTGACCTCTTCAGGGACTTCCTTGGTAGAGTTCCTGTTCCTGTGAGGATTGTGAGACCACTTCCTCCAAGCTCAAGAACCCTGTATCACTACAAAAAGGGAGTCAGGCAAAAACACCAGGAGGCCTGGTTGGATGAGCAAGGACCTCCTGGACAAACGTAGACACAAGAAGGAAGCCTAGAGAGCGTGGAAGTGAGCATGGGTAGCCTAGGAGGATCATAGAGGAACTGTCTGCACAGCCAGAGATCAGGTTAGGGAAGTCAAAGCCCAAATAGAATTAAACCTGTCCAGGGACATCAAGAGCAACAAATGGACCATGAAAGATCATCCAGTCCAATCCCCCACCACAGCAGCATCACCTAGACCAAGTCACAAAGGAACACATCCAGGTAGGTTTTAAACATCTCCAGAGAAGGAGACCCCTCAACCCCCCTGGGCAGCCTGTTCCAGAGCTGCCCTTGGAGCAGTAGAGTCAGAAAAGCACCATAACAGAACGGGTTCCATCCTGCCTCTCCTTAGCTGGTCTGTGGCTCAGCCACAAAGCAATTAAAGGACAGTTATCCGCAGTGAACACAGCTGAGGCTCCATTTGTGAGGCATCCTCAGCTGCAGCTAGTTTGAAACACGGCTCCTCCCCAGAGAGGCGCTTCGTGTCAAGCCACTGGAGACCAGTCTGAGCTTAGGGTGACCTTAACGCTTGAAGACTCTGACATCCAAATCCTCTTTTGTGGGGTTCTTTGTTTTAGGATGGGCTTGGCAGAAGCACCGGGAAACGTTTGTGTGTGTGATTCTGTCTCAAACCCAGAGCGGGGAGTGCTGACACACGAGTGCCTACATAGAACCTAAAGCTTCATGTGCACAAGAACCAGCTCCTGGTAGGGAAAAAATATCAAGACAGATGACCAGCTGGAATGAATCGCAGAACATTAGGGACTGGAAGGGACCTCGAAAGATCATCTAGTCCAATCCCCCTGCCCCAGCAGGGTCACCTAGACCAAGTCACAAAAAACCACCAAACAATATCGAAGTTAATAGTTTTGAAATCAAACCAAATACGTACGGTTCAAACTTTAAGGGCAACGGCGTGAAAATGGGCAGCATTTCCCAGCTCTGCCAAGACACTGCTTGATCCTGCTGTGGCAGGGGGATTGGACTAGATGATCTTTCGAGGTCCCTTCCAATCCCTAATGATTCTATGATTCTATGACAAGCTGGTGTGGCTCCCGCACACTGAGAACGCAAAGGCAAGATAAAAGCAAGAAGAAACTATCTTAAAATAAAGTCTGAGTGTTCAAAGATAATGAGGAAATCTTGGAAGTGCCAGCTGTTTTCTCCCCAGTTCTTAATCTGAAAGCTGCACAAAGGAACTTCTCATTCGCTCGCACATCTGGTTCCAACATGATAACCAGAGCCAGCACGACAGCCCTCGGCCCAGAACTGGAAAGACAACGATGAGGAAATTGCTCTGTGTTCTTACTCGTCTCTAGGGTAATATTTTGAGAAAGGTTTTCTGTTGTTTGAAGAAATCACAGAACATTAGGGATTGGAAGGGACCTTGAAAGATCATCTAGTCCAATCCCCCTGCCAGAGCAGGATCACCTGGACACAGGAACACATCCAGGCGGGTTTTAGATTCTGTAGGCTGTGATGTGCACTACTAGGACATTTAGATTGTGGTATCAGGTCCCCTGTACATGAGAACTGGTATTCTACACTGCATGCTTGGACTTACCTCGAAAGATCACAGAATCACTAGGGATTGGAAGGGACCACAAAAGGTCATCTAGTCCAATCCCTCTGCCACAGCAGGATCACCTAGACCCAGATCATCCAGTCCAATCCAGTCTCTTTCCCTGGTGACTGAAGGACACAGAGGCAGAGGTGGTCTGGTTTAAAATGCATACATACATTTGTAAATGTCAAAAACACTACAAAAGCATTTAAAAGCACAAAGACACTCATCTAGAGACATTTTCGCTCTTCTCAGTGTCATCTAGTGATAGGACAAGGGGCAGTGGGTGTGAGCTGGAGCATAGGAGGTTCCACATCAATATGAGAAGGAACTTCTTCCCAGTGAGGGTGACAGAGCACTGGAAGGGGCTGCCTGGGGGGTTATGGAGTCTCCTTCTCTGGAGATATTTAAAACCCACCTGGATGTGTTAGACTTGGTCTAAGTGATCCTGCTGCTGCAGAGGGATTGGACTGGATGATCTTTCGAGGTGCCTTCCAATCCCTAATGATTCTATGATTCTATGATTTTTGCCGTTTTAAAACCTTGTTTTCTTCCAGACTTAAGGTCTTTCTGATACTCAAGTCTGAGCTCTCAACTGAAAGAGGCTCTGATCTCCACTGTAGATGCACCCACCTGGATACGTTCCTTTGCGACTGGATCTAGGGGATCCTGCTGTGGCAGAGGGATTGGACTAGATGATCTTTCAAGGTCCCTTCCAATCCCTAATGTTCTGTGATGCTGTGGTTCCGTCACCGGTGGACCATGGCGTGATGGGGCAGAGGGAGGATGAGCTGCACATTAACAGTCTGCCCAGCCAGCTCCCCGGCTCAAGGCTCTGACTTGGTGGGGCAACGCGCTGGGTCATCCACCTCTTCTTTTCCCGAACAACACCTAAACATTCTTCCCGACCACAACGTGGAGCTGAAGTTGCTTCTGGAGTCGGCAGATGCCGTCAGCCTGCCAGGCCCTTTGAAGGGAGAGACTAGCGCTGCGACTGCTGCTGAGAACCCCTGACCAGGGAATTAAAACACGTGTCTAAACACAGTGAAGGAATTATTCATCCCAAAGCCAACCGCTTGTTTTTGTGCGGAAAATTGTGCCTACCAGCGCTGTTTAAGCCCCGCTTTTCCCGGGGTAGGGAAGCCAGCCACAACCGGCACTCCACACGGTGGAACAACAGTGGCATCCAGTGGTCACTGCCTCTCAGCACTCGGTCCGCAGCTTTTCACTGGACTACTGCGCACACAATCACAGAGTGTTAGGGACTGGAAGGGACCTCGAAAGACCATCTAGTCCAATCCCCCTGCCAGAGCAGGGTCACCTAGACCCAGCCACACAGGAACATGTCCAGGCAGGTTGCAGTCTCATTTCTACAGGAAACAAAGTGCTGTAGATGAGACACTGTGGTACCTCATGAAAAAATGCGATGAAATGACAGTGAAATACTCTAAAAAGCATAATACACCTTAAAATCTGAAAGATTCATCCAGGACACTTGATTTTGATTTGTACATCTTCACAGTCACTACATATTTGCACGTCAAACAAGAGCCTAACTAAATTATGATATAATCCTGGATGTAGGTCTCTGCGGTGACTTCTCCATCTGCAGATATATTGATTTATATCTCTGCAGCCATCAGTAAACCATCCACAATCCTCATGCATAATTGTGAATCTTTATCTTTCCCATTTCCAACTTAAAAGCTAAATAACCTTGGTATTTTCAATCAAATCACGGAATCATGGAATCATTCAGGATGGAAAAGACCCCTTGGGATCATCGAGTCCAACCATCAACCCTACTCTACAAGTTCAGCCCTAAACCAGATCCCCCAACACTACATCTAAGCGTCTTTTAAACTCATCCAGAGATGGGGACTCAACCACCACCCTGGGCAGCCCATTCCAGCACCTGACCACTCTCTCAGTGAAGAATTTCTTCCTGATATCCAGGCTAAACCTCCCCTGTTGGAGCTTGAAGCCCTTCCCTCTGGTTCTGTCGCTAATGACCTGTGAGAAGAGACCAGCCCCAACATCTCTACAATGTCCTTTCAGATAGTTGTAGAGAGCGATGAGGTCTCCCCTGAGCCTCCTCTTCCTCAAACTAAACAGCCCCAACTCTCTCAATCTCTTCTCATCAGATTTATTGTCCAGGTCCTTCCCCAGCTTCGTTGCCCTCCTCTGCACTCGCTCCAGCACCTCAATGTCTGCCTTGTGCTGAGGTGCCCAAAACTGGACCCAGTACTCAATGTGCAGCCTCGTAGCATCATAACATACCCGTGAAAGCTTTCCCTCTGCTTGTTATAGTAGCATGTGGGTTTGACCTAAATGTAAGTTAGATATAAGTTCTATACACAGTGCCTCAGTGACCACAGTTACACTGCACAGAAGCTGGAACATAAGAGGTTCTGTATAAATATCAGAAGGAACTTCTTCACCGTGAGGGTCACAGGGCACTGGAAGGGGCTGCCCAGGTGGGTTGTGGAGTCTCCTTCTCTGGAGACATTTAAAACCCACCTGGACATGTTCCTGTGCAACTTGGTCTAGGTGATCCTGCTGTGGCAGGGAGATTAGACTGGATGGTCTTTTGAGGTCCCTTCCAATCCCTAATGTTCTGAGATACCAACATGAGGAAGAGAGGGTGCAGGATTCAGATCTCCCTAGTGTTTATATGATTCTGCGACAAGGAGTTAAAATTATGTGTTATGAGATCTGACATGAAGAAATTGTGTGAACTTCAAGAAGCTCAGAGACGTTCACTGCCCTTTAAGTTGACACCATGGCTGTTGAGAGACAGAAGGGACATCACGTGGAGCGGAAGGGGGAATGGTGGTGTGATAGTCAGGAGGTTTCTGCCCAACACAAGATGACTGCTACCTCAAAGCTTTTGTAGCCTTCATGAAATCCCTAACTGTCCATGTCTGTGCTCCTCTTCTTTGCCCCTTCCTTTCCCTTGAGCGTAAGGTCCCGGCTCAGTCGCCACCGAAGCAACTGCAAAAAGCCCCAGTGACTGCAGCAGGGACTGGATTAGGTCTCTCCAGCAGCAATTACACGCCTAATTGCTTTTTACTGCTCACTTAAAAACGCATTCTCTGAAACACTAACGATGTTTGTAAAGGCTGAGGGTTTGGTGTGCAGAACTACTTAGGTTCTTTGGAGACCTGCTCTCCACCCGCGCCTGGGGATTGAAACAAAAGCTGTAAAAAGTGTTCTTTACGTTCTGCGTTTGCAGTAGCGTTGTCTGCGTTGGATCACTCGTCTTCACGGGCATCTTCCTCTCGATGCCAAAACGTTGCTGCTTTCAAGTCAGTGGGAGGTCTACTATTGACTCTACTTGAACTGAAGCCAGGAGCCGAGTGGTCTAAGGTGCTGGATTAAGGCTCCAGTCTCTTCGGGGGCTGTGGGTTTCGATCCCACTGCTGCCAGTAGTTGAGTCTCCTTCTCTGGAGACATTTAAACCGCTCCTGTGAGCCTTGGTCTAGGTGATGCTGCTGTGGTGGGGGGATTAGACTAGATTGTCTTTCAAGGTCCCTTCCAATCCCTAATGTTCTGAGATTCCACCATGAGGAAAAGAGGGTGCAGGATTCAGATCTTCCAGAAAGAGACACAAGTCTTGTGAAAGATCCCTCCTAGACTGACACGAGAGCACTCGGTTCTTTCAGTTAAGTGTAGGCGGCTTTTCCACAAACCCGAGGCTGGGAGGATGGCTTCTAACTCTTCTTGCCTTTCTTCACAGCCCTGCATTTCACAGAATCACAGAACATTAGGGATTGGAAGGGACCTCAAAAGTTCATCTAGTCCAATCCCCCCACCACAGCAGGGTCACCTAGAACCAGTCACAAAGGCATCTAGTCAAACCCCCTGCCACAGCGGTGGCACAGGAACACGTCCAGGTGGGTTTTAAATGTCTCCAGAGAAGGAGACTCCACAACCCCCCTGGGCAGCCCCTTCCAGTGCTCCGTTAGCCTCGCTGTGAAGTTCCTTCTCATATGTGATGCGAGAGGCAAACACTTCCAGCACAACGAGGAAGCCCGTGAAACTAGGGCAAAGCTGGAGGTTGCTGAACACGGCAAAAGGAGAGGACGCTGGGCTGGGACGCGATCGCATTGACCTTTATCACAGATTGTAACGGCAGTGGATCGAGTAAACACTTGAGGACTGATGGAAAGTGGTTGTGCAACAGCTGTGGTAGAAGAAATGGCCAGGTTTCCCCACAGGGCTGGTTAGTTAAAGCAAACTCTTCCTCCAAGCCGTTCTCTTCCTGCTGCTCTACCTGCTGCTGGGGCTGGGTGGTTTCTAACTGCCGGAATGCTCCGGTGTGACAGCGTTTGGTAGGATGGAGGGACGTCGTGGCTTCAGCTGGGCTGATTTTCTTTGCCAGTGGCTAGTGCTGTGCGTGTGACCTAGGACAGCTCGCCCGCGTGCTAGGTGTTAGGAGGACTGCGGGCCCACGCTGGCCGAAGGGATAGTCCATAACTCATGCTGGGAAGTAAACCTGGGGGGAGATAGCTGGGAGGTGACAGCTGCTGCTCAGGGCTAGCTGGGCTTTGGTCAGCTGAGCACCAGTGCACTGAGCACCCCTTGTTTTGTCTACTCTTATCATTATTGCTACTCTTTCCCCTTCCTTTGTTGGTCCTGTTAAACTCCCTTTATCTCAATGCACCAGCTTTGCCTTTTCTCTGGTTCTCTCCCCCATCCCACTGTTAGGGAGAAGAGAGTGAAGGCCTGTGTGGTGCTCAGCTGCCTGAGAGCTTAAGCCACAAGAGAGGGCTATGTCTGACCAGAAAAGCTGGACCTATGTTTGACCTGCTGGAGAGCAATGCAGGGGAAAGGGACCTGGGGGTCCTGGTGGCCAGCAGGATGACCGTGAGCCAGCAATGTGCCCTTGTGGCCAGAAAAACCAATGGCATGCTGGGGTGGATTAGAAGGGGGGTGGTTAGTAGATTGAGAGAGGTGAGAGGTTCTCCTCCCCCTCTACTTTGCCCTGGTGAGACCTCATCTGGACTGTTGTGTCCAGTTCTGGGGCTCTCAGTTCAAGAAGGACACAGAACCGCTTTAGAGACTCCATCGCAGAGCCACAAAGAAGATGAAGGGAGTGGAACATCTCCCGGATGAGGAAAGGCTGAGGGAGCTTCAAGAAGAGAATGAGGAGGAACCTTTTTAATGTTTACAAATACATAAAGGGCAGATGTCAGGAGGATGGAGCCAGGCTCTTCTCAGTTATGTCCAACGATAGGACAAGGAGCAACAGGTACAGGCTGGAGCACAGGAGGTTCCACATAAACACATGAAAAACCTCTTCTCTGAGGGGGACAGATCCCTGGAACAGGCTGCCCAGAGAGATTGTGGAGTCTCCTTCTCTGGAGACACTCCAAACCAGCCTGGATGTGCTCCTATGCAACCTATGGTAGGTGACCATGCTCTGGCAGAGGGGTTGGACTAGATGGTTTTGAGGTCCCTTCCAACCCCTAACACTCTGTGATATCACTACATTACTGCTGCTGCCTAACACCATCCCAGGCTTTTTTTTGTATAGGGAGTGATGGTTTTAGAGCCCATTACCCACCTCTCAGGGAGCTCAACTCCATCCCCATGGCAACGGGAGAGGCAGCCATCTGTGAAGCTCTCGGAAGGCTGATGTTGGATTCCTGTGTTGAGCGCAGCTGATGGCAGCCCAGCACCAACACTCCACTCACTTTTAGGAACTACATGAAATGAGAAAGAAGTCCTCTATTAATAAAAGAAGAGCTCCGCAGCCCATTGTGAAGTTTCTCTTTTTAAAGATCTCATCAAAGTTGCCAATTTTAAGAGATGCTTAGTGCCCAGGAAATTCCAACACCTGTGCTCTAGCTATAGCACAAGCCTCTGCAGCCAGAAACTTCACCCAGCTTATTTACTGATTAATTTTTAAATCAGGGACTTTTCCCTCTTTCCCTTCAGCTCTGACGTGCTCCCAGCCTTGGGCAGGGTGTGACAGCCCACATCTCACTGTGCGTAGCCAGGGCATGGTGTTTCAGCTGTCTGGCCAGTTTTAGGCACTGGGATGTGGTGGCTGACAGCGTTTATCTCTCATAGGTTGAAGATGTGATGGCTCAGATGGGCTAAGGCAGAAATTGTTCCATTTAATAGAGTTTCTCTAAGAAAAATACTCCAATGAAGATTCATAATGGTTCAACTAATTGAATCACAGAACATTAGGGATTGGAAGGGACCTTGAAAGATCAGCCAGTCCAATCCCCCTGCCACAGCATCGTTCTACCAGATGAAAACTTGGATGGTCCTTGTTAATTTATTAAAGGAACAAACACAGCAGGATCACCTAGATCAAGTCACACAGGAACATGTCCAGGTGGGTTTTAAATGTCTCCAGAGAAGGAGATTCCACAACCCCCCTGGCTGTCCATGGCATCGGCAAGATGGTCACAATCCTTAATGATTCTATGATTCTGTGATTGGACTGGATGATCTTTTGAGGTCCCTTCCAATCCCTAATGTTCTGTGGTTCTGTGATTCGACTGGATGATCTTTTGAGGTCCCCTCCAATCCCTAATATTGTGTGATTGTCTTCCAGACCACATGCCCAAAGCTGTCGGGATGGCTGAGCACAAGCAGGAATAGAAGGCAAGCAAAGATTTTTGCACTGGGGAGGGAAAGGGCAGCATGAAAACACAACAATGGGAACATGAAAAGCAAAGTGTGATGGGAAGAAATCAGAAAAGGCCAAAGAAATCCTATAGAATAAATTAAAACACATGTCATGGGAAAGAAAAGAAGAAAGAGAATGAAAGAAAAGGTACAGAGACTGACGTGGAAAATACCGTAGAAAAATTACACAGGGATCTTGGAGAACAATGGAGGCAAGAAGGGAAACAGGAAGCCTCTCAGAACAAGGGCTCAATCCAGTTTTAAGCTGTTATCCATCAACTCCAAACTGAACTGATATTTATATCCCATAAACAGCTGCTGGCTAGGTATGACCTGTCCTGGGTAGCAGAATGAGTCCCACTAGTGAGACATGTTGAGTGCTCCTGAGACCTGCACAGCAGAGCTGTGGATCGCACTCAGCAGGCAGTGCCTTAATCCTTGCAAAGAGGGTAGGAGACAGCCTGGAAACACACTTCACTTCCAGCCTTTAGAAAGTACTCAGTCCCTTTCAGACCTACCCAAAGCACCAGGAAACATCATAGAATCATTAGGGATTGGAAGGGACCTCAAAAGATCATCTAGTCCAATCCCTTGCCAGAGCATCCCTCTACCAGATGGTCCTTGCTAATTTATTAAAGGAACAAACGGAGGGGTTTGGGGGTGTTTTCTGTAGGAAGAATAGAAAAGCTATTGAAAGCAAAAAGCTCAAAGACAAGACCTCTGTATAGAGAGTAAAATTCGAAAGCACCTAAGCAAGTCAGGACTGAAAGGCGACTTCACTCAGCTTTCTCCTTGGAAGCCCGCAGAGTTCTGGAACAGCGGTGCTTGGGACCTGTGGCCACATCATCACACGACAGCAAGAACCCTCAAGAGATGCAGCTAGTTCAGTGTTTGTGTGCAGCACAGAGCACTTCCAACAAGGTTTCTCATGGGTCCCAGTGCCAGCACCCCCACACTTACCAGAAGCAGCCTTAGGATTCGTTACTCAGCCTGAGCCCTCTGCAGCACCTTGCAGCACCCATCGCTTCTCTCTCAAGGACAGGTTCACCTGTGGGCAGGCACGTGTGGCACCTCACAAGCACCAAAAGTAAATGTCAAGTTAGATAACACCATCCTGATAAAGCACCGTTTTATATCGGGTAGAGTTTTCTAATTGAAACCAGCCCTTAAGTTTTCACTTTGCCCTCCTCACCGATGTCACATCCCCTCCCCGTTCCCAGCCACTAGCTATTTCATTTTAATTGAATTAATACCTGTTGCTTCCAAATACAGAACTGAAGCTGATCTAGTCAGCTGCATTAGCCCATAAAATGCTCTGAAGCCCTGGGAGGTGCCCTAAGGCATCAGCTCAGCAAAGGGCTGGACGGGACTAGCCTGCTGTGGCCCGTGTTTGATGTTCACCTTCCTGCTCCTTTTGTCACCACCTCCTCGAAGCGGGCACATGCGGCGGCTGTGGCTTAGCCCCACGTCACAGCTCTGTGCTCCCTTCACTGATTCGGGTGGAGAAGAGAGCAGCAGGGGAAGGAAGATCCTGGGCGTTCACTGAAGTCCTCCGAAGCCGTGGTGGACGGGGCACGGTGAGGCCACCTGGTCTCGGCCGGGGTGGCCCTGCTCTTGGATGAACGGAGCCGGTGAAGGAGAGGTGCCTGCTCCTGGCCACCCGTGGCACATTAACCATTGCCAGGGGGACGAAGGCAGCTCGAACCTGCAGCTGCCTGCCCTCGGCAAGAGCTCGATCGTTTACGACTCGTGAGAACGGATGCCGGCACCTGCAATTATTCACCTTTTGTGTTGTTAGCTACAGCTCCCGGCGCGGTTGCCAAATCACACGGTCGCAGACCGGTTTGGCGGTTGCAGCCTTATCGGCGGCCCCATCTTCCCACTCCTCTGCCTGCCCTCCCCTCCAGAACCACCCTGCCAACCCCCACCCGGCGAGGGGCTTCCAGGGGCCGGGCGGAATCAGCCCCGGGGCCACGAGGGAGCCCTCGGGGCGGCACCGCGCCAGCGAGCCGCACACAATGATGCTGCCGAGGCACCGCGCCACCCCCGTGGGACGCGGGCAGGCGAGGGCCCCGGGATCGCCGTGTACCGCGCAGGGAACGTGCCCTGCCACCGCCCGGAGCCGCTCCTGCCAGCCGCTCTGCGGCAGCACCCGGGGGAAGAAACAAAACCAAAACGAACGACAGTTGCTGCCGCCAGGAAGAGCTCGGTCCCCGGCACAGCCCCCGTCCCCCTCTGGCTGAGCCCCCAGACGTGCATTTCTCCAAAGCTTTGCTCACGCATTTATACAGCCAAGGGCTTGAGCAGGGAAATGCCCAGGCAGTGCCGGGACAACCGCTGATGCTGCTCCCGCGGCTTCAAGCCCTCGCAGCTCTCTTTGCAGCTGCCACAGTCTACCAGGGTTTGGTTGTAAACTCACTCCTGTGCCTCCCCGTGGGGAGACCCAGAGGTGAGAGCCACTGGTGCTTGTTACAGCATCGCCCCAGGCTGCGAGCAGAGGAGACTCCTTCTCTGGAGACTTTTAAAACCCACCTGGACATGTTCCTGTGTGACTTGGTCTAGGTGACTCTGCTGTGGCAGGGGGATTGGACTGGATGAACTTTCGAGGTCCCTTCCAATCCCTGATGTTCTGTGATGCTGTGAACCACCCTCCCCAGCAATTCTCCAGGCAGGCTGGAGAACAAGCAAGCGCTAGGTCCATGGGCACAGAAGTGTAAGAGCAGCCAGGAGCAGGCACAGGGTGTCCGAGGTGCCTGCAAACACTCAGCTTCTCTGTGCAGCACCACAGAGCTGCGGTGCTGCAGAACCTCTTTGGTTTTCCCCTTGTGCCAGGCCAGGGCTGCGAGGCTCCCCAGGGACACATAATCCACTAGCCAATGCTCATTAACAGGCCATCTGGCTTCAAGATGTCTCCAGAACTATTCAATTAGTATAAATAAAAGCTTCATTTCATTTGCTGTCCCAACTATCGCTGACATTTAAGAGCACTTAGCACTACCACCTGTAATTTTCTCCTTCAGACAGGGCTTCACAGAATCACAGAACATTAGGGATTGGAAGGGACCTTGAAAGATCATCTAGTCCAATCCCCCTGCCACAGCAGGATCACTTAGACCAAGTCACACAGGAACATACGCAGGCGGGTTTTAAACGTCTCCAGAGAAGGAGTCTCCACAACTGCCCTAGACAGCCCCTTCCAGTGCTCTGTCACCCTCACTGGGAAGAAGTTCCTTCTCATATTGATGTAGAACCTTCTGTGTTCCAACTGACACCCATTGCCCCTTGTCCTATCATTAGATGTCACTGAGCAGAGCCTGGCTCCATCCTCCTGACACCCACCCTTCACATATTTATCAACATTATTGAGGTCACCCCTCAGGGTCCTCTTCTCCAGCCTAAAGAGACCAAGCTCTCTCAGCCTTTACTCACCACGAAGATGTTTCACTCCCATCATCACCTCTGTGTCTCTGCACTGGACTCTGCCCAGCAATTCTGTGTCCTTCTGGAACTGAGCAGCCAGAACTGGGCACAAGATTCCAGATGCAGCCTCACCAGGGCAGAGTAGAGGCAGAGGAGAACCCTCTTGATCTGCTAACTGCCTGCCTTCTGATCCACCCCAAGATGCTGTTGGCCTTCTTGGCCACAAGGGCTCACTGCTTCAGGGAATCTCCTCCTTTGTGGGGTCTCCTTGTCTGGAGATGTTTAAAAACCTGCCAGGATACATTCCTGTGCGACTTGATCTAGGTGATCCTGCTGTAGCAGGGGGATTGGACCAGATGATCTTTTGAGGTCCCTTCCAATCCCTAATATCCTGCGATTCTTGTGGTTTATTTACCTCCAGGACGGTCCTTCCCAACTGTGGCAGGAGTCCTAATGAGCTCCCAGTATGCGTGTGGTGGGCACGCAGCGCCAGCCGCGGTGGCATCTCAGGAAGGCCAGGGTCATTACCCTCCAAGTGACGTCTCCCACTTGGACTTGTGCAGAGAGAGGTGCACAGAAGTTGAGGGGTGCCACCCCCTCGCAGAGAGCGCTCTTAGTTTACCAGTCGTGAAGACAACACATCGCCAGAGCATCGTTCGTCTCCCAGCCAAGCAGGGAGCCCAAAGGAAGCCTTAGCCTGGACGAGGTGTCAGCTGTGCCACTTCTGGCGTGTTGGTACAACCGCGCGCTGGATCCAGCTCGCCTTCTCAAATAACAGCTCGCTCGATCTTCGCCGTGAGGCCAAACGAACCAACCGCCCTTCAGGGCAGCTCCCGGCGGAGCCTGTCGCTAGCGCTCGTGTGGAATCAGCGAGTATCAGCCCACAGGAAATCACTGCAGCGAGTCAAAATATTCGGAGCGACGGCCGCAGGGGAGGACGAGCTGCTCGCGCCGAAGCCAAGCGTTATCTCATCCCTGGCACCGCTTCTGACCGATGTTTGGCTTTGCTCGCTGGGAGCTCTCTGCCCTTCAGCTCTGCTGAGGCTTGCAGTGCTGCTGCAAAGGGCAAGAGGACAGGGGATAAAGAGATGCATTTGCATCGACCAGGCTCCGGTCTGGTAACCCTCAGCAGGTCATTTTTGGCTTAAATCCCTCAAGGCATCGAGGTGATGCCTCTTAAGCTTCCTACCCTCACACAGCTGCAAGCTTAGGGTCTACTTTTCTTTTGCCAAAGTGTTATTAGCCAACGCGTCCAAGCCTTACCGTTGGTCTCCAGAGCTCACAACACCCCAGGACTAAACTCTGTGGCTCAACCATGTTTGTTTTCTTTTCGTGGCTCTCTGGTCTGTGAAATTGGAGGGTTGCTCGAGGACCCAATACTGCTGGAATTTATCTCTTTGGAGAAAAGTGTGGTTCAGGCTGTGCTTTGAAGAACAAAGCAGAGCACACAAGAAATTACAGGGACTGTGCAAAGGGATGGCAAAGGAGAACACAGGGAAAACAATGTCGGGTCATATCCAGAACATTAGCCAAGGCTGGATTTGTGCTCATGGGCTCTAAACATTTGCTCTTCCAACAGCAGCTGTGTCTGTGAGGGGCTGGGGTGTGAAGGAAGTCAGCCTGCTGCAGCGCTGCCGCCGCGCAACAGGACAGCTTCTCATGCAGAAAATAGAATCATAGAATCATTAGGGGACCTTGAAAGATCATCTAGTCCAATCCCCCTGCCACAGCAGGATCACCTAGATCCAGTCACACAGGAACACATTCAGGCAGGTTTTAAACATCTCCAGAGAAGGAGACTCCACAACCTCCCTAGACAGCCCCTTCCAGTGCTCTGTCACCCTCACTGGGAAGAAGTTCCTTCTCATATTTATGTGGAACCTCCTCTGTTCCAGCTCACACCCACTGCCCCTTGTCCTCTCACTAGATGATATTGAGAAGAGCCTGGCTGCATCCTTATGACACCCACCCTCACATATTTATAGACATTAATGAGGTCACCCCTCAGTCTCCTCTTCTCCAAGCTAAAGACACCCAGCCCCCTCAGCCTCTCCTCATAAGGGAGCTGCTCCACTTCCTTCATCATCCTCATTGCCCTACGCTGGACTCTCTCCAGCAGCTCCACATCCCTCTTGAACTAAGGAGCCCAGAACTGGACACAACACTCCAGATGTGGTCTCACCAGGGCAAAATAGAGGGGGAGAAAAACCTCTCTCAATCTGCTAACCACCCCCCTTTCTGATCCACCCCAGGATGCTGTTGGCCCTTTTGGCCACAAGAGCACACTGCTGGCTCACAGCCATCCTGCTGTCCACCAGGACCCCCGGGTCCCTTTCTCCTACACCACTCTCCAACAGCTCCGTCCCCAGCCTATACTGGTACCTGGGTTTGCTCTTGCCCAGATGCAAGACTCTACACTTGCCCTTGTTGTACTTCATTACATTTCTCTGTGCCCAGCTCTCCAGCCTGTCCAGGTCTTGCCGAATGGCAGCACAGCCTGCAGGGGTTACAATCTAGAACGTGACATTCAATGTCTTCACCTCATGCACATGGAACGTCTTTTACAGGACGACATCTGCTGAGGGCGATGCGGCTGTGCAAAAGGTTAAAGCTGAGCACAGAGCAACGGGACTGCAGCTGGCAGCCCCTTGGCCCCTGGTGCCTGTAGGCAAACCCCCGTGTGTTCTAAGTCAGTCAGCTCCTTCCTACCTGTGGGGAAACCCCCGGCCAGCGCTACCGAGTGCGATGCACGAGCCAACCACTGCGACATTCCATCTCTGGAGGCCAAGCCTTTGCACCCCCGTGAGTTTTGACCTCTATCACTAAGAGCACTTAATTCTAACAGAAAGCTAAGTGAAGCGAGCACACCGAGCATCTTTTGCATACACATGAGCTGAAGCTGGAGTTAAAATTAACCCAACAGCACTGTGAGAGTCTAGCACAGGCAAGAGAGTCTAAATATCTAGGGTCAAGACAGCAGGTGAAGAGAAACTACACTATTCACAGAATCACAGAACATGAGCGATTGGAAGGGACCTCAAAAGACCATCCAGTCCAATCCTGCCACCAGAGCAGGACCACCTAGACCAAGTCGCACAGGAACATACCCAGGCAGGTTCTAAACATTTCCAGAGAAGGAGACTCCAACTCCTGGCCCACACAAATGTTTTTACAGGTTTTTTGTTCAACTTGTTGGGGGAGGTTTAACGGGACTGTGAGTTTGGGGGGTTTTTTCAGAGATGTTAAACTGTCTGTGAATTCCTTGAAGCTAACGTTTAACTTCAAAATGCAGCTGCCAGTGAGAGCAGGTTAATAAGTGACGTGTGCTTTTCTTACTCTGCGCGTTGGTTTTCTTACGGAGCAGTACGTCAGAGCCCGGAGCGCGCGACTGGGGTAGAGGAAAAGGCTAGTTCACAGAAAGCAAACAAAAAGCTGTTCCTGGCACAGCTGTCGGCAGCAAACACACCAGAGGTGAGTCTGAGTGTTAAAAAAAAAATCACAGAATCACTCTGGTTGGAAAAGACCCCTGGGATCATTGAGCCCAACCACCTACCCTACCTTACAAGTTCACCCCTAAACCACATCCCTCCAACACCTCATCCAAACGATCTTTAAACACATGCAGGGATGGCAACTCCACCACCTCCCTGGGCAGCCCATTCCAGTGCCTGATCACCCTCTCTGTGAAACAATTCTTCCTAATGCCAAGTCTGCACCTCCCCTGTTGTAGCTTGAACCCCTTCCCTCGTGTTCTATCACTAATTGTTTGTGAGAAGAGACCAGCACCAACCTCTCCACAGCATTCTTTCAGGTAGCTGTAGGGGGTGATGAGATCTCTCAGCCTCTTCTTCAAACTAAACAGCCCCATCTCTTTCAATCTTTCCTCATCCAATTTATTCTCCAGGCTCTTGACCAGCTTCATTTCCCCTCCTCAGCTCCTGCTCCAGCACCTTGATGTCTCTCTTGTATGGAAGCACATCCAAAACTGGATGTGGCCTCAGTTGTTAATACACACAGGAGGAGGTACCTAGATGCCTACACAAGACAGATCTAAACGACTCACCTACAGGCTGTGAAATAGCCCCTCTAAGCATAGAACATTAGGGATTGGAAGGGACCTTGGAAGGTCATCCAGTCCAATTCCCCTGCCAGAGCAGGACCACCTAGACCAAGTTGCACAGGAACACTTCCAGGTGGGTTGTAAGAGCAGAGATGCTTCTACCTACTACAACCAGAACCCACCATCAGTACAAACGAGCTACATAAAAGCAGCCTGAGGACCAACTGCTGCTTGAAAGATAAACAGGATGTTTTGAAGAATGGCTGAAAGTGCAGCGCTGTCTAAATTCCTTATCTTCCAAAAGATCTTGGTGGGGGAAAGTCTATCGTGACCCAATTCCTTGTTCCAGATGCATTTGTTAAACTTCTTCCCCTGTGCCCAGGACTGCAGGACACAGCACTCGAGAAGGACCCTGGTTTGCAGAGACACCTTGAAAACAAGTCGTTTGTGTGACCCTAAATAACAGGGGAAGTAACACAGCTGCTGGCTCACAGCAGGCAGAACATTCTGTCCAGTTACACGCAACGTGTGTCGTGCGGGGTGACTTCTCAGACCCACTGCCGTTCACCAGTTGGCCTCGCGAACGGCTGCACCAGCATAAGGAAGGAGTGGGCGCAAGGGGGACAGCGGAGTCGCTTCTGAAAGCGTTTTACAATGTTTGTTACAAGTTCAGGGTTAGATAAACAAGAGAATTTCCTGACCTCCTCCTTTCAGCGTTGCCAGAACAATGGGGAACAGAGAATCAGTCTTATGAGGAGAGATTGAGAGAGCTGGAGCTGTTCTGTTTGAGGAAGAGGAGGCTCGGGGGAGACCTCATCGCTCTTTACAACTGTCTGAAAGGACATCGTAGAGATGTTGGTGCTGGTCTCTTCCCACAGGTCATTAGTGACAGAACCAGACGGAAGGGCTTCAAGCTTCAACAGAGAAGGTTTAGGTTGGACAGTAGGAAAAACGTCTTCAGAGTGAGTGGTCAGGTGCTGGAATGGGCTGCCCAGGGTGGTGGTTGAGTCCCCATCTCTGGATGAGTTTAAAAGACGCTTAGATGTGGTGTTTGGGATCTGGTGGTGGTTGAGTCCCCATCCTTGGATGAGTTTAAAAGATGCTTAGATGCAGGGGGATCTGGTTTAGAGGTGAACTCGTAGAGTAGGGTTGATGGTTGGACTTGATGATCCCAAGGGGTCTTTTCCAACCTGAATGACTCCGAGTCATGAATGAGAATAAAAATACAAGAAGTTTAAAGCGACCCTTCCTCCATCAGCTTCCAACAAGCAGTATTTTGAAATCTTCATGCACTCAGCAGTGAAAGAACTACAGTAGAAGCATTGCTCCTACCACTAGCTGCTACTTGAAAGAGTTTTGACTCCAGGAGAATTGAAAAGACATGTGAAACATGGATCCGATCGAGGGCTGACCAAGGAAAGGCACCAAGAGTCACAGCTACTGCCATTCCCAGGTAAGTGCACAACCCCAACCTGTGCACAAGCACGGATCTACTGCACCAGGCTACAGTGCGCGCAGGAGAAAAACCCAACCAAATAAGCCCCAGTCCTGCACTGAGGGAACAGTTGTCACGACAAAGCAGCCCCATGGTTGAGCTAAGGAGAAGCCCTGCTGCAGAGCTACTCAAGCGGAGGCAGTCTGGCTGCTCTCCCAGAGGAACCCTTCACCCCCAGCACTCAGGTCAAACTGACAGCACACAAACCAGAGAAACTTCTCTCCCCCACACGCAGTTCTTAGGCAATGATTGTTTAGCTGCTTGTCCAGGAGGAGTCAGAAGGTCTGTGGTGTAAACTAAAACCCTATTGTTCCCAGCTTTTAATAATAATTCTCTGAAAAGCATCTCTCACTGATCACACAGGCTTCACAGGAGAGCTCGCACGCAGCACACACCAGGCATTTTGCATGTTAGGGGTTGGAAGGGACCTCGAAAGATCATCTAGTCCAATCCCCCTGACACAGCAGGATCCCCTAGATCCAGTCACACAGGGACACATCCAGGCAGGTTTTAAATGTCTCCAGAGGAGGAGACTCCACAACCTCCTTGGGTAGCCTGCTTGCCCTGGCAGACTCCACGGAGCTCTTCTCCCTGGACTGACTGATAACTAGGAGAGCAACTTCAGTTTGGGAGAGGGGAGAAGGGGAAGAAGATCACAAAGGGCTTCAAACCATCACGTTTGTGAAGATGTCTTGTAAGTTCCCACTTGTTCCTTAGGGCGGTACGGCAGCTCTCCAGGCTGCAGGAACCTGTTACCCTGGGATGTTAGTGACAAAGGCAACATGGAAACCCCACAGAACTTGTTTTCACCAGCTACCTTGAATTTTTTATCCCCTCTAGTACAATAGTTCAAAGCAATTTCACATGGGAGCAGCTGGATGCTCTGTGCAAGTAGCTGGATGTCCAGACCTTCTCATATAAGAAACTTTACACAGTCTCTGCTGTAGAAGTTTGATGCAAGATCAGCTTCCTGTTCCAGCTATGAAATGGTGATTTACAGCAGCAGACCAGTAGGCAGCAGCTTTCAGGGAAGCATCCTGTGCTACTTGCTCTGGGTTGGACTGGGTGATGTTTTGAGGTCCCTTCCAATCCCTAAGGTTCTGTGACCATGCTGAAACCAAGGACACGCCGCTGCAAACAAAGCCATCGATAGAGCAGCAGCCTGCAAACGTGTGAGGGGTGGTTTGGGTCGTTGCCTTTTTATTTTCATGGAGACGACAGACAGAGCAAGAGCGCAGGTCCCAAATCCTCCCGCTTACTTTTAACGGAACGATTCGTGATACCTCTCTCAAAGCTTAATCCAGACCAGGAGTCCACTGTGTCATGGAATCACAGAAGGTTAGGGACTGGAAGGGACCTCGAAAGATCATCTAGTCCAATCCCACAGCAGGATCACCTAGACCAAGTTGCACAGGAACATGTCTATGTGGGTTTTAAACATGTCCAGAGAATGAGACGCCACCCCCCCACTGGGCAGCCCATTCCAATGCTCCATCACCCTCACCAGGAAGAAGTTCTCTATCGGAACCTCTCCTAACACAGAGCTAACTAATTGCTAACAATTCTTTACCTTCTCAGAAGCTGTTCTCTCATGCTGACCTGCAAAAGTCACCCTCCTGGGTTGCAGCCTGACTCCCAAGCTCCACAGCGCAGACCTGGCATTCTCTCCGCTGCTGCAGCTGTTCCACAGCTTCCGCCAGGCTCTCTTCAGGCACGATACGACTATAACACAGCCCAGCACTGCTAATAAACATGAACAGTCTATAAAAACCAAAGTTTATCACAACAACACAGCCTGCCCCACACCCCACCCGCCCTTAGAGGGGCCATATGAAACAGAGCTTCCCATGACTTAGTTTTGCTCTGGTCAGCTCGGATGGATCTGAGGAAACAAGCAGATGTTCACCGCCAGGTAACGCTCGCTCACCATCCAAACAGGAACCACCACAAAGGAGTCTTATTTTGAAGGAGGATTTTATTTTGTTGGCTTTGGATACAGAGCTTCAGCCTAGTCAACACCAGCTGCAGGGCAGGTAAGTGCAGGGGCAGGAGCGCTCGCATGCGACGCCTCTGCAACGCCGCAGGCTCTGGAAAGCGCCGCCGTGTCACTCTTCAAACGCCGGACTGTCGCAGCCAGACAGTGGGAGCCAGAGTTTGAGTGCACGGAGGAATCTACATGCTGATTTTGAAAGGAAAAGGTTAAGTATTTCTTCTAGAAACCTGACCTTCATCCTGGAGCTTTCAATTGCTGGGTCCTCGATTAGAACACACTCCCTACATCAAAACTGGAGCCTCTTGGCCTCTGTCTGCAGACTTGATTAGTGACAGTGTTGAAAGCCCCTCGCTGCTCGCTTGTTTCTTGGCCTCTTCCTCAAGTACTTTCCAGTAAGATCTGCTTGTAAATCAGAGGTTAAGTGTGGTCCAGACAAGCGCAGACAATCAATGCAGACCCTTCTCTTGTAGGGGGTTGAACTGGTTTCAAACTTCTTTTGCAAACTGCTTTAAACAGCTGGATTGAACCCAACTATCTATCAACTATTGAAGCCAACTGTCCCTGTATACATGGACAGTTAGACTTCCCTTCGAAGTTCACCTTCTCGAAAGGGACTTTGGGTTTAATTTCTCAGCAGCTCAGGAGTTTGAGCACATTCATCTGATGTTATCTGGGCAAGAAAGACGTGAGCGTAAGGAACAGAGCCACACGGCTCTTTAAGTCACCCTTGCCCCCTGCCTGTCCAACAGCAGCAGTGTGCAATCCTCACAGCGTTCACCCCTCTTCCCACGGAAGTGAAAATGAGGGGTTGTGCTTTCTGCACTCCCAGAACCACTCTGGTTGGAAAAGGTGCCCAGTTCTGGGCCCCTGAGTTCAAGAAGGACATGGAGCTGCTGGAGGGAGTCCAGCGTAGAGCTACGAGGATGATGAAGGACGTGGAGCCCCTCCCTTATGAGGAGAGGTGGAAGGAGCTGGGTCTCTTGAGCTTGGAGAAGGGGAGACTGAGGGGTGACCTCATTAATGTCTATAAATATGTGAAGGGTGGGTGTCAGGAGGATGGAGCCAGGCTCTGCTCAGTGGCATCTAGTGATAGGACAAGGGGTGTGAGCTGGAACACCGGAAGTTCCACATAAATATGAGAAGGAAGTTCTTCCCAGTGAGGGTGACAGAGCACTGGAAGGGGCTGCCCAGTGGGGTTGTGGAGTCTCCTTCTCTGGAGATGTTTAAAACCCACCTGGACATGTTCCTGTGCGACTTGATCTAGGTGATCCTGCTGTGGCAGGGGGATTGGACTAGATGACCTTTCGAGATCCCTTCCAATCCCCAATGTTCTCTGTGATTCTGTGATCATCAAGCCCAAGATCCTAGCAATCCATGGCCAGACATACTCACTCACCCTGGGGTCCACTCAGGGCTTCCCTGCACTGCTTTTACAAACCATCAAACTACCTATTTTGAAAGCAAGATAAGGACAAGGAAGAGAGACGACAAGTGAGAACTATTTCACAGCTCTGTAAGGAGAGAGAACAGGTCACACTTCTGTCCAGCCAAGCCCACAGTCCAGAAACTGTCCAAAGCACAAATGACCCACGAGGGCCAAGCCTGCCCATGGAGGCAGGTTTTATTCTCTCTGTAGGAGCTGAAGGAGGGTCTCAGTAGGTCGCTTATATTTTGTTTCCCTGCACAAAAGGTCTGAGAGATGCATCCTCTCCATTCAGTCAAAAACCAAAACCCAATGCCGTGTATTTAAAAGGGAAAAAAGGGAGAAAGATGGCAGCACACGGAGTTTTCTTCATCACAAAGTGTTTTTCCAGCAGGCAATTATTTGTAAGAACTTCTGTTAACACTGGAGTTTAGGCTCTGGAATCAAGCAGGTATATTGTCTGCTGGCTTTGCCAGTCAATCTTCTCTTACAAAACCTTCCCCTTCCCCCTCCTCTCTGCCTTTTCAAGCCAAGTCAGTCCTGTGAGTAGGAGCTTCCTTTGCCACCAAGATCTCCTTTCCCACAGATTGTCCCTTGAGAGATGCCATCTTCAATGTAGTGCCCTGAGGTGTCCGTGCTCCTGCAGAGAACTGTGGAGGGGATGCGTGACGAGCGTCTCTCGTGGCTCTTGTCCTCAGCGGAGCAGCAAATCATCCGTTTCATGGTAGCCCACATTTCATCATCTTTGTATGAATAAATTATTGGATTCATGACAGAGTTCAACAGGGCCAGGAGAAGAAACCACCTCTTGACATTCTGAACCCCACAGTGCGTGCAGTTCAGACCATCAAGCAGCAAGACAACCAGGCCAGGGGTCCAGCAGACAACGAAAGCACCTGGAAATAAAGGAGACAAAAGATGCTTCAAACTGTGAAGATCTGGGGGAGGGCAGGAAGGTTTTGTGTCTTACAAGAGATGACTAGGTCATGGAATCACATAGAACATTAGGGATGGGAATGGACCTCAACAGATCACACAATCATAGAATCATTAGGGATTGGAAGGGACCTTGAAAGATCATAGAATCATAGAACATTAGGGATTGGAAGGGACCTCGACAGACCATCTAGTCCAATCCTCCTACCACAGCAGGATCACCTAGGTCAAATCGCAGGTCCATCAAAAAACTAGGCAAAACCAACAAAACCAGCTTAGAACAAACTCCAGTGACGCTACCAACACCCAGAATTAAATCTGGAGCTGCTCTGCCAAGCCCTGAGCTCGAGACAGGCAGCTCTCAGAAGCCTGCAGGGAGCAGGAGCCCAGCTGCTGACAGCATCAGCTCAAACACAAGTGGGAAAAGGTCACTGCAACGATGATTTGTCCCCGCTGATAAATAAACAAGAGCTCTGCAGTGTTAACAAGCAGAGAAGTCCCACTCTGAATGCTGACTTCCTCTCCATCTCTCGTGTGCTGGAGGAGAAGATACCAGGTGGCCCAATCTACCTTTATCTTCTGTCACACACGAGTCGACTCTGCAAAGCGACGGGCACGTTGCCCAACTCATAAAACCAGAGTCACAACATTTAAACACATCCCAGCTGGGAAACCCACAGCTACTGAAGGATGCACAGCACTGCCTGCAACACGCCAGCACTGCCAGCCACTGGCCAAGGCAGCAGCCCACCTCCTTCTGCTCTCATGGGCTCTGGGTATCCGAGACCCGGCAGCTCTAATTATGGAAACAAATCCAGTTTCAAAGCTGGATCACAATCACAGAACACTAGCAGAGGGACTGGACTAGATGATCTTTTGAGGTTCCTTCCAGTCCCTAGTGTTCTGTGATGCTGTGATTAGGGATTGGAAGGGACCTCAAAAGATCATCCAGTCCAATGCCACAGCAGGATCACTTAGATCCAGTCACACAGGAACACATCCAGGCAGGTTTTAAATGTCTCCAGAAAAGGAGACTCCACAACCCCCCTGGGCAGCCCCTTCCAGTGCTCTGTCACCCTCACTGTGAAGAAGTTCCTTCTGATCTGGCAGGGGGATTGGACTAGATGATCTTTCGAGGTCCCTTCCAATCCCTAATGTTCTGTGATTCATATTGATATGGAACCTCCTCTGTTCCAGCTCACACACATTGCCCCTTGTCCTATCATTAGATGCCACTGAGCAGAGCCTGGCTCCATCCTCCTGCCACCCACCTTTCACATATTTATAAACATTAATGAGGTCACCCCCCAGTCTCCTTTTCTCTAAGCTACAGAGACCCAAACAAGCAAACTCTGCAAGACAGACATTTCCCCAAAAGACAGCAGGTCAAGACCAGGGGCATCACAGTTCCTGTATTTCAGCTGGGAAACTGGAAGGGCAACGGTCCCCATGAGGAGGACAGGCACAAGGTGGTAGGAAAAGCTGGAAGAAGCAAGGTAGGACACACATCCTCTACCAGCAGCCCCTAGAAGTAAATAAATTAAAGGATGAATAAGGGAGAAGAGACAGACAGCATGAGGACAGCAGAGACAAAGCACAGAACTCCCAGCCTAAAGGACTTTCAATACTGTGTTGGCATCTCTCCACGTCAGTCCACTTCCCCACCACAAAGGCAGGGCCGTGAGCAAGGACTGGTGTGGAAGAGGCATCATGGAATCATTAGGGATCAGAAGGGACCTCAAAACATCCTCTAGTCCCATCCCCCTGCCAGAGCAGGGCCACCTAGACCCACAGGAACACAGCACAAGTGAACAGCCATAAGCTCGGGAGAGACTCCAAGGAGCCCCACATGCCCTCCTCCCTCCCCGCAGCCCCACAGTCTGTCATCCCTCGCCTGGAGCCGGGGGAGCGAGCAGCCACGCGGATGATAATGCTAGCCTAGCACTAGCCACAATTGCTGTCCCAGCTACAGAAATAGAAAATTACCCCCCTGCACTGCAGTCACAGCTCCAGCAACATGCCAAGGGAATTCCAGCTGCTCACAGCAGCACAGCTGCCCCGCTTTCGGGCTTAGAAAAGATAACTGGGCAAGTAAGGGCGAGAGAAGCTAGGTGCTGAAAAGCCCTTCTGGAGCAGTAGTGTCTGGTCAACAATCTTGGTAGGGAAAGCAAGTCCCGCTCATTCTTTCAAAGCTGCTGGTTTTCCCATGTCTGAGCAAGCAGTGGGAGGGCGGGAGGCTCCAGGCAGGAGCTGGGCAGAGCCAGAGCCAGGACCAGGGGCACACGAGCCGGCTACAGCAGCACCGGACCCTTCTCCCCTTCTGATGGGCAGGTCACAAAGCTATTCCTCCACCCTCCACCCGCAGCAGGAACAGCAAGAAGATAGCACGGCTTGTTTGCTCTGGTCAGTCTCTATGTTCTGGTTTGGCTCCAACTCGCTGAGCAAGCGGTTGTGACACCAGCCCGCTCACGCAGCCAACAATGGAGAAAGCACTGCACTGATTTATGGCCCTGGGGCTCACCAGCAAGTCCCACCCACTGGAACAAGCACTGGAGCCAGAACACTCAGGCAACACTCCCATGTCTGGCTGGACTCGGGCAATGCTCCTTGCGGCTAGCGGAGCATCTCGGTAGCTATTCAGGCAGAGATGTTGCTGTCCTCCAAGAGTCACCGGCAACGCTGCCAACACACCGGCCCCACACAGGAGGTAGGATGGTAATAAACCCCCCTCAGAACAAGCACAGACAGCACAAGGTGCTGCCATAGAAACCAGGAGGGTAGGAAGCAGACCCCAAAGCCACATCTCACAACAGACAGAGCAATCTCTTCCACACAGCCCCAGGCTCGCAGGCAGGTGTAGCCTGTGAACACCCACCAGAGATCCCTGTTTACCTGCACAGGGGAAAACCCTGACAGGTTTCAGCAGCAAAAGCAAGTGAAGATGAGAGACGCCTGCAGTCACCTCTCTGCAGAGCTCCCCTGTGCCACAGCCAAAACCAAGCATCAGGGCTACTGTGAAATGCTTTTGTGGAGCTTTTGACTCCATCAAAACATGTTTTGCTGCACAGGACAAGCAACTCACACCCTGCTAGCGATGCCTCAGCAACATCACATCGCAAAGCTGTGCCGGAGCACGCCAAGAAGAAAAGCAGCTTCCAGCTGCCTCTGCTGCACGTGCACGCGAGTCCAAACAGCAAGTCACCAGCTGAACCATATAGCCACTAAACTGAAAATCACCCGCCCCCAGAAGCTGCTGTTTCAGCAAGGATCGCACTGCCAAGCTCAGCAGACACACCACCTGAAAAACCACCGACCCACACAGCTGCAGCCACCCGTCTTCAGAGCCATGTCATGAGCTTGGCCAGGACTATGCCGCAAGGTCAGTCCAAGAGGATTTTAGCCCCTTTGGCTAGGCCTTCCAGTGCCAGCCAGGTAACTGCTAATGGTTTAGCACACCAAAGGGAAATCTAGTTCAGGTGCCTCCACCCTGCGATGTGTCGTGTTAGGGGTTGTGGTAGAAATGGGTCAATGAAACCCATTTAGGGCTGTTTCGTTTGAAGGAGAGGGGGCTGAGGGGAGACCTCATCGCTCTCTGCAACTATGTGAAAGGACACTGCAGAGATGTTGGGGCTGGTCTCTTCTGGTGACAGATCCAGAGGGAAGGGCTTCAAGCTCCAACAGGGGAGGTTTAGACTGGACATCAGGAAAAGATTCTTCACAAAGAGAGTGGTCAGGCACTGGAATGGGCTGCCCAGGGTGGTGGTGGAGTCACCATCCCTGGATGAGTTTAAAAGATGCTTAGATGTAGTGTTGGGAGATCTGGTTTAGGGGTGAACTTGAAGATGGTTGGACTCAATGATCCCAAGGATCTTTTCCAGCCTGAATAATTCTATGATCTAGAGTCCCCCAAAACAGAGCTGGAGGCAGATGGGAGGAGCCGAATACCAGCAGCACACAGACAACCACAGAGCAGCAGGATTTTGTCCTGAACCTCCCAAAAAACCAAAAAAGTACATGAATGAGAAGGCTGTTTCTCATCATGGCTCATCCAGCCACACAGTATCTTGGAATCACTTTCAGTTCAAGTCATACTAGGCATGTGCTCTACCAAAGCATCTGAAGATGCTTTGGTTTCCATCTTCAGATGCTTTGGAAGAAGCCTTTAAAAGTAACTGCCTCAGGAAGAACCTTCAGTGGATGCAAGAGCACTTCTACAAGGATTCATCGGTCTCTTGGTAACTCCTTTGGTAACAGGACAGCTCCTAAAAAGTGTTTGCTCCTCAAATGTGGTTGCTTGGACTTTCTAATACATTTTGCACAGTGTCCTTGAACAACTACACCAGGAACACACACTTCAAGTTTATGTAAAACATAGAATTCTCTTTCCTATAAGCATTTAAAAATGCCTCTCAGAGTTGGAATCTGGAGAATAGGTGTGAAGAAACGTGCCGAGATGCATTTCCCGACACAGGAGTCTGGCATGGACCTTGCACCCAGCAACCCACGCGCTAATTTGACTTGGTCTAGGTGATCCTGCTCTGGCAGGGGGATTGGACTAGATGATCTTTTGAGGTCCCCTTCAATCCCTAATGTTCTGTGGTTCTGTGTGACAGCCTAGTGCCACCCATGTCCACAAAACCATGTTCCCTAGAGCCACAGCTACATGGTTTTGAATGCCTCCACCACCCAGCTGGACAGCCTGTTCCAACACCTGACCACTGCTCAGTGAAGAAATTTCTCCTAATATCCAGTCTAAACCTCCTCTGGCACAACTTGAGGCTGTTTCCTCTTTTCTGTCACTAATGCCTTGGGAGAAGGGACCAGCCCTCACGTCTCTACAACCTCCTTTCAGGTAGCTGTAAGGGGCAATAAGGGCTCCCCTCAAGCTCCTTTTCTGCAGACTGAACAACCCCAGTTCCCCCAACCCCTCCTTGTACTTGCTTGGACCATCGGTCCTCTCTCTTCAATTTCCAGTGACAGACACTGTAAAGTTTAACTGATGTCAACTTTTGAGACAGCGATTGGCAGATGAAGGTGTCGCGTACTACAGGAAGTAAAGAACTAACCAGAGACCACACTTTGCCAACATCATCCACAGGACACAAGTTGAAGAAAGTGTCCTCAGCCTGAACAATAATAGAATCATAGAACATTAGGGATTAGGAGGGACTTTGAAAGATCAACTAGTCCAATCCCCCTGCCACAGCAGGATCACCTAGACTGAGTCGCACAGGAACACATCTAGGTGGGTTTTAAATGTCTCCAGAGAAGGAGACTCCACTACCCCCTGGGCAGCCTAGCCTGGCAACTCCTATCTCTGTGAAAAGTGACTTATCCCCCCGAGCTCTCCAGTACTACCATCTTGCAGAACAACACAACCGCATCTCAGAACACACGGGTACCAGCCTTCCTGTGTTAGCTCACACAACGTCAGAACAGTATTCACAGAGGTGAGGACATACTTGTGGTTTGAGAGCCCCACCACTATCCAAGCCCAGATTCACGTGTCCCCTCATTCCCACTAGCTCCACCCACAGTGAGCAGCACAAGTCTGGCTTTTGCAAAACATCTGTCAGGTTCACATCTCACAGGGCAAAATTTACTACAGCCAGTGCTTTGTTCCAATGATCAGTCAGCGGGTTTGTGTATCTTTACAGCTACATCATAACCAGCCGGTGAAGTGATCTGAGCTGTCCAAGGATCAACAGCATCTCTAAGGCAGAATCCAGGACAAATCTCACATTATGAGAGCCTTACCCCAGATCACGCTGTATCATCATCTGAAAGTCCTTTGCACTCCACAGTCTTCACCAAGCAAAAGTCAAACCCTGTCTAATTCACAGACCTTACACAGAACATTAGAGATTGGAAGGGACCTCGAAAGATCAACTAGTTCAATCCACCTGACACAGCAGGATCACCTAGACCAGCTCACACAGGAACATATCCAGATGAGTTTTAAATGTCTTCAGGGAAGGAGACTCCACAACCTCCCTGGACAGCCCATTTCAGTGCTCCATCACCCTCACCGTAAAGTTCCTTCTGATACTGATGTAGAACCTCCTGTGTTCCAGCTCACACCCACTGCCCTGTGTCCTATCACTACATGACCTTGAGAAGAGCCTGGCACCATCCTCCTGACACCCACCTTTCACATATTTATAGATATTAATGAGGTCACCCCTCAGTCTCCCCTTCTCCAAGCTCAAGAGACCCAGCTCCCTCAGCCTCTCCTCATAAGGGAGGTGCTCCGGGTCCTTGATCATCCTCATAGCTCTGTGCTGGACTCCCTCCAGCAGATCATTAAAAAGCACCAACACAACCAAACCAACACGTAAACCCACCGAGTGGCACCACTAGCTTTGCCCATCACGGTTCATAGTCTCTTACCCAAGACAGTCATGACAGTCTTCATCAGCTTCATGGGGGTTCTCTTACGGCTAATGGACCCACTGGTGTGTGACGACAAGACATTAGTTTTCCTCTGGACATACATGTAGATTCTTATGTAAACCACCACCATAATGAAGAAGACAACTAGGTTTAAGACACTCCAGAACACCAGGTAACTTCTGCTGTAAATGGGTGCCAGGGATGAGCAGGCAGAAATGTCACAGAGGCAGTTCCAGCCCAGGGTCGGAACGGCGCCCATGAAAATAGCAATGGCCCAAATGGATATAATCAAAAAGGTGACTCTCTTCTTCGTGAGATTGCTGTGGATCTTCATCCGCATTATCGACATGTGACGCTCAACCGCTACGACAAGGAGATTCACCAAGGAAGCCGTCAGGCTGGTGTCCAGAAGCCCCTGACGCAAAAACCAGCGGTTGACGGTCAACGTCTTCGACACGGGCCCAGTGTTGAACATCAGGAAGACGTAGGCAATTCCAGCAAAAAAGTCTGCAGCGGCCAAGTTGGCCAGGAGATAGTAGAAGGGGAAATGGAACCTTTTGTTCTTGACCACGGCTGCTATGACCAACGAATTGGAAATGAAAATGAAGAGGCAGAAAAATGTCCCGAAGCACAGAACAATGATGAGCTGTGGCCCCGTCCACTCGTCTGCCGTGTCAGTGTTCGTCTTGTTGTAGAAGAAGTCCATGCGCTTATCGTAGTAGCATTCGTTCATCCTGGATTAAAGCCCCCGCATCCTAGGAAGGGTGGAAGGGGAAATAAAATGGGATTAAAAATCAGCAATTGGTCTTTGCTTCAATCACCACAGCTAATCACATCTGTGTCTAGGACAGGACGTGTGAGGGTAACGTACACCCAGAGACCAAAGTTCCTATTGTGCCAAGATAACGTCGAAGAGGTGCTCTGCCCGCTGGAGGACTGCAGCCTGTGATGTTTTGGTGATCCTTTGGTGATCCAAAAGTTTTCAAGAGACTTACCTATTCACAAGCCTCCAGCACCAGCACTCACACCAAACAACGACGTGGAAGCGAAGAGGTTAAGAGCAAACCCTCTGGAGGTCACGGACACCACTCAAACCCAGCGCTGAGCGGCAGCCAAGCCGTTCTTGCTGTGGAATCCCATGTTTGAGCCACAGCCCCGTCATTATTTCCACTTCTCATTGTGCCCGGTCAGGACGGCGAAGCATAAATCATAATTCCTCACTGACTAAGCAACACAAGGACTGTTACTGGGGAAAAAGGCTTTTAAACGATCTATTAACCAACGGTTAAACGCTCGTGTGTAAGATGCTACCAAAATGTGTATTTAGAGTGCGTGCCTGCTATTTACTGCTCCAGGACCGAAGCAAACGCGATGGAGGAGCAAAAATAGCTCCTGCTGGCTTCGACTCCTGTGATGGCAGGGACTGTGTCATCGGGCTGTCGATGCAGCAGGCTGTGAGCACCACAGAGCCCAGTTATCCTCCCAACCAAAACACAGGACGCAGCAAGCTCCAGGAGCAGCGGCAGTGCTGGGGTTTTGCTTGCACTCGCTCAGCGCTGTTTTGGACACGGGGCTGTGGAACTTGATGGCAGGAGTCTGCGTTCCAGACTACATCACACTCCAGATGCTCCAGTGAAGTCACCCTCAGCTGCCTTGGCAGTTTTACTGCCTCTGTTGTGAACCAAAGCGGATGTGAACTGATCTACACAGCAGATACTCGTGGTGAGGAGACCCTGCACAGGGTGTCACAGCCCAGTAGCAAGAGTCTGTGTCTGATCACCACGAGCCGTCGCTGTCGGTACCCGAGAAAGGGTCTTAATAATTAGCTCATGGAGAGATGTTGTACAGTTCCAGCGAAACCTAGGAACCCAAGCTTGGCACAGGGTCCTGGCCACATCAGAAGTTACACCGAGCGGCAAACCTGGGCCTGATTAAAGGCAGAGAGGAGGAAGGACTGGGATTCTATGATTCCAAGCTGCAGGAGAAGCAGCAACACTAATTGATTTGCGAGCCTCAGGCTGTCGCCACTGCCAGAGTCACAGACTGAGTAGTGCTGAAACGTGGCAAAAAATACTAGGAAGTGGCTACAGGCAGAAAGACACAAAAAAGCAGGAGCCTTTCACCTCTGCAGCTGAAATCAATCACAGATAAAGATCAGGTTCACTTAGCCTAGTACGACACAGGGGTTACTTAACAGCTCTCTCTCATCTCTCCAGGGACTGGGAAGTGAATTGAGCAATCCCCAGTTACAACCAGGAGCTAACAAGCCACGTTTATATTAAAGGTTCCTTCTGTGTTTTAAGATTAAGAGGTTCATCTTCTGTCATTTACTTTCTGCTACTCACGTTCTCTGTCTCATGCAGTACGTTTACTACCTGGTTTCACATCAATGTGCACAATGAACAGGCTGCCCAGGGGGGCTGTGGAGTCTCCTTCTCTGGAGACATTTAAAATCCATCTGGATATGTTCCTGTGTGACTTGGTCTAGGTGGTCCTGCTCTGGCAGGGGGATTTGACTAGATGATCTTTCGAGGTCCCTTCCAATCCCTAATGTTCTGTGATGCTGTGCATACATTACTCACAGCATTGAATCCAGTCAGAATGAAGAACAATCACTGAAGGACAATAAGGGGAAGCCCATCATCCCTTACGGTCACATGTTACAGAGCATCCCTTCACATAAAAAAATAGGTTTCTTAAAAAGGGCCTCAGGAGCTCAGGTTCACCATAAGGAGCCAACTGGAATGCAACTCCAACCAGTCCCTCTTCAGGGTAATAGGGTAGGGTAGTCACTACTCTCCCCATTCTCACATAGGAAATGCTCAAAGATCAAGTCAAGTGACCAGAAGTCCCTGGGAAGCAGCAGCAAACAGCTACTAAGGCAGCTGAGTGCTGGGAATCCTGCCCAGTGGAGATGTCGCTGCTCTAACCCACCAAGGCCAGTAAAAGACTTGCTGAAGCTTGATACCAAGTTTTACAGAGCAGCCAAAACGTCTGCAAATAGAAGCAGCACTTTGGGCAAGAATGGCTGGGGGAATTCTGTGAAGATTAGAGGGAAGGTTTTCTCAGCATGTTGTAGGTCAGTGCAGAACCACCTCAACAGATGCATCTCTTACTTGCAGTGATGGGTGTGAAGAGATTTGCAGACACTTTTTACATCCCACCTGCAGAATGAGCTCAAAGAAATCCAAAATATCAATTGTGAATTTTCCCAAGTGCTTCAACTTATTGAGACCCTGTTGTGAGGCAATACCCACCCCCCAAAAAACAAATTCACAATCACACCACAGAAACGATCACGTTGCAGACACTCACTGGCACGCGGCAGAGCTCAAATGGCAGATGGCTTTGCAAGAGATGTCGGGAGAGACAAGGCAGGAGGGAGCAGAAAAGCATCCAGCTGAGATCTCAGAGTCACAGGGCAGACTCTGGAGATGTCCACGTGGAAACTGCATCGAAGTGGTAGCTGAACTGGAGTTCGTTTACATCCCAGTCCTTCAGAGCACAGATGTGGCCACTGGCTGTCTACCGGCCTATGTCCAAAAAGCAATTGTCACACCAGGGTCCTTCCAGACAGTGGTTAACTTCACACCTTCATTTTAAGGCCTCTCAGCAGAATTAGTCTGACCTCAGGGGAGCCATGCAGCTGTATCCTCAGTGGTCCTGTTCCAGTCCGCACCAGGCGCAAGAGATGTGTGATAGGAGATCCCATAGTTCCCAGCACGTCACAGTTTAACACATTTCAGGACTGGATCTGGCTGCAGAAGATAAGACCTGGAGAAGAAAAGATATCTACCTTAAGAGCAAGTTTAAACATAAAAGAAACACCCAACCCTCCAGTATCATGGAATCATTAGGGATCGGAAGGGACCTCGAAAGATCACCTAGTCCATTCCTCCTGTCAGAGCAGGATCACCTAGACCAAGCAGCCCATGTTTCAGATTTGTTTGTCAAGTACAGACACATTTGAAGACTCAAGCAAAACACTGCTTAAAGCTTTAAAAACAAATAAATGAAATACCAGGAAAAACCAGCTCAACTGGTCATCCCAGCCTTCTAAAGACAGAGTCTCCCAGAATCCTCAGTGCGTAAAGAATTGCTGCCTTTTCCTTCCAAAGTGGCTCTTGCAAGCTTGACACTTCTAGTTTTCTTAGGGGAAAGAAGAGCAAACAATCTTGCCACTTGGTGTTCTACCCTCCTCCACAGACCACCCAAAGCTTGATGGCAGTAACCACACACTGCACATTCTACAGATGGGCTGAGCTATCATCTTGCCACAAGCCACACACAAACAGATCCAGCAAAACTTTGCAAACGCCAGGAGCATCCCACCATCTCTTTAGCTTGGAGAACAGGAGACTGAGGGGTGACCTCTTTAAGTCATTTGAAGGGTGGGTGTCAGGAGGATGGAAGGGCTCTCCTCAGTGTCATCTAGTGATAGGACAAGGGGCAATGGGTGTGAGCTGGAATGTAGGAGGTTCACTATGAGAAGGAACATCCTCCAGGTGAGGGTGACAGAGCACTGGAACAGGCTGCTCAGGGGTGTTGTGGAGTCTCCTTCACTGGAGAAGTTTAAGACCCACCTGGATGTGTTCCTGTGAGACTTGGTCTAGGTGATCCTGCTGTGGCAGGGGGATTGGACTAGATGATCTTTCGAGGTCCCTTCCAACCCCTAATGATTCTATGATAGAGGTTCTTTCCTTATTTCAATCTATTTAGTCACTTCAGTTCCACCACTAGTGGGTACAAAGATCAGACACTGATGGACATTGGAGTGTCTTCCTCTACCGCTCCGAATGAACATAAGCCGTGAGAGAAATGCCCTGTTCCAAAAATCAAAGGGATTTGTTTCAGTTCAACTGCTGTCAAACACAAAAGCACATATTAATAATTCTCTTTCCAGCACATCTCGACCTGTTTGTCTTAAAGATGATCTCTGTGTTTGATCTTAAAATCCTCTATGTAAATATGTGTATGAAGTAAAAGTATTTTCTTAACCAGTCTTAAAAGTCATGAATTTTCATTGTTATATAGGAATAGATTAGACAGAATCATGAGGGATTGGAAGGGACCTTGAAAGATCATCTAGTCCAATCCCCCTGCCACAGCAGGACCATCTAGACCCAGTCACACATGAACATGTCCAGACAGGTTTTAAATGTCTCCAGAGAAGGAGACTCCACAACCCCCCTGGGCAGCCCATTCCAATACTGTTCTGGGACTGTTTGGCCTGGAGAGGAGAAGACTGAGGGGAAACCTTCTTGTTCTCTGCAGCTACTTGAGGGAAGGTTGTGGAGGGGCAGGGATAAGTCTGTTCTCCCTGGTGGCCAGTGATAGGACGAGGGGAAGTGGCCTTGGGCTGCACCAGGGCAGGTTCAGGTTGGATGCCTGAAGATAACTCTTGACTGAAGGGGTTGTCAGGCATTGGAACAGCCTTCCCAGGGAGGGGGTTGAGTCACCGTCCCTGGTGGTGTTGAAGAGAAGGGTAGATGTGTTGGGGGACAGTTTAGTGGTGCTGATAGGGCTAGGAAGAGGTTGGACTTGGTGATCTTGAAGGTCTCTTCCAGCTAAAGATTTTCTATGGTTCTATAATTGACAATCTAAAGAATTAGTGAAATAAAATTTAACCTAGATACTGTTTGGGTAAAATCTTCACCTAGCTGCAACCCGACGTGCTTTGACCGTCATTCCAACAAGATCTTGTTTCCTTCAAGAGAGTTACTAGATATCTGTATATTTATAATCAAATTTTGTATCAGTTACTTGAATTAAGGACTTTTCGGAGTCAAACTATGATTAAAATCACCTTTTAAGTCACTTTGCTTCAAAATTAAATTCTGGCTGTAAGTCAGCTCTGAAGTTGAGTTATTCATTATTAATGCAGCCATTTCTGAAGGAAAACTCAAACAGAATTTTAATGAGATGGTCATCACAAAGTTTAGCCCACAAGCCATAATATGATTCCCGGCTCACCCTGCTGGTTTTCTGCCTCTTTCCTGTCCATTAAAAAACCAATTTGTTTGAATACATTGGCCACAACCTTATTGAAGGGTTGGCGTCAGTTTGGGGGACTTTGATGGCTTCTGCTCCGCTCCTGTGTAAATGCAACGGGGAGGGAGTGCCCGAGCCTGGGCTGGCAATGTGATTCTATGACTTTTCTGAGCCAGAACAAGAATTTCCATGCAGAGATTTAGGGTGGTTCGGCATCCAAAATTATACACCCTGGAACAGAGGGATGGAAAGCAAAGCCAGCATGGTCCATGGGACAGCACACAGGAGCAAGCAGAGCCCAGGCTCAGCCTGCAAAGTGGTCAGGCTAGCAGCCTGACCTAAACACGGAACCCCAAGGTATTTTGAAACCTAGTACAGAAGTTGTTCTTCAGAAAGCAGAGTTTATCACGCTGACTCATCTCAGGCATTGGTGGCAAAGATGCAAGACACTGAAACACTCTCTCTGCATTCAAACTGTTCCTGCAGATAAGTTAAGCAGCAGCAATGGGCTATCTGAGCACATTCTGCTGAGGCTTTTAAAGAACTTACCCGGCGAGTAACAGGCAGCCCTCAACACAGGACCACAGGAGGAGTATCTGGAGGATAGGTAAACTACATGGTCCTTAGCAAGTGCTCTCCTCAGCAGTGTTCCTGCTCGCCTGTACCCTGTGCCACACACAGATGCAAAGTCCCTCCATCGCTGCTTCTTCTGGATAAGCAGATGGTGCTACTCCTAATTTTTCTAGTTACCAAGAGTTTCTTTCTCACTTCACTCCCAGAGGAAGGTGCAGGCAGCAGAAGAGAGCCAGGGCACTGGGCAGCCAACCTATACATACGAGTAATACCAGTTTGGGAGTCTGTTCCTTGTTGGCCTCCACACCCTGCGTACATGTACAGCCAAGCGATTGCACAGTAACCCAAGAAACCCATTCAAGTTACCTCAGCTTAGAGAGAAAGGAGCAGCAGTGAAAAGACAGGGTGTGTAACCCAGCAGAGGCCAAACACAGGAACACGTGACTGTGAGAGGGAGTTTCGTGAGACAGGTGCCCTGGTCACTTAATTGTCTTTAACAGTTGATTGATACTGCGACAACATTTGATTAAGATTAAAACTGAAAGGAAGCACGTAAAGAACAAAGTTGTATCCCAGTGTCTCAATCTAAACTAAAGCTTTTTAAGTCTGGTGCTGCTCGAGGAGGCAGTGGAAGCTGACAGTCATTTAGCAAGTTTCACAGAGACTAATTATCTCACAAATAGCCTTTTGACATTTTGCATATTAAGGAGATTCTGTGGGCGCTGCCCGCACATGGAACAGCACAGGTCCAGCTACACGGTCCACTTGAAGGAACTGAGAAGGTAATTTTTTTTGATCCATCTTTAAAATTCAGTTCTACAGGTTGAAAAAAGTGATTTAAATACTGTAAGGCTTGATGAGTAAGTGCTTCTATCCAGGGATTGTATTTATGTGTTGGCAGAGATTGTCTCTATCTACCTACCACCAGGGGAAGCTGCTTCTGGTTTCTGGTTGTGGTTGGATATATTTTTAACTAGTGACCTAAGTATCCCAAATCTCAGGTAACTGGCTGATCTCAGAGCATTATTCCATTATCGTGGTCTTCATTTCCTTCTAAAGTGAAGAGGAGCAGAGTACTGCATTCACTTCCAAGCTTACTTCACCTGCTTGATGTGAAAGCACAGCAGTACTCATAGTCCCACATCACAGAATCATTAGGGATTGGAAGGGACCTCAAAAGACCATCTAGTCCAATCCCCCTGCCACAGCAGGATCACCTACATCAAGTCGCACAGGAACATGTCCAGTCAGGTTTTAAACATCTCCAGAGAAGAATACTCTGCACCCACCTGGGCAGCCTGTTCCAATGCTCTGGATCTGGTCCTTTCCAGCAATAGTCCATTTTAATGGCATCATTTTTTGTACTGAGAAGGGAGTGGAGTGAAGGGAAACGAATGGACTGGATGATCTTTCAAGGTCCCTTCCCATCCCTAACGTTCTGTGATACGAGATGATTCTTTGGCAGTTCTCACATACCAGTAGTGGAAACATCTCAAGTTTTATTATTTATCATATGATGCTGTGCAAGAGACAACGGCGATACGGCACAAACAAAGAGCCCTAAGAAAAGTATGAAGGCAACACAAAACACAGACTCTCAAGACTAAATATTTAAAGTTGCAGAGAGAGGAAGTCATACCGCCAGCCACAGAACACAGTGCTCTGTACACACAGACTGATAAAGAGGCTTAAAAATCGCCGTCGGGGCGCAGCAATGTCACCCCGTGTGTATGTGGCAGCGCTTTTCCTCTGTGAGCTGCTGTACACTGGCACAAGGCAGCCCAACTGCAAAGCACAGGGATACAGTGGCACTTACACCAAGTTATCACAACCTCAGGGCTCCAGCTCCTGAAAGCCCTTAAGAGCTGCTCTACTGCACTGCATTGTTTTTTAAAAGCTCTGATCCACTGCAGAGAGTTGTTAGGGGCGGCTACTAAGTCACTCGCTAGTTACCACAAGTTTAGCCTTCAGACTTTGGTAATTTAAGCCTTTCTGAAATTATGGTTTGCTAAAGCTATATATGGAGTTCAAACTAAAAACTTCACTGCAAAGCTTTCATTTAGTCTCCTTTAAGTGTGGTTCTGGAAAGAGCTGGCAGGTCATCCTATAATGCTGAAACAGACACAGCATTTAAAGTATTTAAAAGCCATTCAAAGAGCCCGTACACTGTGAAACAAGCCCAGCAGAAAATACCTGTTCTGCTTCTAAACTAAGCTTTCCATTTCTGCAGAACTTCCAGGTCTGCTCATTGATCCTTATCAGCTCCATTTCATAGTTCAACAAATCTGCTTTCTTTCCATGGGACCTACAGAACATGAGACACAGGCTATTTCAGCAGAGTCACAAGTGAACCTGGATTACTTTCAGCTCGCAGCTGCTGAGGACCTGAACCACAGTACTGCTGGTTAAAAGAATCCCAGAACATTAGGGATTGGAAGGGACCTTGAAAGCTCATCTAGTCCAATCCCCCTGCCAGAGCAGGATCACCCAGACCAACTCTCACAGGAACATGTTCAGGCCGGTTTTAAACATCTCCAGAGAAGGAGACTCCACAACCCCTCTGGGTAGCCCCTTCCAGTGCTCCGTCACCCTCACCATGAAGAAGCCACCTGACTGTTTCTGATCTGTTCATAGATGCAGAGCCCTGGTTTTCTAGCAAACATTCCAGTGAAACTGGGAGAAATGGTGGGCTCCAAGAGGTTTTGGCTACAGACATGGAAGTGGACCTCATGGCTTAGAAGTAGATTCCACGTAAAGGAATCTTTTAAGGCCAATGCCCAACAGGAAAATATATTCTCTGCTATGTCAAACCCTTACACTGGAAAGATTATTTCATTGTCTGAGGGCACAAAGACTATGCTGGAGAATGTTCCAAACTGCCTTAATAGTCACAGTAGTGCCGGAGAACAAAGATGAATCAATCCAAATTGCCTGCAACAGTCTATCATTCTCCAAGAAGTCCAAGAAATCTTTCAGCTTTACCTGCTCACGGGGGCTGATGCTTCTGTAACCTGTTCAGCTTCATAGGGCTTCTTTACAATTCACTTAATTTTCAGTACAGAAACTTGGTGAAATCAGATTATTATTTTTTCCACAACAACTGCATTCAAATGGTGTTTTACCACTGCTACTACACCTCAGGAAAGAGGGTGTGAACATGCAAGAAACCACCTACTGTGCCCAGCTTCAGGAGCACCACACCTTGCCTTTCTGTACTGAAAAATGTATTTCTCTAGATTCACATTACGGAAGGGAGCATAGACCTACCTGCGTGACCTCTGGAAACACAAAGGAACAAAAGTACGAGGGTGTATTTTTTCTTCCTTAAGAAAAACGACTGATCGAGAGATATAATGCAAAACAGAAGAGCTGTATTTCCCAGCGCACTGCAGAGCATAAGGCGATGCCCTACATAGGCGAATCGGTGCCAGCCCCCCACGAGGTCCATCCTCAGCGGGACACGACACTCGCAGATCCAGAGACACACAGAACTCACACAGAGACAGGGGCTCCAGGTTTAAGTGCCCGGTTATACCTTGGGGAGCGCGGAGCCGCGCAGAGCTCGCAGCGTGCCCGGGGCTGTGCTGGCGGCGCCCCGCGGGGGCTCCGGGCGCGGCTCCGCTTCCCGCTCCGCGGCGCCAAACTGCAGCCTCGGTGAAGAGCGGCTCCGCAGACCTGCTGGAAGCTCCGTTCTGCCCGACTGCTGGAAGAAGTTCATGCATCACCAGGTTCGTCAAGCCCGCGATAAAGGAGCTCCCGAGCCTAGCGCTCCCGCGGTGCCACTCGGCAGCGGCTCCGCAGCGCCGCGCCGCCCGCGCACCGCCCCGCCTTCACTCGCCCGGCCCCGGCCAGCCCGCGGCTTACTCGCCGTCCCGCACTCGCCACAGATCCGCACCCTGCGCCAGGGCTGGTTTTGATGCGTTTTGTTTCCTTCCGGTGCGACGGTTTGGCTCCTCCGGGGTGCCAGCAATGATTTCGGGTAACTGGGAGCTGCACACAAGTCTAAAGGGTTTTCCTGGTGGGCTTTCAGGCAGCACAAGTCCCTCAACATTCATACTTGGGGGGGAAAGTAACAGTACCGAAACCCTGAGGCTTGTGTCAGCTCCAGAAGGCAAGACCAAGCACACACCTTTACCATGAAGAACAAGCTGAACTCAAATGTACGAGGTGCTACAAGATCAAAACTGTGTGAAAATCATAATCAAAGAATCATTAGGGATTGGAAGGGACCTCGAAAGATCATCCAGTCCAATCCCCCTGCCAGAGCAGGATCACCTAGATCAAGTCACACAAGAACACACCCAAGCAGGTCTTAAATGTCTCTGGAGGAGGAGACTCCACAAGCCCCCTGGGCAGCCTGTTCCAGTGCTCTGTCCCCCTCACTGTGAAGAAGTTCCTTCCCTGGATCATTTACTGGGAACAGGAATATACGTAAGGAGTACAGAGATACTCATGAATCTGCTCAGAGCTGGAGAGCTGACAAAAGAAAACCTCAATCTCTGTTTCGCTTCTTCGAAATCCTGGTAATGATCACAGTGTGCATCCTAGACAGAGTTAAAGACTAGATGGAGCCTTGCACGTGAAATTCAGAACAGAATGTTGAACAGCCTCCTGTCCAGCAGCTTTTTTCTCTTTTACCCATAAATGGGAAGCCCCAAAGAAAGAACCCAGAAATCTTATCCCTCAAGATCCCCTGCACTTCAGTGCTCACCTTGTGGATTGCTCAGCAAGCTCTCCTCTTCTGTTGCTTCTTGTCAATGTCTTTCTAATGCAACCTTCTCACCGCCTTTCCATGCATTTCTCTTCTCAATTTGTTAAATCCTGTAAGCAATTAGCAAAAGCTTCTTATTCCCAGGGAACAAGACAACCAAAAGCCATAGATTATTACAGCAGAACCCTTTGCAAAAGCTTACACTCAGGTTCTCCTTCCATTACTGCGCATCACCTCCTCACCAGCTGGAGTGGGACAAGCTATCAGTGGATAACGGTACCCAAATCTTCATTAATGCATACAATTAAGAGTCAACACACGCCAGATTTTCTGCTAAGTTTAACCTCTACGGAATAGAGAGCCAATGAGATGCTCCAGCAACTGGCTCTTATCTCTTTTTTCCAAGAGAAAAAAACCACCAAACAGATGGTGAAGACACAAATTGGCTTCTGCAGTACATTAGTGACCTGAACTGATATGGTAGGGCTGCAGCAGGGCAGCTCCTATGATCTAAGAAAATCAATACTGTACAAGAAAGCTTTGTGATTCCATTATAAAAATTAAGTCTCAAAAATCAGTTAAGAATTAAAAGTATTTTTCTAGATTCCTCCGGTTCTCCTCACCCCCTGAGGATTCTCTCGAAGTACTTACCGGATCAATGGCTTTTGACAGGTCACACTCAATATCCTAGAAAGAAACAGTCTGAATCAGAGCTGAGGGGCTCCTGCATCCAGACTCACAGTGCTAAGGTGCCTCCCCTGCTTTAGGGGAAAGAGGCCCTAGACCTCAGGATGTCATAAGCCTGTCTCACCATCCACAAAACAGGAAGCACTTGCACAACACGCCATCGCACCTCAAACAACAGTGATGCAAATTTCACACATTAAAATACAACAGCCCACGGTCCTGCCCTGCTTTGGGCAGAGTCTTCAGCAGTAACATCATGAAAGGTGCAGAACTCACACACAAACAGGAGCCCTTGGAAGCCTGTTCTGCCCGAAGTACTCGTATGCCACATCATAGCAACACGTACTAGAACGTGCAACTGATCACCCACTGACGTAGCAGTTACCCGCCTTTTCTAGGGTTGTCTCTCACCTAAGAGCCCCAGCAGAAGGTGGGGCAGGAACAACAACACAGTTCATTTCCAGATGTGCTGCACTGTGCTTCTGCTCGCTAAGGAGTTGTCTGATCTAAAGAGACAATCGAGGAAGCAACCAGTATAACAGCAGCAAACAGAGAGCACCGGCATCTTACACAAAGGATGGGCCAAGAAACTGCTGACACATCAGTCAATGCTGGTCACTTCTGCAGGCTGCAGAAGAGCACTTGGAATATCCAGGGCCCCAAAACAGACACCAGACAACTAACATTGGTCTTACCAAGTTCAATATATGAAAAGTTGTCTCTGCTGTCCCGAGTGGAAGACTTCCGCCTCTTCCGGAGTAGAATCACAGAACGTGAGGGATTGGAAGGGACCTCGAAAGATCATCCAGTCCAATCCCACTGCCACAGGACGATCACTTAGACCAAGTCACAGAGGAACATCTCCAGGTGGGTTTTAAATGTCTCCAGAGAAGGAGATTCCACAACCTCCCTGGGCAGCCCCTTCCAATGCTCTGTCACCTCACCGTCAAGAAGCTCCTTCTCATATTCATGTGGAATCTCTTATGTTCCATCTTACACCCATTGTCCCTTGTCCTATCATTGGATGACACTGAGAAGAGCCTGGAAGTGCTTCAAAGCTACCTGTTCTCATTGGAAAAAAATACCAGAAGAGAGTTATAAAGGTCAGAGGGGGGAAAAAAAAACCTCAAAGAGCCAAACCCAACAGTACTTAGGGATGGTCATCTGTAAAGACACAATCAAGTGGACAATTGCAACTGCCAGAGTCAGCTGTTATGTATTTTCTTCTGCTCAAGATGTGTGTGAAACTGAAGTAATGAAGCAACTCCCTGGCTCTCTTCTGGCCTGAATTTGTCCTCCAGCTTATGGCAAAACACCACGCGATGCTAAAAACAAACAGAAAAGCTGTTATTACTACGTTTTGGCGTGAGACTCTACCAACAGCTAAAGGAGTTCATTTAATTTGGACATAGTACACATCCAACACCCCTAAATGGCTTTTGTTAAAATTATATACAAGAGGAAGAACAACAATTAATTGTGCACTTCTGTGCAGCTCTTCAGTTTTACATAAATTTATTACAAGGAAATGAATTGTTCCAGCAGAAATTACAGTCTCAAATGCATCACTTGAAGTGAAAAAAGCCTTCCTTCTCCTTGGCTTATTGGGTTTTAGCGTGGAATTATTAAAAAAATTCAAGTATGTCTTTGTCTTATTAACAAGTTGGTTCTGGGCCATTTTCCCTCCTCCTAGAGGTGATCAGCAAACACAGCTCCCACAGACACTGCTCAAGGATCTTTAACACAACAGAACTTGGGGCAACACTACACAGTTCTTCATGGCTCTCCTCCAGATGCAGCTTCTGGGCTTTCCTGGTGGCCAGCCAGCTGATGCCACATCAGCAGCTTTCCTTCCCATAACACCTTATCCAGGGAAGACTAGCCTGTCCACAGCAAGGCACTTTCACAGGGGTTTCATTGCAGCTTGGAGCACTTTTCCTCTCCACACAGCTCTGCTGTCTTTGCCTGTACCAGGGTGAACTTCCATGCACAATCATCAATTAATAAGCATCATGTTGTCATCGCTCTCTTGTCTGCAAGAGAAAGAAACCACAACTTTTCATTCAGCAAGGAGCACTTATCCACATAAAAAACAAACTTAAGATGAGGAGTTTTGACCCTGTTCTGTGCTCTCTCATTTCAACATTCAGCTCCACCACCTGCACTGGGACAATTGTACAGGAAGTCCTACAGCAGCAAGAGCTCAAGGATTTGTACTCCAGCTATCAGGTTCATGCCCTCAATACAGAATCATGGAGGTTGTGGAGTCTCCTTCACCGGAGATGATGAAGACCCACCTGGATGTGTTCCTGTGTGACTTGGTGTAGGTGATGCTGCTGTGGCAGGGGGATTGGACTGGATGATCTTTCAAGGTCCCTTCCAATCCCTAATGATTCTATGATTACAGAATCACAGCGGATGGAAAAGATCCCTAAGATCATCAAGTGCAGCCTATGACCCAACATCACCACAACCTAGATCATGGCACTAAGTGCCACATCCAATCTTTTCCTAAACACCTCCAGGGAACTCTGCAGTGTTTTAGAGCACAGACTATTTGTTATGCTCAAGCAGACAAAAACTCTCTTATCCTGCACAAAGACTTGGATATGAAACCTGAAGCTGGGGTTCTCAGTAACTAGCTGGCTTTCAAGTGTGCACAGCAACTACTGGGACAACTGCCCATCACCGTCTTACATGGTCCTTTTTGGCTACGAGGTTTCCCTCCACCAGAGTGCACAGCAAGTATAAAGTTACGCTTCACAGAAGCCTCAGTCTGTAAGTAAACAAGTATCTTACTGCTAAAAGAGGCTTTGTTATGCCAGCTGGGAATGAACAAGTGTCCACATTCACCTCTACTCCTCCTCAGAGCCTGACTTCCTTGCACAGTGCTCGTGACCATTCAGTGCTAGAACTGCTTAGGGGCTTCAACAAGACCCACTCCACTCTCAATGAGGAATTCAAGGATGACTTGTGTTTCCTTAGCACTCAGATAGACTTCCAGACCAGCAAGCACCGGGTGAATTCATTTGCCAACTCCAGCTTAAAAATCATAGAATCATGGAATCATTAGGGATTGGAAGGGACCCCGAAAGATCATCCAATCCAATCCCGCTGCCACAGCAGGATCACCTAGATCAAGTCAAACAGGAATACATCCAAGCGGATCTTAAACATCTCCAGTGAAGGAGAAAAATACCACTAAAGACTTCCAAAGATCGAGTTTGGTGGCAACAAGAAATGCAAGCGTGTTTCCAGTATTCCGACAGATGGAATTGAAGCGGTTTGCCTCAGACACAAGCACAGCCTGGGGATTAAGAACCAATTTCCTGGATAAATTGCATTCTCTTGCTTTCTGCCACTATTCCCACACTAGTGCTAAAGCTCTTTAGAGAAAGACTTCCAAACCCTAAGAAGGAGTGACTTTGCTCTTGACTTTCTGGCAGCTACACTTAGCAGCCCTCCCATCCGCTCCTGCATCGTAGCTTTTGCAAGAGCAAAACACTCAGATGAATGCCTTACACTCAGGACTGCTTCCCCTGCTCCATCAGCAGACTGGAGACCTAACTAACCACCAGGTAAAGCACAAGAATTCTGGATGCTCCAGCATTTGTGAAACAGCACAGTGCAGTGTAGTGAGAAGTTAACACGTTCTTCTGAGAAAGCCACACATTAAAAACACTTTACTGGCCTCCTACAGCAGCAGATGAGCGGCACAGAAGCCTGTTCTTTCCTGTAGCCAACACTGCCTTGGTCTTTTAGAAATTCTTGTAGATCTGTTACTGGAAATCCACTTTGCTGGTACTTCTGAAAGAGAAATTTTTCTGTTTAGAACAGCATGAATGGTTCCAACGTTTCTCCAAAACCAGAGGCTGTGGTTCATGGGTTCGGTGTTCCCATCCTAGAAACACCTTGTGTGCAGTTTGCGGAACAGAGCGCTTTAAGGGACATAAAATTCACATTGTTCAGATTTGTTTCCCTTCTGTATTACCTAGTGATGATCAAGTCATACTGGCACTGGTGTTCTCTTGTTCCCATCAACTACAGTTCACTGTGAGTGCTCTGAGCTCATTTCCCCTCTGAATCCCAACACTAGATTTGGAGGGCTCCAACATGGATATCCAGCATCGCCAAGCTGAAGAAACGCTCTGCAAAGCTTCCCTCATTGACTGATCCCCAAAATGCTTCCCCCATTGATCCACGTGAAGGGCTCAGAAGGAACAGCAACAGGAAAACAGTTCCACCCAATAAATTCAGGAGCACAGAGAGTTAAGCTGTATGTTGATGTGATTAGAAAAAGTGGAGATGTTGCTCAGTCTGAAAGCTGGTGGGGTTCAGGTCAGACTAGCCTTACTCTGATGGCCTGTTTATCCGCCACTAAGACAACAAAAGGATGAGAGGTAAGGAGCATGATCCACCACACAGCCTTCTCCTGACTGCTGTGCAATGGAGAGCATTAGGGAACAAGGACAAAAGGCAAATGAATCCATTTTTTTCAGTCACTTCATTCTGGAAACGGACGGAGCAATTTTAACTTAAATGAGATGTGGGACATTTCCATCTAACTGCACGTTTCCAAGTGGCACATCAAACCAGCCTGGACATCCACACGGGTTTAGTTATCCCCTTGGCCCTTGCCACACTCCTGCCAGAAGGATACTCTCTGAGACACCAGCAAACCCCTCCTGACCTCAGCATCTTGTGCCACAACGGAAACTATTCCCACTTATCCTTCCACTGATGTTTCCATTATCTTCCTGAAGCCAGGTGAAGCAGAAGAGAGTACAGAAGAGGAACACACGCGAAGGAAGATAGATTTGCATGACTACCCAGCTATCTTCCCAGTTTCATCACAGACTAAGCTGCAAAGCGTTGCGTCTCATCGGCCACCACAACCAAAGCTAGGTAGAACGGTGTTGAGTGATTAACAAGAACGAATACAAAACCTATCAGAAGTGTCCTAGGGGACAAAGCACGTTACCTTTATGGTGTCGTAGGAGTCGGTAATGAGTGCAATAAAAAGGCTGAGGATCATGTATATAAAGAGGCTAATGAAGGAGTACAGGTATAACCGACTGAACACCCACACCAGTGTGCTCTTCTGCTGGATCTGGGCAAACGTCGCAAACATGTCGTCACCGTTGACCAAAGAAAACAGACACTCGGCCACCGTGTTCAAATCTTCGAACTGGAAAACAATGAGTACAAATTGTTAATAGAATGTGAAGATCAATCACCCAGAGTAAAGAAAAACTGAAGAGTTAAAGTTGTTGGAGGGGTTTTTGGGGTGTTTAAGAAAGCAGAAGCAGCCAACCCAGCCAATCCCATGCTAACACCCTGTGCATTCAGGTGTAAATTTACATGTCACTAACAGAACTATGTAGACACAAACTTGGCTAAGAATTATATACTGTCAGAAGTGAGGAGGTTTGTTAACAAGAAATAACCTTGTGATGCTCAATAGGTAAAACAGACAGTACCTGACGACCACAGAAAGTGTAAGTTACTGAATTTTAAGCTGTTTTAGACCTGCAGAAAAACATCACTTTGCCAAAACACACAGGTAGACAGGGTGGCTTCACAGAGTCTATGCAGGAAGTCAGGGGCAGTATGCTGGGAAGAGAATCCCAGAACATTAGGGATTGGAAGGGACCACAAAAGATCATCTAGTCCAATCCCCCTGCCCCAGCAGGATCACCTAGATCCAGCCACACAGGAACAAGTCCACCCACACCTGCAGCATTACTGGAGCAGGGGTAGTTAACACTGGATTAAGTTAGGGGTAGCATATAGCCTTCAGAGCCTGAATAGTCTAAACAAGATTTGACTTGTGGTATCATCCACATGTGTTATCAGAAAACCCTGAACTGTAGGTAAAGGCTATAGCTGTGCTGTGAAGCTACTAAGCACACCCTGCACACAATCAAGTGGTGGGGGGATAGGACTAGGTCATCTTTTGGGGTCCCTTCCAATCCCTAATGTTCTGTGGGTCATAGGTTTGTTTCACCCTCTCAAACTCCTAACTCTTGTTTCCCCAAGCTAAAACGTGGCCCGAGGCTAAAACCCATTTGGTAGCCAGGAGAGCACACTACCCACCAGCTCTTTCCTTCCAAATACCTGTTTCCCAGCTTTACTTTACTGGACAGTACAAATTGATGCAAAATGTTCTCATGTAGCTGTTACTGATGAAACAACAAGACTTCACTCACTTGAATTGCTCTCCTGTGTTGTAAACAAGATGTCAAGGGGGTTATGCTTGTAAGGAGAACATGCTGCTGCACAGGAACAGCAGGTCTGTCTTATATAGGGCTTATTTTTATTATTATTGCTGTTATTTATTTTTAAAGTCATCAAGAAACCCAGGAGCACATCTTCTGAGAAAGATTAGTGCATGGTGTGGCTAAAATTCCTGAGTCACCTACAAGTTCTGACACATGGAAGCAGAAACCTGCCTGGACCCACAGGACACAACACAGAATCCTCATGCCTGCCCTCTGGTTGTAGCAGCAGAAAGACAAGAAGCCACACGTGTGTTTCTGTGATTCTGAAGCAGCTCCTCCAGAATTTTTGAGCACAAGGCCCTCTCTCCTGTGTAGCTAAACAGCAAGGAAGGCTCTTCTCACTTCTTCCCGAGGGTAGCCTGTGCAGGCAAAGCCAGCCTTGGGCTCGCAGCTCTGCACAGCGCTGCACTGCCTTCCTGTGGGGGCCAGGGAACTGCCAGAAGCCTCCCTGGGCAACCCAATATTCAATAACCCTGACTGTAAAGAACTGATTCCTCACATTGAGGTGAAACTCCCTGTGTATTATTGACTACACCTCCTTTTGCTCAGGAAACCAGTGTGCTTGCTGCAAGGAAGCTGCAGCAGTGTTTATGCTGTGCCTGTTAAGCAGCTGAGCCTCTGGTGTGACTGAGGATCTGACAGCAACCGCAGCCCAGGGAGAAGTGTATTGTCATCAACTTCAAATACGCACAGGCTGAACACGTGTGTTCCTCAAAGGACAGAATTACCTGAGGCTGGAAGATCCCAGGCTCTGGGGGCACAACAAGCTGGAGCAAATAGCTCAGGACATGTTTCTCTTACAATATCACAGAACCATAGAACATTAGGGATTAGAAGGGAGCTCAAAAATCATCTAGTCCAATCCCCCTGCCACAGCAGGATCAGCTAGATCAAGTCACACAGGAACACATTCAGGCAGATCTTAAATGTCTCCAGAGAAGGAGACTCCACAACCTCCCTGGGCAGCCCCTTCCAGTGCTCTGTCACCCTCACGGTGAAGAAGTTCCTTCTCATATTGATGTGGAACCTCCTCTGTTCCAGCTCACACCCATTGCCCCTTGTCCTATCACTAGATGACATTGAGAAGAGCCTGGCTCCATCCTCCTGACACCCACCCTTCACATATTTATAAACATGAGGTCACCCCTCAGTCTCCTCCAAGCTAGAGAGACCCAACTCCCTCAGCCTCTCCTCATAAGGGAGGTACTCCACCTCCTTCATCATCCTCATTGCTCCACGCTGGACTCTTTCCAACAGCATCGCGTCCTTCTTGCACTGAGGATATACAAACCCTTACTGCTGTACCCAGGTTTCAGACAAGACAACATACCAGGCACACACTTTGTTGATAACGAGGTGCTGATAACATTGAAAGAACAACTAAAACACAAACATTAAACACCTTGCTACCAAAACCCACCAAAAAACAAAGAACAGCCCCACCACACGCACACAGGAAGCAAAGTAAAGACGCCAGAGCGTTATTGACTCTCTTATGAGCCAAGATTCCGAAGCTGAAGTTACAGGGCTCGGGAAAGATTTGGAAAAACAACAAGTGAAGTCGAGGAGATTCCCAGAATTGATAACGAAGCGGTGCCTCTCTAACTCGACTGAGCGGGGATCGCCAGAAGAGGGCGCAAGAGACAGATTCATTTACCTCTGGTCCCCAACCAGACAAACCACCCGCTCGCCCGTCACCAGCCTGTCCTTTGAGATCAGACCGAGGTCAAGCACACGGTTAGTCTGTTAAGCAGAGCAGGACGTGCCCACAGCGGTTCATTATGCAGCTTTGAAACAAAAACCTTGATTTAAGACCAATTTCTGCTGTATAATTGCAACCATACGCACGCAGATACTCACATGTTGTTAGACTAGAGGAGGAATCCGTACCTTTTCATGATAAGGCCCCAGGACAATCCAGCCACAGAAAGTATAGCCAAGGTAAATCATCCCAGCACAACAGCAGAACCGGAGCACTTTGGGCAGCGACGCCTGCATGGTTAAAATGAGCACCTACACGTCGGGGTGGACGAAAGCAGAAGAAGAAGGCTGTAAGTCAGAGAGACCTGAGTGAGAGCGACAAATACAAGCTTTAGCAGTTTAATAGTCAACTCCTGCCTTACATTGTAGGTCTGAAAGTATCCTAGGTATCTGATGACTCCAACCCAGACAAACAACGTCGATGTTCCAAGTAAAATGCTGCAGACGTCGTAACTTGTGAGGTTCTGAGGGAGAGCAGAGCAGGTGGTCAAGTGGCAAAGCAGTAGGTGCATCATCTTATCAGCTTATTCACTTTATTCAAGCTCCAGCAGCTCAAACAAACAAAGCAGGGAAGTCCAATAGTGAAAGAACTTTGCTACATCACAAAAATCAGACTGAACAGCAGTTACTTAATGAGATCACCCCAGTGCAGTGGTGCTGCAGATGAAAGGACGTCTACTCTGACACTCTTGGAGTTTTAAGTGAAGCACTAATATCTTTATCTTGGCTACGATGTGATTTCAGTATTAGATTGAAACACCCCAAATTTTTGATTTAAAAGGTTAATTGTTAGGCCATTGAGCTGTTATTCACTACTTAGTAAAACATGAGCCATCGTTTAAATGGCAAGTGACCCTCAGGGCTACACATCCTTTTCCACACTACATACACCTACAGCTCTGAAGAGGCTGCCAGCTACCAGTGAAGCAGCACTGAAGTACCCTTGAAGTTTATAACACATTCCACGCGCACTTTACTTTAGAAGGGTAGACCTGATTGCAGTAAGTACAAGATGCCCAAGATTTCCCACCTCAGCATGCAGCTGGAGGTTCTCGAGAGCTTCCTCTCAAGCCCACCGCCCTTTGAACCTTTAAAACCCATGAAGCAGCAGCAGCACCAGCACACTACCAGTTTTTTTCCAGAACACAAAGTTTTGTGAACATAGGAGCTGTTGACATAGAGCTCTGCTGAAGAAAAATTCCCAAGCAAACAACAAAGCAGCCAAACCAACCGAACGAAACAAACCACCAGGCTCCCTGAATTACTGCCAGGTGACAAAACACATTGATTTCTGAAACGGGGAGGTCAATGACTAGCGAGCGACACTGTCTGTGCCTGTAGTTTGGCCAGGCCATGAAAGACTGCTGTGAGAGCCATGTTTCCAGTCCACAAGCCATCAAGACTGCTGTTCTAGCCACAGGGAGGACTCCGGGTTTCCCTGTACAGTAGGTACCACCAGTCCTTACAGGAACAAGATAACCACAGTTGTCTTCTTGCTGTTAGGAACTGCTCACTCAAGGGAGCTGTACACAGGTCCCCAGAAATTAGGGTACTTAACCCTGTGTAAATAAGATCATAGAATCATTAGGGATTGGAAAGGACCTTGAAAGATCATCTAGTCCAATCCCTCTGCCACAGCAGCATCACCTAGACCAAGTGGCACAGGAACACATGTTCAGATAGCTTACGCTGTCCTACTTGAAGGCTCTGAGGAAAAAGTACTGACACTAGTTATCAGACAAACTAGCACTAGGAGATTAACAAACAAGAACCAGCAAGAGCAAACAAGGTGACTAGTGACAGTGGTTGCTCATTTGTCCCCAAGTTCAAAAGCCACACTGCGTGTTGTGGTTGTGACAAAGCTAGTACTTGATATGAAGCACTGAAATCTCACCTTGGCCTTGATTTCCATTTTTAGGATTGACCCAATGATTGTCATCACATCACTGATAATTACCAGGACATACCATCCATTTATGAACTCCAGGCGATCAGCATGACAGACGTGGCGCTTGTACTTCTCCAGGAAGAAGGTCACAAACCTCTATTGACAAGCATTTAGATGTTTAGTTATAGGACACCTTGGATGACAAACATGCACCAGTAGTACAGCAACGCTCGAGTTTCACATCCTCCCTTTTCCTCTTAATATTTCCTGGAATAACAGCTGAAAATTCACTCCACAGCAACAGAAAATGATGGGGAAAAGATTAAGATTGGGTTAAGGCCGGTGAAAACCAACTTTCCACAGAACAACTGACTTCAAGACCAGTTCCCACTTCGCCTAATTATCACAGAACATTAGGGATTGGAAGGGACCTTGAAAGATCATCTAGTCCACAGCAGGATCACCTAGATCAAGTCACACAGGAACATATCCAGGTATGTCAAACATCTCCAGAGAAGGAGACTCCACAACAACTCCCCTGGGCAGCCTCTTCCAGTGCTCCATCACCCTCACTGAGAATAAGTTCCTTCTCATATTGATGTGGAACCACCTCCCATGTTCCAGCTCACACCCATTGCTCCTTGTCCCATCACTAGATGACACTGAAGAGCCTGGCTGCATCCTCCTCACACCCACCTAACTATGGTCTCATCATCCTCTTTTTGGTGGGCAAAATTAAAAACCCTGAACAGAAGCAGTCGCCCTTTTGGCCTCAAGAGATGCATCATAATTCCTTTTATTACAGCACTACACAAACACGAGGCAAAAACAGTTCAGCATCCTTTCTAGAGAGCCACAGTAAAATAAATACTATGTAGAGTGTGTATCTAGAGCCTTACTACATACCTAGAGACACACAGTGGGAATTCTACCAACGCTTCAAACCGTATCGCTTGACAAGACTAGCAGCAAGCCAGAAACAGGAAAAGTAAGCCCGAGTTCACAAGCCCCATACTTACTTTTTGTAGTCTCAAGGCCAGAACAATGGATCGCGTGCAGAGGATGAGCGAAACAAAGCAACTTAAAATGACAAATCCATCGAAGACTAGAATGTACTGAGTGTTTTTCTGGAGAACTGCAGAGTCAAATGAAAGAAGAAGGATTAGTCTTTTCACATCTCTTCAAGCACAAATTGCTTCAGTGTCACATATCCCTGCGCGACCTGGTCTAGGTGAACCTGTTCTGGCAGGTAGACTGCACTAGATGATCTTTTGAGGTCCCTTCCAGTCCCTGATGTTCTCTGATGTCTTGTGCATTTAAAAATACTCTTAACCTTACAAACAGATGAGTTATAAGAAAGAGTCTTTCTGCAGCTATGAATTTTGGGCCACAAGAGTGAAAAGCAAATTCAGGTTCTTCAAAATGAAACCAACTTGGGTACATTAATACAACTAGTATCTCACATCAATATGAGAAGGAACTTCTTCATTATGAGGGTGACAGAGCACTGGAACAGGCTGCTCCTTCACTGGAGACGTTTAAGACCCATCTGGATGTGTTCCTGTGTGGCTTGGTCTAGGGGATTGGACTAGATGATCTTTTGAGGTCCCTTCCAATCCCTAATGATTCTATGATCCTACTCTGGAGACCTTTAAAACCTGCCTGAACACGTTCCTGTGTGAATGGATCTAGTTGTATTAGTACAAGTGTGCCCTTTTTGCACTAAAGTCACCTGCCCACCTGTACTACAACAGTGTTTAAACTACGCGACATTTAGCTTGGAGGAGACTGAGGGGTGACCTCATTAATGGCTATAAATATGCGAGGGGTAGGTATCAGGAGGATGGAGCTCGGCTCTTCTCAGTGTCATCTCATGATAGCACAAGGGGCAATGGGTGTAAGATGGAACATAGGAGGTTCCATATAAATACCAGAAGGAACATCTTCCCAGTGAGGGTGATGAAGCATTGGAACAGGCTGCCCAGGGTGGGTTGTGCGGTCTCCTTCTCTAAAGACATTTAAAACCCACCTGGATGTGTTCCTGTATGACTTGGTCTAGGTGACCCTGCTGTGGCAGGGGGATTGGATTAGATGATTTTTTGAGGTCACTTCCAGTCCTCAATGATTCTAGGATAACTTTGGCCCATAGCAGCATTATTTAAGTAAAGCCATGCAAAAATTCCACATGATTTTCTCATTGGTCTAGGTGGTCCTGCTCTGGCAGGGGGGTTGGACTAGCTGATCTTTCGAGGTCCCTTTCAATCCCCAATGTTCTGGGATTCATTCCATGACCTGCGATCAGAACCCAGTTTGACTTTCTCCACTGCATTCTTTTCACCCACAGTTGTATGAGCCATCCTGTGAACCCAACCCAACCGTTTGCCTTGGCTAAGTCCTATCAGTGGGTGAACAAAAAGGCAAACATCTTCCTAGACAGATTGTAGCAGAGCAGAAGTGACAGGAGATGGATAACACTGCGGTCACGCAAACATACATAAAACGTACTTACCAGAGCCAAATATGTGCCAGTCCTTACACTCTTGAATATCAGTGTCACTATCAAAATAGACCTTGATTTTTCCACTGTGGGCTCTGTTATTGAAGGTTATCTGGAAGCACAGGAGGGCACCGTCACCAGGGCTAACAACATCTCACTCCATGAAAGAGCCCAGCTCCCCAAGCGCTTTGACATAATGTGTGCTATTACTTGTTGTCATTATTCATAATTAATAATTTGTTGTTATTATTAGGTGTTGAGGGATGTGTTTTAGGGGTAAACTTGTAAGGTAGGGTAGGTGGTTGGACTTGATGATCCCAGGGGTCTTTTCCAACCGGAGTGACCCCACGACTGTGTTGGTGCTTTAAGGCAGCGTTGGGAACGCATCACGTGCAGCACAAAAAGCAGCATTCCAGGAAGGCAGACTTGAAGTTTAACCTCTGAATAACAAACACTTGAGAAGAATAATAATTACTTGTCCCCTCGGGTTATGAAATTGCCAGCTGCAACGCGATGCCAAATAACATTGTCCCACGGCAACACATTTTCAGCGACCTTTGGGATGGGCCAGGACATGCTCAACAGCTTTTCCTCACCAGTCTACATACAAGGACAATGACTGCACCTCAGCTTAAGGTCTTCTTGTTTACACACTGTTGGAAGTGCTACACCCCCGTACTCACAGTGTTCTGAAACGCGTAGCAGTCGGGCAGCTCACGGGCATGGATTGTCTGCAGAGCAATGCCTTTCAGCTTGAAGGAGATGTCAACCTGTATAAGCCTGAGTGTTTCAGAGTGTATAAATACATGGAAACACACACACACAAAGCAATAAACCTCAGAATCCACCACAGTCCTATGAAAGGACAAAAAACCCCACCAAACCAAATCACCGCTGCTTTACCTGTAAAACTCCAGACTGAAAAAAGAGGAGTTCAGCTTCAGATCAGCCTTCTTACCAGCTAGCTCCTGGGGCTTAAAGAAGATACATTCTGGGAGGAGAGAAGGGAAAAGTGTCATCTTAAGGACTTCACGTAGAGACCAGCAAGAACCTGCACGAATCCAGCTGAATGACAAGTCCTAATCAGGCTAAACATTTACTTTGAGCAAACTGTGGAAGCTGCGGGGTCAGAAGCAGGTTCGTTGTGCTGGCTTTGGCCAGGATAGAGGACATTTTGCTCATAGTAGCCAGAAGGCAGCTGTGTTTTGGGTTTGTGCTGAGAAGAGTTGGTAATTCATGGCTGTTTTTATTATTGCTGGGTGGTGCTTACACAGAATCAAGACCCTTTCTTTACTCCTCACACCTCCCCATCATCAAGGAGGCTGCACAAGAGGTTTGGGGGGGAACAAGCTGAGACAGCTGACCCCAGCTGATCAAAAGGGGGAAGAAGGCCAAATATCACATCATGCTCAGCAATAAAACCAGAGAGAAGCAGAAAAGGTGTTGGTGGGGGTGGTATTAGGAGTTCCTGTTGTGGCTTCCCAAGTAAACATTACAGGCGATGGTGCCCAGCTCTCCTGGAGATGACCAAGCACCTTTCTGCCAATGGATGTTGGTGAATGAACTCCTTGTTTTGCTTTGCTTGGGTGCACAGCTTTAGCTTTACCTACTAAATTGTCTTTTACCCCAACCCATGAGTTTTCTCACTTTTACTCTTCTGATTCTGTTCCCCATCCCACACGGGAGCAGTAGAGAGTGAGGTTGGGTTGTCAGCTGGGGTTAAACAATATTCAGTAATAATATTGTAAATACTGATTAAATCTCGAGGGGCTACCAGCAAGGACTCAACACTGAGAAGTGCTAAGAACAGCCACCAAAGGTACAGGCTCACCAGGAACCACAACTCTCTGTTTTAACTTCCTGAAGTAGGGGGAGGAACAAAGGCAGGCACTGAAAACCAAAAGGGAACCCAGCAACAGGCATGTAGAAGTGTTAGTATGACTACCACCCATTAGAAGTCCTCACAGCCAGACATTTAGTGTAAATTACTACACCTGTTTCAGTAGAAACATCTATGTTGAGCGTGTCGTTGGAAGAAAGCATCGTGCCTTTCCTGTACTGTTGTTTACAGATTTTTAAACCCAATCCTTCGTGGTCGTAGCCAAGCGTTCCCAGCGCTACGCTCTTTAGCTGCTTGTACTGTTTAAAAAGAAAACAGAAGTTACACAGGTAGTTGGCATTTCTGGGGTTAAGTAGTGGCTATGTCAATGTGCACCAGCATAGCTTTGTGCCGTAGGAAGAGCCCACCCCAAGTGCATCTTTGCTTTCACATAGTCTGCAAATCAAGAGTGGCTCTCTCACAGAAAACTGAAGAGGGCTACTGGCCATTAATGAATAGTGGCTGGTGTACTGGTGACCAGGAGTCCAGTACCTGCTAGGCTGCCTGCAATGATTACCTGCATGGCTGAGAGCAAACCAGAGAGAGCTCTCCACTAAACACCTGGCACCACACACACGCTCTAACTGTTGTGTTTCTCTCAAAGGTGGTAGTTTTCACACTGCTTGAAACTCTATTACTTTATATAAAAATCCAAGTCTCAGCTGATCCTGCTCTGGCAGGGGGATTGGACTAGATGATCTTTCAAGGTCCCTTCCCGTCCCTAATGATTCCATGATACTATGACAACAGAAAAGGGAAGGCACACATTCACTCATAACCAGCAACCAGGGAACAGACACAAAGCTTAGGCAGCCTCCAAAACCAATTTAACCTGCCTGCTTTACACAAACACAGAAGCAACTGCAAACATGCCTGCACGGAAGGCATTTGGTTTGCTTACTCTAAACACAGCACAAATCACTTCCTTCCTATGTTCAAACAGGCTTTAAAACAAGGACTAGAAGCAGCAGCAAATAAACATATGCCAAGCCAAGCATCAGCCCTCAGCACCACCAAAGAACTCCATTCAAGGCTAGCCCTCTCCTGACTTGCCTTCCACACATCCTCAGTATCTGTTGGAAGCAAGATGCTCTGATCTTTGGAGTTGCACCTTCCAGTCCTGCACAAGCAAGGCAGCCCTTTAGGCACACCTCTTCCTTTGGTTCTTGATGCCATGAGAGCTGAGGAGGTCACTGACTAACCGTGAAGGCAACAGCCAGCCAGCTCAGCTTAGCTAACATTGTCCAATTACAGCCAGATAGAAATGTGAGGTTTGAGGAAGAAGGCATCAACAGCTAGTAATTCATTGGTTTCTATCATTACTCCTCCTGGCAAAAGAGCTGGGGGCAGCAAACAGCGATGCTCTGCATAATAGAATCATAAGGGATTGGAAGGGACCTCCAATGATCATCCAGTCCAATCCCCCTGCCACAGCAGGATCACCTAGACCAAGTCACACAGGAACACATCCAGGTGGGTCTTAAATATCTCTAGTGAAGGACCTGTGTATCTTCTGTAACCTCCTTCTGCTTGGTTGTGGAGCCTCCTTCATTGGAGAAGTTTAAGACCCGCTTGGATGTGTTCCTGTGTGACTTGGACTAGATGATCCTGCTGTGGCAGGGAGATTGGACTAGATGATCTTTCGAGGTCCCTTCTATGCTTGCCCCAACCCTATAACACCCCAACACCCATGCATGTCAAGCCAAACATCTCCAAAACCTATAGCTTTGAGCAACACATCTAGGAGGGTCTTGGCTCTCCCTAGAATTCCTTTATAAAAAAAAAAATACCAACCCAAAAATAAAAAGTAAAACTAGTCATAACATTCACCTGGAATCACACTTTTTGAAGTCTTACATGTGATAAAAATTGCCTGAGGAATTCCACACAGCACTACTGAACCCAGACCACAGGAGTTGGGTTTCCTCAGAGCGTGTGTCTACATTTATACAACACAGAGATTTATGGAGAGACCTTTTTCTGATGCCTGTATCACACACTGGCTCATTCTTGAGGACACAAGCTATTATTTCTCTACTGTCTTCTATCTGGACTTCACCTCAGCCTTAGTGCCTACAAAAGAAGGAGAGTGAGACAAAGCAAGCGAGGAAGAATAAAGTGCAGAGTTTAGAGCAGAAACAGTGGCAATATTGAACCAGCCCCTGCGTCACCAGGTGTTGAAGAAGGAGGCAAAGTCTTCACACCATTGTGATGCCCAGCTGCCCACCAGGCATAACCGATGGCGCTAAACCAAGTGTCTGAGCAGAGGTCCCAAGGGTGGGGAAAGTGAGAGGTATTTTAAGCCCACTTGCTGTTCAACCAGTGCAAATAATTCCTAAGCTTATTGTCATCTCCAAGCACAAGAGACGTTTCATTTTCCACACACACACATTTTCACAGCTTCCAAACGTACCAACATCAAACACCACATTTCTTACTGAATTTTCATGCTAGGTGTATTGATTTCTCCTTTCATCACTGTAAAGTGACTGGTCTTTAAAATACCAGTCCTAACAGAGTAAGTGTCCCCACATTGCTGGAAGCACCGTACTCTCCATGTGGAGGCCTCCAGCACTCACAACAGAGCTGCAACTCTGAGTAGCTGTCAGCACAGACGGGTACATTCAGCTCTTCAGAGTCAGACCTAAGCAAAGGTTCCGGTTTGTGCCAAGATGAGTGGGTTGCAGGTGTGCTGGGTTTCAGCAACTACACACCACCTGAGTGCAGGTTTGGCTTGGACTGAGCTGGAGAAGACAAAAATGCAGACATCTGCACTCTAACTTCAGGTCACCCCACCAACACATTGAAATAGCAACTGAAAGCCAAGACTGGCGACAAAAACCCCAAAACCCCAGTGCAAGTTTGCAGCTAAAGCTTCAGCTTTAAGACTGTTATTCATTGTAAAAATAAAACCACACACACTTACCTGATTAATAACATAAAAAATGCTGTCATAAGCATCCTGTTGTGTGTATATGCTGCAGCTGTAGTCATCTTCATCAACTCCAGAATAGCCTTTCAGGAATAGGTGTTTAAAAGCAACGGTGTTTTCTTCTTTGAAGGAGACCACCAACTGGTTACTCAAACCGAAGAAAATCAGCTGACAAGAGGGAGCAAATAATAATTTTGAACACTGCTCAAGCAGCAGCTTCATCTGAAAGGTCCAGAGAGCCAATTTCCAGTGACACACCTGTCCAGTGTGTCCAGCTTCCCGTTATGTCCAGACACCATCCTTTACTGGGCTGCAAAACACCTGACTGCACTATGCAACCAGTGCAGTGTAAAACCCCTCTTCTCTGCCTCTGCATCTACAGACTTGATACCCAAGTGTTTGAAATGTGCTGATGGACGATAGAAGCAAGGGACACGTTCCAGTCATCCCCATCAGCACCGACAACCGTAGTGTCTCCACCCTGAATGTTTAAAGCTAGTGACTAGATTTCAAAAACTACTGGTTCTGAAACAGCCCAGTGAAACTCTACCCTGTGATGGGAAGCAGAACACAGAGCAGTACTGTGGCAGCGAGACTGGAGACGGTCGTGGGTTTAGTAAGATGCTGTGGTTTGGCCCTGGCTGACAGCCAGCTGCCCACCAAAGATGCTCTATCACTCCTCCCCTTCTTAGATGGACAGGGGAGAGAAAAGTACATCTAGATGCTAGTGGGTGAAGACACCAACACTTCAATAAAGCAGAAGCAAAATCCTCACGTGGAAGCAAAGACAAACAAAGATCGTTCTCCACTTCACAACAGCAGGCGTGTAGCCGCCGTTCTAGGAAGCAGGGCTCTGACACACACAGTGGTTGCCCTGGAGGACAACACACCATCAGTGAGTGCCTGCCTGTCTGCCACCCCTCCAGCCCTCCTCAGCTGGGGAGAATGGCAGGAGACCCCCTGCCTTGGTGCTGTGCAAGCCCTGTCTAGCAGCAGCCAAAGCAGTTACCAGCAGCCGTGAAGCTACCGCCACCAACACAGCACCTTGAGACATGTCATGGGGAGGGTCACCTCCCTCCCAGCTAAACCCACGATAGTGAAAGAGTAATTTAAGTGTTACTGTACAAACAGCAAAACACTCAAACACAACCCCATAGTCTTCAGGAGGCTGCTGTAGTTTATTTTACGTTACTCTTCCCCCTTGACAACACCCTTCGCAGCACTTTTTCTTTCTGGGCTGGAGCAGGAGATCGAAGTCCACTACAGATACCCATGGACGGCAAAGGTCCAGGACCACAGAGAGGCTTCTCCCACAGACCACTACTCGTCTCCAAGAGTGAAAGCAGAGGAAGGATTACCTGTGTCGTAACCATAAGTATCTTCAGAATCTGCAGAGCCAGCTTCCAAGGTATCTGACGCCTCGCTCTGTATTTTTCACACGGGTTCATGAAGTAAAACTTCAAATCTTCTTTCAGAGCCGTCTCTCTTATGTCCAAATCTGACTGAGCCGTCATATTTCTGCCATAAGTGACATGACAATTAGAAACCAGCAGAACACCTTAGCAGATGATTTCCCCAGACTGCAGCTTCACCTCAGATCGCAGGAAAAGGTCTGCAAGAGTTTTCCCTTTGCTTGTTTTACAGCAGAACGCGGGAGCATTTCCCTACGATAACATCATTAAAAGTCCATTGCTTTAAGTCATCAAAACACAGCATTTATATGAGTAATTTCAGCACATAGGCATTAAACAAGAGGATCTGTAAGAGGAATAGCAAGTCTACACATATCTAGCCCTTAAAACTAAATATTTGAAATAAATAGAGGCCACTGTTAACATATTTCTCTGAATAACCCACATTCTACCACCAAAACAAGGTGTCTTAAAGACCAAGCAGCCAGAGCAGGCTTCTGTTACAAACACCCAGTGTTAAGGGGTAAACTCACAGGTACTTATTTATTTAACTATCCACACGTGTAAAAAATTAGAGGAACAACCACAGAGGGCTGCTGTTGTAGGTGTCTTAAATCACTCCGAGTTTCTCCCTCTCAGCTGAAAGGAACATTGAAAACACTCCCCTTCTCCTAACCGTTTTAACCCCATTCTTCAGGACCGTGATTGTCACAACTTTCCTACTTCACACTGGAGTCAGACACAAACCTGTAGTATTTTCCTTCCCCCATGTGCTCAGGTAGAGCAATCACATCTGAAACTGCCTACAGGAGCCAATTATCAGCCCCCACTTGCTGCTCAGAAAATGATTCCCCACTGATTCTATCCAGGATAACTTTTCCTTCTCACGGTCAAAGCTAAAAGCACCGATTCCAAGTTTCCAGATGCAATCCTGCTGCTTCTTTCCTCACCTGTCTGGACCACACTTCAGCCCAAAGTGTAGGCTACAGGTCAGACTTGATTTGTTAGCAGCAGTTCTCTTGCAAGAAGAGACATTAAGAACTTAAAGACACAGCGAAGTCAATGCTGTGGTCTTTTCACCGGAAGAGGAAGTGAAAAATAAAAGCCCCAAAAAGTCTATTTTAACATTAGATGCTCAAAGGTGGCCTTTGTCATGCAGCCTCAGATCAGTCATTCACAAAGAGGACGGGAAGCAGGCAGGTTTTGGTTTTGAGACAGGAAAAACACAGGAAAGTTTAAGGAAATATAGTCCTACTTAAATTTATGATAAAACCCTATCAAGACTAAGACTGACTGGTGCTTAAGGTATAAAAACTTAGAAGGATTTAAGCACATCTGACAGAAAAGTGTTTCACAATTATAACTGCAAGTGCTGTCTAAGGAAACAGGTAGGGAAGCGTTTAAATCCTGCGCTGACGCACAAAGATGTTGCTAGTCCTGTACCAGCTTCTCTTGAGTGGGCAGAAGTATTTGGGTGGGTACACACCATCTCACCTGGAGTCACAGAGTCACATAACATTAGGGGTTGGAAGGAACCCTGAGAGATCATCTAGTCCACTCCCCCTGCCACAGCAGGATCACCTAGACCAAGTCACACAGGAACACGTCCAGGTGGGTTTTAAACATCTCCAGAGAAGGAGACTCCACAACCACCCTGGGCAGCCCCTTCCAGTGCCCCATTACCCTCACTGTGAAGAAGATCCTTCTCATATTGATGTGGAACCTCCTGTGTTCAAGCTGACACCCGTTGCCCCTTGTCCCATTATTAGATGACACTGAGCAGAGCCTGGCTCCATCCTCCTGACACCCACTCTTCTCATATTTATCAACATTAAAGAGGTCACCCCTCTTTAGAGGGTCTCCTTTTCTCCAAGCTGCAGAGACCCAGCTCCCTCAGCGTTTCCTCATCAGGGAGATGTTCCACTCCCTTCATCATCTTTGTAGCAGGTAAGAAAGAAGAAGCAGAGGAGGTTTAAGATAGATCTGGTTGAGATTCAAGGCATGAAGGTGTAACATAAGAAACACTCCAGGAACTCAGCAAAATCCTTCCCCAAGCTCCCCATGAAAGAGTATCAGAAGGAACAGACCTTAAAATAAAAATCAGACAGCAAACTTTCTAACAAACGCTATTTCCTTTGATATTCAAACACGCACCACGAAAGCCACAGTGGTTTTTTCCAAAGCTGTTTCATGAGCCCTTCCAGCTCTTCCAACAACTTGACATTGGCTAATAGTCATTTCACTTTCACACACCCTCCACCTCACTCCACTGGCTAGGGATTATTTTCACCGATGCCCTTAGCTTCCCCTATTAACTAGCTGTAGAAATGGTGAGCAGAAAATTCAACCAGGAAAAGCAACATACTTTTTCAACTTGAGAAAGAGAGATGAGATTCAAGCCTGTATCTCTGTTATACTTTTGTCTTCCAATAGAGGAGCTCTCTGGTGCAGTATTTAACACATGATTCATCTGGCAATAGATGACATAAAGCAATTGTTTTCTGATTCAGTCATTTCTAGGACAGATTCAAAACAACATCTACATAAATTGCATCAGTAGAGCTAGAATCTCTGCATCAAAAGCATTGAAATCTAAATGCACAAACAAGTTTCAAAGCTCTGCATGATTATCAGCAACTGAATGCATTGAAAACAAGCCATCTAGTCCCACCAAACGTTTATTAGCATCACACTGTAAAATTAATCCAAACAAAGCACCTAACTCAAAGCAGAGCGACAGAGCGACAGTTCCAGTGACACACAGCAGCCTAACTGCCACAGCTCTGTGGGATCCCACAGAATGTTTTGTAAAACACTGATACGAGCAGGTTTTGTGACAAGACAAAGTTGCCTACACTCTTCAGTGCACATTTAAGTGCTGTGTGTCACAAATAATCACAGAACATTAGGGATTGGAAGGGACCTCGAAAGATCAGCGAGTCCAATCCCTCCGCCACAGCAGGATCACCTAGATCCAGTTGCACAGGAACATGCCCAGGTGGGTTTTAAATGTGTCCAGGGGAGGAGACTCCACAGCCTCCCTGGTCCAGTCCCAAAAGCTGTGCTCCTATAGCCACCACTGCAGTGCTGTATCTGCCAGGACAACCTGTTGTTCAGATGATGCCTTGTCGTGAGGCACTTCAAAGCTCAGTGGAGCTCTGAAAGAGGAACGACTACAACTTAGAGCTACCTCGTTATGAAATACACTTTTAAGAATGAGCTTTTCACCAATCCGAAAAAGCACCATTGAGTGCAGCGGATGAAAAGTTCTAGAGCACAGACATAGTCTTTTAAAAGTGAGAGTAATTCCCTGCAGGGCTCTGTATCAGGAAAGTTTACACCTTGAAGAGGCATTAAGGATACTGACAGGGTGTCGCTGAGTCGCGCTGCACGTATCAAACCCTTACTTCACCTTCACCATCCTTTACCAGGCTCAGGACTCGTGCAGAGGCAGGCATCGCCCGGCACTTCCCAGGAAAGGGGGATTCTAAGAAAGAAAATCCGCCTTCCACAGGGCTGCCAACATTGCCGGCCGCTAAGGAGCTGCAGGCCCCGAGCAAAGGGCACCCACCCACCCAGACAGCCCGCGCCAGGCAGGGCAGTCTCGCAGCTGCTGAGGAACCTGGGACACAACGAACCGGGAGCACCCACGGTGCTGCCCCGGTGCCCGAGGGCTGCCCTGCCCCGTTATCGCAGCCCTGCACGGCCCCCACCTCCCGCAGGGCGCTTCAACCCTCCCGCGGCCGCCGGCGCAGATCCGCCCTGAGCCCACCGCGCGGGGCGGCGTGACCGCGCTCGGCCCCTCACCGCGCCGCTCACCTGCTGGCGGCGGCCCGTCCGCCAGGTAGGTACTTGAGGGAGATCTCCATGGGGCCGCGGCCCGGGCAGGGGCTCCGGCAGCCCTCAGCAGCGGCAGCGACGAGCCGGCGGAGCCCCGTCCCGCTGGCGAGTCCCAGGCCGCGCAGCCCCGTCCCGTCAGCCGAGTCCCGCGCGCTGCCTTTATAGGGCGGCCCGCGCCCACGTGCCCCGCGGCTGCGGCAGCTGCCCGCGTCCCGCCAGCCCGGCCTCTGCCCCGACGGGACGCGGGCGCTCTCTGCGAGCTCCCGTTGTAGGTGGGGAGGCGACACGCAGGGAAGTCTGCCGGGTTACATTAGCTGCTGCAGAGCCGGTTGTTTTGCAGCTGAGAAGCCTCTCAGTTCCTCAGGGGAAGTGGTTAAACGTGGTTACCCCGAACTGGGCTGTTCCCAACACAATGCAGACTTGTCAGGGGTTTCACTGCAGCTGCTAACAGCTCCCCACCTGCCCGCACGGTGGGGACGGGCCCTGTCGGAGTGTTTGCATAATGCGCTCAGGTGGTGCGGTGTTTTGTTGCAGCTGTCCAAGGGAGAAGGAGGAACACAAACCCAGTTTGCAGCTGCTCGAAATCAGCTGCGAAGGCATTGCTCCAGTTTACACACAAAAGCTTTCTGTCACCATTGTTCACGCAACTCTTCCCACAGCCCTGTGAAGGGACTTTCTTGCCCTTCCACACCATCCTGGACAGTGCCAACAGCCCTCTTTTCCTTAGGGCGGCGTTTTTCAGCAGAATGAGTTTATCTGATGCAGTATCTGCTCTCCCCACGTGTGTCCCACAGTTCTATCTGTGCCTGCCTGATTGTGTCAGCGTAAAGATACCGCTGTCTCCAGGATGCAGCTTTACGTGTTACTAGCATTGCTAATGTTGAGATGACTGACACCCTTGAAGTCACAGGGTTTTTTGAATATAATTTAATTGTCACACGTTCTTGGCTGGCAAAGAGGAATCTCGTTCTCTACGTAACCTTTTTAGCTTTTAGAGTTATTAAGTAGGTTTTGGAAGACAATGCTGGATTTACAAAATTTAGCTCAGCTGCACCAACCATTGACTGAGATTTGAGATAACAGAGCTGCGCTTTGGCCTTGCTAAGCTTGGGACTGAAGATAATGAGGTCTAGGGTCCCAACGGTGGCCTTGGGCTTGCAGATGACTGTCAACGGAAGTGCTTTGCACGCATCAGCAAGAAGAATAAAGATGTTCCTCCACACCCTGAGGGACACTACTATGCATGCTGTATCTGGGAAGAGTTTATATATGACTTATTAGCACTAATTTGTATAACCCTGCCTTTTCTAAGGAACCTGATGAATGCACATAACTAACCCACATAAACAGACGCGTATTATCGACTAGCAACATGCATGATTTGGAGGAAACCCCTCGTGTGCCCAGCACTGAAATAAAAATGAATGCCTGCTTAATAACATTCACTGTTAGTGAGTTCTTTGTTTCACTGGCTCTGTGATCCTGCTCTGGCAGGGGGATTGGACTAGATGATCTTTCGAGGTCCCTTCCAATCCCTAATGTTCTGTGATTCTGTGTGCAAGGTTGTGACCATCGTATGTTGACGCAAAATGAGATTAGAAGTCCCACCACACATGCAACAGCTGCAGACATAGATCTCCTAGCAATGATCCCAAGGGTCTTTTCCAACCTGAATGATTCTGTGATTAAACTGAGCTTTCTCATAGCTCTGTGTGAAGAGGCCATGCTCAGAAGCCAGCCTTCAACATTTCAGTGATCTTAAAGGTGCTTGCCAGCCCTGTCAGGATGCCTCGCACAAGCTATTTTATACCGTAGCGATACACACGCTGCATGTTGTGTGTTGTCAAAGATCCATCAGGAATTTAACACGTTAACAGAAAACACGGTCACTTAATAGTTGCTTTTCAGGAAGCCTGGAATCGCCTTGAACACCTCAAAAGTCTTCGATCTTGCATGACTGTTGGAGGAGAAAAACCTCAGTATAGGAAACTTGCAGCTACTGTGAATAATCTCTTCTGTCCTCCTTGCAGAATCACAGAACGTTAGGGATTGGAAGGGACCTCGAAAGATCATCTAGTCCAATCCACAGCAGGATCCTCTAGATCATGACCTAACATAGTCTCCCATCTAGTCCCATCCCCTTTGCTTTGACTTTGCTGAATTTTAACTTCATGGAGCATAAAGCTTAATATTTGCTTATTTGTTCCTGTGGCAAACTCTAAAATGAAGTTAAGCAGGACCAACTGGGAAGAGGTCCTCACCAGGTCCACCAGAACTGCTCCTAACTACAGGAAAGGCAAGTCCACACACTGCACACACTTTCACACCAGAAATTGTGTGTTGCCATTGAAAACCAAAAGAACGCTCCTGTATTAACCTTTTTACTCTCAGGGTGAATAGCAACACACCTAGTACTCAGAGCAGCTGGAGGAGTTTATTGCAGCCCATTTACAATGTGTAAACAGTGAGACAGAGCGCGCTTGGTGTCCTTCACCCTCACGCACAGCGTTACACCTTGTCACGCGCAGCTACAGGGGTGTTGCTCACAAACACAAACACGCTTCTCTGTCCTGCTCCCAGAGTGAACAGGCTGCAGGAAAACCAAGAAACAGTATCACAGTCACCCAAGATATATAAAACAAATTGTCCAAACTGCACCCTTAAAGAAGTAAAGTTTCAGACAGGCACTGACAGCACCAGCTGTCAGCAAACATCTAGTTTTGAGAGCATGGAGATGTATGAGTCGCAGAGACACGTCTTCTCAGTATTGAACTGAGTTTAAACTTCAGACTTTTACAGACTTGGGTACCAGAGGAATATCTCAAATTGTTAAAAAATAGGTATTTTGAAAGTGCTTTTGTCTGATTTTAAAACATAAGTTCAGCACAATGTGAGACTGAAGACTTTAACTGATCCGGTGTCAGCTGGAACATAGAGGTTCCACATCAATAGGAGAAGGAACTTCTTCACAGTGAGGGTGACAGAGCACTGGAATGGGCTGCCCAGGGGGTTGTAGAGTCTCCTGCTCTGCAGATGTATAAAAGCCACCTGGATGTGTTCCTGTGTGACTTGGTCTAGGTGATCCTGCTGTGACAGGGGGATTGGACTAGATGATCCTTCAAGGTCCCTTCCAATCCCTAATAATTCTATGATACCCAGCTCTGAATATAGGAGAACATCTAGGTGATCCTGCTGTGGCAGGGGGATTGGACTAGATGATCCTTCAAGGTCCTTTCCAATCCCTGATGTTCTGTGATTTACTTTTCCTCACTCAGCCCACCCCCTAACACATCAGTTCTGCCCTGGAATATCCCTGCCCTCTCAGAGAAGAGACCACCACTTACACGAAGCAGTGCTTATGTTTGCAGAAATAGTTTGTTTACGCTCTCAGCCACTGGAATGGCTTGTGGATCAATTCACTCTAACGTCTCCAGGAACAAACGACATCAAATAGCACTCAAATAGGATCAAATAGCATCAAGCATTCATCGTGCCTAGTTTATTTTTACTGTGAGTGCAGATCAATGAAATCTGAGGGCTCTAGAGGAGCTTTCATTCATTCGGTGAGGAGTCAGTCACAGCTAGGTGACTGCACTACTGAGGGCCAGGTCAGTGTTCAAAGCCACAGTTGTCCAGCACTGTTTTTAAAGATAGCTTCTGCATTTCCAGTCTACCCACATCATTCAGCCAAGTCTCTGAACACAGACAGCTTTTTGATGCCCTCTGCATTCTAGCACAATTTAACTGAGGAAACACATAGAACAAGGTGATGAGAACCTAAACCTTCCAAACCCCTGAACTAGCAGTGCGAACAACACCTGATCAGAAGGGCTGTTAAGTTTATCCTAGACTCTGCCACGGGTGTGCAGTGCTGTTTGAGGAAAGCAAATTCAGGCTTTAGGTCTAAGGTTTTCCACCAGCTCCACTGTCCAACTCTCGCACGTTGCGCTGCTTTAAAGCCTCCACGATCCACTCGTGCAACCCACTAAATACAATCACCACAACCTGTACAGGAGAGAAGGGAAAAGTTGTCAGGTGCACGCATCAACACAACAGTTTCACTGCACATGGAGCCTCACAAACACATCTGAACCACTGATTTTACAGACACTGATTAGAAACCGCCGTGAACCCCCACAGCAGCACATTTTCAACTTGTGAAAGGACTGAGAAGCCTGGTGTGTCCTGCAGGACCATGTGAGTATTGAAGGAATGAGAGTCATATGAGTGATAACACAACATCCCACTCAAGATGCTTATTTATTCCTACATATCACTCGTTTCTAAGTAAAACCAGAAGGCCACAGAACAGAGCTAATGGAGCAAAGTCCACTCTTTACAGGCAACTGCAAAGTCACCCCCAGATTCAGTTTCTGGAGAAAGAAGCATAGCACTTCCACATTACAAAACCCATTTTGTAGCAGGAAATAAGACATGCATGTGGATCACAATATTTGGCCCCAATCTGTTTAGGCAATAAAGCTCTTAAATGAGACACTTAAACGCCTGCAGCTCCAGCTGAGTCCAGGGTGACGCCCCAGTACTCCTGGAGAATCACAGAATCATTAGGGATTGGAAGGGACCTCAAAAGAGCATCTAGTCCAAGCCCACTGCAACAGCAGGATCATCTAGACCAAGTCACACAGGAACACATCCAGGTGGGTCTTAAACGTCTCCAGTGAAGGAGACTCCACGACCTCCCTGGGCAGCCTGTTCCAGTGGGCCAAACAAGTTGGTTGCAAGTTGACTCCAGAGTGATGCCCCAATACTCCTGGAGAACAAGTTGCTCACTAGCAACCAAATTTTCCTTTCAAGTGCTCCCCTATAGCTCTGATACCCACCTCAGGTCAGTGGGAAAACTATAACATGCCCACCCTGTCCTGCCTCACCCTGGGTTTCTCTCCTGGCTGAACTGAGGGGTGTGTAGAGACAAAAGCACATTAACATGTCTGTGCCCTTTACCCAGGAGCAAGATGCCCTGCTCCGCTTCATCCCACACTTTCATCTCCAGCAAGGCAGTCGGTCACAACAGCAACCCTCTCTGTTCTGCACTGGCTCACTGCAGGCTCTGCTGTCTCCCTGCTTTGAAATACGTCCCCATCTCCTCCCCCTCATAAACACACTCAGTCTGGCAGGTAACAATACAGCCCCATAGCGAGGAGCTGCAAGTGCCTTTGATCTGTTTCATCAACTGCAAACACTTTAAGGCTCCCCCTCCAAGGGGCTCTTCAGCAGTCAAGACTCAGCGCTGCTGCCAGCCAGGTTAAATATAAACCAGATCCTGCAACCAGTATCCCTGCAGAAACAAAACTTCAAATAGCTGAAGCATTAAGCTCTCCACAGTGGAAGTTGGGCAACAGTGCTGTGATGGTATCTTAAACAGTCTTCAAACCAGGGCAAGCTGATTTTCTCCTGAAGTTTCAGGCTGGCTACCACTGAAGTTTGGACACCTTCCTGCACCAGGTGTCGTTAGAACGTGGATAAGAAGAAATGAGATGAGTCCTGTAAGTCCTGCCTCTTGCAGTGAGTAGAGAAAACGTTACTGTTTGCAAGTCTGTGGTACAAACCTCCCAAGTGACTACGTTTATTATCTGTAATGTTTCTCATAGGATGGGAGATTCTGAATTTAGCAGCTCTCTCACCTCAGCAGCCAAAAGAAGTTTGTTGGCTGCTCAGGCGTTCCAGAGCGTTAGAAATAGTTTGGGATCTTTGTAGGATTATCCTTCCCCCCCTCCACCCACAAAAACTGAAGTACTCTTCACAAGCATCCCCTCAAGGACTTCTGGTGGTGTGTGGGTTTTGCTGATATCTCAACGTACAGTTGTCACGCTGGTACCTACCGACACAACAGAAGACAGACGCAGAACTCTCCTCCTCTAGCCTGTACCGACCAGAGCTTGGTAAGTCTTTGCACTGCGATATAAATCTCTGCAGTTCTGTCTCTGGAAAGCCATCTTGCTGGTAGTGCTGAAAGCACGGTGTTCAGTTAAACCTTTAACAAGGCTAAGACACACAGTAACCCAAACCCTCCCCAGACCACTTGTTGGACAACGCTCAGGTTTCAAATTAGAAGACTCACAACTCAGAATTGCTGATTTTTCATAGGTATTTAGCTTCTAGTAGGGTAAGAAATCAATTGGGCTTGCAAGAAAACAGAAGTATGGAGGGATTAAAAACCTCAACAGTAGCCACTGTGCTTATTCTTTAGATTGGCAGGTGCTGCGAGTCAAGATGTTGAGGGAGAGTCGACTCTTGATTGCACCAATCTTGCATTTTTAACCCAAACAACGAGTCCATCCTTACCTTGACAGTTTCATAAGTATCTGTAATGAGAGCAATGAAGAGACTCAGCACCATGTAGATGAACAGACTGATGAAGGAGTAGAGGTAGATCCTGCTGAACAACCAAACCAAGTAACTTTTCTGCTGCATTTTTGCAAAGGTGGCAAACATGTCATCCCCATTGATCAGCGAGAAAAGGCATTCGGAAACCACGTTCAGAGAGCGAAACTAGAGAGCAGGGAAGACAACAGGGACATCTGTCATGGCTTAGTTTGGATCCGTAGACATGAAGAAGACACTCAGCTGATGACTCAGATTGCTCTGCACACCCAGGTTATAACAAGGTGAGAAGAGTAAGGAACCAGACTAAATCCTCCTATATTAAATAAAGATAATTAGTGAGACAAATCAGTAAAACATGTGGGTCAGATGCTGATACTGTGAGTTTGGAAGTGGTTCCTAAGAGGAATCCAAACCTGCTGCAGCACTGGGACTTACTTACAGGTACTTAGCACAGTAAGGAACTGCTTGTTGGGGCAGTCTGCCCCAGAAGGTGGTGGAGCCACCATCCCCGGAGGTACTTAAAAAATTAGTAGGTAGAACACTTAAGGCTGTGGTTTGAGGGCTAGGAAGGCTGGACTGGATGATCCTAGAGGTCCTTTCCAGCCATGATGACTTTATGAATGGGCAAAAGTTTGGCACTTCCTGTCGACAGACACGTTCAAGGCAGATAACACCAATTTCACTTTTAAAAGGGGTAAGGATAAAGCCTCCAAAGCTTTAGTCTGACACCAGTGTTGTGGAAAATGAAGCATATTTCTCAAAATACCAACATGTGATGAAGAGTCACAGTGGCTTCCACTTATGACTTAGAGCTTTCATAACTTGAGGAAAGTCTGACTCATGGAAGTCAGACTCCAAACAGACCACCATCACGGTGAAGATGCATTATTTTTGTCTTAAGGGAAGTCTTGACATGGGCATTTAGAAGACAACAGTAAGAATCTTGAATTTGTTTGGAATCCATTCTGTTATTCAAGTTGTGTTTTTTCACATCGGGTGTATTACCTTCACGTGGTATGGTCCCAGTACAATCCATCCACAGAAACAATAGCCCAGGTAGATCATGGCAGCACAACAGCAGAACCTCATTACGTTAGGTAAAGCCGCTCGCAGCGTTAGGATGAGAAGCTGAACAAAGCAATGCAAACAGTTACAGCTCAACCAGCCCTTTCCTCCTGCCTATTTATAGCAGCAAACAAGACAGCACGAAGGTCCCAGGAGAACCTTACGTTGTACTTCTGAAAGAAGCCAAGGTAACGAATGACTCCAAGCCACACCAGCATGGTGGACGTTCCCAGGAGTATGCTACAGACATCATAGCTCGTCAGACTCTGAAAAGTAAAAAAGGAAGGAAAAAAAAAATCAAGACCTGGTAGGTCCTAAATTGTGACTCTCCTTATTCACAAAGATCTGCTAAGAATCACAGAACATTAGGGATTGGAAGGGACCTCGAAACAGATCATCCAGTCCATCCTCCTGCCACAGCAGGATCAGCTAGACCAAGTTGCACAGGGACACATCCAGGTGGGTCTTAAACATCTCCAGAGAAGGAGACTCCACAACCCCCCTGGGCAGCCCGTTCCAGTGCTCTGTCACCCTCACTGTTGAGAAGTTCCTTCTCATATTGATGTGGAACCTCCTATGTTCCAGTTGACACCCATTGCCCCTTGTCCCATCACTAGATGACACTGAGAAGAGCCTGGCTCCATCCTCTGTTTCCATTGGCAGTCTCTCCACCTAAAAACAACCTTGGGACAACATGTGCCGGAGAAGAGAAGTCCCACCAAAGAGCAAGGGCACGTCCACGTGTAACTCCTTTCTCATGCTTTTACATATGGCAGCCTGTAAAATGTGTTCTAACAAGACTACCTACATGTGCAAGGCCAGGACTGCAGCTGCACTGCAGGTGCAGAGACATCAGCTCTGGACCCAGCTCACCCAGACCTGCACAGCAGCACTGCAAACATTTTCATGCTGCTTCCAGACCTGTGGCAACTGCTTCTGGAATCTGCATTGAGAGAATCTCCAGACAGCTTGTGCATCTCTCCACTGCATCCCAAACATGACTTCAAAAGTGCAGAACAAAGAAGGTTCTTCCAGGACACAGCCAAAGCCAGCTTTTTAAAACTAGTGTGACTTGCCAGCAAAGCTCAGATAAATACTAGTGAGGATCTTGTTAGGTAGCCAAGAACTGTGAGATGTAGAAAGCTACCAAGGAGAAGACTAATCAGCTTCTAATCAATTCTCAGTGGAGCTTCATTTATATTTTATTGGCACACCACTGTTTTTTTTCCACCTGTACATACCGGCTTGGTTTCATCCAAGCTAGCAAACACCCTTCTCCCTGAACTGCAGCTCTACTCTGAAACTGTGCAACTTGGTCCAGGTGATCCTGCTCTGGCAAGGGGGTTGGACTAGATGATCTCTCAAGGTCCCTTCCAGTCCCTAATGTTCTTTGATTCTGTGAAACGAATTGTGACAGTTTACTTGAATAAGATGTTTTCACTCTTTTCTGATTTTATTCTTCTGGCTAATCATTCCTATGAGCTGGCTAATCCATTACAACAGCAGAATTCATTTACAGCTTGTCAAAAGTACATTTAGGCTACTTTAACATGAAGTTGTTATTTGGCCATTAACTTTCACACAGTAGCATGAAAGATGGTTTTACTGTGGTCCAGAAGGCCTGTAAAATGAAGTTGACCTGTAAAGAAGAGCTTTAGCTTTAGTAAAACATGGTCTTAGAAAAGACACATAGGGGCTGTTTCATAGCTCCTTCTTTTCTTAGAGAAAAGAAGGCTCTGGGGGGGACCTTCTTGTAACCTTCCAGTACCTGAGAGGGACCTACACGAAGGCAGTGGAAGGTCTTTTCAAGAGGGTTTGTACACACAGGACAAGGAGCGATGGGTTCAAGCTGGGAAAGGAGAGATTTAGGCTGGATATTAGAAAAAAGTTCTTCAATGTGAGGGTGGTTGATGGCTGAAATGGGCTGCCCAGGAAGTGGTGGGGGCTTCATCCCTAGAGTCATTGAAGGTCAGGCTTGATGAGGTGGAGCTGTCCCTGTGTAGGGAGGTTGGACCAGATGACCTCTAGAGGTCCCCTCCAGCCTAGAACATTCTATGATCCTACATACACCCCCACCGCCCCCCCCCAGC